>JALMGA010000017.1:1655000-2255000 GCA_023333525.1 Aspidoscelis tigris stejnegeri
CATTCATTCTAGTAGCCATTGATACATCTGTCGTCTATAAATTTGTCTAACCCCACCTTAAAGCCACCTAGGCTGGTAGCTGTTACCACCTCTTCCGGTGGCGAATTCCATAAACCGATGACCATCTGGGTGAAGAAATACTTCCCCTTGTCTGATCCGACTTTCCTACCCATCAGCTTCATCATCAAATAAATTATGATGATGAAAAATGAAAAAAAGAAAAAGAAATAAATGACGAGCTTTCCACTTTGGGGTTAGAATTGCTTTTCATTTTATGCCCACTGTATATGTAATGCAGAGATGCGTTTCATTTGATCTAATGTGCAGTTAAAGTGGCCATTGCACATTCCTGTTCCAGTGTTGCACCAAGTACAGGTGTTGTGTGAGCATTGTAGAACTTATGGATGTGTCAGAATGCCTTCTGCCATGGAACAGAAAGTAGCCCATGCTGATGCAGTAGCCACGGCATCAGACAAATGAAAGAGAGGTACTGCTGCTGTGGAAGGAAAAAGCACGATTGCACAAGCATAGAATTTGCTCCCTCCCTCTCTCCTGAGAGCACAGGATCCATTAAATATAACAAGATATTTGGCAGCACAACGTGGATGATGAATGGAGAGTTGGGGCTACCTCTGTTCCCATGTTCCATGTTCCAGGATTGCGCACTGATCAATCAAACCAAAGTGTAGTAAAACAGTTTGGGTTGGAGGCAAGGGAAAGTGTTCTTGATTGAATAAATCAGTTATATTATTGGTCTCCTTTTCTCTAGAATACACCTTATGGTGACAAGCCCCACCAACTTACTATCCCTGTTGTACTTATAAAAAATGAGGATATAGATGACTTGAAACATGTAAGTAGTTTTCAGATTGTTTTAGGTTTGTGAGCATGATGGCCGTAGGAGATTTTGTGTTTAGGATTTTATTTCTCTCTCCATGCCATATTTTATCAAGTGCACACATTCAGTCGAGGGGTTGTTTCCTTTGTTTTAAGTTTCAGGTAGATGTCCCAGGTCTCCCCCTAGCAACCAAGTAGCTGTTGGTGCCGGGAGCTGGTCAAAGGAGGAGGGTTGACTTAATGGCTCCTTCCCTCAGTTATCATAAGTAAGGACATAAGAGAAGCCCTGCTGGATCAGGCCACAGCCCATCTAGCCCAGCATCCCATCACACACAGTGCCCCACCAAATGCTCATGGGCATCTCAAGCAGAGACAAGGACAAACCTTTTCCTCCTCTCGAATCCCAGCAATGGCCTTAAAGGCGTCCTGCTTCCCCCTCCCCCCCCAAGCCTGAAAGATGTACCTAGGGATCCATTCTAGCAGCCATTGATATCTCTGTCGACCAGGCAGTTGTTAAGACTTTAGTACTTTGCAAAGAATACCTTCTCTTTCTTTTAAAAATTATTTTCCAGCTCTTGGCATTTTCCCAGTGTCTCCCTGCTGCCACCCCTATTTCCTGCTCTTGTGACTACCCTTTGTCCATTCTGTAAGTCTGATGGGCAATAAAAAGCTAACTTGACCGGTGAGCTAGAAAACTTTCTTGCAAGGCTACTTGCTTTGCTTATGTATTTATTTTCCTGCCCTGTACCTTGATTACCCAGGGCATGAAGTATGTTAAAAACAGAATTAAAGCAGCTAAAAACATTACATAGAGGCGGAGGGGTTGGTTCTTCCTTAGCCTAAGGCCTACCTAGAGGGAATGTATAGAGGGAAAGTGCTTGACATGTCTCAGAAGGGAGACCCTTCCACAATGGGGGCCATCACTGAGCAGGCCCTCCCATGGGTGTGCACCAGTTTAGCTTCTAATGGTGGTGGCATTGCCACTATTCAGTTGGTCTCAGCATTGATACGTAGGAGAATGTTTTGAGAAATACTGGTCTAAGTTTTCTCTTCCAGTTGCTATTCCAAAAACAGCATAGTCTCCCTTCAAGCAAGAAAGGCTTTTAACATGACCAATTTGCTATTTGCAGGTTCTTGGAATGGACGTTAATGTGGCATTATATGTACCACCTGTATCTGCCTTGGATTCCAGTGTGGTTCTCATTTTCATAATAGCCATGTGCTGTGTGATCCTGGGAGGTTACTGGAGTGGAATGTCAGAGTTGTAAGTTTTTGGTTAAGCTTTTTGAAATTGGTTGTTTTGGGTATCGTGTTACAAACTCCATGGTTTGATTCCACTGAATTTTATTCTCTCGTGGATAAGTCTACCAAATTCGAATCTATTTGTTTGAATTTTTTATTTGAATCTGCACATAAAAATGTCGACAACATTCATATGGGCATGTACACATCTTCCACACATCTGTACACATCTGTACACATCCGTATGCATCCTGTAGTTAGCCCGTATGCAACCCGTTTTCATCCCATACGGATCCATACAAATGCATAATGATGCGGGAAAGATACGGATCTTCAAGTACACATTGGCTGTTTTTCCACTGGCACTAGAAGTACCCATTAAGTCACTAGAAGTACGCATTGTTTACAAACCAGTTCACACATGAGTGTCCGGATAATTTGAACGAATAGATCTGAAATTTGAAACGCGATTTGAATGTTTAAATTGGAATTTCAGGATATTCGATTCAAATTCAAATGGCAAAATTTGGGACATTTGATCGGATTTCAAATGCCTGCGAATATTCATGCACATCCCTAGTTTGGACTACTGTAATGCGCTCTATGTGCGGTTGCCTTTGGAAACTACTTGGAAACTTCAGCGGGTCCAAAATGCTGTGACCAGGCTCTTGACTGGGGCCAGATGCAGGGAGCATGTGACTCACCCTATTGGAATAGCTGCATTGGCTACCAGTTCATTCCTGGGCAGAATTCAAAGTGCAGGTTTTGACCTATAAAGCCCTGAACAGCTTGGGTCCAGGTTATTTGAAGGATCGTATCTCTGTCTGTAACCCAGTGCGGGGTTTAAGATCTGCTGGGGAGAGCCTTCTATCAGTCCCAGCACCTACTCAGGTTTGACTGGTGAGAATTTGAGAGAGGGCCATCTCTGCGGCTGCTCCCAAATTATGGAACTCCTTTCCATTGGTGGTCCACTCAGCCCCCTCTCTGCTCTCTTTTCATCAGCAGGTTAACAGGGTGCTGTTTAGACAGGCTTTTAATTAACTTTTATTGAATTCTAATGAAGTTTTTAGCTGGTTTTTTTTAATGCTTGTATTGATTCTAACTGTAACGGCTGTTTAATTTTATTGTATTATGGTTTTGGTTTTTTAAATGGAATTTTAGTGTTGTGGGCCGCTCTGGGTCCCATCTTGGGAGAAGAGTGGGATATAAATAAATAATAAATAAATTTAAATATTCCTGCATCAAAAAATCATTTGTGTTGACTATTGGGTGCACATATGCACACCAATGTCATAGGTAAATTATGCACTTTTACACGCTGTATTTGGCGTTTTTGTCTGCATATTACTCCTTTTTGAAAATTGAAATCACCTTTAATTCCCATTTCCCGTGCTTTATTTGTGCCTCTTGTTTTTATATTTTATCTACTAGTTCCACTTATTCTTTTTTTCCTTATCCTTACACTCCACTCTCCTATTTTCCCTAAGCCCCCAATTTCTTTTATTTCTTTGGATTTTATCCAATTTTTATTTATAAGTATTCAATACTTCTGGTTTATTCTTCCTCTTAACTAACTTCCCTTTTTTTCTTCCTTTCTTGAATATATCCGGTTGTAAAAAATGCGAACGTTTTGTTATCTATGTAATTTCTATTACCAGTATTTTCTCTCCTCCAAACTTTTTCCAACTTCGTTCATTTTAGCCTGTTGTTGTCCTTCTTTTGGCATCACATATCTTCAGTCCTTAAGCCTGTCATCTTGCTTCTTTCTTCCTGTTGCTCCTTCTTTTTCTTTTCTCAGCTGTGTTAGCTGTATTGGAAATGCCATGGCCACTTCACTCAATTCTTCCTCTTCTTCTTCCTCTAAATCCCCATCTCCTTTCCCACCTTCCAATATTCCCTGGATGTCTGCTCCCAAAGCTTTCAGTGTCTCATTGCTTTCCTCCTCATTGCTTGCTTTATGTAACTTTCCGTTTCTGAACATCAGTGTTGTCGTGGCCTCTACTAGCTGGGGACAACTAAGACGTTTTCCACAGCTTGACCTGGAGTGGTTAGTTAACTCTTGATCAGCAGTATTTACACCCTCTATTATGTCCCACTCACCACTGCAACAACCAGGTGCATGTCAGATGTGGCAGTGGTCATTGCCATGGTGTTCCAGCTTGCCCAGACCTGGCCATCCACACTTCAAGTGTTGATGGTCTGGTTCAGAACTGCACTAGCATTGAAGCGTGGATGGCCAGCACAGCATTAGATCTTCACCTCACTGGAATATGAAGTTATACCATTCCAGCATGGGAGATGTGAACAGGACCCTTGCGTGCTAAAACAATTTGAATCTATCTAACTGTAAACGTGTATCAAATTTAAAAACATTTTAAAGTTCGATGCAGATTTTCTGAACTGAGTTTACGATTCCTCTTCCATTGTGATCAGCTTTTGAGTCGGTCACTTTAAGGCGAGGGGGCAATCCATTCTATAACAGAATAGAATGGAAGTTATATCGATACTTGAGTCAAATATAATGGGATAAATAATTATTCTTTGCATTTTTTAAATCCGTACAGGGAGCGTCTGAAGACGGCGTCAAACTCTGGAAGCACTCAGTCATTAACTAGCGAGGAAAACGTTACTATAACTCCTGTGACAGCGGTTGTTTTTGTTGGGACTTGTTGTGCCATGCTTGTCTTGATGTACTTTTTCTACAGGTGGTTAGGTAAGGATTCCTACAGTTTGACATCCTTTATTTTTCCACGCTTTGTAATAGTAGCTTCTTTTGCTGAGGTTGTAGTGGGTATATGCACAATTTTTTTCTCCCTTTTGCTTCGCATCTAAGCGAATAAGATGGAAATTCACCCTTGTGCAAATTGAGCTACTTTGAATGTGCTAGGTGTCGAGTGTGTTTCAAATGTTCACCAAATTGTTATCATTCCCTGCCTCTACCAGTCATACCTCTGAATCCACAAATTCACCTTCACGACTGTAACAAAGCTTCGAACAAAGGCACAAAAGCTTTCATTTCGCGTGTGAATGTCTGCCTTTGAATACAGCCAACATTCTGTTTGAATACGAAGGTTTGAAGCTTTGCAATTCATCTGAATTGTGAAGGTGATGAACATTTTTTGCCAATCCCTAGGTAGTAGGCATGTTTCTAGGTTGTAGCTGTTGTCTTGCTTCACTAAAAGGAAGAGTGAGAAGCCATGTCAGGAGAAATAGAATATAATCATGGAGTTGGAAGGTCTAGTCGTTAGGGAGCCAGACTCTTATCTGTGAATACCGCGTTCAATTCTGCCCTCCCCCATGAAGCCAGCTGGGTGACCTTGGGCTAGTCACAGCTCTCTTCTGAGTTCTCACAGCCCCACCTACCTCACAGGATGTTCTGTTGTGGGCAGAAGAGCAGAAAGTTTGTCAGCCTCTTTGAGTCTCCTTAAATGGGTGAGAAAAGCAGGGTAGAAAAGCCAGCTCTTTTGCTGCTGCTGCTTCTCTCAGGTCATCGAGTCCCCTGCTCAGTGCAGGATTTCCTAAACCATCCCAGAATGATGTCTGTCCAGTCTCTGCTTGAAGACCTCCAGCAAATATGCTAAATGCCTTTTGTATTCAATTTACTTCTTGCTGAATTCTGCATATTTGTGAACTAAAAAATTTACAGGTTCTCCTTATTCCTGACTCACATGTTTATACATTGGTGGGGTCCGTAGTTTACTTCATGTCCCCAATGATTCGGTTTGCGTTTTTTTAAAAAAACATGTAAATGCAATAATAATAGCAGATACATCTTGGATATTGACTACAGCATGATTCAATAGGTATATGCAAAGGGCAGTTGCAAAATTGTGAATCCTTATATAAGAGCTTCATTTAATGGTCAGGGAACTCAGTATTTCTATGGACCTTCCCTCTGGTAGTACCTGTGCTCTGGAACAGTTCTGCCTCTGATACTCATAGGATGCCTACAAGCCTGGTTTTTAGATGTCACTTGGAAACTTCTCTTTTTAGCCATGTCTTTCCAGAGTGAGTATTGGCTTCCCTCATCCTTGATTTTAATCTTTTTTTTTTCTATAACTAATATGATGATTTCTGTTGTTTTGTTCTCCATGTTTTTGAAGTATCTTTAAGATAATATTCTACCATTCTTCTAAACAAACAAGGGCTAGGGGTGTGCACAAATGGTTTTTTTGCATTCAAATTCGAGTCAAATCGAATGTCAAAACATTTTATTAGATTTGAATGTTTAGAATCCGATTGCAACAAAATCCGATTCGAATCGAGTACATTTGAATCTATTCATTTGAATGTTAGATTCGACTCTGAAGATCCGAATGCCGACAACATTCGTATGTGTTATACATACCTGTACCCATTTTGTACGCATCCCGTTTTATCCCGTATGCATCCCATTTTTGTCCCGTATTATAAGCACAAATGCATACAGATACATTTGTAATACCTACGTATCTGTACTTTCAAATCATAAGAACATAAGAGAAGCCCTGCTCGATCAGGCCACAGCCCATCTCGTCCAGCATCCTGTCGCACGCAGTGGCCCACCAAATGATCATGGGCATCTCAAGCAGAGACAAGGACAAACCTCCTGCTCTCGAGTCCCAGCTGATGGCCTTAGAAGCACCCCCGTTCCTCTCTCCCCCCCAGCCTGAAAGATGCACCTAGGCAATTGTTCTAGTAGCCATTGATACATCTGTCATCCATAAATTTGTCTAACCCTTCCTTAAAGCGATCTAGACTGGTAGCTGTCAGCACCTCTTCCAACAGCACATTCTATAAGCCGATGACTCTCTGGGTGAAGAAATACTTCCCCCTGCCAGACCTGACTCTCCTACCCATCAGCTTCATAGAGTGCCCCCTGGTTCTAGTATTGTGTGATAGAGAAAAGAAATTATCTCTATCATTCAAACAAATGTTTTGGGACATTCGAAATTCATTCGAATGTTTAAATTTGAATGTGAAGACATTCTATTCGAATTCAAATGTCCACATTTGATCGGATTTAGTCGAATTTCAAATGTTTAGAACGTTCGTGCACATCCCTAACAAGGGCTAAAATACATTTTCTGTGAATCTTGGAGGGGAAGTAATGCTGGTCTGCCTTGGCATTCTGGAACTTGTTACAGATGGGTGAAGTGGCCATAGACAGACTGCATGTGGCCTCTCAGTGCATCTTCCCACCCTTAAAGACTTGCAATTCCAGGTGAGCCCCAGTGAACACTTCTTCATGAGACACAGCTCGTTGTGCTGTGGCCTGCATCAACGCCACAACCCAAGTTTCTTGACATGAGTATGGGGCTGCTTAAAATACCTTAAAACAGTTTTTCAACTGTATTGCCATGAATGTGTTTTCTCTCTTTTTTTCCCCCCAGTATATTTCATCATTGGCATTTTCTGCATGGCGTCTGCAATGAGTTTATTCAACTGTCTTTCTACCATAGTTAGGAAGATACCATACGGACGGTGCAGGTACAGTCTTATCTGTGAAAAACTGCTTCCTTGGCTTATCAAATAAGGCTGCGTCCCCAAGCAACTTATTTGCCTCTCTAGTTTTCCTCTGCTGTCCCGCTATTCCAGCAGACTAGAAAAGTGCCATTCAATTCCGGAATAAGCGGCCCCATGAGGTTCGGTAAAACACACACTTTAAACGCACCTACCGTCCCCAAGGAAGAGTGTTTTGTTTGCCCACATCTTTTTCTCCCCACCCCCTCTCTGCTTGATAGGGTGCTGGGGAGACAACCCCCGACAAGTCCAAAAGAAAAATAGCTATATTTACAAGTTCTCTGTTTGTCTCCCCTGCCTGCAAAACCCACCAGAGCCTTTTATCACTTTGGGATCCAGAGCTTGCTTCCAGAGATAGTGATTTCACTGTCAAAATCCACCCCTTACAGCAGCCGTTACACTGTAGCAATCCACCCATTTCAAACCTGATAACAATGTTGCAATTCTTCGCAATTCTGGTTCTTTAAAAGTTCTGACCTTTAGAAAGGGAAAGGAAGGGAAGGTGCTGCTGTTCTGGGAGATGTGTGAATGTTTAAGGCTGTGTGTGCAGGCGGCGGCAGCAGCAGAGCCAGGGTGCTTTTTTCAGAGATCTTGGCCACTAATCCCCGCCCCTTTTGCCACAGAGCGTCTCCATGCACAGTGTTGCTTGAAATACCCGCGGCTTCCGAAAAGTGCTCTGGTGGTCTTGTTTAAAGGGCCCTTTTTTCCCCTGCGCATTTTCCTCCTTTTGTGCCGCTGGAAGCTCGGAGGAAAGGCGTGCATGGGGGCGCTCAGAGGCAAAAGAAGCTTTTTAACGAGCTTTTTATTGCTTGGGGATGCAGCCTAAGAGTGTTTTTTTTTTCTTGAAGTTCAGGTGTGCACAAAATAATTCTCACTTGGAGCGAAACTCGAACTCCGTTCAAACATTTTGAGTATCTTCTTTGCACAAGAAATTGTGAGCCAGTTTGGTCTTGTGGTTAACTTGGCGGATTGTTATCTCCTCCACAAAGCCAACTGGGTGACCATGGGCTAGTCACAGCTCTCTTTCTGAGCTCTCATGGCCCCACCTACCTCACAGAGTCTCTGTTGTGGAGAGAAGAACTGAAGGTTTGTCAGCCGCTTTGCGTCCCCGTAAACGGGTGAGAAAAGTGGATGTAAATGCCTGCTCTTTCTCTTCTTATTCATTTAAGAACCAGGATGAGGACCTAGCCCCTTGCTAGAAGTGATGAGTTGTCTTGCTTCTTTTTCCAACTCTTTGTTTTTCTGCCCTGTTTTTCTGTGATCAAGCAGAGGTGGGGCAGGCGAAATCTTCCCTTGCTCTGATACTGATTTGTGTATTTATAAGCTCAGTGCTTTTACTTGGGGAAAAGAAAAGGAGCTGGAAGTGGAAGTGGAAGCGTCACACTTTTGTGGAAGCATCCACATTTGGTGGAGAGTTCCATGAAGGTGTCAACCCAGTGCGCAGCAGCAGCAAAAAAAGCTAATTCAGTGCTGGGAATAATTAGGAAGGGAACAGGAAAAAAGTCAGCAAGTGTCATTTTGCCTCTTTATAAATCTACAGTGAGGCCACATTTGGAATATTGCATACAATTCTGGTCACCACACCTCAAAAAAAGATATTGTGGAACTGGAAAAGGTGCAGAAAAGGGCAACCAGAATGATTAAGGGTCTGGAACACCTCCCCTACGAAACCAGGCTGCAACGTCTAGGCCTCTTTGGTATGGAGAGACGGTGTTTAAGAGGGGACCTGATTGAGGTATATAGAATTATGCATGGTATAGAAAAGGTGGATAGAGAACATTTCTTTTCTCTAGCACACAATACTAGAACTATGAAGGTGATGGGCAGGAGAGTCGGATCCAACAAGGGGAAGTATTTCTTCACCCAGAGGGTCAACAGTCTATGGAATGTGCTGCCGGAAGAGGTGGTGACAGCTACCAGCCTAGATGGCTTTAAGGAAGGGTTAGTCAAATTTATGGACAACAGATGTATCAATGGCTACTAGAATGAATGCCTAGGTACATCTTTCAGGATGCTTCTATGGCCATTTGCTGGTATTCGAGAGCAGGAAAAGGTTTGTCCTTGTCTCTGCTTGAGATGCCCATGAGCATTTGGCGGGACTAGATGGGCCGTGGCCTGATCAAGTAGGGGTTCTCTTATGTTCTTATGTGGTTAAATGTGCAGGGAAAACTAAGGAGCTTTTTGCCCTTGATCAACCGCCTTTCCGACAGTTGTCTTTGACAACTTGCCTGTGCTAGCTGAAGGACCAGCAAGGGTGGTAGTGAGCACCTAAGAGACCCCCCCCCACCTCCTGCCACACATCAATCTCCTCTGAACAATCTGTGCATTTTAGCTACCAGATGGATAACAGAGAAAGTGGAGGGCCCTTCTTTCTCACCCATGCCTGGCTCAAGAGCTAATAATAGATGTTTCCTTCCCTTGCAAGGCAGCTGAGCAGCCTCTGTCATTTCCCAGAGGCAACCTTCTATATTTTATTGCTCTTATGTTTCATGGTGTGAAGTTGATGTGTCTGTATTTATTTATTTCCCACTCTATGCCCAGGGGCTCAGGCTGCCTCTAGACAGCAGCTGGATGTAATGCGAAGAAACAATAATGCAAAGTATTGTCGTCGTCGTCCCCCCCCCCCCCCCGTTTATTACGGCTTCCTGGCTAGACAGTGCTGGCCACACCGCTGTCTGCGTGTTTTGGTGACATGCAATCTGGACAGTTTGGCCGTCGTTGAATTACCAGATGGCTGCATCACCATCTTCGCGCATACGTGGTGAGCTGTTTCAGCTTCCATGCATGCCTAGAGAGAGCTACTCTTTGCCTCATTCACAGTACAGGCCATGATAATAAAAGGGTTAAAGTAACAGTAAGGTTGCCATGAATTAAGCTGAACTCCTGGCCTCTATGTGAACACTTCTGTGTAGGTCTTCTTAATGAATGGAAGCATCCTGAACATTTAAAAAAGAACCATACCTGTGTAAAGTAGCAATGTTTAAGGAGCTTCACCAGATGGCAGCATTTACCTGATACTAGTTCAGCGGTTTTGTGCACATGAAAAGTTCCTGTGTAGGACTACCAACCTAAATTTTTGAATGAGTTTCTGTTATGTTTTTCGTTCATTCTCTCTCTCTCTCTCGTGTTTAACTTTGCTATCATAAAAGAGACTGTTTTTTTAAATTGACATTGCCTTTGGCACTTGTCCTGATCACGTCGTTGGAGCAGGAGAACTTGTTTTATCTTTGCAAAGAGCTGGTGGTATTGATACCAAGGTGAAATGCTAGCTGTAGATGGATGGGAATGCTATCCAAGACAAGGCAGCAACCCTAAATCACTACAAAATTCTCCTAACTTTTTTTCACTCAAATCTGGTGTATTTCTAATTTCAGTATTCTATCTTGAAACTAGAACACAAAGCTTCTACTAGGGGAAACTGTTCTGGATGATGATTTAGGTCTTACAAACCTAATTTATGGGTGTCTGATAGATCATTAGGTAAGTGCTGTGTTTATAATAAAAATGTTGATATTATTCTAGGTTTCCATGGTTCCAAGGACTGATTGAAGTGAGACTCTTTTTCCTTGCTTTGTTCTGCTTATCAATATCTATTGTTTGGGCAGTGTTCCGAAATGAAAGGTACGTGGAGAACCATAAGATTTATTTTTTCTTGAATTTTTCTGCTTTTGGGAGATGTAATGCAAGGATTCAAATATGTATTGTTGTTGTTCCATACCATCAGGCTTAGCTCCTGTTGACTACGTGGATACTTCCACTCAGTTTCCTTGGCAATACCAAAATGGCTTCCCGTTCCCTTCTCCCTGTTGGAAATGTTAGGAATCAAACTGGCAACCATCTGTTTTCAGGCAGTTGCTCTGCTAATGAGCTGCAACCATTCATGGAGGAGGGATGTGCATGAATGCATTATTTGATTCAAATTTGATTTGAATCAAATATTCTATTCGAATCGGATTATCCGGATCCGTACTTCTGAAAATCCAGTTCAGATCGAATGATACGAATGTCAGGAATCCATTCACATCCCGTTTGCATCCCATATTATAAGCGCAAATAGACCTGATATTTGGATGCAATATAGAGACAAATTCAGTCAAATTATTCGAAAATCCGTATCAGATTTTTGAAAATCCGAATTCAATCTGAATTCGAAAATCCGATTCCAATTTGAATGTCGATATTCATCGAATTCGAATTAGGTATTTGAATTTTCAAATATCTGTGCACATCCCTATCATGGAGGATTTCAGCACTTTCCATTTTATTACCCTTACAACAAATGTAAAACCCTCTGGAGTAGCATTTAGTGAAGCAGCAGGATTCCTGCTGTTTTAATTAATTAATTAATTAATTTCTAACCACGCTTTACCCAAAGGTCTCAGGGCAGGTAACAGCCTTTAAAACAACAAATTTCAAACTAATATTAAAAACAATTATATAGATAAAAACATTTAAAAGATTCAGTACTTTAAAATACTAAAATAATAGTAGCTGCAGTGGGTGGGGGAGTATAATCACATCAACCAAAGGCCAGGGTAAAGAGGTGCATCTTCACCACCTTCCTTTTAAGCTATTTTGGACCCTGATTTTGTAAATGTTTACTCAGAAGTAAATTCCACTAAATTCAGTAGCTTTTCCTGGTGAGGGATTGGAGCCATGAACTATTTTCTTTGTCTTAAGCATTTATTAATTTTTTTAAAATAATTTTTGTTTTAGCTGGTCTTGGATTTTGCAAGATATCCTGGGAATTGGTTTCTGCGTGAACTTTATTAAAACAATCAAAATACCCAACTTCAAGGTACCACAAACTATCTTCTCTAGTTGGAATCATATTACAATTACAAATTGCAAGTGGGGGAGGCAGGTGGGTGAAAGAAAAAATTGCCTCAGTTTTTGTCTTTGTTTTGCTAGCATATCTCGCCAAATAAAGCACCAACAGTTTAGATATCTAGCTGATCCTGTTGCCCTTCAGGAACATAGGCCTATTACAAATTTGTTACAAGTATTGGTTGATCACTTGGGATATTTTCTCATAAAAACATGGCTTAGAATATGGGAAGTGAATTTCAGAGGTATAAATATGCAGAAATATAATTTTGTGATAATAGCAGCTGCCATTATAAAAGTAAACTTGATTTTGTACACTTGATATTAAATTCTTATACTGAAAGTCCCTGGTAGAAAGGAAAGTGACAAGAAACGTGTTAAAAGACCTACCAGGTAAAGAGAATCCCAAATTTTTAAGCAGTGGACTAATTCAAAGAGAAATCATTGTTGTTTCAAGAACAAGATTTGTTAAGCTTCAGGCTTATATGTTTCCATCTGTCAGGCTGGCAAAGAAAGACCACAAGACTCGTTTTGTTTAAAAGGATGAACAGTGATTTATTTCAGCTCAGCGATAAGGCATTTCTTGTTGGAAGCAACTTTGAACAGAAAGCCCAGCATATTTATATGTTTCATAGCTGGGCGGGGTTTGGCCTTCAACCAGTGACTAACAACTATTTTTCAAAACCCAGTTTAAACTTGGAGCCAAAATGTATCACTCGACCCTAGCAGGGAGGGGGGAGTCAACTGTCACTTCCAAACAACAGGCAGCTACTATATACATATATACAGAATCACATAGGTGGCAGAGATCTTACATTCAAATATTATGGCAGGCAGCTAGCCCTGCCTGACACCATCTGCTCAACTTTTGCCGTGAACAGAAGTCGGCTGGTTAAGCTTAACTAGAATTATGGAAGAATAGTTTATCATGATGAATTAGACTCAAGATTAACCACAATGTTCAGCTGTTTATCATGTCAAATTTTATTGATCAGTCCTATGACTGTATCAGAAATAAAACTGACAGCTGAAAGTATGCGCAAATATAACAACAAAGAACAAGAAGCGGTAATGCTATAATGAGGACTTCCCATGCCCTTGTCATAACTACTTCCTGCTCTAACTATGGTTTTCTAAGGTGTGCACCTCTAGCAAGGAATTGAGTGTCCTTGTGAGCCACCTGGGCATGTCTTCCAGTGATGGCCTTCCTGGATATGGCATGTCCATTAGGAGTACACTTTTGTTTTGTCACCTGGCAGAGCAGCAATCGAAAGCCATGCTTTTCACCTTCCCAACTCACTCCTTGTTCTCCATTGGCCAGGATGCGAGTCTTCCAATAACAACCTCTCTGTGCTTCCACCGAAACAACACAATGGTTGGTAAGGACCTCCAGGGTCATCCAGTCCAACCACCTGCTCATCCCTGTTGATGATCACCCTGCATCTCATATGTTTTGTAAATTCTCAAGTATTTTATTTTAATTTTAAAATTAATTTTACATTTTATTTTGTTCTCTAGTCATGTGTGATTCTCCTGAGTCTCCTCCTGGTTTATGATGTATTTTTTGTGTTCATCACACCATACCTTACAAAAGTAAGCAGACAAATTTTGTAACACTGATTTTTATGGGGACGTACTGGTTTTGTTAATATTTAAATGAAATGAGATTTTGAAGAGTTCTGTTTCAATGAAGTAAAAGCTATACTCCCAAGGTCCACATTTGAAGTTTCCTACCTGGGTATAGTATCATTTTCATAGTCTGAAATAAAGTGATTCACTGTCTTCAAAGTGTTGCTGTAGACAATAAGAATGATCAACATATCCGTATGTAGAAAAGTTCTTTTTTAAAAAAAGAATAAAATGTAACCTAAATTTACAGGACAGATTTCTTGACACACGATCAGAGGTGGGTGGGCGAAGAGGCGAAGGAGGAAAGGGGTGCCAGGCTCACGACCATGAGCCACGACTTGACCAAGTAGAGGGGGGCGCCAGGCAACATCACGTGTCAGGCTTGATGTTGCCTCCCCCCCACACTTGGTCAACCCGTGGCTCACGGAAGTGAGCCCGGTGCCCCTTTCCTCCTTCTCCTCACCGTCCACTGATACGTTTATGTGCGCTTGCGGCTCCGGTGTGGGAACAACCCAGTGCGCACTCAGTGCTGTTCCCGGCCAGAAACTCAAACCCGCACCAGAACCTGGATTACTCCAGATCAGAGTAATCCGAATTTGCAGTAAGTGGGAATGTGGCCAGAGAATAATTCAACCTCCTTTGCCCTATACAGCTCAACCAATACAAAATCTCATTTCTTTCCCTGCATGCCTTTATACGAGGAGTTGCGAAGGAATGTTATTAGCCGAACAGTATTTTAAGAGGATTGCTTTAGATTCTGACTTCCAAATTAGAGGGACATTTTGCACAAAAAGAGTTCTTTGCCATTTCAGAGTGGAGAAAGTATCATGGTTGAAGTTGCCGCTGGTCCTGAAGATAGTGCCGAAAAGGTAAGCTGATCCGTCATCTCTTGGACACTCTGTTTGTGATTGTGCAATTTGGGGTCTTAGCCAAGATTTTGTCGCGGCTGCAGCAACTGCTTTACTCGGAAGCACAATCCAGGCGCACTGCAGCCCTCTCGAGTTCCCAGGGACTTTAACCGAGTGAGAGTGCAGTGTGTACCCAACTCTTTCCTCCCCAAGGACCTCAGAGAGCTGCACTTTGCCATGCTTATGACCCAAATATGTAGGCAATGTTTGCCTGTGGAGCACTTCCATGAGGGTAGTGGGGAAGGGCTGGGCTGGGCTGTGGTTCGAAGCCTTCCTTTGATCTCTTCCACCACCACCACCACATTTTGCTCTGCTTCCAGATTGAAGCCTTAGTCCCAGGAGATCAAAGTGAGACTTCTGTTCAGAGTCCTGCCGCCCACCCCCCAAAGCCCTGATTTGCTCCAGGCTGCTGCTCTGTTTAGGTGTATCATTTTTCTACTTTCCTTTAAAATATTAAATACTTCTTGACTTGGGTTTGATCCTAGAGTGATGGAAACTTTTTGGAAGCCTCTGCCGAGCAGTCAGCTCCTCATGAGAAAGTAAGGCTTGTATTTAAGATCTGTTCACTGGATTTTCAGTAGCATCCTCTGAAAAACAGTAGCCTTGTGGGAGGGGGGATTTGACTTTCTTTCCTTCCCGATGCATTTCTTCAGGGCCTGGATCTCAGTGTTGCTCAATCACTTTTAAATCCTGATCTCTTCTTCTCACATTTTCTTCTCATGTTTGTATGGGGTGTTTGTCTGTCCTACACATGCATTGTCCTCTCAGTTTTGTCCTATTTCACACGCTCAGCATCTTGGAACCTGTTCTCTTAACTCAAAGTTTTCCATAATGTGATCTGTGTAAATTAGATGAATGAATAGCGCTGCCAAAGTTTAAGCATTGGTTTTAGTTGGCATCCTTTGTATTGGACTTACATGAACTTTTGAAATCACTGTTTTGCAGCTGCCGGTGGTAATCAGAGTACCGCGGTTGGAGTTCTCTGCAAGGACGGTGTGTGGATTTCCATTTTCATTACTTGGATACGGTGATATTGTGATACCAGGTATGATCAGACAGTGCTCTTCCTTGTGCCTGCAGGCAGACAAAGACATTGTTAATAATGGCTTTTAGAAAATTCCAGTCATGGCAATAAAAGCAAGAAAGGTGGTTTTTAAAAATTCTTTTGCATGAACTGCAAATGTCTAAGCCATTTTTTAAAAATTATTAGTTATTGGATTAGCGGAGACAGGGGCACACCTGTAACTGGAAAAACATTTTTTTGCTGGCTTCTTATTCCACATACAGATTTTGATATTAGGAAGCAGTTCTAAGTTCACCTTGAGAATTTTGGGTACAGGGCAGGATAAAAATCCCCCCAAATAAGTAAATAAATAATGGTATAATATAATTATTTAGTTGTAAATTAACATGGTTGACAGAGTGAAGGTCAGAAAGCTGCCTTGTGTCCTGCTTTGACCTTCTAGTATGGTGAATAAAGGATCTTTCACAAGGCAAAGGCAAGTTTGGGACATTTTTGCACTGAATATCCTCTAGAAGCTTGCATAAAGTAACAAGTCAGAGAGGTAATTTTACTGGTTTTATTTACTTCTTGAAATATGTTTCTGACCCATGCTTTTTTGGCGGGCAGGTCTCCTGATCGCCTATTGTCACAGGTTTGATGTTCAGACGAGTTCTTCCTCTGTGTATTTCATTTCCTGTACTGTAGGTAAGCAGATCTAATTTAAAGCCTATGAACAGTTGTCCATATGCTTACGGTAAAGCTGACCATAGAGATCTCCATCATTCAATAGCTTTCTTTTTCTTGTCTTTTTCTGCAGCTTACGCTTGTGGAATGATTGCCACATTCATGGGTCTGGCGCTAATGAAGATGGCACAGCCCGCCCTTCTCTATTTAGTGCCATTTACGCTCATTGGTTGTACCCTAGTTGCTTTGTACCGCAAAGAGCTGAAAAAGTTCTGGAATGGCAGTAGCTACGAGGTAGGTGGTTAGCATTGGGAGAATGTGAATATAGGTGGGCTGGTTTTTTTTTTTTAAATTCTTGGTTAAAAAAAAATCCTTTGAAAAATCCTATCAAGCAAATCTAAAATTTATTTTATTTCTATCCTGCCCTATACCCAAAGGTCTCAGGGCAGGTAACAACATTTAAAATCCAGCATATCAAAAAATCTATATTAAAACAATAATAGCCATCACAACATTTAAAATCCAAAATGTTAAAAAAAAAAACCCTCAATATCAGTTAAAACAATATTTGCAGTGGGGGAAAAACATAACCAACATTTAGCCAAAGTCCTGAGCGAAGAGGTGTCTCTTCACCGCCTTCCTGAACATAATGAAAGAAGGGGCCTGACTCACCTCAAGGGGGAGACTGTTCGGTAGCCTGGGGGCCATTACTGGGAAGGCCCTCTCCTCGGTGCCCACACGCCTCACTGCTGAAGGCGGTGGGACAACCAGGAGGGCCTCCCCTCCAGATCTTAAGTGTATGATCCATGTCACAAATCTACTTAAAATATTTGATATACCTCTATCCCTGATGAAAATTTCTTTACCTGAAGGATCATCTGTTCGTTATTAATTACTTCAGTAATCCTAATTATGTTTCTTTCTTTTAGAAGAGGGAGGTCACTTTACCCATATCAACTTAATCTATTTCTTAATTAATTAAACAACCCAGTTATATATAGCCTATATTCTCTGATACTTGCAAATAAAAATATTTCCATTACATAGTGATATCATGTAATAATTGGCATTTCGTAGTATCTTTTTGAAGGAGTTCTGCTCTAACTGTTTGTCCTGCCATTATCAATTGGCTTACAATGTACGGTATCTGTCTTCCAGGATACCTCTTGATCTTTCTGTATTTGAAACAATCTTTGCTTAGGGTAAAGGAGTAACAGAATACCAGGATAATGCAAAAGAATATTTATTTTATGTATTTAAGAAGTTTATATTCCACCCTTCACCAAATGTTCCCAGATTGGGTTACAATAAGGCTAAAACATATCACATATTAAAACATAATTAAAAATATAGGAGTATTTGGGATATAGTGTATAAGATATAGGAAATTTTTCTACAAGAAGAAAAATTACAGTATATTAATATATGTTATATATCTTTATGTTGATTGAATATAACTTCCAGTTACAATGAGATTATACTTTCATTCTTTTTAAACCCCAGATAAAGTAAAAAAGCATACTTAAAATTCTAATAAAAATTATTGTGTATTAATGAATTAATTTATAGCTTTCAGCATTTTGCACCCCAAAATTTAAGAAAACAATTTTATATTTGGCTTTTGATGTTGTAACCCAGCCTGAGACGTTTGGGTAGAGAACAGGATAAAAATTCAGATAAATAAATACATTCAAATAATTGAGTATTGCTTGTAAGGAGGATAGGTACGCTTTTTTAGTTCCATACAATATGTGATAACTAAGAAATAGCTAAGCTGTTACCTTTTATTTTGCTTAGTTTTTCTGGTACTGCTGTTATCTAAAAGTCATTAGCAGAAAGCACAAGTTTTATGTATTATTACTTCTGAATAAGTTCAGCAAATGTATTTCTGATGAAAATACAGTTGGTTGGCATATGCCACTTTGTCTCCAACACTATATGACACCATATTCCCAACCTAATGGAACGAAGGGGCTGCTGATCTGAATCAGCAGATGAAATTATCTTTGATATGTATGCAAATTCAGCTGGAGTTCTGTACATTTTGATGGATTTGAACCCTCCCCCCTACATTTTGTTGATCTAAACTTATAGATGGCCATATATATGTCATTGTAAATCTGTCTCCCAATGTCTTTGAAGGCCTTTAGGATGATCATTTTTAACCCTATTGAGGATCTGAGTGCAGTTCCAAGTATTGGGCTTCCAAGATCTTCAAGATCCAGATCTTTGAGATGGAGTCCTCCTGGAGATCTGGATCTTGAAGATGCCTGAAGACCCCATTGTGGACACCTTTAATCAGGTCCACATGAAATCCAGATTTAAGGGCCTGAAACACCCATTAAGTCCAGGTTCCCCCTGCCCTTGTGGGGACAGGGCCTTCAGTGAGGTCGAGGTGTGGACAGGGCCTTCCCAATTGGTACCAATCAGGTACTAATCAAGTTCCTAATGGGGTCTTAGAAGGGTTCTAAGCTCTAGTGGAAAAAGGCCTTATGTAGCTATTATTGGTATGCGATATACATATAGCACTGAGCATTTGGAGCAATGAGTTCGTTTGAACACAGGATAAAACATATTGAGGAGGAGTTGAGCCAACTCTGGTATTTCACACCAGTAATATTGATAGTTTATTTGGTTTTATCTGTCTGAGATACCCAGATCTCCCATCTCCTGTCGCTGGGTAGAATAGATAAGGGGTATCCTAGTGTTACCCTTTCTGGTCTCTCTAAGTAAGACATACATCTGCCCCCATCATCTGAGTGTGGCTTTTCCAAAAGTGATTTCTTTTTGCTTCAGATCAGAGCATAAATCCCAATTTTTGCTTTTTAATTTTATTGTTGGTTTCCTTAAGTAAGTTTATTAAATTTAGTTCAAGATGGAAAGAACGTGAGACACAGCTATTCATTACAATTTGGAATTTCCCTCACAGGAAGGAGCAAATGTGCTCGACTAATTTTTGTTTATCAAAACAGATTTCTGAGCAGGTATGATTAGTTTTGTATAATCGTATTTCTAATTTATTTTTAATAAAATAATGGAATTTTGATTTCTAGCTGAAAGGTCTGGTATAATTGCAAATTTGTAAGTGTTCTGAAATTGTTCTAGTCTACCCAGATGCCTCAGGGCATGGTTGCTCAACTTACAACCCCCCATGGCATTCTGGGAATGGAATGTTGGGAGGTACCACTCAGGAATACCTTTAGGGCTACATGTTGAGCAGCCCTGCCTTAGGATATAGGGCAAGTAAAGAAGATTGAGTGGAAAGGCTTTGCAGAATTGGATAGCTGTACAGCATTGCTCGATTTGCTTCAATGCAAACGGTATGTACGGTTTCTATTTTCCAAAGCCATTTATTGCAGGTTGATACTAGTCTTGGATCTTGCCACAGGTGCATACAGTGAAAAGGTGACCTGCAGGTTGAATTAATAGTCACCTGCCACAACCTTCCTCTAGAGGCAGCTCTCCTTAGAGGGCTAGTTACTTGCTTTTCACTTTTCTTGCTACATTTTGAAAAACAAGTGGCCCTTAGTAAGGCAGTGGTTCTCAACCTTCCTAATGCCGCGACCTTTTAATACAGTTCCTCATGTTTTGGGGACCCCCAACCTAACTCTAACCCGCAACCATAAAATTATTTCCGTTGCTACTTCATAACTGTGATTTTGCTGCTGTTATGATTCGGAATGTAAACATCTGATATGCAGGATGTATTTTCATTGTTACAAATTGAACATAATTAAAGCATCATATTCACATCAGCCGCAGCTGAATATAAAAGTGTAGTTTCACCTCCAATACTGCTGCTTTCTACACAGTAGCTGCTCTCTACTGTATTTGTATGGGGTGTATGTGATGGGGTTGGCGTGATGATGTCATCACACCAGGTACTCGTATGTGGGCGTATCTGCATGTGGGCAGACCCGCCTGGAGACGGATAGAGGACCGGTGTCTTGGTTCCTATGTGTTTTCCGATGGTCTTAGAGGAACCCCAAAGGGACCATGACCCACAGGTTGAGAACCACTGTAAAGGATTGGTAGTCCTGTTACAGTGATAATTGAGTAAAACAGATGCCTTCCTTCCCTTCATCTTTTTTCCCCAATAGCCACATTCATTCTGTTCCTTAGCAATTTTTTTAAAACGGCATGCTTATATTTTGTTCCATTCAAGGCCCTTTCTGCACTAGACCTTAATATAACTCGATTATATCCCAAAATAGGGACGTGCCATCTGCATTGTGGTGCAGCCAACATAACGTCCCACCTTGGACCTGCTGTGGTGGACACCAGCACGTGAATGGCAGGTTCCTATTCCAGGATATAATCCAGACTATAGCCCAGTTCAGAAAGGGCCCAAGTCTGACATTTGGACCAGTGCAGAATGCACAAGTCTGATGCTAGGAATTGTTCAGGCACATTGGGAAGACTTCAGGTTGAAAACCACTGCATCAGGAACTGCAGCAGAGCCGAAGTTTATCTGAAGTTCATTTGTGTAGCTCCGTCCTCTGCCATCTATGAAGCGGTGTAAATAAATACATTTTAGATGGGAACTGCGCTTCAAAATTTAATATCCCAAGATCTTTTAATCACATTTCAGGGGCTGTGTTTAATTCACACTGACTTCTTAGCTCTTTTTAATTGAATGTATGTCTGATCAAACAGCTGGGATCCTCCAGTGTTCAAAAAAATTGAGTTTATCTTTGGGGAGATTAATTATTCGGAAGGCAGTGCCTAGTTATATGCTGTTGAGCCAAGATGCTGACTCAGTGTTTGTTTTTATTAGCCACCGTGCAGTCCAGCCAGACAATGTCCACACAGCGTGACTTGGCTCAAGGAGCCCTGTACCTGTCTTGCATGTTCCTAGTGCATAGGTCTCTGCAACGTGTTCTCCAGATGGGTAGCTTTTGATGGGGCCAGCCAGGTAGCGGATAGGATGGACCACTATTGACTCCTCGTTTAGCTTGGGTAGGGACTAGCCAAAACCACCATGGGGCTTGCAGAAGGGACACCCTTGCCGTAGCTGTCTCAGGAGGATCCAGTGGAAGGTCTCCAGCCCTTCTTCTGTTTCCATGCTCAAGTGCAGGCTTAGGAGGTATCATTGCCTAGAACAAGAAGAGTTGATTTTTGTGCCCTGCTTTTCTCACAAACCTTCTATTCTCCCTACAGCAGACACCCTGTGGAGTAGCTGGGGCTTTGAGGGCTCAGAAAGAGCTGGGACCAGCCCAGGGTCATCTAGTTCGGTCTAGCGGTTAGGGAGCTGGACTGTACGTACTGGGGCGGTTGTTGGGCAGAGCCGCCTCAGGCTCCTGGTCAAGGAGGGTGACCTCTGTCTGTCTTAGGAGTGATGATCCTCAGGCTGGGCTGGGCTGGGAGGGGAGGGAGGCTTTGCTCCCCCTATAAATTCCACTGTAAAGCAGCAGCAGCAGCACTGTCATCTGTGACACCTAAGGGTGCCCACAGGCCTTGCCTACTTTTGGGGGCTGGAAAGGCTTGATGTGTTCCGGAAGCATCTTCCAGAGATCCAGTTTGGTCTAGTGGTTAGGGAGCTGGACTCTTATCTGGGAATACCGGGTTCGATTCCTCCCTCTTCCACGAAGCCAGCTGGGTGACCTTGGGCTAGTCACAGCTCTCTTCTGAGCTCTCACAGCCCCACCTACCTCACAGGGTGTCTGGTGTGGGGAGAACATAAGGTTTCTCAGCCGCTTTGTCCCCTTAGATGGGTGAGAAAAGCAGGGTAGAAAAGCCAACTCTTTTTCTCCTCCTTCTCCTCCTCCGGCTCCATGGAGGAGTGTGGAATTGAACCGGGAGATTACTAGAAAAGAGTCCAACACTCTTAACTACTCTTTCTGAGCTCTCACTGCCCCACCTACCTCACATGGGGTAGAAGAACAGAAAGTTTGTCAGCTGCTTTGAGTCCCCTTCAAAGGGTGAGAACAATGGGTATAAAAACCAACCTCTTCTCCTCCTACCCCCCCCAGGCTTTGTAGTGCCTGCTAATCTCTAAAACTGCTATAACAGTTTGTGATTCTTCAACATCTCCCTTCCATCTCTTTCCTTTCTTCAGGCAGCAAGCAAGACTGTTGTTACACTTTTCTCATTGTAGTAGTATGTTCTTTATCCTTTCTGGAAAGAACAAGAAAGCTAATGTAAGAAAGAAGATAGAAGATGTTTCTTTCAAGAGCGTCCTTTATTAAGAAGGCCACGTGTTAACATTCCGAGTGGGTGTGTTAGTTCTTGCTGCAGTGGTCCAGCTGCAAGTCCTGTCGAAGGCTTGTTTGGTTCGTGTTGGGCACCAGCCCATTCTATGAGAAATAGTGTATCCTGGCTCTCAATGTGCCACATGACTCAGGTCCACTCTACTTCCTGAGAACAGGGGGAGGGAAGTGTTGCGGACTACGGAGCGTTGGAAAATGGATGACTCATTAAAACACACATGCTTTGCTTGCAGAAGCAAATGACGCGTGACAATACTGCCTTGAGCCCCTCTTTTTGTTTCCATCATGAATGGCAACTTAAAACACACCTCGCAAGCATAGTTAACATGAATGTCTTTAATTTGATGTTACGTATACAGATACAACTTGCCCACATGTTCCCTTCCTTCTCTTCCTTTTGGCAGTCTTTCTGAAGGTATTAATGTTAATATTTGTTAGACCTTTGTCCATGGCAAGAAAAATAATCACCTACATTGGCTGTTTATTTTAGGGTGGGTTTCAGGTCTTTGGTCCCCCCTCCCTCTTAGGGGTGTGCATGAATGTGGTTTTTTTTTTTTTGCATTCGAATTCAAGTCGAATGTCAAAACATTCTATTCGATTTGAATGTTTAAAATCCAAATGCTAGAAGAACCTATTCGAATCCGTTATATTTGAGTCTATTCATTCGAATGTTAGATTTGTATTTACAGATATGAATGTCGACTGCCTTTGTATGTGTTTTAAATATCTGTACGCATTTCTTATGCATCCTGTTTTCATCCCGTATTATAAGCGCAAATGCATAGAGATACGTATAATATTTGTACGGACACGTATGTAATATATATGCATTGGTACGTTCGAATGTTTCGAATCATCCGAACGAATGTTTCGGAGCATCCAAAATCTGTGCAAATGTCTAAATTCGAATGTGGAGACAATTGATTCGAATTTGAATGCCTATATTCGTCAGATTTGAATCGGAATTTTGAATTTTCGTGCATATCCCTAAAGTGGCTAATTCTGTGAACTGCGAACCATGTTGGCGTAGCTGTGGTTAAAAGTGCGCCATAAGAATACACTGAGGGACAAGTGAATATTGCTGTAGGAAAGGATGGAGGACATTTAGGAGCGCCTGTAGCTCAGTGGCAGAGCAATACCCAGCCTCTCCCTGGAAACTGGCAATGGCAAACCACATCTGTTTCTCTGCCAAGAAAGCAGCATGGAGGGGCCCATGCAGTCAACCAGGAATTAGCCAGGACGCTCACAATTGCTCTTTGTTTGTGGAAGGAAAATTCTTTGGACAAGTAAAATATTTCAGGTATTTGTGATTAGCATTTTAAAAGCCTCTTTCTTGGCCTGCGTATAAAAGAGTAATCAAGCAGGTAGCAGAATATAGTTCTAAGGCAATTTGTTTTTATATTACTAAGGGTGGACAGTTTTTGCAATAGCTTTAGAAGTATTTCGGAAATCCAATTCAAATGCGACAAATATCGACATTCGAATCGGATTTAGTAACATTCGGATTTAGAAATTTGAATGGATTTTGGATTTTCTGAAACATTCTTTGGATATTCGAATATTCAAATGTACAGGTCTGTATGTATTGCATACGTATCTGTTCACACATTATTTGCGCATATAATGCAGGATGACAACAGGATGCATACGGAATGCAAACAGATATGTATAACAGATGCAAATGTTGTCGACATTTGTATCTTTAAATACGAATTTAACATTTGAACGTACAGATTTGAATGTTACGGATTCGAATCGGATCTTCAGACATTCGGATTTTAAACATTCAAATCGAATCGGGTTTTCAGATATTCGATTTGACTCAAATTCGAATGCAAAAAAACCATTCATGCACACCCCTAATTTAGAGCAAGGTTTTCCCCCCAACTATTACATAGTCTGAGCGCATTTGCAGTTCTTTTCATTCCATTAACAGCCCAGTGTTGTTTTATAAAATTCCTATGCCTCCAGATAGCAATTGAGTATTTTCTTTAACTGTGAGACTAGCTTGTAACTTGCTAGATTTGGCGGCAGAAATAGTTGCTGGCCTGTGAGAGCAGGTAGGTAGCAGCCTGCTGCCAAGCTCAGATTGCTGGAACCCATTCTCCTTCACACAGGTTTTAGTTAAGGGTTAGTCAATGTGTTCATAGTCAGTTATGTTAACTAGGGTCAATTTTCAGGCATATCTGTACAGAAGTACAGCACTAGATGATTGATTCTCAAGCTGTAATCCTCCAGCTATTCCTAAACAGCACCTTCTAGCATTCCAATCCAGTGGAATGCTGGGAATTTTTCAGGAGCACCTGGAAGACCATATTTTGATAATCACTTCCTGGTATCACTTCCTTTTAGCTGTCTTCTCCTCTGTCCCACCAGCTCAGAAGTGTTCTTTGCCGGCATTGTCTTAAGCTTGGTTCGGTTAAATGTCACCATCCCACTTTTATCATTACTCTACCAGATACTTAGAAAAAAGCATATTAAACATATTTAATTACTAAACCATGTCATGTTTTCCAGGTGATGGATCCCATGGATTCGGCAGCTAATGAACGACCCAATGAACAACGCGAATAGTAACAGAGCAGCTGAAATATCAAGTTTTCTACTCAATTAATAGAGACTGGTCTAATTTTTAAAATGCAATATTTCTTACAATTTCATATGGAATCGTCTCTTTTTTACTCTTGCACATACATTTTTGTGAAACAGTTACTGTAGATAATGCTACAAGAATACTTAAAGCTCTTAATTTTTTAAAATGCCAAACACATTCATAAATTAGTGCCTTCTCTATAATACATTGTCCATGAGACGGACAGTATTTTTATTCACTGCCCAATGTGCTGCTGCATATGAGTCTTAAGGGCTGGTGTGTTATTAAATCGGTTGATCTGCAGAATCAGATCTGAAACCAGAAACGTCTTCCATGGGTCATTTGGCTAGCTGTAAATGCAGAATTATGCTTTGGTTGGCTTATAGGTAACAGTGCAATTATAATGAAACATGGATTGACCCCGTGGGTTAGATTTAATCTGAGATGGTTTCATCCCATCCCTGTAACCTGCATATTGTTGGAAATGGACAATTGTTTCAGTATCTTTCATAGCTGGGTTTAAACCAGTTCATATTCTCTCTTAAAGGCCTTATTCCCAGCAAGGTCAAAATTTACTGAGAAAACAGAAGAACTATATTAAAAAATCAGTTTCATTCTGGTCAGAACTGACAGTTAAAAAAAAAATCAATTTCCATACTAGAAATTCAGGAAGTTTTCTAAAAATTTCTTCCCTTCTTTTGTTAGGGCTGTATGCTGCCAATAACTATTGCTCATAAACGATTATTCTTCAAGAATTATTTTTGTCTTCAAGGAATAACTTTATGGCAGTGGAAATGTGAAGTGACTCCTTAACCTAAAATAAGCCTTTTCTTTTGGTCAGTTAGCTTTGATTTTGATTTTTTAGGGATCTGGCAATGAGCAAAATTGTCAGTTTGGATCTGATAATGATTTGACACCTGTGACCGGCATTTTCAAGAACTTTCTTTTGGAAACAATAATGAGGAAGAACCTAATTATTAAACCAAAGATATTTGCAGAATTTGCAAATGCATCAGTGCCTAAAGCTCAGATCAGATACAACAGGAATCATGGATAGAGAAGGAAATGTCTTTTAGGTTACCCGTGGAAATGCTTAGAAACTTCCAATGTGAGACCATTTTCCTGGGACAGACATCCTTTGGAAACTAAAGTTTACTTTAATTACTGTTTATGAACAAAACGGGATCTGAGAACAGGATTGTAATAGGGCTTCCTTTCATTAACCTTAGTTTAAATAAGCCCGTAATGCCCCACAGAAGCAGTCCGTCCCAAAACCTAGAAGCAAAAGCTGTTGCTATTCTCATGTCTGTAAAATAGGAGCAGAATAAGGAGAACATGAAACCCATAGACTTTCTATAACTAATTCATTTTGTAAGAATGGTGGCTTTGCTCTACCCTGGAACAAAACTGTATTTCACTAAGTGGTTAGGATGCATTTAATCATAATCACACGGTTGAAAAGAACTGGCCCACATTCGCTGGGTTCACTGTGGCGGTGGTATCTCCGTAAGACCGAAAGGCAGGGCCAGTGGGCCCAATCCTCTTCTGTTTCTCCACACTCTTCACCCAGTTTAAGGCCATGTGAGTAGGGTTACCCTGAAAGAGACTTGAGAGGATGCTACGCAGTATATAATTCCTTAATGTATTAAACAGTTTATATTTTAAGCAACGTTGTTTAAGTTTCCGAACCCTCCCCGTATGCCATGAAAGGATTCCAATCCTGTGAAAACCAGCTTGGAAGCACATATGCCTACAGTCTTGTTGACTATGTCAACAGGGCACAGTCTACAAGGGTCTCCCATCACCTCAGCTGAAGTGGTTAGGAACTTTTGCAATGCCACCCTTGCGGTTTTCATTTCGTGGAAGTGTTTCCAGGAAAGAAATGGCTTTGCTGATAGACTAGTATCCGGAACTCATTAACAGAAGGACTAATTGATAATGGTGACGTTTATCTGAAGTAATCGAGGCCACTGAGTGGTTTTGAGATTAATAATTAAATAAGGTTTACAAGCCTGAAAATACTTGAAGTGATGGCCACCAACCTTTCTTATCCCAATCCCAAATAAAAGCCTTCTAGCTGTTATTCTGTAGTCTTGAGGAACTAATTTAGATGTTGATCAGCTTAAAAACTTTGGATGAATGTAGCACAAACCAGAAATTAATTTGAAACATCCAGTGATAAGTTTAAACCACATAACCTACTTCCCCCTTAAACTGTCTCGACAAGTTAAATGGTTAAAATCCTTTTCTTGCAGGGTTTGCTTTTGGAATCGGATGATGCAATGAGTTTGAGGCGGATTTTTTTTTTTAGACCTGTCTGAGTGGGAAAATAACAATTATTTTTTATGCTTTATGAATCTGTTTTGAAGACTCAAATATTTGTAAAATACGTGGCTGATTTAACTTTCTTAAATTTCTAAGTGTTCTTTTAAGTATATTTTGCAAACAGTATAGTAACAGAATCATCTAGCAGTATTCTTCGGAAAATACACAATTGCTTTCTTGGAGAGGTTTGTACTACAGTACTGGTGTCTTGATTAATAATTTCAGGGGTTCTTACGTGTTGCAGTTGTTTCAGAATTTCATATGAAAGTATCTGCTTGGGCCATTGATGAGTTAAAATTGGATAGTTTAGCTATCAGCTATGGAGTAGCATATTAATATAGATGAATAGAACCAGTATAGAAAAACCATTACTAGAAATGTTAAATGTTCAGAAATTCAGTTGGCCTTTTACACTTTAAGAGCCTTAATAGTAAAAATAATGATAAAATCATAATGCCGTTATGGCTGCGATCTTTTCTGATAACTCTTTTTCACTTTACCTCTGGAAACTGTACATTGTTGTTTTTTAAGAATGTTGTAATTTAGAATTGTATTTGGTATTTAATAAAATTTTCAACAGTTATTAGATAACTACTGTGGTGTCTTTGTCTGGTCTTAGGGTGCATCCCCAAGCAATTTAAAGTCCGCTAAAAATCCTCTTTTATCTCTGAGCACCCCCATGCACGGCTTTTATCTGGGCTTCCAGTGCCACAAATTAGGAAAATGCGCAGCAAAAACGTGCCCTTTAAAGAAGACTACCGGCACACTTTCCGGGAAGACGCGGGTATTCAGAGCAACATTTTGCATGGAGACGCTCCCTGGCAAAAGGGGCGGGGCTTCTCTCCGAGGCGGCAAGCTCTCTCTCTCTTTTTTTGCCTCTCATCCACAGCCAGCATTCACAATATGAAAACAGTAGGCAGGCATTCCAATCACAAAGAGAAACAGCAAGATACTTTGTGATGAATTGCTTCCACCTGCAAGTGAAAGTGTATGAGTGCAAGATGGGGAGGCTGGGGGAGGCATTTCGAGGCCGGAGATCTTGTAAATAGCATGATGAATTGCTTCCGCCTGAGCCCTGGCTGCAGCCCGGCTGCCTTCGCAAGCAGGGGAGACGAACAGAGAACTTGTAAATTTTTCTTTTGGACTTGTGAATGAGCGCACGATCGCTGGCTGGGGGAGGCGTTTCGGCAGCTGGAGAACTTGTACATAGCGTAATGAATTGCTTCCGCCCGAGCACCCAATGAAACAGTGAGGGGCGGGGAGAAAAAGATGCGGGTAAGCAAAAGACGCTTCCTTGGGGACGGTCAGTGCATTTTAAATGCGTGTTTTGCTGAGCCCCATGGGGACACTTAATTCGGAATTAAATGCACATTTGTTAGATCCGCTGCGTTAGAGGGATAATAGCGACAGGAAAAAGTACCATGGGGATGCACCCTTAGTCATACAAACCTTGCTGGGGGATAGGTTTATATTCTCCTTGGTTTAGTGCTCCCGTTTATGTTCTGCTCATTAGTGATAAAATGTTTTTCATAACTGATAATTTTGTTACAATGTATTATTGTGTTTGTTCGGAAGCACTTCAAATATTTTTGTAAAACCACACAGTGATATGGGTGATGCTGTGGTAGAACTACTTCTAGACCAACAGTTTTCTACCTTTTTAATGCCGCGACCCCTTAATGGAGTTCCTCATGTTGTGGAGAACCCCAACCACAGGGGCAGAGCAGCTGGGAGGTGGGAGGGAAGGGCAGCGGGAGGCTGGTTGCGACCCCTCTGAAAGGGTAATTCGAACCCCCAAAGGGGTCCCAGCGCCCAGGTTGATAACCACTGGTCTAGACTGAAAGTTCAAGAGTAGATTCTCTTCAAAATTATTTTTATCTTTTTATCTCAAACTATTAATGTGAGTAGGAGCCAAGTGCGTGATGTACATAACTTTAATGATTCCTTACGAACGGACTCTGCATAGGTTTCCAACATGATTGTGAAAGAGGTGGGCCTCCAGATTTTGGTGGATTACGGTTCCTGTTATTTTCTGTGCTAAGATGAATGGAAGATGGCAGTGACATAGATCTTCTAATTTCTCAGCGTGTAAGACTCTCCAAAAGTTCCTGAACAATTAGCTCCCAACATTCAATTCCCAGCATTCAGTACCAGCACTCAACACCCCTGACTTACTGTTAGATACTTCAGTGAAAATATTACCTCAGTGTGTGTCTGTAGTTGATTTCTTAATTTTTTAAAAAGAATTAGGAATAATTCTGCCATTAAACACACACAAATTGATGGTGCGGCTATACATTTTGGTTATCATATTTGAAAAAAGGATACTGCAAATTGTTAAATTTGCTAAGATGTCTCTGGAGAAGAATTTGATCAAGTACTTAATGTCATCTGGATCATCTTTATCCACATGCTTAACTCTCAAAGAACTAAGAGATCAGTAACTCAGAAGTGCCCTTTCCAGAAAGCTGTATTTGACTATACTTGAGCAGGACATGTGCTTCCAACCTACCTGTTAATTCAATGTTTGATAGTGGCTTCCACTGTGATATATATTAAGCTAACAGGCCTATAATTTCCTTGAGCCTTTTAAAAAAACTGGAGTAGCTCTGGCCAACCGCTACAGCAGCTGAGCTTAGCAACAAGTTGCATGTTTTGGTTAAGAAGTCCACAATGAGTGTTTTTCCACTTAGCACTAGAGTACCCTTTAAGGACCCATTAATGACCCTTAATGGGTACTCTAGTGCTAGGGTTTTTTTCCACTAGCACTAGAGTACCCATTAAGGACCAATAAGGACCCTTAATGGGTCCTTCAGTGCTAAGTGGAAAAACACCCAATTTCATCTTTGAGTCCCTTGATAACCCTTGGCTGAATGACATCTGGATCTAGTGATTTGATGATGAGTTAATAAATATAATTGACTTCTGTAGCCAGAATTAGGGCTTTGCACGGGGACTCTCACGAGGCAAACTCACGTTCACCTCAGAGTATCCTGATCACAGAGACAAGCCTCATTGTGTGTGGAGCTCTCAGAAGTGTCACAATCAGCAGGGCCTGGAATCCACTACCGAGCAGAATAAATTATGCCACGCAATTCAGAAGTGCCCAAACCCCGAATGCTCTTTGTGCCACGACTCAGAACTACCAGGCCGTGTCTTCATGGCAACCTTATTTCGCTTTCCCTAAACCAAGATAACAGAACAAATTTGCCTGTTCCCATTGCTTTCAGCTTAATCGCGTTCAATCCGGATTCTAAGGATGTACGTGACTCAAGGGGGGACTCCAGTGGCTACCTTTTAAAAGCCGCTTTTCGGGGCTGCCCTGTCCTCTTCCTCCTGGCGTGAACGTACCACCCATAACAGACCCCTTCACGGAGCCTAGCTGGGTGGCTGCTGCTTGCCTGGATGAAGGAAAAACGGCACCAGGCAGACAGCGATTCTTTTCCCTCCTCTCCCGATTGCTCAGGGCATGCAGCAGCAGCGGTGGCAAGTCAAGCCCCTTTCGTCCGTCACAGCTAAACATTCATACATCTCTCCAAACGGCAGCTGCTTTTGTTTCTTTTCCCTTTCGATGGCAAGATACTTATCAGGTGTGAATTGCTTGTTTGCTACAGTGGATTGCTTGATTGCTATTCGGGCTGCTGCTGCTTTTACAGCTTCCTTTGGAAGCAACCTATTGGGGGAGGGAAACTCTCATCCCTTAACACGGAAGGGTTCCCACAGTAAAAAATGTAAAACGTTTCAAGCGCACGAACCGGAGTGAGACCTGTTGAAATCAGGATTGAGATTCATCACGCTTTGGGGTGGTCTAAAACGGGGAAATCGTGTTAAGCCAAACTGCCGTCTGGACTCCGAGGATTCAAAACATTTTGAATCCGGCATAAGGTTGCCGTGAAGACACGGCCCCAAAGTTCAGAATTATAAAAAGTGTGAAAACGACGAAGTAACCACAGTCAGCAGTTTCCAAAGTAAGCAACCTCCCCATGTTCAGCATGCATTGGTAGTAGGCAAAAGCGTCTCTCCATTGGTGCGCCGGTTTGAAGGTTTCAGACCCGAACTGCCATGAAATGGCTTCCTGTTGAAGTAGCTGCTGCACCAACGCTTTTGCCTGCGGTCCCCTTTCCTGGCTGGCTGTGCCCTCACCTGAAAAATGTGGGAAACTGCCAGTCTCTGCTCCTAATGAACACACTTGCTGCAGATTGCAAAATCCAATATGGTTTTCTAGTTGCAAAACTGGTACCTAAAGAATAACAACGTATGACGGTATAAGCTTTTAAAAACTGAAACAGTGTTATGTGTGCATGCATCTTAAGCAATCCTGTCTGCTTATTTTGTATCCTCAAGAAATAACGCGCATTTCCTGCTCCAAGCTGTTCGGCTATCCGTTTCCTTTGCTCCGCTCAGTGATTCTAGTAACTTTTCCTTTTCTTGAGCAAAGCGAAGCCATGGCAAGGGCCGTGAACTTGGGATCTTTTATGATTTGCCTCTTTCCCAGACTTCAAACATTCCAGCAGCAAAGGTAAAACTACTCAAATTGGAAAAAAGTAATTTGGTTCCGGTCGTCTAATTGTCCTGTGCGTCTGATGTCACAGAGCTATTTTAAAAATGGCTTAACAGAACATGGATATGCGGTGGAATTTCATCCACTAGTTCCAGATTAGTAACTCTGTTTTTAGTAGGAATAGTGAAGTGTTTTGAGGGCTTTCATGTGGCGGACCATGGGATCAGCTAAGGAACAAGAATTAATACTTCACCAGCACTGGAGTGCTACTAATTTGTCGCTTGGAAACATTCTTCATGAAGGAAGCCTATTAACCAAGAACCACACAATGTCAATGGCATTTTCCCACGCTTCTAGCCATGATGCCTTTTTTTTAAGTATTCAGAACTTTTTCCAGTTTGGTCTTGTGGTTAGAGAGCCAGACTTAGATCTTCTCATCATTGGGCTTGATTCTGCACTCTTCCATAAAGCCAGCTGGGTGACCTTGAGCTAGTCACAGCTCTCTTTTTGAACTCTCACAGCCCCACCTACTTCACAGGGTATCTGTTATGTGGAGAAGTATAGAAAAGCTTTGGTAGCCGCTTAAGATTCCCCTAAATGGGTGAGAAAAGCGGAGTAGAAAACCCAACTCTTCTGAAATGCATTTTTAGCATCCAAAATAAAATCAGTGAGCTTTACAAAAGATAGACAATGCAATCATCTGAACTTCAAAATGTGACTTTTCCCCTCAGGCGAGGCAGGAGATCTGCTAGAATCACTTCTTATGTAACTTTACCCAAGTTAATTTGTAAATTCAGTTTATTACACTCAGTTTTACAGTTAAGAGAAGCCCCAGACAAGCTCATTTCAATGGTGCAATTTGGTATGCTACTGAAATGTATCCCCTTGCTAAGCCAGAATAAGGAACACAAGAACATAAGAGGAGCCCTGCTGGATCAGACCACAGCCCATCTAGTCCAGCATCCTCTCCCACACGGTGTCCCACCAATGGGCATCTCAAGCAGACAAGGGCAAACTTCTCCTGCTCTCGAATCCCAGCAAATGGCCTTAGAAGCATCTTGCTTGTCCCCCCAGCCTGAAAGATGTACCCAGGCATCCATTCTAGTAGCCATTGATACATCTGTTGTCCATAAATTTGCTAGCCCTTCCTTGAAGCCGTCTGGGCTGGTAGCTGTTACCACCTCTTCCAGCAGCAAATTCTATAAACCGATGGCCCTCTCGGTGAAGAAATACTTCCCCTTGTTGGATCCGACTCTCCTACCCATTAGCTTCATAGAGTGTCCCCTGGTTCTAGTGTTGTGTGATAGAGAAAATAAATTTTCTCTGTCCTCTTTTTCTATAACGTGCATGATTTTATATACTTCAATTAGGTCCCCTCTTAAATTACGTCTTTCCAGACTGAAGAGACCTAGATGTTGCAGTCTGATTTCATAAGTCTGACTCCACCTCCTAATGGAAGGAAGCATGCACCCTTCCATTACCTGTTCTTTCTAGTGGTCCCTGGACTTTTGGTCGACCTTTTTAAAAAGGTTTCCCAGTATCCCAGTCTAAGTCACCATTTTTGTTCCCTGGACTGTGCAGTCAGAGCACACTAGCAAGAGGCATGGAAAAAGTGAAGGGACAGAGGTCTTTTGGCTCAAATCCCCACTCAGTAATGGAAGCTCGTTGGGTCTTCCCAGCTATGACTGATGCTTTGTTGGTGACTTGGGAAAGGAAAAGTTTAAGGGTGTGAACCTGACAGAAACTCTGGGAGACAGACAGGAAGAAGGAGGAGGAAGAGGAACAGGAGGGAAGGAGAACTTGGCTTTTATATCCAATTTTTTTCACCCTTAAGTGGCTGAATAACCTTCTGTTCTTCTCCCCGCAACAAACATCTGGTGAGGTAGGTGGGGCTGTAAGTCATCAGATGGAGAGCTGTGACTAGCCCAAGGTCACCCAGCTGGCTTTGTGGAGGAGTAAGGAATCAAACCAGGAGATAACCAGATAAGAGTCCAACTCTCAAATCCCGAGACCAAACTGGCATGGACCTCAGATCATCCTTCACAATAGCCATGGGCTTGATTAGTTCAAAAATATTCTGCGAATGGCAAACCGGTTGTATATCTCTGGGTTTCCCTGTGCAGTGGCAAGGAGCTGAGCTTGATTTGATCAACCCTTCTACTTTGCTGGGCTAATCCTTGATTCGGTGTTTGACCGTTTGTTTGGCTCCCAGCAGTAAGCCTGCATATCATTTTCATCACACAAAAGTTTTATGATTCCAGGGTGGGTTTCCACTGACCTCCCTTAATCCGGATCTAAGATGATACGGATCTATGGAATGGGCCCTTCAACTAATCTGGATCTAGGAGATCTGTATTAAGGGAGGTACCTGGTGCGTCCCCATGGGCGGTGCAGCACCCAATAGCAATGGGTGGTAGCCTGCCCACAGTGGAAACACCGGAGCACCCATGTGGCAAATCCAGATCGACCCACCTGGGGCCTTACTGTCACCCCAGGAGCTGCTCCAGAGAGTCTCTAGAGCTTTGTCATGAGCTCCAGAGATTCTCCAGAACAATCTGCCACAAACTTCTAAGATTCTCCGGAGCCTTTGACAAAGGTCTGGCATTGCTCTTGCGTGGGGCCCTCTTTGGAGCCTGTGCTATTCTTTGGAGCCAGCTTCAGAGATTTTGCACAGGCTTTGGAGCTTTGGGTTTTGGTACCCAACCCCTATGGGTGTGCCCCCCCCCAGAGCCGCCCCCAGGCCCCATTGCCCAATCACAGTGGAAACACGCTCTGTATAATCCAGATTTGATGCCTGAAGACCCCATTGTAGACCCCTTTAATAGGGTCTACAGGAAATCCAGATTATAGATCCTAAAGAACCCATTCAATCCAGATTTCCCTAGAACTGGTGGAAACAAATGTGGCTCTAATGGGGTCTGCAGTGGAAATGGGGTCTTCCTGCTCTGAGCCTAATGGGTCCTTAATGGGTACTTACAGTAGTGCTAGTGGAACCCCCCCATGTCTTCAGTTATTTAACTAGGATTTCGTGTGTGTGTGTGTGTGTGTGTGTGTATGCTCTGCCCCTTGCCCTCATAACCCATTTATTTTAGAGGTTTTTAAGCGGAGCTTTACTGCAGCATAATCAAGTTACAACCAGTTTAGTGAGATGCCAATGCACTAGATAAGACTAAGGCCAATGAGGTTGTGACCGAACTGACTCTGCCTATCAGCTTAACTAGTAAGAGGAATAGAGAGCTTTGAGAATGATGTTTCCTAATCAGTGGCTTTCAGGTTTTCTACCTTCAAGAAATCCTGCTTCTCTATTTACTTTCATGCTCTGCCCCTCCCATAGAAACCGTCTGGCCCAGAACACGTATTCTTGCGATGGAAGGAGAAGGGAGTGGACAGTTTCTCCCAGATCAGTAGAAAGTCCTTGGTTTACAAGACAAGATAAGTGTGAAGGAACCAATGCAATTCAAATCATGCAAGTTCTGTTTTTTAAAATTGGTCTAGGTGATTCGTCCATTTGAGAATATATACCTACAGGCCCTTTTGCACTTTAATTAGGTGCACCAGCTGGTAAATGTCCAGGACGCCTTTGGCACCCGCACCTTCTGACACCAGGACTTACCTGGCCCTTTACTAGCAGTGGGTGCCTCGCGGTGGCAACAGACATGCGCGGCACCATTGCCACAGTGACTGGGTGGTGCTGTGCACAACCGCAGCTGAGCCACCTGCCCCCGGTCCTTTTTGCCCAGAGGAGGTGTGGATGGAGCTGTGTTGAGCTGCACCAGCCAGTGGCTACTAAAGCTATAGAGCACATTTTTGTGCTCTGCAGCTACACTCCTGGGAGATGCTCTCTAGCACATGCAGAGATGATTCTGGAATGGAAGCAGCTCTGCACAGAGTGAAGGCTCCATGTGGGAGTGTACTCAAACTGTCTCGCTTGCCGAGTACAAAAAGGCCCTATACCTATATATCTATGGGTGTTTTTCCACTGTCACTAAAAGTACCCATTAAGTACCCACTAATGGGTCCAAAATGGCATATTTACACCCATTAATGGGTACTTAATGGGTACTTCTAGTGACAGTGGAAAAACACCCTATATGTACTGTATACAGTGGTACCTTGACATACGAGTTTAATTCGTTCCGTAACCTTGCTCTTATGTCAAATCGCTCGTATCTCAAAGCAATTTTCCCATTAATCCATTCCAGCTCCCAAAACACCACCTCAGTTGTTTTTGTTATGTACTGTACTGTATTTACATACTCGTATCTCAAATCTTGCTCTCATCTCAAAGCAAAATATCACTCGCTCGGCGGCTTGTATCTCAAAACACTTGTATGTCAGGGCACTTGTATGTCGAGGTACCACTGTATCTGCATATCTATGGGGTTTTTTCCACTAGCACTAAGTACCCATTAAGTACCCATTAAACTCAGAGCAGGAAGACCCCATTTCCACTGCAGACTCCATTAGAACATGATTTGTTCACACCTGTACTAGAGAAATCTGGATTAAATGGGTCCTAGGACCTATAATCCAGATTTCTTGTGGACACCATTAAAGGGGTCCATAATCCGGTCTTCAGGCATCAAATCTGGATTAGACGTGCCACCCTCCCCAAACGTGGTGTGATGGATGTCTCCCACTGGGTACAGACGGATGCTCCACATGGGTGCTCCGGTGTTCCCACTGCGAGCTTGCCTAGCACCCATTGCTATTGGGTGCCACACTGCCTGTGGAGATGCATCGGATACTTCCTTAGATCTGGATCTTCTAAATCCAGATTAGTTGCAGGACCCACTTCTTAGATCCGGATCATCTTAGATGCGGACTGAGGGAGGTACGTGGAAAAGAACCCTATATCTGTGTATCTATGTCTCAATGGTCCCCAGATTATGGAACAGTCTCTCATGTCCCTTCTCTGTATATATTCAGTAAGGCGGTGAAGACGCAACTCTTTGCCCTGGCTTTTGGCTAATGGGATTATATTTTCTCCCTACTGTAGATACTATTATTTTAATTTTTAGGATATTGTTTTAATTATGCTGAATATTTTAAGTGTTTTCATGTGTATTATCTTTTTAATATATGTTGATTTGTAATCTGTTGTTTTAAAGGCTGTTACCCACCCTGAGACCTTCGAGTATAAGGTGGGATAGAAATAGAAATAATAAACAAATAAATAAATTTGAAAAGGTTCCACAGTAGAGATGTGTGCAAATGGGTTTTTTTGAATTTGACTTCGATTCGAATAGAATGTCAAAACATTCAATTCTATTCGAATGTTTAGAATCCGAATGCAACAAAAACCGATTCGAATCCAATACATTCGAATCTATTCGTTCGAATGTTAGATTCGAATCTGAAGATACAGGTGTTGACAACATTGGTATGTGTCATACGTATCTGTATGCATTTCGTACGCAAATGCGTACAGATACATATGAGATGCATACAGATACGTATGTGTACATTTGTATGTGTGCATTCGTATCTGTACATTCAGATGTTTTGAATCATTTGAACAAATGTTTTGGAAAATTTGAAATTTTCTAATATTTAAATTCGAATGTGTAGACATTCTATTTGAGTTCGAATGTCCACATTCAATAGAATTTGATTGAATTTCGAATGTTTAGAACATTTGTGCAATCCCTATTCCACAGCAGGTCACAACAATAATTATATATGCAAATATTTTGAATTAGAACCCTCTCTTCCACCCTCCCCAGCAGGACTGCAAAGGAGGGAGCTAAACATTAAAGGCCCAGGTGAAGAAGTATGTTTTAAGCAGGCCCTGAAAACCATAAAATGTAGGTGCCTGTGAACCTTGAGAGGAAAGTTATTTCAGAGTCCGGGGGCCAACACAGAAAAGGCCCTCTTGTCCATCTCTGCCTCTTGCACCTCTGATAGAGAAAGAGCTGCAATAAGACCTTCTCCTTAGTATCTCAATAACCAGGAAGTTCTGTAAGGGAGAAAACCTATCGATAACCAGGAGCCAAGCTGTTTAAGACTTTATATGTTAATATAAACACCCTTGGCTGGCTCTGCTCCTTGCAGAGTACTAGGAGATGGCTGCAGCGTGAGAGACCCACCCTCCCCCAGTCTTGTCTTGTGGTCAGAGTGTCAAAGTTTTATCTGAAGTTTTCCCAGTTCAATTCTTTACTCCTCCATGGAGCCAGCTGGGTGACCTTGGGCTAGTCACAGCTCTCTTTCTGAGCCCTCACAGCCCCACCTACCTCACAAAGGCTGTGGTCACACCTTCACTTTAAACCTTCAGTCCATCTTCGGGTCAGACTGCTCACACCTTTTGAATTCTATGCAGTTTATCTGTGAACTTTCCATGCAGGAAAATCCAAACGGAGGGTGGAAATTCCACGAATGAACTGGATAGGAATGAAAAGGTGTGAGCAGTCATGCCGGAAGATGGACTGAAGAAGGTTTAAAGTGAAGGTGTGACCACGGCTAGAGTGTCTATATGCAGAGAAGAACAGAAGTTTTGTCAGCCACTTGTGAGTCCCTTTAAAGGTGAGGAAAAGGGTATAAAAGCCAACTCATCTCAGTCTCCACTGCCGCTTAAAAAACACACACACACAATTAAAACCAAATTAAACTGCTGAGTGGGAACTTGGCCACTGTGAAGGGCAGTTTGACCCAGTTCTTGTTAAAGTTTCAGTTTGACCGAGGGCTTAGGAACTAGAAGTGCTGATTTGCAGAGTTGCACACAAGGGAGGAGATGGAATTGTGGCACTTTATGGCCAGCGTGTTTGCAAAAAGCAATATGCCACCAAGTTTATAGCACTTTTGACTCTTCAGTGTAGTAGCGGAATAATGACTTGGGTTATTGGAGGTTCCATGAAGTCACTCTGGAAAACAAGGAAAGTTTGTGTAGTAGATCACTGGCTGAAGGAATCCCAGGTGCTTGCGTTGAACCAAAGATTTCCAAAAAGCCTGGATGGCCACTTTCTCAGGACAGGTTTAGCAAATTCCTTCTCTAAGCCGGGATCTGAACTAGATAACCTTTAAGGTCTGCTGTATATTCTAAGATTCTAAGCACACTGCATATCTCCTGAGGACAATTTCTAAAATTCAGGTGCACAATTCTGGCGCTCAGCAGGCATGTTTACTTCCTCCCCCTGCATTAAGCCCTGCACAGTAGTTTTACTTCCTCACTTACTATTCTTTCTTATCTGTAGCTCAGCCAACACCATCTAATCCAACCGATGTATCGGTAGCAAATTACAGTCAAAACCCCCTATCCACTGATTCGGTAACCACAGTTTCAGTTAACCACAGTTACCGGATCATAAGGAAAAAGCACCCGGTACCAGAAGGCCTATTCTAGCCTCCGTAGAGCCGTCCCAAAATGTAAGGGGGCAGGCGGGTGGGGTCTGGTGGTGTCACATGACTATTCCAACACTCTCTGGAGGCTGAAATAGGCCTTCCGGAGGCCAGAAAAGCACTTCCAGTTCTGGTGTTGCACGACCCCAGAACTGGATGACCTGGTCGCAGTTATCCACAGTTTCAGGTAACCACGGGAGGAGCCAGAACGTATCACCAGCAGATACGAGGATCCAACTGTACTGTTGGCCAACTATATCCCATGCTGCTTTGGGGCATTTGGTTAATAATCTAGTGGCAAATTTGCACTTACCTGCAGGGGGAACTCCAAGGACACACAGATGTAGACCTCTTCTTCTTCTTCTTCTTCTTCTTCACACACATATGGCGGTAGGGAAGTTTTAACTGCTCCACCTCTATACGAGTGGCAGGGCTGGAAAAGCCCTGAATGCTGCTGGAAGCGGTGCAGATGGAGCATGCCTCTATGGCGTCATTGCGAAGACTCTGTGATCACTTCTGTAATGGAGGCCATCACACCATGCCATGTAGGAAAGCGCTGGCAAGGTTTGGGGTAGATTCAATGTCCCAAAGTGAAGACCCTGGATCTATCCCCCATCTTCACTTCCTGGGGAAGTGAAGGTGAAAAAAGGTCCTAGAATCACCTGGGAATCAGGAATTTCCGAAGAGCCTCCACTGTACAGAATGCGGGATGCACTCCTGCTAGGGATATGCACAAATGGGTTTTTTTGTATTCGATTCATATTGAATTAAATGCAAGAAATTTTTATTTCTTTGAATAGATCCCCTTTGAATGTGGTAAGATTCATATTCAATACAAATGTTCAAACCCATACAAACCCCATACAAATGCATACGAATAGCATGCAAATCCCATATAGCTTCATATGAATGTTATCAACACATTCAATTTGAATTTGAATGTCGATCTTCAAATGTACCAACATTCAGTTCCAATTCGTATTTCCAAATTCGGCCAAATTAGTATGAATTTTGAATGTTACGAATATTTGTACACATCCCGACTCCTGCTCCAGTTTGTCCCTGGTGTAGGAAACTGACAGCAACTTTTAACACATTATGTCATTGCTATTATTTATTTTTATTTTTAAATCAAATGATACATTGGTCTCTTCCTGGGTTTAGTCAGAGGAATCGTGTCGTCAGTGAGGTTAACCAGCCACAGGGCTGGGGGAACCATTACCATTTTACTGCCGTTGCTGCGTGGACTTAAATTTCCTCCAGTCAGCAGATCAGTGACCATGTACCTGATGGCCCATCTCATGGGAAAATTCCAGCAAAGCTGTTTGTCACCACGCCAGCTCATGCAACTTCCTCTCTGTGCTTTGTATCTAAGCCCCCATACTTGCCTGGCATATCCAGTTTCTCCTCCAAAACACCTGTCGGTTTGGAAATCGTCAATAACTGGGGCGGCAATGCTTATTCTGCACCCCAAATGATGCATAATTTATCTTTGAAGGCTCAGATTGTGTGGGCTGAATGACGGCGAGTGATTTCCAAAGCACTGTTGGTTGAGGAAACATCTTGCTCAATGGAAGGCAATGTTCCTTTTTCCTTCTCCAAGCCAAGTGCCCGAAAGCCGAGTGGGTCGTTTTTTCCTCCTCTATAAAAATATGACTTGATCCAGAGTTTGTCTGCTGCTTTATAACGAGGTATTAAAGTGGAGAAACCTGAGGTGAACAAGGTTCCATGCTGCAATCAGGATGCTTTTGGAGAGCCATGATTTCTGCTTGTCTCTACAGCGCCCCATGGCAAAAGGTGCATGGAGGGACCCCGAGCCCTCTTCAAGATGTGAAAAGTTCAAGGCATAAGAAGCAACTTTCACATTGCTTCTTGAACACTGATTTACGAGGTAATTGTACCTTTAGCCACCTGCCCAGAGTGATTTCATACCATCCCCTTTCTAAAACGATTGTTCTATTTTGAGTTTCCAAAGTTCCCAAATAATGTCTTGACTCTAGATGATCAGAAATCCCTGGTTAGCAGCAATCAGGACATGGATATTTTAGAACTGATGGAGCTTTTATCTCCTCTGAGAATTTTAATAGCACAAATAAGGAAAGCTTCACCAGGGGAAAATTTTCCATCACAGAATCACCTCTGACTTTAAACGTATGGTTCAGAACGTTCCATTTCTGAAGGTGGGGATTTGTTAAGCCATTAATGGATCTTAAGCCAAGAAGAATTTATCTCCGTCCTATTTCAGGCCATGGATTCAATAGTTCAATTTTGATGGATATGAAAACATACCAGCGTTAAGGGTGTTCTTGTGAATGGAACTGGAGACAATATTGGAATATATGTGTGGGGCATACGTGTAAGTAGGTTCCTTGCACAAAAGAAAGCTTGGAATCATTTGTTTTGACTGTGGTTGGCTGACCTTCGCAGTACAAACTGAGTTGTTGCCTGACACAACCTTGTATTCCACAACACTGCAGAATTTGTAGGGTTTTTTTTTAATATGTCAGTCTGCAGCTACGATAAGCTGACACAAATGACCTAAGTTTAATTTTATAGGACGGCTCATAAGGTAAACCAAGATTGTTTGGTACTAAAAAACTGATTTGTTTGTTGCTGTAAGATCACAGTGTGGTCAAAAAGGCCTCCTGTCTTCTTGGAGCAAGTTAGCGCCACAAAATTTCACCGGAAATGTGTGCACCAGCTTACTAGTTTTACGATATGGAGTTTCAATTTGTCTTTCAAACGAACAGAATGCCAGCATTAAAATGTAAATGGATGAAGCAAATAATTTTGACCATGTTTATTTATTGTAGAAGGGTGTTTCCACACAGGCCCTTAAACCACATGTAAACACACATTAGACACACATGCAGACAACATATAAACTTACCTTCCACACTGGAGGCCGGATCCAGGTCCCTTTTCGGCGGCGCTTCCACACATCGGCAGGCAAAGATCCGGCCTCTGGGAAGACCTGAAAAATTAATGGGGTCTACAATGGGGTCTTCAGGCAGGAAATCCGGATTAAAGGGAGCCTGTTTCCACGCTTGTGTGGCAATGGGGTATAGAGGAGGCTAGGGGGAGGGGCACCCATGGGGGGGGAGCCCCAAAACCTAAGCTTCGAAGTCATTTCAAAGTCACTTTGAAGTCTGTGCAAAATAGCTCCAGAGCGTCTTTGAAGTCTGTGCTGATCTTCGGAGTGAACTTCAAAGCCACTTCAGAAATTGCACCCCCTGTCCCCCAAACACCTGGGGAGACAGGCAGACCCCTTGTGGGTCAATCTGGATTTGCAAATGGGTGCTCCGGTGTTTCCACATCAGGGAGGCTAGCACCCATTGCTATTGGGTGCTAGACCACCCATGGAAACACATTGGGTACTTCCCTTAATCCAGATCTACTAGATCCGGATTAAGGAATGTACCCATTCCTTAGATCCGGATCTAGGAGTGGAAACAAACCGGTGGACTACAGATCCTTGGAGGCAGCACTGGACCTTCAAAAGACAGGAACCTTTGCTCCCCAGCCTTTGCCATTTTGGGAAGAACCTCTTTTGCATGGTGCCATGTCCAGCAATTCTACCAGAAAGGGTCCTCTGTGGTATACCCAATAACAGAGGCATGCCATCTATGCACCCTCGTGGCCCAGTTCACTTGTAGACCTCTTCAAAAGCTCTACCAGTGGACTGGGAAAGGCTTCCATTTTGACACCCTCTCCTAGTCCACAGCCAAGTCCAAAAGGACAGGCCACGCCAAGAGTGCGGACAGCAGGTTCCCAGGCCACTCGTTCATCCAGCATACTAAGGGGTGCACAGAGGACCATCAAGAGATGATCAACCGGCCTAGTGAAAAACACAAAACTAGACATTCCAGCCAGACCCACAGATAAATACATTCAGCAGCTGAGTCCAGCAAGGGAGGTAGCAGGTGGAAACCGCCTCACCCCCACCACGTTGCACTAGCTCAGGGTGTTGCTTGTGCCAGGGTGTCCCCATCTTGGAAGTGCAAAACGTTTTTTGCCGTCCCACCATATCTGGTGGATAAGCAATACTTTCCTTAACTGCTAACTCCCGTATTTTACTGCACCAGTTTCTTACGGTAAATGTTAAGCTATCTTTGCCACATATTATATCTTCAATCCCAGCCTGATGCCCCAAACTAGGATAGTAACAAATCAAATGTTAGAAAATCCATATTCGTTCCAATAGATCTCCTTTGAATGTGGTAGGATTCTATTAGATACTAATGTATTCATCATAAATTTTTTTATGAATATCCGACACGTATGAATCTGTACCTGATACGAATCTGTATCCTCATGAAGGCATACTTATCCAATATACGTATCCCATAACATATCCACCCTGAAAACATCAAATCTGACCCGAATCCACTTTTAATCCACTCTCGATCCATGTTGAATGCAAACTGGATTCGTTGCAGATGTGACTGGCACAGCCGCTTTCCCATCTCCCCAATTTAATGATTGCCCAAACTATTCGTACAAATGTCCAAACAACTTGTACAAATGTCCGGAACGTTCGTATTTGTAGGAATGATAATGTAAGAACGTCCTAACATTCGATTCATGTACGAATGTCTGAATTTGTCCCAATTCATGTGAATAATGAATGCTTCGAATATTCATGCACCTCCCTGGTCCTCTGATGTTTTGGCCCTCTTTGCTACAAAGAGAAAGCAAGCAAAGGGGGCGGTGGGGAGCACGCAACGTTCTTCTTCCTCTGGTGCTCACAGCGTTGGCTGCTGGGGCCACACACAGTTCCCACCACAGTTTTAATCCGCTTTCAGAGTGAAAGGGGGCACATCATGGCAGGGGCCAGCCATTATCTTTCTACTTTATCTAACCTAAAAGGTGGATTTTCTGAGGTAGATAATGCTGAAAGAAAACAGCTTGGCATTGAAGCTGCACATTATCACTCTGAAAGTGGACTGAATCTGGATTAAAGCTTACATATGAATCCAGCCAAGAATAGCAAGAATTGCTAATGGGTTCTCTCCCTCTGAAAGTGAATTAACCCGGATTAAAACTTAGGTGGGAATGAAGCCCAGAAGGAGGGCAATCAAAGGGTGTAGGCCGGTGGGTTGCCAAGTGGCTGTTGAATTTTCCTCAGGTGACCCAGGCAAGGTGTCTGGCTGGCTTTTTTGCGAAGGAGGAAGAAGAAGGAGTAGGAGTTGGCTTTTCTACCCCCCTTTTCTCACCCATTTAAGGGGACTCAAAGCAGCTAACAAACCTTCTGTTCTTCTCTCCACAACAGAACATCCTGTGAGGTAGGTGGGGCTGTGAGAGCTCAGAAGAGAGCTGTGACTAGCCCAAGGCCACCCAGCTGGCTTCATGGGGGAGGGCGGAATCAAACATGGTATTCCCAGATAAGACTCTGGCTCCCTAACCACTAGACCAAACTGGCTTACTCTGGTTAATGGCAGGTTTGGTCAATGGATGAGATTGTTTGGAGGTGGCCCTAGAGCAGTGATGGCGAACCTTTTGAGCTCAGTGTGTCAAAATTCACAAGAAAACCTGGCTTAACTTGGGTACTGTGTCACATCTAGAAATAGCCATAATTTTGTGATATTTGTAGCTCTAGTAAAAAAGTTATATTTTTGATATATGTATCTTATTATAAGCAAAAACAATTCTTTACATTAGTGACTTTTGTTGCTGAATTTCATTTGCTAAATCTTCAATTGAAAGTTGGTATTTCGTACAAGCAAGCACTATATGCCCAGGTGCCAGGGTGACCATGTGTGTCACCCAAAAGGGCTTGGCGTCTCACCTGTGACACGCGTGTCATAGGTTGGCCATCACTGCCCTAGAGTGATGCAAATTCAGCATCCACTTTAGAAGAAGAAGAGATGGCTTTTCTGCACCACTTTTCTCACACATTTAAGAGGACTCAAAATGGCTGACAAAGCTTCTGTTCTTCTCCCCACAACAGACACCCTGTGATGTGGGTGGGTCTGAGAGCTCAGAAGAGAGCTGTGACTAGCCCAAGGTCACCCAGCTGGCTTCATGAAGGAGGGCAGAATCAAACTTGGTATTCCCAGATAAGAGTCCGGCTCCCTAACCACTAGATCAAACTGGGAAGAAGAAGAAGAGTTGGGGTTTTTCTAGCCTGCTTTTGTCACCCATTTCAGGGGACTCAAAGCGGCTGAGAAAGCTTTTCTATTCTTCTCCCCACAACAGACACCCTGTGAGGTAGGTGGGGGGCTGTGAGAGCTCAGGAGAGAGCTGTGACTAGCCCAAGGTCACCCGGCTGGCTTCATGGAGGAGTGAGGAATCAAACCCGGTATTCCCAGATAAGAGTCCGGCTCAGGAAGGAAGGAAGGAAGGCGATGCGAGAAGGCGCTGAGCTTCTCCGGACCTGTGGCGTCTGCGCCTTCCCTCAGCATCCAGCCCACTCGTCCATTGGGCGGCGGAAGCTGGGCAGGGCTGCCGAGCCGAGCCGGGTCGGGCCGCGCCGGCCCTGCCCGAACCAGCCAGCCGCCCCAGCCGGGCCTCAGCCAGCAGCGGGGCCGGCCCAGGCCAGGCCCAGTCGGGGCGGGGCGCCAGCTGACGCGGCACGGCGGGGGGGCGCTCCTCCCGTCCCTCCTCCTCCTCCAGCCAGCCGGGCCAGTCGCACAATTATGAGAAAGAAGAGCCGCGAGGAGGCCGCTTGTGCTGCTCCCGCCGCCGCCAGCCGCTTGAGCGCAGGATTCCCAGCCGCTGCCGCCGCCGCCGCCGCCGGGGGAGCCTCCTGCCGCCGCCGTCGCCGCCGCTGCTGCCGCCGGCCGAGCCTTCCGGAGCCACTCGCAGGCCTCTGGCGGCGGCGGCGGAGAAGCAGCCGCCGCAGGAGCAGCGCCGGCGCCCTCGCTAGGCCTCCTCGCCCCGGCGGCCGCCGTTTTCTTCTCCTCCTCCTCCTCCTCGGCCGCTTTCTTCGCTCCCGGCGCCGCGCAGCAGCCGCTGAGCTCAGCCCCGATAGATGGAGACAGGCCCCGCCACCGCCGAAGCCGAACCGCGAGCAGGAGCAGCCTTCGCCGCCCGGCGTGAGGGGAGCCAGAGCCGGCGCCGAGACCCTGCGGCTGCGGCGCGCCCGTGAGGAGAATGGTGAGGCCGGCCAGGCGGGCAGGAGGCCGGAGCGGAGAAGGGACTCGGTCGTCGAGCGGCCGGCTAATAGGGAGTCTTCCCGGCGCCGGCCGGGCCACGGCTGCACGTACTGGGGCGGGCGCCGGGCGGAGCCGCCTCGGGCTCGCGGTCACGGAGGGCGACCTCTGCCCGCCCGAGGAGCGATGATCCTCAGGCTGGGCTGTGAGGGGAGGGAGGCTGCTGGTGTGAGCCCGGCCCTGCCCTTTGCCCCCCTATAAATCCCACTGTAAAGCAGCAGCAGGAGCACTAGCACTGCCACCCGTGAGGCAGCTTGGCCTAGTGGCTAGGGAGCTGGACTCTTACCTGGGAATACCGGGTTCGATTCCGCCCTCCCCCATGAAGCAAGCTGGGTGACCTTGGGCTAGTCACAGCTCTCTCCCGAGCTCTCACAGCCCTTCCTACCTCACAGGGTGTTCTTGTTGTGGGGAGAAGAACAGAAGCTTTGTCAGTTGCTTTGAGTCCCCGTAAGTGGGTGAGAAAAGGGTGATAGAAAAGCCAATTCTTCTTCTTCTTAAGGGTGCCCACAGGCCTTGACTACTTGTGAGGGCGGGTAAGGCTTGATGTGTTGCAGAAGCATCTTCCAGAGATCCTTCTACTGCTTCTTTTCTCCAGATGATCAATGATGGGATCTTGCACAGCTTTCCCAGTGCTCCAAGGAGAAGAAGAGTTGGCTTTTGTTCCCTGCTTTTCCCACCTGTTTAAGGGGACTCAAAGTGGCTGACAAGCCTTCTATTCTTCTCCCCACACCAGACACCCTGTGAGGCAGGTGGGGCTGTGAGAGCTCAGAAGAGAGCTGTGACTAGCCCAAAGACACCCAGCTGGCTTTGTGGGGGAGGGCGGAATCAAACCCGGTATTCCCAGATAAGTGTCTGGCTCCCTAAGCGCTCAACTAAACTGGCTCACCAAGGGTGCTGGCAGTTTAAAGTAGGGCTTACCAACTTTTTTCGAGGGAGTGGGAGGCTTGATGCATATCAGACACCCTCATCCCACTCTGGTTGCTGTGCAAGGGATCCTGTGGCTTTCCCACCCAGTGCTGGGGGCTGCTAGATTTGTGGTCCAGGTGCTGTAAAACCAGGGTCCCCCATGCGACTGAAGGGCTCCCTTTGTCCGGAGTCCAGGCAGCCTTAAAGCCAAGGTCGTCAGGCTTTTGGCTCCTGCCAAGGCATTTTGGAAGCCCCTACTGTATGTGTCCTCCAGCTTTGGCAGCTGGGAATGTGCGTTGGCTTGGAATCTTTCTCCGTGCTGTGGGAGGCCTTAGAGGCCAGTTTGCACCCTTAGGTGTCATGGGGGCAGTGCTGTTGCTGCTTTTCAGTGGAACTTATGGGAGAAGCAAAGAGCCCTGGGCTGTGTCCACACCTAAGTTTTAATCCGCCAACAGTCCACTTTCAGAGTAAAAGGACACATCAGCAAAGTGACTAGTCATTTTCCTTCCACACTATGTAACCCAAAGATGGACTTTTCTAAGCTCAATAATGCAGAAAAGCAATAGCTTGTATCACTTTGCTGATGTCCTTTCTCACTCTGACAGTGGACTGAAACTAAAAATTTAGGTGTCGATGCAGCCCAGGAGGGAAGAGGTCCTGACCTTGGTGGAACTTACCTGAGCAAGGAGATCTAGTAGCACCTTAGAGACTAACAGAGAGTTGCTCCTAGATTCCCTTGTTTACTAATCCAGATTAACACAACTGCTTTGAATTAGATGGGCTTTCTGTATCCATCAGCCAAAAAGGGAAGGGAGAATTTAAGAAGGTGCACCCTAATACGTCAGTTTTAAACCTAATCGTGCCCCTTAGCAAACTTTTTAAAAGCAGGTAGATTGGGTAGAAATGTAGTGCTAATGGGGCCAGATCTCTTGGTTTTCGCCGTCACGATGAGAAGGTCTAGAGTTTATGCTGCTAATTGGATTGTCGGCATTTGAAAGAGTGTTTGTTTTACTGGCATTTTTGATTGTTTATTTATGGATCTTTGGGCCATGAGAACAATAAACTAGGAACCGTCTTAGCACATATTTATTAGGCTTCGTAGGTTTGATCTGGAGCAGTGATAATGCTGGATGCAGCAGGGGCCACGCCAGGTGCTCTCTGCCTTGCAGCCCTGTTTCTTCCACCCCCATGTGCCCCCACCAGTCAGCCTTGACCATCCCACCTTTGAAAGATGAAGGAGTGCTGGGCCCTCTTTTTTTAAAAAAAGGCATATCAAGGCAAGAAATGTTTTCTCTTTGAAACCCTGTCTATTGGAGTATGGAGTTTAGCCTCTTAGCATCAGAGGTGGCCAAGAGGGACCGCAGTGGGCAAACCAGAAGGACCACGTAGTACAGTGGTTCTCAACCTAGGGGTCGGAACCCCTTTGGGGGTCGAATTACCCTTTCAGAGGGGTCGCGACAAGCCCTCCCGCCGCCCTTCCCTCCCACCTCCCAGCTGCTCCGCCCCCGTGGTTGGGGGTTCCCACAACATGAGGAACTCCATTAAGGGGTCGCGGCACTAGGAAGGTTGAGAACTGCTGACGTAGTAGATGCTGGGCTGTACAAACTATATGCTATGGTACAAGCAGAACAGGTGTTCACTATGTGCCATAAGAACAGCCAAGGAAAGCACGCACTTGGTTTGTTTTTTTCACATCCAGTCTCTCAGCTGTGCCTTGCATTTTCAAAGTAAGGCTGTGTTCAGACGTAACAGAAAGGCTGCCTCAAAGAGACAGTGTATGGTCCTCACCTTCTCTAATCCACCTTTTCTATTACCGAATGTTTAGGAGAAGGGAGAGGCAGACTGGTGTGTGAATGGTCTCACCATGAAGCCATCTCGGAGGTGCTTTGTTTTGCTATGTCTGATCACAGCCTGAGAGTGGGAATGGAGATCTGGCAAAGCATTTGAAGGCTCCCTTGACAGTATGGGTGTCCTTTAGATAGTTAAGGTCCTGGACCTTAGTCCAGAAGTTGTAGAGCCCAGACGGCCTTTAAAGTCAGGGTCACCAGGCTTTTGACTCCTTCTGCCAGGGCATTTTGGAAGCCCTTCTTGTTATGGTTTAGAGGCAACATGCTACTAACTACCAATTCTTGGGAAGCTACCTTGGCAGATTCAGGCTTTCTGGGAGCATCTAGTTGGCTGCTAAGGGACGTGGGGCTGGGGCTGATGGGCATGTGTGTCTAAAATTTTGGTTACTTTTCTCTTCAGAAGCTCCCTTGTTTTTCAGCTGACACACTATCCATGTGAAGAAGATACTATTTTGCCAAAATATGCCTTTTTTTTCATCTGTAGAGCTGAGTTGCTTAGGTCAATTGAACTCTAGGCTGCTCTTGTTTTTAAGCTGAGTATTGCTCAGACTGTCTAGTACTGAGCAACCAGTGTGTGGAAAGAACATCCATAGATTATAGTTTCCATTGTAGCTCCCTGTGTCCTTTGCTATGGTAGTTAAAGGAATTAGTAAGAGGAGAGTACACAACCGTTCTTGTGGTTGGCAGACATCTTCTTACGAAGGGTTTAAAGAGTACATCAGCTGCATCTTATGCTACCATTTCTGTGAGTGCTGATCTCAAAGCCCAAGAAACTTCTAGTGCTGAAAGGGGCCTTGGTGCTAGGGAAAAGAGATCAGTTTGAGGTACCCAGTAGGTAACAAAGTAGTAGGTTCACTGGGCGTCTTCAAGCAGAGGCTGCATAACCATCCGTCCAGGGTAGTCTAGTGTTTCCTGCATTGGGCAGGGAGTGAACTTGATAAACGTTAAAATCCATTCCCACCCTATGATGGTATGATAATAGGAGAAACTCCTATATACCGTAACTTCTTGAGGCTGTAACCTGAATATTCTCTCAACTTCAGAACAGGCAATATGTTTGATTGTTCCTACAGAGAGCCTGTGGCATCCTGAAAGGTAGAGGGACTCAAGAGGTCCCTTCCAGCTCTATGATTCTATGATCTATGCTAAATGTGCTCCTGTCATGCTTGTGAGCTTCCCACAAGCATCTGATTGTCATTGTGAGACAGTGTGGGTGCTTGTGTGGATGTGTCATTAGTACAACTCAGTTGGGCTGTGTTTTGTTTTTAGCACATTTGTGATGGTTCTTGTATCCCAGCAGCGTATGGCTTTGCTAAGAGTTGCATCAGAGACTCTTCTTTTGCCATTTAACCCCTCTTTTTCTATATTTGCTGATCAATACTTCACGTACCCCCACTGGAAATTAAGTATATAGAGATAATTTTTTGGGGGGGAAAATTCACAGCACTATTTTACTATGCTTTCCTGAAGGCTTCTTGCATTCCCAGAAATTGCCCCCCCCTTTTTTTTTCAGGTTCATCAAGAAAGATACAAAGGCAAGATTTCCTTCCTTGTCCCAGTAGAAATCCCTTTCAGGCTAAACGTTTTCTGTTCTCCTGCTTGCCAATTACTTGTTTACACAGTTTTAGACTCAGAAGTAGTTGGGCAGCTTCAGGATTGTAAGCAGAAATGTCAGGTCATTCGCAGGTTGTTTTGCTTCTCTCTGAAATGTCCCAGAGATAAATACAGCTCTGTTTTGCGTTCGTGAGCACCAGAGAAGTAAAATGAAGATCCTCTGAGTTTGTTGTTTGTGGTCTCAGAGGCCCTCTGGATGCTTACAGTCTGATCATTGGCATATCTTGTATGGGATTTAATTCAGTGAGAGTTACTTCCAAGCAAATGTGGGTTGAAGATAATTTCCGATAAGTGATCCCAGGATTAATGATTGTGTTTAAAAAAGAGAACCAATTCATTACACATTTTAATTCAAATTGTTTTGCTAACTGATCATGTGAAAAATAGGTTTTTTTTGAGAAAGATTTTTTAGTTACAGTAATTCTATTCACTTCCATTTTGTTGAGGCAAGTTTGTTTGTACATAAAATATGCCACGGGATACAAACTCACCATCACTGCCCTCGGACATGACATTTAGGCCATTCAGAGGCCATCTTTCATTTTCACTGCCCTGACAAAATTTTGGGTTTCTGAATATTTTGTGGACTCAGTTGGCAAGATCAGGACTAATTTGAATTTGGATTAACTAAGTTGTCAGCCTGGGTCAGAAAGTGAGAATGAGGAGGGAGATTATTTTGGAGGGAACCGTCCTTTTCTGGGGTGTGCTGAGGTAGGGTTCACCCTTTCCTTCCATGCGGTGATAGACTTCGTTGCGGGCATTGGGATCATTATATAAAGATTATGTTGATGTCTGCATTCTCAGAAATGATATAAGTAGAGTAACCGCCAGGCTCCCCACTTGATCTGAAGTAGCGTGTAAGTGAAACAGTGATTTGTCGACAGCAATGCGTCTGCCCCACTGTTACCCTCCCTTCCTTTCCTTCCTCCTGCTCCTATTCTTCTTTGGCCCCAGGATAGCTCCCTTCGCCAACAGAATGAACACACAAGAGAAAGAAGGGCCAGAAATGAGTAGCCAATACTTGTCCTCCTGAGAACAGTGCCCATAACACTGCCAAGGGAATCCATGTTCTGATGTGGCAGCTGGGAATGAACAAGTTCATTTTGAGTCTGTGTTATAATTCAGATGTGCGAATGATGGGAACAGGTACTTAATCCCTGTTCCCCCAGCATTTTGGACCTTGCCCTAGTTGTGTGGATATTAAGGGTGTGCGTGAATGCAATTTTCGACATTCTATTCAAATAGAATATTCAAATATATGAATTTGTACGGATAAAGAAAAGCGAATGTCTGGTCATTCAAACCGATACGAATACAGTACACTCATATCTATTCGTTCAAATGTTTGATACATACCCAATGATACGAATCTCGTGTGGATCCGTATGCATCCCGTCTTTATCCCGTACACATCCTGTTCATATCCATACGGATGCATATGGATACGCACAAGTTGCGTATGTATCCGTACGCATACAAATGTCCAAATAATGGGTATGAATAACTCAAAATATTTGTATTCGTACGAATACTAAAAAAGGAATGTCTGGGCATTCGATTCATATATGAATGTCTGAATTCTTCCGAATTTGTACAAATAATGGATAATACAGATATTTGTGCACATCCCTAGTGGATATTAATATCTTCCTATTGCTGATGTATTTAACACTTCAGGGTGAAATGGGACATGAGAAATTTCTTTTGTAAATACTTTTCATTAAATTAATCATAATGGGTAGTAGATTGTACAGGTCTTAGTGATCTCTACTGTAAATATTTTAGTAATTATATGAGTGTGATTTTGAAATGGTCTGTGAATTTCTGTATTTTAGTTTGCCTGCATTTTGGCATGAAAAGGTTTGTGACAATGGTGAGAAAAGAGAAATAAGGGGCATTTCAATAGAACCTGATTTTCCTAGGAATGTCTTAACATTACACTGTACAGCTCATCATTTCCAGTTAATACTGTGCATGTGCCTATATTGTGGCCAAAGTTGTATCTGCATAAATCTGCAAAAGTGTTCAGATATTGTTATGGAAGAAGTCAAGTTAAACTGGTTTTAGAGTTTCAACTTCCATAGTGCCTGATTTTTCTTAATTTTGTTTTTTTTGAAAGGGTTTATATTTTTAGCTTTCATACTTTGTACCAGCTAATGTGTTCCATGGTAACATGATGAAAATGTATATAGTTTTTAAAAACAACAACAAAGCAAATAACACAACTGTTGCTTGGAATAATTGTGCAATAGTTTCTCTTTCATTTATAATTATGAATTTAATTTCTGAAATATTTCTTTTAGTAGAAGCTTGCTTGATTACTGAAAATTATGTGGAAGACTTAATTTTCTATTTGGCAGATAATATGTGATTGGTTTGCAGAATTATTGTCTAATATAGAGAATTACAAACTCTTGCTGTGTTGTTAATAACAATAATTAAAGATGCACATTTCTACTTCATGAGTTGAATGGCTTAACTTGATTCATTATAAGTGGAGAATTGGCTTGAAGCCACTTCAGTTATCCAGCTTGTTTTTAAGTTGGTGTACTTGACCAACAGCTATATGTGTTTTATTGCTGGACAGCTAGATATTGGGATAAATGAGTAGAACTAAGTAAAATCAGTGGTAGGAGAGTGTTACTGGGACCAGCTAGCTAAATCCAACCAAAGTATTTGTGCAGTTGAAAACTTATAAAGCTTTTGCATACTTGTTTTTCCTTTAGAGGATAAGGCTAAAACTGGTGTGTTGAAATTACTGCAAAACAAGTGAATTAAAGAATCTTCCATGATGCTATGAACAACCGATTGACCATGATTCAGATTGCTTTAGGTAGTGGAAGTCTGTCCTTTGCTTGGAGATATTTAGCAGCAGCTGGGGGGGGGGGGAGCATGCTTCAGAGTTAGGGTAGTTGCATCCTAAATTGTATATCAGTTGAACTGAGTAGAGAGTTTGCTCAGATAGTTTCTATCTCTTCAGCTCTATGATTCGGGGGCGGAGACTGTGATATGTACTGTATATCCCACCTTGAACTCAGAGTGTCCCCTGGAAAGTGAATAATCTTTTTTTTTTTTTAAGATAGCATTTACCTGAACCTTTCGTATTAGGTCTCATCAGCCACCCATAGCTACTTGTTTTGTGTTAGGGGGAAACTAAATTTTACTGAAAATCTTTCAAGAACTGTTGCAGGCAACAGCTGAATAAGACAAAATGTAAATATTTTGCTGTTACTAATACGAGATAGTTCAATATATAGAATATTAGTAAAGGATAGTAATGGCAATATTTAGCATCATTGTTTGCCTGTTCAGTCATGTTGTGTCCAACTCTTTGTGGTCCCTCTGGACCACAGTATGCTGGACCCTTCTGTCCTCTGTTGTCTCGCAGAGTTTGCCTAAGATCATGTTCTTTGTTTCCATGACACTATATCCATCTCATCCTCTGCTGTCCCCTTCTCCTTTTGGCTGCGATCTTTCCCACCATCAGGGTCTCTGAACTTTATCTTCAGTATTAGTCCTTCTAGTGAACAATCAAGATTAATTTCCTTTAATATTGACTGATTTAATCTTTATTACAGTACAATTGATTCTTCTTTCAGCACCAAAGTTTGAAACGGTTGATTCTTCAGCCCTGGTCACACCAGTGTAAAACAGGACGTTTTATTCATTAATTTGAACTGAGGTTGTGCTAGTCCTGTTCACACCTAGATCATTAGGTTGTCCTCAGGCCGTCCTCACTTTGGGCCGCATCAGTCACACTTTTCTCTATGATCAACCTGAGCCACCTCCATGGAACTCTTGGCCCTCCACCTCTTTTGCTGCATCAAATCTATCTCCTTATTGGATGCTGTCGTGTCACTCAAGGGAGACGAGGGTGTGTGTTTGCGGTTCATTTTTAAGACCGCTGCCCTACCTTCATGCCCCTTTCTTCCTTTTGTATGTGCTTTTCTTCTCTATGCAATTATTTATTTAAAAAATAATAATAAATTTGCGTAAAATCACTAGATGGAGGAATCATAGTCATCAACTGAGGAGAGAAGGGGAGGTGTCTCATGAACTCTGTGCATGCACATTGGCTGAAAGGAAAGGTTGTACCCCATCCACCACAGAACAGTTCAGCCTCCTTTAGCCCACCCTCCACCCCACACTGGGGAAGAGAAGACAGCCTGGCATGCCAGGATGGGTGGAGCCCTCTGGAAAATGAGGACTCCAGTTAGAATGATCTAATGGGGGTAGGCCAGCTTGGAAAACAAATTGAATAAAAATAATGTGAGTAGCATGACCTGAAGTCGTCCTAAAGAAAAGATGTGACCAGGGCCTTTGGTGCATAGCCTTCCCTATAGTCCAGCTCTCACAACTGGGAAAACTTTGACTGTGTAGACTTTAGTTGGCAGAGTGATGTCTCTGTTTTTTAATATGCTGTCTAAGTTTGATATTTTAAAAACTGCAGGAGAGATTGAGAGGCCTTCAATATATATTAAGCACAAACCTCTGCCTCAGGCAAAGTCTGGGTTGCAATAGACTGCCCCAGCATGAAGACAGCAGGTCCCTAGTCCAAGATACAATCCAGAATAAGACACAGTGCAGGAAGGGCTGTTTTCTGCAAATGCACAACTGCACAATGTCTAAATGAGAACTTTTGAGTAGAGGCTGATGATTTAATAGGAAGGCATGTAAAAGCACTAGAACTTTGTGGAGAGGAAGTGAAGTACACTTTATAGGAAGGAAGTTTGTTAATAAGGTAACGTTGTGACATTGTTGTAGGATGCACATAATTTTTTGTGAATATTGTAATCGTGCCTGGAAATGAGTACAGTACAGTATCTCGTTCTCTCATTTTTAAAAAAATTTGGATGAATTCAGTGTCTCCCAATTTCTTCTTGCCTTCTGGTGGCATGTGTTAGGAACACAAGCTTAACCCATTTTATTTCTTTTGATCTGATTTGTTCAATAGTTCTTTCTTTTTGTGCTCAGTCAGGCGTGGTGTTTAATCAGGTTCTAGGCCGTTTACAGTTCTGACTGGTGTGATAAAATGCCTTTCTTTCTTTTTTTTTAATTCTGCACTAAATTGGCCAAATTTGGAGGTAGCAAGCTCTCCTTCCTTGGAGGTCTTTAAGCAGAGGCTGGACAGACATCTCTCTGGGGTGGTTTAGGAAATTCTACATTGAGCAAGGTGAACCTAGACATCCTTTCCAACTCTATAATTCGAACCTGGTATTCCCAGATAAGAGTCTGGCTCCCTCACCGCTAGTCCAAACTGGCTTACTAGTTTGCAGCATAGTGAGTTTGAGCCGTATATTGGCTGTGAGCTGTTTTGTGGCTGGTTAAATTCATTTGTATTTGATGCTGATTAAAAAAAGCATCAGGTTTGTGGCTTTGTTTGAACATCTGCTTTTGTAAGTGACCGATACTAAGCCTCTGTTTAGGCTGATAAGCATTTTGGGTGGTGTTTCTCCTCCCCCGCATAGACCTAATTTTGTCCTTTACTTCTGCATAAATTACTTTGGTTAACCTTGAAGAGAAAAGTTTCTTGAACTGGTTAAATGTTCATCTCCCGCCCTAGTTTTAAAATAATGGCAAAATATATCAGGATATTCTCTGGTTTATCTAAATCTGTTTTTTGTATTCAGTATCTTCATGTCCACGTCTAAAAGAAAGATTAAAATTTTAAAAAGAGAAAGATTTTTTGAAAAAGAATCACTGTGGTGTCATGCTTATAATGTCAGACTAGAACCTTGGAGTCCAGAGTTGAATTGTTAACCTTGGACCACCTCATAATTCTGTGTATCATTCCAGTTCAGTTGTATGCTGTCCATCAGTAAAGAAACACAGTTATATTTTTCCTCTTTCAATTGGGCAGAATTTTGCTTTTGCTGGTTGCCTTGCACAGCCAGTTATGTGCATAATATGCATTTCTGCCAGTGAAATGTTGCTAAATGCTTGTCTTAACCTGATTGCCTCTTGTCTGAATACTGCATTTCCCCCTCATTGTCTCACTGCACATTTTGGAAAGCTTCTTTTCGGTCCTCAAAATAAAATGAAAAAAGAGTGTTTGGTTTTGCGTACATTCTGTAATTCAACAATAACTTCTCCCAAGTAGATGGCTTAGTACGGTTCTTTCAATGTGCAGTAGATAAACGTATCACTAATATTCTAACGAAAAGTCCTTAGTTTGTTCACTTACAATTGAGATTATGTTTATTTATGGTTTAGTTGAATCCAGTGCATTATTTATTGGAGGCACAAGCAGAAGTAAGAGGAAGTGTGACTCTGTTGCTCCTGCTTGAATTTCTAGTGACTTTTTTTTAAAATTTCCAGTGGCTTTTGATATTATAGTTCAAGCTGCTATATCTTTCCAAGTCTCTGGGCATTTTCTCCCAGCAACTGTATGTCAATTTTAAAAAAGGTTCTGTGGTAACGGATAGGGTAATTTTTATTTCTTTATGCAGGTAATCCACCGGTGTAGAGAGTTCTTAAAATGGGGTTGGTTCCCAATTGATACATGTAAGCAGTATAAATAGCACAGTGTCTGTAGCTCTTTGTTACCAATTCGTCTTTGATCACTTACTTCAAAAATAGTAAAGAGACACTTTAATTAACCAGGCCCATTGTCTTTTAAAAACAATGTTGTTTTATGATTACTTCTGTCATTTGACCAGGTGTTTTTTATGTATGCAAGGAAGTATTCGGTCTTTAAGATGGGTAAGGTCAGGGTACTTTTTCAAGGGTTCTGTCATCCATTGAAACTCATTCTTTCACTAGGTTAATGAACCAGCCTATGTTTCCTTGTCAGTTTTTCCCCCTACTTTGTTTTAAGTAGGAGTGTTGCAGGAAAACTCTGAAGTCATCCACAGAGAGGAATAAGACTTGCAGTTTTCTGTTGTCCCTCATTCTTTACAAGTTGGGTACCTGCCAAGGTGTGGGCATGACACTCCTTATTTATCTGGATAATGTTGAGAACTATTTGAAGCTTCCATTGCTGTCTGTTCAGCTGGATCGTAATCTGTCAATACACGTGGCCTAGACTATTAAGGATTTCCCGTCACACACACACTTCTACAGCTGCTTTGTGTTTTTATCACATTAAAGACAGCTTGTCTGATGCTCAATTGCCTAAGTTATGCAAGAGTGCATCCGAGTGAGCAGTGAGCGTATGCGCTCATGTCTTTTACTGGCTGTGTGTTCACTTTAATTCCCTTGTCAGGCAAAATGATTCATCAGAGGAGATAGCAAAGAGATGACTCAGTCTTTCATACTGATCGTAGCTCATTGGATAAGTCAGGAGATTTCAATATGTTGTTGATACCTTGGAAGGCAAATGTATACTCTTTATGATCAATTTAGCAGTTGGCTTGGGAATGTTTATAGTTCCCGTTCTAAAGTTACCTTTTAGCTTCTAAAGTGTGCAAGCTAGCTTTTATTTAATGCAATAAAAATATATTTGTGGTTGTTATTATTGTTACTGTTATTATTACCACCATTTATTTATGTCATGGTATTAGCGTATCCGGCACTTTACAGTTTAAAATAAAAACAGACAACATAATAAATCCTGCCAGTGGTGTACAATCTACTAAAAAAAAAGTTACATTAATAATAGACTAAGTCTTAACACTGTAAAATCATGAAAATTAAAGTGAGACACTGAAAGCTCGGGAAAGATGAAACTTTCCCTGGGATAACCCTGAAATGCCACTCATGGATGCTTGAGCAACCCATCACATGATGCATCAGAGCACTTGTGCAGCCTGTCAGGTGACCTCCAGCACCTGGAAGAGGTTCAAATGCAGTACTCAGAGCCTTACTGGCTCTGGTGCTGGAGGAGGTAAGCACACGTGTGGAGGAGTTAATAGTGCTTCATATGTAGTTACCTTGCAGCAGACCTCTGCATGGAAGGAGCTGTTTTTGATTCTGAGCACACTATGAGGTGGCTAGTGGGGCAGATGCCGAAAGGCTCATGGTCAAAACAATGAGCCAGGAAATTAATCTTTGCAGAAACAAGGAGTAGGTACAAATCTACTCGTCTTCTGCCTACTTGGGGAGGAGGGAAAGCACCTTTGGGCTTGATGGAGAAGCTTCCCAGCTTACTCCTAAGGCAAGACGGACAGTGTTGCCGACTGAAATTTCCAAATGGCATTAAACTTGTGCCTTAAAAGGTGCTAAACATACCTAGGGAAAAGCTTTAAAAGGCACTGCGAGTGTCAGTGGTAAATATTAGGAAATAGCACATTATAACGTGTTGTCTCTTACTAGTACAGTGACATTTATTCAAAACACATTCTTATTTTCTTTTGGAAGTGATGGGAGTTTACTAGAGGCCTCTGCAAAGGCTTTCCCTCCCTCCCTCCCTCCCTCCCAGCATGCTTGCATCTTAAGGCTGAGTTGGTGAGTGGAGATTGACTCTCCATTGGGCGGATGAGCCAAGGCAGGAGGACTTCTTTGTCTGACGTACCTTCAGCGTAGGAAAGGCATTTCTGACATGAATTGGAATTGCATTCAGCCAATGGCCATTCAGATTTCTCTACAGGCTAGAGTTTTGTTTGAATTCTTGTGTTCTGAATAGGGATCATGTTCTCTTGATGTAAAAAGAGCTAAAATTAGGGCTGAATAATGTAAAAGACATTCAAATAGAACTATGAGGCTGAATACAAAATTTGGAGGCTGAAAAATGTGGAAAAAAAGATAAATGTGGTGTGAAAATCACTTAAGTTGGCAACACTGACGACGGATCATCTAGCGTCTTCTGTGGACAATTGGGGTAAGGAGGGTCTCCCTTTTTTAGGTCTTAATGACAGCAACAAGTTGTCTGTGGTCCGGTTAGAGGGCAGTGGTGTCACGTTCCTGTCAAATTCCATCCACTGTACATGAACACCAAGCTCTGAAGTCAAAGCAGGCTTTATTCTTGCATCCCATTGCTTTATTCAATTCCCAGTAACCCTTTCGTCCTCAGGCCGTCGGGTGCCTGCAGCCCTCCTAAGGAGTCAGCCACCTCTACAAATGTGTTTCTGAATCTTTGGAAGAGTCAAATTATTTTGCCCCTCAGCTGCCTGAAAGAAAGGCCTGGGCTTAGCCATACCAGTGGGAGACACAGCATGTTCTAACAAAGACTAGGAAATTGTTCACTGCTGTTTAGGGTTGCTGCTTCCCAAGGAGCGTAGGCAGGTGTGTGATTTCAGAAAGGTTCCAAACCTCCCTGTTAGGGAGCCAGACTCTTATCTTGGGAATATTGAGTTTGATTCCGCACTCCTCCATGATGCCAGTTAGTTGACCTTGGGCTAGTCACAGCTTTCTTCTGAGCTCTCACAGCCCCACTTACCTCACAGCGTGTTCCATTGTGGGGAGAAGAACAGAAAGCTTTGTCAGCCACTTTGAGTCCCCATAAATGGCTGAGAAAAGCGGGGTTGAGAAGCCAACTCTTCTTCTTCTTGCCTGCTTCCCTTTCCACCCTTGTCACCTTTTCTAGTGGTTCTTTTTCATCCCCCACAGTTGGGTCCCTGCTCCTGACTCTGGAGTGTCAAACAGACTTTTTTTGGGTGTCATTATACTCTTTCTATTATCCTCCAGCCAGTTCCTGCCAGCTTGGTACTCTTCCTCTATCCGTAGCAGAAATCAGCCATTCCATGTGTGAGCAAAAGTAAGGCTTCATTCAGAAGTATGCAACAGATCTTTAATGCATGGCTACAGTATTTCCCTCTTCAGCTATCTAGGTGCCTTTATTTAGCTTTATTTTCCTGCCTTAGATGCCTGCTTTTCTTGGGCTGCATGGTTCGAATTTGCGAATCTTTATTTACCTCTGTGCCAGGCATGTCATGCCTGAGGCTTATAATGATATGGAGCTTCTGAGGATTAATAACATCTCACTTTCTGAAATAATTTAATAAAGAAGTGCTGAATGTAAGCAGATTTGTGTTCTTGTTTTAAATAATAGATGCAAATGATCATGGCAGTTATGCCAAAGGCCAGGAGCATATGAGCAGCTTTTTAAACAGTGGCATTAAATAACTAAAAGGTCAATTCAAGCTAAACCAGGAAAGTAAAAAGATACAGTCATTATTTGAATAACTAAAGCTTCCTAGGAATTTAGAGTTCTAAGAATTCAGAGTTACAAGAATTTAGAATTCAGGATGCTGGTTGGTAGCTCAGTTAAATCAGGGGAACTTAAGCTGTGGCCTTCCATTGCTTGCTGTACTATGGTTGTCATAGGGTGTTTTTCCACTGTGCTCCTTTAATCCGGATCTAAGAAGATCTGGATCTAAGGAATGGGTACATTCCTTAATCCGGATCTAGTAGATCCGGATTAAGGGAAGTACCCAATGTGTTTCCATGGGTGGTCTAGCTCCCAATAGCAATGGGTGCTAGCCTCCCTGCCGTGGAAACACTGGAGCACCCATTTGGAAATCCAGATCTACCCATGAGGGATCTGCTTGTCACCCCAGGTGTCTGGGGGGACAGGGGGTGCAATCTCCGAAGTGACTTCGAAGTCATCTCGAAGTCACTTCAGAGTCTGTGCAAAACCGCTCCATTGAAGTCTGTGCTGATCTTTGGAGTGAACTTCGGAGTCACTTCGAAGTTCACTCTGAAGATCAGCACAGACTTCAAAGATACTCCAGAGCTATTTTGCACAGACTTTGAAATGACTTGGAAATGACTTCAAAGCTTAGGTTTTGGGGCTCCCCCCCATGGGTGCCCCCTCCCCCTAGCCTCCTCTAGACCCCATTGCCACAGAAGAGTGGAAACAGGCTCCCTTTAATCCAGATTTTCTGCCTGAAGACCCCATTGTAGACCCCATTAATTGGGTCTACAGAAAATCCAGATTAAAGGCCAGAAAGTACCCATTTGATCCGGATTTCCCCAGCGGCAGTTGAAACAATTGGGTCCCAAATGGGTGCCGTGGTGGAAATGGGATCATCCAGCTCACGCCCAAATGGGTCCTTAATGGGTGCAAAAATGGGTACTTTCTGACAGTGGAAAGACACCCATTGTCTCTTATGTCTGGTCGTTTTGGTTGGGACTGAGAGAGGATAGTGCTGGGCATCTGAGCATCTAAATATCAGAGCTTTCAGAGCACCACTGTCCTGGGAATGGAATCACCTAGAACTGTAATTCAAAAAGCAGCCAATCTCACTCGGCTGTTTCTTCCCACTATCAGCTGGAATTATGGACTGTCATTTTGTGGTTTCCACCAGAGCTTGTGGCACTTCTCTGTCTTTGTGAGCCAGTTTGGTCTAGTGGTTAGGGAGCTGGACTCTTATCTGGGAATACCGGATTCGATTCCACCATCCCCCATGAAGCCAGCTGGCTGACCTTGGGCTAGTCACAGCTGTCTTCTGAGCTCAGAGCCCCACCTACCTCACAGGGTGTTCTGTTGTGGGGAGAAGACTAGGAAAGCTTTGTCAGCTGCTTTGAGTCCCCTAAAACGGGTGAGAAAAGTGGAGTAGAAAAGCCAACTCTTCTTCTCCTTCATCATCATACGCAAAACTGGGTTGTGTACTAAAAGACCAGTGAAGTTCAGGTTGTAAGCAAACGGTCCAGGACCAGACCAACTCCAGAAGAGCTGCATGAATCTGGATTCTTTTCAGCTAGTTTTGGTTGAGATACAGAAACGAGTCCCAGGCCGCAATGCTCTATGTTATGTTGTGTTATTTATTGGTTGATATCTAAAATAAAGGGCCCAGTGACCCTGTCTTCAACCTTAAAAATGCCTTTTCTTGTCTTTTCTCTGACCTTCTCCCTTGATCTATATGCACATTATGTTCTATGCAAATATTTACATGTTTGTACAGTGGCAACTTGTACTGGAACCCACAGTGTACCAGTGTGAGTCTCTTTCCCTCCGTCCAGCTGCATCCAAGCTGTCTTTGGTTCAAGATCTGCAAATGCACAGCTAAGCTCTTCAAGGAGTCCTTCCTGTTAGATCACTGCATTTTTACCGCTTAATGCTTGGAAACCATAGGAAATCTAGAGGTGTGAGTTGGTAGTGACTGTACTATCATTCAGGTTGTCTGTAGGTCATCTGGATGTTCAAGCTCCATTTGTCCCTTGAAGAAGAAGTGTTGGCTTTTCTACCTTGCTTTTCCCACCCATTTAAGGGGACTCAAAGTGGCTGACAAAGCTTTTCTATTCTCCTCCCCACAACAGACACCCTGTGAGGTAAGTGGGGTTGTGAGATTTCAGAAGAGAGCTGTGACTAGCCCAAGGTCACCTAGCTGGGTTCATGGGGGAGGGCAGAATCGAACCCGGTATTCTCAGATAAGTGTCCGGCTCCCTAACTACTAGACCAAAGTGGGTATTTTGCAGTGTGTTGAAGGTTTCTGCCACAACCCCAAGTAGAAAGATAAACTGCTACCCATTTTTTAAAAGCGAAAGCTCACAGATAGGCCCACAAACCTTGCAAAATCTTCTGTTAAAAAAAGGGTGAAGGTGCATGGGAACAGCTATGGTGACACAAACAAAATCCCTAATAGGAAAAATCCAGTCAAAAACAACTCTTAAGGTACAGGAGGACTCAAATCAATTTACATCACGGCACACTCTCTTCTCAGAATTGGAAAGTGCATCATGCACTGGTGGAAAGCAGAACCCAGCATGGTGCCCAGAATTCCTCTGCTTCAGTCTGCCTATCAAATTCACTCTATCCTTGTGCTTTATTTTTGTGTTTTAATTTCAACTCTCTTCCCACAAAGCAAGAACAGAGTTTTTATGTAGAGTGTTTGACTTCTTCTTCTTCTTTTTTTGCTTGGTTGGTACTTTATGGCTTCCTTGTTATTTATTTATTTATTTATTTGTATTTCTATCCCGCCCTATACCCGAAGGTCTCAGGGCGGGTTACAATATTATATTAATCTTAGACAGGTCCCTGCCCTCAGGGTTGCAATCTAAAGAGACAAGAAACAAAAGGAAAATGGTGTGGGAGGGAACAGGGAACAGCCAAAAGCCAGCACTTGAGCTCTTCAGTTCCAACACAAGACTCAGCCAGACACGGATGTGAGAGGAGGAGTAGAATCCAGCGTCTCCAGTGTGTTAATTAACTCCTACAGTTACATGATTCGTAATGCTAGAACACAGAAACTTGCTTGTTTATTGCTTCGCTATTTTTGTGTGCAAAGATTTCAGGATGGGGTAACAGGAAATTCTGTTAAGGTGAAACATAAAACATAGTCTTAAATTGTACAAAGGGGAAAAGATTGAGGGGGAAAAAAGGATTCAGTGCTCTTCTTTTAAAAAAGGTAATTCTGTTCCTGGCTGGAGTGTTGTTGTAGAGACAGCTTACTTACACCTTGTTCTCTACTGTCATGCTTCCTGTGGAAGGAAAACAGTAAAGACCCTCACAAGGCAAGCAGGGAGGATCCATACAGGGTTTCTGAGTTCAGGATTTTTTAGGACTGAGGCAGTCTGGACTTGTGGTTTGAGTTTTGGACTTACCTCACAATCTCCTGGTTCAGTTCCTCACTCCTTTATAAAACCAGCTGGGTGGCCTTGGCCACAGCAATCTTTCTGAGCTCTCAGAGACCCACCTAGCTCACAAGCTGTTTCTTGTGGGAAGAAGAACAGAAAGTTTGTCAGCCACTTTGAGTGCCCTGAAGGATAAGAAAAGCAGGGTATGAAAGCCAACTCTTCTTCTTAATATTGATCTTGGATATGCATTCAATTAACTTCTTGGGTGAGCAGCTTGCTAAACCCCAAGAATGATGGGGGAAGTTCATGAAAATGGGGGTGTAGGGAAGTATTTAATAGTTGATTCATTGTATCTGAGAGTGAATTGAGCCCTCTGATTCAAAGCTCATTGAAGTATCCCTCTCTGATGAGTTTTTGAATTGAACTTGGCAACGTTTTTGATCATTATGTTTAGAGAACTGCTTTAAATATAGCTTGTTGCATGATCTGGCTTCTGTGTCCTGCTGAAGACTCAGTAATTATAGAAACAGGTAACTTTAAAATTGCTGGGAGAGCAAAGGAGAGAGACGTCTGGTGCGGCTTGTTTGGAGCCTACAAGTTTAAACAGCTCCAAGAAAATATACAGCCTCCGTCCATTATTTTCTGTATTCTAAAGTTAAGTAACATGATTTGGAAAAGTAGCTGACTTGAAATGTTATTTAAATAGTGTCATTCATTTTTTTTTTAAATAAAGCTGGGATTTCTTTGTAAACACTTTCCGAAAGCTTGACTTGCTTGTGAGAGAGCATGTACAATGTGCACAATTTTCTTTGAGAAAATATCTTAAATAAATATCCTAAATGGTGATCTTAATGGGAAGTTAAATTGCAGGTCAACCTAACTGTGGGGGGGGGGGGGGCAAGGAAGGGAAGAATAATTTTTTTTTTAGTAACAGATATGTATGTGTCATAATGTGAAATTGCGAAGGGTGTAGATTTTGTATGAAAGTTAATGAAGCTATTTGAAATACTTACATATCCTAAACAGAGAAAATGCCAAAAAGTGAGTTGTGTTATCAGACTAAATATGCATTATGATACCTGGTATAAAATAGAACGATTGCATGGTGTTTATGTAAACACTGGAGTAGGTGCAGAGGTAGTGATTTTAATTTAATGGTGATTTTTCTGGAAGTGAAAGCTACTTCAAGTGAGTGCTTTTCTTAGCTTTTGCTAGTTCCCTCTTCATGCTATAGCCCCCTCCACCAAAATGCCCTGCATATTCTTGTGGGCGTATTCACAGTGAGGTGGGAAAGCACCATCCTGTGGGCAGATTATTCCTCATAGACATGTGTACTCAGCATTGGCAAGGCCTAGTTCCATTTTTCTCTATAGGCAGAGGGATTGGGAAGTGCTTATTGAATACAAATATAGCTCAGCGAAAGTTAAAATTTTAAAAAAGATCTAGACTGTTATTTGATTTAAATTGTGATTGAAATTGATAAATGATTGGTTTTTAGGTGATATAAGTAACCCACAGCAAATGATTAAAATTTTGACGAGATTTATAAAAGTCTATCTGCTCTTTTATATATAGGTCTACATTATGGATACCAACTAAATATGTCATCATACCAAAAAAACTTACAAATAAAAAGATACAGAATTAAATGTCCTACTCACAAACCTATTGAAAGATAGATACCAATTTATCCCTATTACCCTCAGAATCTGTCCATGTAAAAATGGTAACATAGGGTGTTTTTCCACTGTCAAAAAGTACCCATTTTTGCACCCATTAAGGACCCATTTGGGTGTGAGCCGGACGATCCCATTTCCACCACGGCACCCATTTGGGACTCTATTGTTTCCACTGCTGTGGGGGAAATCTGGATCAAATGGGTACTTTCTGCCCTTTAATCCAGATTTTCTGTAGACCCCATTAATGGCGTCTACAGTGGGGTCTTCTGCCAGAAAATCCGGATTAAAGGGAGCCTGTTTCCACTGGAAACAGGCAATGGGGTCTAGAGGTGGCTAGGAGGAGGGGAGTAACCCATTGGGGGGGGGGAGCCCTGAAGTAACCCATTGGGGGGGGAGCCCTGAAGTCCCAGCTTCGGAGTGATTTCGAAATCATTCCGAAGTGACTCCGAAGTCCCTCCGAACGGACCGCGCTGACAGCTCTGGAGCCTCTCCGAAGTCCATGGCCATCTCTTTGAAGGCACTACGGAGTCATTTCGAAATCATTTCAAAATGATTGTGAAATGACTCCAAAGTCCCTCTGAAGCTGGGACTTTGGAGATCGGACACCCCTGTCCCCAGAGACACCTGGGATGATGGACCGACTCCTTGGGGGTCGATCCGGTTTCCCACATGGGTGCAAAGGTGTTTCCACGGCAGGGAGGGTCGCACCCATTGCTAATGGGTGCTACACCTCCTGTGGAAACACATTGGGTGCTTCCCTGAATCCGGATCTACCCATTCCTTAGATCCGGATCTTCTTAGATCCGAATCTAAGGGCTGCGCTGGAAAAACACTCATAGAAACAGTGGAACATGTTCTTCTGTTCTATAATCTTTATAACGCTGCCTGCCAAGAATTAATAAAACCTAAGCTAAGCCCATAGCCAGGGAGATCCAGTTCAGAATACATCAAGTTGTTGTTAAGTGACATCAATCCTGACATGACCGTAGCGGCTGCAAAATTCCTGGCCGTAGTAATAAAAACAAGGGAGAAGTCAGAACATGAAACCCTGCAATTGAGCAACCTTGATTAGCGATATTCTGAAAAATTAGTCTTGATCATATGTATTTTAATTTTTTCCTGTATTATTGCTTCTCATATTCTTTTGAGTATATAGACTGGCTTTTACTTTTCATTTGATTTTATCAGTATATTGTGATTTTAAATAATTTTTATGTAAATCTTCTCTACTTTTTAATATTTGTTGATTCTGGTCTGTGACTGTACTAAATAAATAAATACACACACACATATATAAATATGTGTCATTCAGTTTATGTTATTTTTATATAATTTACCTTTGAGTTGGGTTTCTGAGCGCTTTTGGTAGGGAGGAGTAAAGTTTATTGGGGTCTGAACTGCCCTCATGAAATCTAAAGAGTCATGTTGCGCCTGGTGTTCAAAATCCCTTATCTGTGGCACCTTTCTCTTCCAGTTCATTGCTTCTCTTATGTGTTGCCCCCTTCTCCTTTCAGGCTTGTTTCTATTAGGTGTTCGCTATTAACCAGTTTTTAAACCTTGTATTAGAATTCTGGTTAATTGTAAACTGTGGTTCACATATTGAGGGCAGGTTATGGGATCACACGGTCCGATATTAATTCTAGATTAACCATACATTATTAACCTTATGCTGAGGTTTTGGGGTCTTTTTCGAAGCCTAGAAATGGTGTGATATTTTCAGAAGGGGTCCTCTCTTTTAATTATTTTGTGTGTGAAAGAGCAGAATGTATTATCCCTTCCACAGTCAGCCTCAAAAATGGTTGTTAGTTGTTTTTATGGAGGAAAAAGGAAAGGAACGCTTTTGTGAACAAACTGTTTTGTACAGTGCTTCTGTACTGATGAGCTGTTGTAGGTACTTCAGGTGCTTAGTTCTGGAATGAGATTCATTGGCTGTTAAGAGATGAACCGAAGATAACAAGTTTTTCATTCGGAAATTTTGCCTTCCAGCTATGGCTTTCGAAGACTTTTGAATAGTGAAGTGTTACAGTCTAGGCATGGGTCACAGCTTAGTCCCATGATCACCATGTGTTCATCACTTAAAGAAACATGTTCATTAACCAGATTTCTCATAAGTAGGGGAGAAACTAGTGCTTATAATAAGGGTTTAGTAACTGCTTCAGCTAGGGGCTGTATATTTCAAGATAGGTTTCAAAGTTTGCTTTAGAATACTTTTAATTTACTTAGTGTGGTAACCCACTCTGAGACTTTCTGGTGGGATAGAAGTGTGTAGAAATAAATAAATGTAAACATTTGTTGTGGATTCTGGTTTTTCAAGGTCTGGAAAATCTACCTTCATATGAATAAGGTATTTGCAAATACATTTCCCTGAGGAATGGTGGGTGTGTTGAAGTCCTTCTCCCGTCTTGTTATGATGGAGAAATAGTGTTTGGATTAGTGTTTAAATAACTCCAAATCAGTGGTATTGTGACTGCCTAGAAAGGAGAGTATCACAGGTTGAGCTTCAACCGTTTCCGTATCATTGGGAAATAAACTTTATGGATTTATCCATGTAACCAATCCTTGGTTTTATGCAGGTTCTCAACCTTCCTAATGCCGCGACCTCTTAATGCAGTTCCTCATGTTGTGGAGACCCCCAACTATGAGGGTGGGGCAGCTTGGGTGAGAATGGGGTGGGAAGGCGGGAGACTCGTTGCGACCCCTCTGAAAGGGTAGTTTGAACCCCAAGGGGTTGCGACCCACAGGTTGAGAACCACTGGTTTTGTGGATCGTTCAAGCTTCTCTTGGTCTAGACAGTATCTAGTAGCCAGCAAAAAGAAGTCAAGGTAGCTTTTCCTTTTTCTTATGTACTTCTGAGCCTATAGATATTATTCTTACGGTGTCTGGTCACAGAACCTGAGAACCAATGGTAGACATCTGTGCTTGGAAAAAAGAGCAGGTGGCTGGTAAAATACAAATAATTGATGCTAGCTGTAGTGCTAATAGATACTTAGCAATGTTTTAAACATGCATAGGATTTAATGTGCTATAAGATTTGGCATGTCTCCTGAACTTAATGTTCATCTCATCCTCTTCTTTCTGCTGCATTTACAGATGTGTATAGTACAGCGCTTGAGGTGGCAGTATATCATGTAATCCACAGTGCTTAATATATTGTATTCAGTGGGGTGGAGTTTCTCTCATTTGTAGCAGTTTTTGGGCCATTATGCCATGTTCCAACAAAAACTGCTACAAATGGGGTGGAGTTGGTTACGGAAAGTAGAAAGTACATAGGAGTGTCCTCACCTAAATGCTTCTGATTTGGTCCCTACTTAAATTGAATTATTCATATGTGTTGTGCCATAGCATGAACAGATCCAGCTAGCCAGTGCGCTATTGCTAGTTTTGATGACGTTGAAGAGCAAAAGATTCTTCAGGCTTCCTTCCTTCCTTCCTTCCTTCCTTCCTTCCTTCCTTCCTTCCTTCCTTCCTTCCTTACTTCCTTCCTTCCTTACTTACTTACTTACTTACTTACTTACCTGTATCATGTATTAAATAGGTAATCACTGATCATCAAAACACAATAGTTTGGTAAAGATGATAATGTGTATATTGATTTTTTGTTTATTTGTAGACTTTTATTTTAAAATATTTCTTGTTATTGGTTAAGAATAGAATGAGTGTTTTAGGTATGATTGAGTGCTTCTTTTTTCATGACTGTGAGCACATTCGTGTACTTTTCTTGGCATTGATGCAGAAGTGGTTGGTCATTGTAACAGGGCAGTCTATAGCCTGAGATTTACTGGTGGTCTCCTATCCAAGTACTAACCAGAGATGATCTTGTTCAGCTGATCTGGGATAAAGTGGGATTGTTAAGTCTTTCAACATTTTCTCTTTATTCAAATGCAGTGATAGGATAGTCCCTATAATATAGTGTTGTATTTATTTTAAGATCTGACCTCATCCTGCATTTTAGCAGCAGTAGGTTGTTATAACCTGTCATCTTCAAAACCTTAAATTAAGAGTAAACTGAGTGGTATAAGACTTGATCTACAAAGAAGAGGTTTGTAGTTGTTCATCATGGATTTCTGCAAAGAAAATATAAGATGGACTTTGTATGTTGAGCAGGTATCTAAAAAGATTTCTCACCAATTTTTAATGTTAAATATTTCTGGCTAATAATGTACATACAATTGAAATAATAGTTTACAAAGAGTTACAAGGTATTTTATTACATTTTAGATAAGACTTTGCAAATCTTTATACTATGGTGGTAAAATGCTTTACCATTAATATGTGATTGAAGATTTCGTTTGTTGGCCGTAAGTCATTAGGCACTCCAGGTAAAACTTGCTAAGTAGCTTTATGGACTAGCATGAATGAACAAAGTGATTTGTGAATTGCTTTATCTGTCTTTTATACTGAATGAAATGGAGATATTTGTATATAATGTATATCTTTCATCTTAAAATATTTGTTGTTACAAGACATTTGGCAAGTTATCTCTTCTTTGCAGTACTGAAAAGTTTTATGTGCCATTAATCCTTTCGGGATATGTATTTTGTTAACGTCCTGCAACTGTAGCTGAGCTGCATGAATTGCACTGAAAAATACTTCCTTAGTGTGAAGTTGAATACTGAAGGTTAGATTTTTTTCCCTTCCCCTTTTCTTTATTTTGAGAATTCACTTTCTTCTGGACCTCGGAATAATAGGGATATTGGCATGCTGCTATTTTGTGTATAAATTATGGTTGCTGTTTACAAATGTGAGCTAGACTTCTCTGGTCAACATTACTAATGGGTGGATGCCCCAAAAAGTAAGAAGAATCAAAATGTTTGCAAGCTAACAGACCATTGCTGGAGATCAGTCTAATACCAACACTTCTGTTAAAAATGTTTTTCATTATAAATCAGGGCTGCGTCTTTAGTAGTTGGCATATGGAGAGAATATTCAGAGGTGAAAAGCTACTTACTGTTTAATTTTTGATGTTAAGTGTAAGAAGATGATTTTTAAAATAGAATTTGAAGTAAGAGAAGGCTAACTGAAAGGAGAGAAAAACAGCTAATTAAGTGAAGGATCTGACATTTTAATCTGTTTTGACTTGTTACGTGTGATACCACCAGATCAAAATAAAGCTAGTGGAAGTCTGGGTTTTCATGTCCAAGCCAAGCTTGGTTTGCTACAACCAACACTTTGAATGTCCACTTAATAAGCAAGCTTGTTATCTGAAATCAGTGGTTTGTCTTTTGTGGGTGAGAGTGCAGCAAGAATGTACTTGCCCTGAGTTTAGTACTTTGTGGGGAGGTTACCTCTGCAATAGTTTGCACATTCAGAATGTGCATTGAAAGCATTGTCTGAAATCCCAAGCAAGTCTTTGTAGTACAGCTCCAGCTGCTATATAACATCTCTCATAAAAGTGTCATACTGTATATAGCAGTTTTTAAACATCTGTTACAACGATTTGTCTTTTTGTTACATATTCCTCCTGTTAACGCTGTTCTTTTAATGCTGTTCTGTGAGCCAGTTTGGTCTTGTGGTTAGGGCACCGAACTCTTATCTGGGAATACCAGGTTCGATTCCACCCTCCCCCATGACCTTGGGCTAGTCACAGCTCTCTTCTGAGCTCTCACAGCCCCACCTACCTCACAGGGTGTCTGTTGTGGGTGAGAAAAGCATGGTAGAAAAGCCAACTCTTCTTCTTCAAGGACAAGACGACTGTTAGTCACACCAAAGGTTAAGATAGTAAAAAGTATAAAGAATTTTTTGTTTCTTTTTTGAACTGTGATTCTTACACTATACTGCAGCCCCAACCTACTTCATATTCTAAGACTGGAAACAACTCTGTACAGATGTGTTTCTTAACCTCCTTAGGTTTTGTAGATGCACAGTTTGTATGAATTTAAGAACTTTTTTTGGAGGTGTTATATTTCTGTCACCTAATCCCAAATATGTCAGCTAGAAGTCTCTGGTTAAGTCAGTCTCACAAACCAAAACATGTTGACATTTTTTAATGCTTGTTGGGATTTTTTGGTCTAGACTTAACAGATGTGCTTGGATATTCACTGCTCCAAGATTTAGGGACTTACTAGTCATGCTGAAATTTCTTAGTGGATCTGTCTGTTTTCACTGTTAATGACATTTTCATTAATGGACCAATTGCTAAACTGACCAGAGATATCGGGATGAACTATTTAAAAGTCTGGACATAAATTGTTGTGTTATTGTCTTACAATTCAAGCTGTTTATCTCTAAAAAGACTTAGAACTCATAGTGAATAATTTACCACCACCACCACCCCAAAACAAACTTGCACAGGAATCCTAAACTTAAACCTACTGGTCTGAGAGAAGGTTGGAACACCGTGCTGATGGCAGGTCCATGGGGACTGGCATCTACATGCCAGTTTGAACAGCAGCTGTGTATAACACCTTGGGCAGGCAGCCCCAGCTATGCAAGGGACTATGGGAAGACTAATGAGGGTGTCTGCCATGCTGAGCTGTGCATGCATCTTGGTTGAATGGAATGAACATGGTCTCTGCCATCCCCGCAAGATGTACTGCTGTGCTGTCCATATGGATGGATAATTTATGCATCTAGGACAGGGGTAGGCAAACCACGGCTCAAGAGCCACATGTGACTCTTTGGCCGCTTGAGTGTGGCTCTTCCAGCTTAGGAGTACCCTAATTAAGTTAATAGCAATGTACCTACCTATATAGTTTAAGTTTTAAAAATTTGGCTATCAAAAGAAATTTCGGTCACTGTACTGTTATTTGGCTCTTTTGACTAATGAGTTTGCCGACCACTGATCTAGGAGAACAATTATTTTTATAAAGTAACAGATTTGAAGCCTATCAGATACTTAACTCTCTCAACACTGTTTTAATGAAAAATAATAAAAAATTAGTTACTGGAGTCGAACTGTAGCAATAACCAGGTATGCTAACAGGAAAGCCTTTTTCTATTTTTGAAAAAAGAGGGTTCGGGGAAATTGTACTGCATTTTTCAAGGCTTCTGTGTTAACAGTTGCTTTAACTGTTTCTTATTTAATTTTTTTTAAATGTTGGCTACCATTCAAATGGTGGATTGTTGCTTCAAATAATAAATATGTACAATGCTACAGTTTTGCAGTAACTGAAACTGTGACCTTATTTTACAGTCCCAGAAATCTTGGATAGAAAATACATTCACAAGACGGGAGTGTGTTTACATTATACCAAGTTCAAAAGATCCTCACAGGTAAATTTTAAGAATTACCTTTTGAGCTGAAGTCATGAAGGGTTTTGTCTTTTGGCTGGATTTTATTTGAGAGCGAGGGTGGGCACATAAGGTGGATTTTGTGTGATGTTCACTCTGGGGATCCAGATTGGTCTTGTGGTGAGAATGTCAGACTCTCACTGATAGTCTCCAAGTCCGATTCCCCACTCTTACATGAAGCCAGATGGATGAACGTGGGCCAGTCACAGCTCTTTTTCTGAGATCCCACAGCCCCACCTACCTCACAGGGTGTCTGATGTAGTTTTGTCAGCCTCTTTAAGTCCACTTAATAGAGTGAGGAAAGTTGGGTATAAAAGCCAACTCCTCCTTCTCACCACACTCCTAGACAGTGGGCATTCCTGGCCCATAAAGCAGCCTAGATCTTGGATAGCCATACCCTTCTTCTCATGGTACAATTCAAGGATGATTAAATCATGTGATTGGCGTGGTCTACTCTTATGTGTGTGTGCCTAGGATTACATCCATGGACCTTTTTCCACTGGGGCTTAGAACCCTTCTAAGACCCCATAAGGAACCCAATTAGTACCTGATTGGTACCAATCGGGAAGGCCCTGTCCTCTCCTGGACCCCATTGAAGGCCCCATCTGCAAGGCCCTGTCCCCATGAGGGCAGGGGAAATCTGGATTTAATGGGTCCTTCAGGCGCTTAATCTGGATTTCACATGGACCTGATTAAAGGTGTCCACAATGGGGTCTTCAGGCACCTTCAAGATCTGGATCTCCAGGAGGCCCCCCACCTCAAAGATATGGATCTTGAAGATCCAGATCTTTGACTGTGTGTGGAAAAAGGGGTCATGTAATATTTGCTTCTGGTTAATGCTCCTGTTCTATTTGTGGATTCATCTCATGTAAACTGCCTTCCTCTCTGTCCAACGCGCCCTGACATACACTGGGTGCCACTGCCAGGGTAGATGACTTTCTTCATGTTTTTATTGTCAAGGCTTCTTCTGGCAGGAGTTAAGGAGCAGTGGAAGTGTTGCGTTCAGGGCTGGCAGCACATGATGCTCACCATAGTTGAAACTGAGCACCACTTCTGTTTCTTCACAAAACTGGCTTGTTGATGTTGGGGAGGCAGTTTGAATTGCATTGCAAAATAATGAACCAGAATTTAATGCAGCTCCTGAAAGTGTTGTGGAGGGCTTTCATATCTCCTGCTTTAATGCTATTTTCCATGGAATCTAGATATTGTCAGCCTAGGATGGAAATCTTTGAAGAGCAGTATCCGCTAGTTACATTTACTTTCAATAAACAGTGAAAAAAATGGAACTAAACTAATTCAGCAAGTAAGAATTCTGAGCAAATCAAGACGTTTTCTGGTAAAAAATAAATCCTAATGGTCATTTTCATTGAGCTGTCTCAATGGTAAGAGAACTTTGACCTTCTGCCACTGAATTAAATGAGTTCTTATTTGCTTTTCTTTGGCCCTGGAACTAAACCCTCTCTAAAATAGCTGAATGATTCACTTGGTATCACCACCTCAGTAGAGCTCTAAATTATTATGGTCAGAATGAACTAGCTGCCATTAACTATAGACTGACATCTCCTGCCCATCTGTCATTGAGGCTTAGTGCATATCTTTACTGTTATTTGAGAAAAGCCAAGAAATAGCATGAGACAGAAGTCTTTCTGATCAACACACATTATCTGTCTATGGGCTTTTTTGCACTTAGGGGAGCACACTGTGGTGTCGCCTCTGTCCTAGAGCGCCCCAATTCCCAGCATTGTCAGTGGTGGCTCCCAGACTATGGATCAGTCTCCCCTACCTTCACTTTACATGTCTAGGAAGGTAGTGAAGACACACCTCTTTGCCTTAGCCTTTGGCTAAATGAGGATATAGCTTTTTCTTGCCAAGTGCAGACACTGTTACTGTTTTAATATGTTCATTTTTAGATGATGTTACTGGTAGGGATGTGCATGATCCCCCCCCTCCCATTCACTTGTCATCAAAGCAAATGGGACAGAAATCAGCATTGAACTTGTTAGTCTTTGAGTTCGCTTTGAATATTCATCAAATATTCATCGGTCCCTGCTTCCACAAGTCGCACTTCCAAATCCACTCCAAATCAATTAAAAATCCCCAGATTCACCTTCGCAAATGTAAGGGAGTTTTCAATGAATGTACAAAAGCTTTCACTTTGCATGTGAATGTCCACCTTTGAATACAGCCAATATTTGATTTAAATGTGATGGTTCGAAGCTTCACAGTTTGTACGAATTGTGAAGATGACAAACATTTTTTGCCCATTCCTTGTTAACCATCCCGAGACTTTTGGGATAAATAAAGTAAATCAATCAATCAATCAATCTTGAACAAATATGCCATTAGCTGACAGGACACACCTCAAATGAGAAGCGTTTTCAAAATAAATGAGCATATGCCCCCCCCTCTTTCTCTGTTTCATCTGCTCATTTCTATCACCATTAACAGATCAGAAACTAAACATTTTCAGAGTTGTAGAGCATATACTTGCTTTGTTTTCCCTTTGGGCTTAACCAGAGCAGTGGATGTGTTGGTAACTTCAAAATTATAATAATGTGGCATTGTGGCAGTTTAGACCAGGCCCCTCGAACACGTGGTGGTCCTGTGTTGGGGATTGGAGGGAAACATGGTATGCTGTGTCCTTGTATCATACCAGTCTGCTGTCTTGGAAGCTTAAATGTTCAGCCACTTTGGCTGAACCATGCCAAAGTTGTTTGCACTGGTTGACAGGTTGAGATTTTCCTTTTCACTTCAAAGATCCTACTCATTCAGAAAGATAAATATGGGTGCCACCATTCTTAATGATGGTACACATATTATGGAATGGAACTATCTCCTCTTAGGAGAAATGGCAAGTACTTTTGGTGGTGTGCATTTCCTGGCTATTACAAACATTTGCCTTTACTAAAAAGGTTTCTGCTCCTTAAAGCAACGCTGTTTCTCATCAGTGATCTTCAGTCTGTTGCTTCAACACCATAATCAGAAGTAATACGGCCATTTTGTATAAATGAAATAAACGCAACCCCATGGCTTGTTGGCTTGAAAAACATCAAAGAATGGCTAGTTTAGCTGTGGTACCAACTCAACTCTTTTGACTTGCTTCTTTATGCTGTGGATAGACCAAGTTAGGAACAACCAAACAACATGCTGTAACTTTCTGCTATATGGTTTATGATTCATGAAATCTGCAATCATGACCACAGACTGCTTAAATGCACTGTACACTAAACTCTCAGTCTAATGAGACTTCTATTTAATGGATGTCTGGTTTGTTGGATATATCCCTGCCAAGTCATTTAGTTGAGGGTAGCGAGATTCTGCAATCCTGCACTTTTCTGGAGGCTTATTTTGTAAAGAGTACAAGGTCTGAAGCATTGAAGTTCCTGAAAATTGGACTTGCCTCAGGATATCCTCAGCTCACCACTATGACAAACATAAAGTTGATCCCCTTTTTTAATTGCAGTGTTTTAATGACTTTTATTGTCTCCCCCCACCTTTTTTACTTGCCTTGTATTTTTTGTTTACATTTTTATCCCGCCCTATATCCTGAGGTCTCCGGGCAAGGAACATTTTAAATCAGGTATCTTTAAAACAGCAATTCTCAACCTTCCTAATGCCGTGACCCCTTAATGGAGTTCCTCATGTTATGGAGACCCCCAACCACAGGGGCAACGCAGCTGGGAGGTGGGAGGGAAGGGTGGTGGGAGACTCGTCGCGACCCCTCTGAAAGGGTAGTTTGAACCCCAAAGGGGTCCCGACCCCCAGGTTGAGAACCACTGCTTTAAAACAATAACAGTATGTATTAAAACAATAGCATCTGCAAGTGGGAAGAGAAAAGTGTATCCCCATTTAACCCAAAGCCAGGGCAAAAATGTGTGTCTTTTCTGCCTTCCTAAAATGAATAGTGAAGGTGATAGACGTAACTCAAGGGAGAGATTATTCCACAGCCTAGGGGCCATCACTGAGAAGGCCCTCTCCTGGGTGACCCCCCCTCCCCGATGCTAAGGGTGGTAGTACAATGAGTAGGGCCTTCCCTCCAGATCTTAAGGCATGAGCAGGTTGATATGGGAGTAGATATTTGGGTCCCAAGTCATTTAGGGCCTTATAAGTTAAATTTAACACCTTGAATTGGGCTCGGTAGCAAATCAGCAGCCAGTGCAGCTCTTTTAAGACCGGTGTGATATGCATCTGGCTAGGTCACGGTCAGCAACCTAGTAGCTGCACTCTGCACTAGCTGCAGATTCCAAACTGTCTTCAAGGGCAGCCCCATGTAGAGTTCATTACAATAGTCCAATCTAGAGGTTACCAGAGCATGGATAACTATGGCCAAGTCATCTCTGTCCAAAAAAAGGCTTCAACTGGTGCTCCAGCCATTGTTGAGAATAGGCACTCCTGGCCACAGCCTCCACCTGAGCTTCAAGTGTCAGCACAGAGTCCAAGAGCACCCCCAAATTTCACACCTCTCCCTTCCTGGGCATTACAGCCCCATCAAGGACAGGGTGCCTCCCAACTACATGGACCCAAGACCCTTTGACACACAGCACCATTGTCCTGTCTGAATTCAGCTTCAGTTTACTGACCCCCATCCAGCCCATTACCTCCTCCAGGCGCCTGTCAAGCCCTTCAACCGCCTCTCCTGATTCAGATGGCACAAAGAGATAGAGCAGTATATCATCTGCATATTGATGACACCTCACTCCAAATCACCTGATGATCTCTCCCAGTGGCTTCATATAGATGTTAAAGAGCATGGGATATAGGATTGACCCCTGAGGAACCCCACAAGTGAGTTCCCAGGTTGTCGAACCAAAATCTACCATTTGAAATGGTCTTCAGACTAATCAATTATTATTATTATTATTATTATTGTTGTTGTTGTTGTTACTACTACTACTACTACTACTACTACTACTACTACTACAAATGTTGTACAGGGTATGACTTCTAGCCAGTCATCGTGCAGTTAGTCAAACTGTGCAGGACAAGTATGGCTTAAACTTTACTGAGGGAAAAAGCAAAAGGAGACATAAATTACAAGAATTTATAACAAATGTTTTAAGAACAATCTGTGATATTAAGACATTTTTGGACTGATAATATAGATGGGCAAAATGCTAATTTATCATCTTTTATTCTTGATCATAGATGCCTTCCAGGATGTCAGATCTGTCAGCAGCTTGTCAGGTGAGTAATTTTGATTCCATGAGGTAATTTTGAGGTCTGTGGGATATTGTGCCTGCCAGCTGAGACGGCCAGCTGTGCGTGATCCACCAGCACCACCCCTTTGCCCAGCTTCACTTCTGCTGGGCCCGCCCCTGGACAAGAAGTGCAGACAAGTGTCCTTTAATCCGGTTTTTGAGGTTGAAGACTGGGTTGTGGACACCTTTAAAGGGGTCCACAGGAAATCTGGATTTAAGAGCCCAAAGGACCCATTAAATCTGGATTTCTCCAGCCCTCGTGGGGACAGGGCCTTTGGGATGGGGCCCTATTTGTGTCTTCCGTGGAAATAGTGCCTGCCTATTTGTGCCCTTCCGTGGGAAGGCCCTAAAAGGGTCTTCCGTGGGAATAGTGCCTGCCTGATCGGGTTCCTAAAGGGCCCTTAATGGAGTGCAAACGCAGCCAAAGTCTGTTCTAGATTCCATATGACAACCCTGTCTGTATACCTCTGCTCATTCATTTGTTAAACTGCTTCAATGAACTCTGAAACTAGAGGAACTGAGTCATGAGTACACTACTCTGACAATAGTCTATGCATAGAGTAAGTGGTTCAGATCGTGTGAACATTTTGGGAGAGCTTGGAAAATACATTTTGGGGCTCCAGATGTGGCATTTTCATCCAAGCTAGTCCTACGTGAGTGCTGGATTGTTTACATTGTTTCATTTCCCCAGACCCTGTTTTAACTTTTATTTTAAAAAATACCGTCCTAGTATTTTGGCATTCCCTTTTTGCATTTTAGAGAGAGAAAGAGACATATACTGTACTTAAAGAAAGGCCTGCATTTTGTGCCATTACCTGGCTTTATCTTCCCAGTTCCCTAAACTGTGATGGTGGCTTCCTTCAGGTGCTGCTGCGGTCGCTTGGTCCGGCAACATGCTTGCTTTACTGCAAGTCTTGCCATGAAATATTCCGACGTGAAACTGGGTGAAAACTTGAATCAGGAGACAGAAGAATGGTCAGTAGAAAAACATACAGAGCAGAGTTCAACAGATGCTTATGGTATCATTAACTTTCAAGGAGGCTCTCATTCCTATCGAGCTAAGGTATGTACCAAATGCTCTGCTTCTTACCCAGAAACAGAGATGAAACCATGCCCAGATTAAAGCCCCAAATTAGGAATAAAATAGCAGGTGGTACCCTGAGCAAAGAGGGAGTGAAGGCATCTTTCCATTCACTACCGAGCCCAATTCAAAGTGTTATTTTTTGACTTATAAGGCCCTAAATGACTTGACGCCAAAATATCTAAAGGAGCGCCTTCTCCCATATCAATCTGCCCGTGCCTTAAGATCTGGAGGGGAGGCCCTCCTGGTTGTCCCACCACCTTCAGAACTGAGGCTGATGAGCACCTGGGAGAGGGCCTTTTCAGTAATGGCCCCCAGGCTATGGAACAGTTTCCCCCTTGAGGTGCGTCAGGCTCCTTCTCTGATTAGGTTCAGGAAGGCGATGAAGACACACCTCTTTGCTGAGGCCTTTGGCTAAATGTTGGCTATGTTTGCCCCCCACTGCAAACACTACTGTTTTAATTGATACTGTGCTCTTGTTGTTTTTTAACGTGTTGATTTTAAATTTTAATATTGTTTCTTTTGATGTGCTGGATTTTAAAAGTTGTTACCCACCCTGAGACCTTTGGGTATAGGGCGGGATATAAATATAAATAAATAAATAAAACTTGACATGCATTTTACAATGCAAATATGAGTGAATGTTGTGCTTTATGATATAAATCCTATATGAATGAAGAAGTTGGTGCAGGAATTGCTATGTAATTAGAGGGCATAGGTTTTGTTAAACGTACAGTTCTTGCTCACTTGTTATCTCAAAATATCTTTATTGGGAGGATATGCAGTTGGAGTTGATTGCAATGTGGGTGTTTGTCCCATAGTCTTCGGGTTGAATGAAACTCCACTCCTACTCAGCAGTTTTCTCCCAGCTGAGACTGACAAATACCTGACTTTTGTAATCTGCTTTTGTAATCTGCTTATATTTCCTGAAAGGTTTGGTGTGGAGCACTTTTGCTTCCCTTTAATTGTAGCCTGAAAGAGTTTGGACATAGGAGGGATCAGGGAGGTGCATGAGCCAGAAAAACCAGCTCAATTCACCTTGGAGCTGGCAGGCATCAGTTGGTCTTCCACTTTGTCTTGGTCTACTCACAGAAGGTGTATTGTTCTGCACCCTAAACTGATGGACTTAGATCAGTTTGTTTTCTCTCTGGAAGATGATTCAGCATTGGAATTATGTTAAGATTTTTTTTAAACACCCTGCCCAATGGACTGAATGAAGAGTGCTCACACAGTTCAGCCAAGTGTGTTCTAAGGACAGAAGAACATAACGAAAGCCTCACTAGATTGGACCTGTGGCCAATCTAATCCAGCAGTCTGCTCTCATAGTGGCCAGCCAGCTGCACAAAGGAAGCTCACCAGCAAAAAATGAGTGCTTAACTTGCTCTGGTTGCGGCATCCCAACAAGCTGATCTTTGGAGGCATAGCAATTGATAGCCATTAGCCCTGACGGCAGGAGGAAGTAAATTGGGCAACTGTTTCTGCAGCAGTGAGTTTTCTGCCCTTCAGTGCTCTGCTGAGCAGTTAATTATCATGAGGCTGTTGGATGGCAAATTGAGTGTGATGGGGTAGAGGTTTCTTGCAGGGAGCCTTCTCTCTATGTATTTGAAATCATACAGCATCACCATGTGATGATTAACTATGTAGTTGGAGTTAACCATTTACTCATTAGTTTCTGAGGAACAAACACCTGATAGATGGAGCAGCACTTCAGGGGTACACATTGGAAGGTCCAGTCTGCCTTCCTCTACCATGCCACGATCACATTGGATCAGATCAGGTCTGGATCTGAACTCATTTAAAGTGGGGTAGTTAAGGCCAAGCCAGACTGTTTGTGCAGTGCTTTACATAGTAGTTATTGGGACACTATGACCAGACTATACTTTGGCTATCTGCACATATTGTATACTTGTGAGGTTGCTTTTTTGCCCTTGGCTTGTTCTCATCTTTGCTTCCTAGTTTCTTGCTCCTTTGATACCTTAACTGACCAAACCGTGGCTAGCATTTAACTCCAAGCTGGAGTAGGAAACTTCCACTTGAAGTGAATTTGATCGTAGCTGATTACTCCTAGATGTGTGCTTTAATTAGTGCTCACAGGAGAGACAACAGTTGCACACCAGGATCTAGAGGAGGGAGCAAACTTGGTTAAGGCAGATGTCTGGTGTTTTGTTTTCTACATGGCTTGTATTGCAGAAACAGTTCTAGCAGCTTGTTCAAACATAGTACAGCCTTTTGGTCTAGTGGTTAGGGAGTCGGACTCTTACCTGAGAATACTGGGTTCGATTCCGCCCTCCCCCTCAAAGTCAGCTGGGTGACCTTGGGCTACTCACAGCTCTCTTCTGAGCTCTCACAGCCCCACCTATCTCACAGGGTGTTCTGTTGTGGGGAGAAGAATAGAAAAGCTTTGTCAGCCACTTTGAGTCCCCTTAAATGGGTGAGAAAAGTGGGGTAGAACGGCCAACTCTTCCTCTTCTTTAGCAAGTGTACTCTGGGTTTTCAGTGCTTTGTAGTGCTGACAGTTGTAGTTGTAGATCAAAGAGCTGTATCGCAACTGTGTTTATACAAATGGCCCTCACCTACCATTAAAAGTCTTCATCTGTTTTCAAGTTCTCATTTGAAACTTTCTGTCTTGAATTTGGAATGATATCTGTGAAATGAATAGTCATCTTAATTTACTCTCTCTTCTGCTAGTATGTACGATTGTCATATGACACCAGACCTGAAGCCATCCTACAGCTGATGCTTAAAGAATGGCAGATGGAACTGCCAAAGCTTGTCATTTCTGTTCATGGAGGGATGCAGAAGTTTGAGCTTCATCCTCGCATCAAGCAGTTGCTTGGTAAAGGCCTTATAAAGGCTGCAGTGACAACAGGAGCCTGGATTATAACTGGAGGGGTGAATACAGGTGAACTCATGATTCTAAAAATACTTGCTAGGGTTAGCAACTTCATGTGGAACCAGTCTGAGAGATGGTCACATTTTTGTTTAATCAGTTTATAGTCTACCTTTCACTTAGTGGTACCTCACAAATTCAGTCTCACCGGTCTTTCTTGCTGTCTTTTCTTCATCTTTTAGGGAGTAAGGGACAAGTTTAAAGTGAACCGGTAAGTCCCATAGGGAGCGAATAGAACAGGCAACATTTCTGCTAAATTGAATTGGGAAGAAGATAGGTCCTGAACAGCATGCATTCTGTTTGGATGTTGTTGCAGCCAGTCAGAAGCACTCATCCTCTCCAAAATTAACTTAACTGGGCCTTATTCTGGATTATGTTCTGAAATAGAGACCTGCATCTGCATCCTGATGCAGACTATAGTAGACCCCACCTAGAGCCGCTGTCTGCACTAGCATGCAGATGGAAAGACCCTATTCTTGTTCTAAAATGCTTTTCGGTCTTAGGAATAGCAGTACTTGACTTTTAAATTGACCAGAATTTTTTCATAGAGGACAGTTGAATCAATGGCTACTAGAATGAATGTTTAGGTACATTCAGTTTTCAAGCAGAGGCTGGACCTACATCTGTCTGGGATGGTTTAGGAAATCCTGCACTGAGCAGGGGGTTGGACCCGATGACCCTAGAGGTCCTTTCTAACTCTAAAATTCTATGATTCTGTGTACTGCCTCCAGGTTAGAGAGACAGGCAGGATGCTCTAAAGGCTATTTGCTGAGATTCAAGAGCAGGTGTAGGTTTTGCCTTTGCCTTCTGCTTGAGATGCCCAGAAGCAATTGGTGGGCCACTGTGTGAGACAGGATGCTAGACTAGATGAGCTGTGGCCCAATCCAGCAGGGCTCCTCTTATGTTCTTAAGGTAAGTCGAGGCTAGAAAAAACTGCTCTGGAGGAGTTTCTCCAGCTTTTCCAGGAACTTTTAAGCGGATAGCTTTACAGAATCTTGTACAAGTGATTTAAATAACTGCAATGTATTATTCTGATTTGTTGGCCCAGCTTATATTTAATGCTTTAGATCACATATTCATTTTTTGATTTGAACATATGATCCAAGTGGGGTAAGCTGTATTTCCAAAGAAGCTAACTTGAACTGGATTCCTGCTATGATCTGTTAACAATGCTGTGTTTATCATAGGAAATTGAGATTTGAATAAATCAGCACACATTTATTTCCAGTGGTTCCCAGAACTGGTTCTAGGCGCTGAGCCACACCCAGACCTGTACTTTGTTCAATAAAATGATGGCAAAATAGGGAATATATATGCAAGTTTGATCCCAGACAGTGAGACCCAAAATGATTGAGTGTGGTAACAAAGTATTTAGCTGTTCAGTATTTGTTATCTGTAGTCCATAACTTTAGTAACTTAGTGATATCCATTGCTAAATAGGAGTTGCGAAACATGTCGGTGATGCCCTCAAAGAACATGCCTCTCGATCATCTCGAAAGATTTGCACTATTGGAATAGCTCCTTGGGGAGTGATTGAAAACAGAAATGACCTTGTTGGGAGAGATGTAAGTTTGACTCGCTAATGTACTTGCACTGTTATATCTTCTTAGTTACATTTGAGACTTTCATTTACTGTAGGCATAGTTGCCTCCCTTGTGAATAAAATTCATATACATCTTCTTTGATTTATAACCTCTGCTTTATAGAAAGAGAGTGACAGTTCATACCTGGTTGATAAGCAGATCATTTAAACAGTCAAATGCAAATGGAGTATTTAAAAATGATGCTGTTTTATGTGGATCTAAACCAGGAATGTGCATTAAACTGGTTTTGGTACAACTACTGTTTGGGCTGTTTTTGATAAGATGGTGCTCAGCAGCTTTGGGTCAGTCGGAACCTAGTTTGGCCAAACTGGTTCAGGTTACTTCCAGTTTGAGGATCACAACAGAAGTGTGTAACTGCCTTCCTCTTTCCCACAGAAGTCCATTAAAAATGGACCTAGTGATAAAGAAGCAAGGATCTATCAGAAATAATTGCTAGAAACTTGTTTAATCGATCCCTCATCCCATATTTTCATTTTTATTGGACTTCCCTTGGAAGAAAGCCCAAATGAATATATTTGTGAAGACAAAGGTGACTCTTTGTATACCGCTGGCCAGCAAGCTTTTTCATTCCCTTTCCAGGCCTCTAGGATCAGGGAAGGGAAAAGACCATCACACAGGAGGAAGCTTGCTCAGATCTGGTGTATAATTAGAAAACGTGAGTCAAAAGGGTCTTAGAGGCGGTAGCATGGACATGGTAGTGTCTCTAATCCACATTAAAGGCCAATAAATACACTTTAAAAGTGTATTATATGGCCTCTACATAGATTAAAGGTGGGTTTGAACACTAAGGTCCATATCCTTCTACCTCTGAGCCAGTTCTCAGCTACTTTTTTAATGTGTCTGGATGCAGCCTGAGTTAAGGAAAACTTCCCCAGTTTGAACCAGCCCAGAAGTCTGGGAGCTGAACCAAACCAAATTTTCAGGCTCACTCACACCCCTAATTTGAACAGTTTTCTGTTTTGTCTTACGTTTAGGTTGTTGCTCCATATCAGACCCTATTAAATCCTTTAAGTAAACTAAATGTCCTCAATAATCTCCATTCCCATTTTATACTGGTGGATGATGGCACAGTTGGAAAATATGGAGCAGAAGTCAAGCTACGAAGAGAACTGGAAAAAATGATCAACCTGCAGAGAATTCATGCACGTATGTGTGAGGAATTATTCACAGTTTTTAAATTCTGTTCCAATCTGAAAAGCCTGCAGCTGGGAAGTAGCTGATAAAGTGGTAAAATAATTTCTAGCCTTGCATTATTAGTGAGGAGAATTGGAACTGGAAGGCAGGTGAAAAGACACAAGAGGGCAGGCACACTAGGAATTTTCACAGAAGTCATGAAAGGTGAATGTCTGAGCTTTGGTTCTGGCCCATTGTGCAGTATTTGGAAATAAGAATACAACTAGCGAAACACTACTTAAGAGACAGAAGGAGAGATTCCCAGTCTACAATTATAGTTGGTGATTTAGCAGCATTTAAATTTTTCTTAAAGACCCACTGAAAGGCATTCATAGACATACTGACATACTGCAATAGTCTACTTTGGATATTTCTTATTGATCCAAATGTTTAGAGTCGCAATGCAACAAAATCCGATTCAAATTGAATACATTCGAATCTGTTCATTTGAATGTTAGATTCAAATCTGAAGATATGAATGTCGACAACATTCGCATTTGAGGATATGGATGCCGACAACGTTCATATGTGTCATACATATCTGTATGCATTTCATACGCAAATGCGTACAGATACATATGATGCATACAGATACGCATCTGTACATTCGTATCTGTACATCCGTTTGAATGTTTAAATTCAAATGTGTAGACATTCTGTTCTAGTTCGAATGTCCGCATTCGATCGAATTCAATCGAATTTTAAGCGTTTAGAACATTCACACGCATCCCTTGTACAAGTACCTTTTTGAAATTTGTGCTTCAACTGCACAGGGAACAAGGAATTCCAGTCCTTTGCATGTAGAAATTATTGTGAATATCTAATACTTGAGTCTACAATAAATGATAGAGGGTAACCTTGCTTTTTTCCCTCAGCCATAGAAGAATCAGTGATCAGTGTAGTTCTACATGTACTTCAAAATAATTTTTAGAAAAGAATGGTTCTGTTTTGGCTACCTAATGACAAAGAAAAGGGTTAAGTAGAAATCCATTGGTACTGATTTAATTGAACCAATCTGAGCTTTGTTTAGCTTGGTTCAGTACAAGTTCATCTGGTTGTAGCTTGAACCTAGAATTGTTCATGAATGGTTTGAGCTTTAAAAGAAGAAATTAAATCCTCTCCCATTCTCCTGGCTCTATTTTATGCCACCTTTCCTTTTTTTAAGGTATGTTTAGAACAATTGTGCAGATCTGCAGCTTAACAAGTTTCTGTTATTTTGTTTTTAAAAAGGAAAGGAGGAGTTGAAATACACGAAAAAAAAAGGACCAAATGAGGATCGATTTAGAACAGCTTGAATCAAACTATTTGCTTTGACTTGCTTTGACTTCTGCTCCAAAACTCCTGGTTTGGTTTGAATTGAACTAGCCCCCATTGAATATGTGTGTGTTGGTTCAAATTAAACTGGGCTGAACCAATTTGATTCGAACAGTTCTAAATGGAGCCAAACTTTCACATCTCTAGGGTCAGGTGCTTGTTATCTATGGAATATCTCTTGAGTGCTATCACATGTTTGCAATTTTCTGGGTTCCGTTCGTGTATTTATCCTGATTTAGTTGGCTGCAGTTTAATTAGACCTTCAGCATACTCAAACAACAAATTAGACTTATATGATTTACTGTACTGCATTTAAAATGTGCACTGCTTGATAAGGATGTGCCCAAATGAGTTTTTTGGCATTTGATTAGTAATGATCAAATATTTGATCAAATAAATCCCCTTCAAATGTGGTAGGATTCTATTTGATATGAATGTATCCGTGCAAATTTGTATGAATATTTGATACGAATGAATACGTATCTGATACTTATCCTGGATACATTTCCTATATGGATGCATACGTATCTTGGATATGTATCCTATATGGACGTGTACATATCCTGGATATGTATCCTATACGGATGCATACGTATCCTGATATGTATCCTCTACGAACGCATACCTGCCTTGGATACCTATCCTATACAAATGCATACGTATCTCCAGTTTAACGAATGTCCGAACTATTCATAGAATATTTTGAAATATTCTTATTCATATGAATGTTAATGTATGAATGTTGTGACATTTGTTTCATATATGAATATCAGAATTCGTATGAATAATGAATGCTATGAATATTTGTGCACAGCCCTACTGCTTGGTATTCTTGTTTGTATGGTAAAAGGATTATGTTAATCCTAGTCTTATGAATATTTAGTTTTCTGCTTTTTTTCCCACTATGCAAGGTCTTGTGAGGATATATATAGTTTTGCCTATATACATTGGGTACTTAGGTGAAAAGATTGCCCTGTCTTTATATTCCCCACAAAGCATGGTGCCCCAAATCCAGTATTTTGCAGCTGTAAAATGTGATTTTTCTCATTTCATAGAGGCAAGCTTACTATTTTGTTCTGGCTCCAAAATGTCTCCCAAAAGAAATACCAATATAAGTTTTCTGAAGTGCCCTTGTTCGTCTTATGCAGAAAAGCAAGGCTTCTTTTGCTGTACAATTCAACTTTTTAGGTTGTAAAACATGGCTTAGCTATGAACCCTTTAAAAATTGTAATTCTGTTTGGACTATATGTATGCTGTGGGTAGCATGGGTTCTTCATACATTCTAAGTATGCTTCATTCTTTGTGGTTTTTAATAAAATGGTTGTGTTTCTTTAAAAGCATTTTAAATAAACGTATATCTCTTTCAAACTCTTTTGTCTAGGAATTGGTCAAGGTGTCCCTGTGGTAGCACTCATATTTGAAGGGGGTCCCAATGTGATACTTACAGTTTTAGAATACCTTCAGGAGAATCCCCCAGTGCCTGTGGTGATCTGTGAAGGAACTGGCAGAGCGGCAGACATCTTGGCTTATGTTTATAAACAAACAGAAGAAGGAGGGTAAGCAGTTGGGGACCGTTTCAAACGCTGTAGGTCTACCTTGGGTTTTTTCCACTTGCACTAAGTACCCATTAAGGACCCATTAGGCTCAGAGCAAGAAGACCTTGTTTCCACTGCAGACCCCATTAGAACCTGATTTGTTCACACCTGTACTAGGGAAATCTGGATCAAATGGGTCATTCAGGACCTATAATCTGGATTTTCTGTGGACCCCATTAAAGGGGTCTACAATCCAGTCTTCAAATCAGGATTAGATGAGCCCCTCCCCCAAAAACGTGGTGTGATGGACGTCTCCTACTTGGGTACAGACAGATGCTCCACATGGGTGCTCCGGTGTTCCCACTACGAGCTTGCCTAGCACCCATTGCTTTTGGGTGCCACACTGCCTGTGGAGACATATCGGGTACTTCCTTAGATCCAGATCTTCTAAATCCAGATTAAGGGAGGTAAGTGAAAAAAAAACCTTGCTCTACTTTCTAACTATAGATACTGGTGACAAGAGAAAAATCTGTCTGCAGTACCATGTTCACACAAGGGAACCTGCGCTTAGTAGTTCCTCCTAATTAAGTGAGGAATGTTTCACATAATTCTGGGTTTTTCATAAGAGTCTGGTTCTGTGGGACTTTTTTTTACATTACTTTGGTACAAGAGAAAGTGATAATGCTTATGCTGTTTTTTTTCTTTTCTTTTAACAAATGTTTGCTGTTTTACATTTCAGAAATATTCCTGATGGGGCAGAGCCTGAAGTAATTTCAACAATCAAAAAGACATTTAATTTTGGTCAGAGTGAAGCAGTCCATTTGTTTCAGACATTGCTGGAGTGCATGAAAAAAAGAGAACTTGTGAGTAAAGTACCTTTTATGTACAATACTGTGAAATAAAAGTGTTTCATTGTGAAGATGTTAAATAACCCATCACTAAGATCATATTTTGCTCTGTTTATTTGGGGGCTTGTTAACATGGCTTTCAGTAGTAGAACAACTGCCTGAAAAGCAGAGAGCTGGAGGTTCATTATTCAGCATCTCCATGGAAGAATGTACTGTAATGGGAAATTATTCTTGTATTTGCAATGAGGATTGTATAGATGTGTCTGAGCCCGATTCAGTGATAGCTGACAATAACAAACACAGAAAGTATTATCTGGGATAGGGCCTTCTCAGTGATGGCTCCCAGATTATGGAATAATCTTCCCCCTGAGGTGCTTCAGCCACCTTTACATGTTCAGGAAAGCAGTGAAGACACACCTCTTTGCTCTGGCTAAATAAACAGCTTTTCTTCCCCACTTTCAGGCACTGTTATTGTTTTACTGTGTTCATTTTTACGTTGCAACATACCCCGAGACCGTTGGGTATAGATTGGGATAAAAATGCAAACAAACAAACTTTGAAAGTAAATAAGACAGATCTCCCCCACATGTTACATTTATCTAAATCTTTATTTTCTTTCTTTTTAAAATATTCTTATATTGTTTCATTTTAATATTCTGCATATTTTATATGGATTTGGAATTCTGCTTACACTATAGCTGCTACGTTCAGTGCTATTTTTACTTTTGATGGTACGTGGCTAAGTCAAATGGGCTGTTAATACATAGAAGAGATGTTAAAGAATAAAAGTTTCTCTTACGGTTTTCAAAACAGATCACTGTATTCCACATTGGGTCTGATGAGCATCAGGATATTGATGTTGCAATCCTTACCGCACTACTAAAAGGTGAGTTTTTGATCTTTTCAGGTGTGTGACCTAGAGATGGGCAAGTTCAGTTACAATTTGACTGGTTTGAACCAATTTGTTTTGAACTGAACTAGTAGCTTGTTCAGAAGAGGGTGGTTTGATTAGCATCAGATCAGGTTGCTCTGTTTGATAGTTCCATTCAAACTGTTCAAGTCTGACCACATCATGTCCTTTAAATAGGGCTTTTTTTCAGTGTATTTCCAGTGTTTTAAAATTTTTAACCTTGAACTGTTTGTGAATAACTCAAGGTTCAATCTAGAACCAGGTCCCAGATTCAACCCTGATTCTAGACCAGCGGTTCTCAACCTGTGGGTCACGACCCCTTTGGGGGTTGAACTACCCTTTCAGAGGGGTCGCGATGAGTCTCCTACCTTCCTGCCCCATCCTCACCCAAGCTGCCCCACCCCCATGGTTGGGGGTCGCGGCATTAGGAAACTTGAGAACCACTGTTCTAGATTAAACTGAACTCAGGCCGGTGTCAGCATGACCACTGAATTTTAGAAGCTGAGTTTATGCATATTTCTGGTATGTTCTAATTCAGACTTTATTAAAAGTCTTCAAGAAGGTGATGTTTCCCTTTATCCCTCCAGGCTGTTCCCCACCTTTCTTTTCTTTAAAAAAAAACACAATTATGTAAAATATCAAAGTAGTATTTTTTTTTTATTTTTTTTAAGGTAAAACATTTTAAAACAGCAGAATATAAAACCACTGTTAAAAGCTGGGCTAAAAGCTGGGCAGTAAACATTCATTTGTAGCAGGACACCTGGGTGAACAAAGAAGTTTTCAGTTGATGTTTAAAAGATAAATAGCAGGTGCCTCATGAGCATCTAAGGAGAGTGTGTCAAAGTGCGGATGTGACATCAGTGAAGGTTCTGCTGTGGGAGGTTTCAAGATATCCTGGTCCTAAGTTGTGTAGCATAAGATCTTGAAAGTAGCCTGGTAGCTGAATGCCAACTAGTGCAACTGTTTAAAAAATAGGATTTCGTGACAGCAGTTTGGAAGTTGAAATGTATTTTTTGTGCTTTTGTTTGTTTTAGGAACTAATGCTTCTGCCTTTGACCAACTTGTCCTTACCCTTGCTTGGGATAGAGTTGACATTGCCAAAAATCATGTTTTTGTTTATGGACAACAGTGGTTGGTATGTAAGAATGGTGGCTGAAGGAGTGATATCTTAATAAGATGTTGAATTACTTCAAAGAAGTCTGTCAAAGCCATAGAGCTCTGGCGTAAATAGCAAGTCATCTAATTTCATGAAGACATGTAGGCTGGAACACTTTGTGCTCCCTGCTCTTACATTGCAGTTGCTACCTTTCCCTTTCTCTCAGTTGTCCTTTGCAGCAAGATGAATGTTCATAAAATGCTGAAAAAGCATCGTATGGACCGTAAAGATCCCCCAGTCCAGTTGCTTCTTGAATAGATCTAAAAATTGTGAGTGAAGCTGTTATCTTAGACCTGTTTAAATCCAGTTTCCAACTTGGATTTGCTACTGATTTCTGTAATGAAAATAGAAATGAATTATAACCACTTTAATTCTCCAGGATTCCTTGGCAGCTTAAAGGGAGTCAAGGAAGCTCAGGAACTGCACCGCAGTGGTTCTAATCCCACCTTCTAAAGAATATACCATATATTCTGGCGTATAAGACGAGTGGGTGTATAAGACGACCCCCACCTTTCCAGTTAAAATATAGAGTTTGGGATGTACTCGCCATATAAGAAGACGACACCCGGCGTATAAGACGACCCCCGACTTTTGAGATGATTTTCCTGGGTTAAAAAGTAGTCCTATACGCCAGAATGTACAGTAATTCAGTCTGGTTCCTTTTGTCTGGACTGAGGAGAACCGTAACTTTTGAAGCTGATTCAAGAAATGATCTAATTCTGAAGAACCAAAAGCTGCCACAAGCTGCTGAAGAGGATTGAAAGTAGGGATGTGCACGAATGTATTTTTGACATTCAAATTCAGCAGACGCGAATGTCATAAAATCCAATTCGATTCGGATATTTAAGATTCAAATGTCTTAAAATCCTATTCAAATCCGCAACATTAGAATCCGTACGTTCAAATGTTAGATTCGTATTTAAAGATATGAATGTCGGCAACATTCGTTTCTATTATACATATCTGTGTGCATGCTGGAAAAATCTGTAAGCATCCTGTATGCATCCTGTATTAATCCTGTATTTTAAATGCAAGATACAGATAATTTTCGGGCAGGTTCGTATATGTCAGATACAAATCTACACATTCGAATCATTCGAAAATCCGTATTGGATTTTCAAAAATCTGTATTTGAGTTTGAATGTCAAATTCGGATTTTCGAAAATCCGATTCGAGTTTGAATGTCAAATTCGTCAGATTCGAATAAAATATTCAAGTTTTTGAATATTCATGCACATCCCTAACTAAAAGTTGCTCATATAATTATATTACTGCCTTATTTATTCAGGTTGGATCTTTAGAACAGGCTATGCTAGATGCCCTGGTGATGGACAGAGTTGCCTTTGTAAAACTCCTTATTGAAAATGGAGTGAGCATGCACAAATTCCTTACGATCCCTCGACTGGAAGAACTTTACAACACTGTAAGTTGATGGCAATTCTTTTATAGGACTTTGTCATTTCTAGGATGAAGTAGGGTAGTTTGTTTATCGATTTCGTACGGGAAAAATAGAAATCATAAATACAAAATAGACTTTTGCATGAGAATGATATAGGCAACGAGTACTTAGAAAAAATAGATTTAATCCTCACACAGAATTTGAGCATGAAGTATAGGTCTCCAATGCAAGTATTAAAAGCAATGTTCTGTAATCTTCTCTTGAGGGCTTATAAAAATTGCATGCAAGAATCTACATAACAGAAGATTAAAGAGCAAAAGATTGGTTTGGCTAAGAAATGGCTTCTTTGGATTGAGTGAAATATTAAATTTTGTTCCATATTTTCATGACACAAATACTGAAGGCTGGTTATGTCTGCAACTTTGAGGGTATAAAGGTGAAATTTATTTCCAATGTTTGGGTGATGAAACCTCAAAAAAATAAGCAGTTTTATTAAAGACACACTAAAAGGAGTAGCCTCTGGATTGGTAGTATTGAAGTATTTCGTTCTCTAAATAAATTTAAATTGCATAACTCTGAAATATAATCAGTTCTTTTTTCATTTCTGTTTCAATCTTTGTATTTTTAATAACAATCTGGATTTTTCCTGGGATAAATGCATAATGATTTTATTTTGCAACAAATGAAATAAATTTGCCAACTATTTGCCACAATTGACTGACCGATAATTCAATAATTAATTTTATAAGATACCTGAGATTCAAGAGGCTGTCAAAAGACAATTGGCCTCATAAGTTGGTATTAATATTGTTAATGTTAACATTTAAGGGACTAGTATTTAAAATACATACAATTCTAATAAAACTTCAAGCATCACTTCTAAACAAATTTCAAGATAGCTGGGAAACGGACATTAAAAAGTATATTTCAGAAGAATGTTGGAGAAATAGTAAAAAACGGGAATGCGGGAGGGTATATGAATGTTGACTATATTGTTAACATAATAGATGTCTTATATCTAACATTGTTACTGATGATGATGTACTGTACTGGCTATATCAAATTTTAAAAAAATAGAAAACAAATGTTTAAGTTGTGCTCAAGTCTAAAGTTAGAATGTGCATTTCCTCTGCTATTGCTTCAAGTCTGGGTCATGCAGTTTTTTCAGATTTTGTAAGTTGTTAGTCTTTCTGTTTTATTCTACTTATAATAAAATAAGAATTTTGAAAAAGGGTTGCCTTTCTTAATCCTTAACTGCTGAGGTAAGAAGGTAAGAAGCTGGAGACCTCCCTCACATTACAGAAGATTTCTCAGTATTGAGGAGGAAGACTGCAGATGAATGTATAATTTGTTTTGTTTTTGTTTTTTTAAACTTTTTTCTGAAAGAGAAGGGATCAGTGGCCAAAGTATGTTATTGATTTACCAAATTCTCCCAAGAATATACCAAAGATACTATTAATTTGCAGGATACAACTTTTATTGTTACTCTTATAATTGAAGTGTGCAGTTAATGTTTTGATTAGGCCATGTTATTCTTCTGTATAGCAATAGATAAGGGAATGTAGTAATTTTATTTTAAAGCCTTAAATCTTGTTTGCTATAGAGAATTTCCTATCTTGAAATAACAGGTTGCATTGTGTCATTCCAATGCTTTGCTGTGTGCTTCAGTGTATGTAAAAATCTGTGTTCTCCTTTTCTGTTATCAAGAAACAAGGCCCAACAAATCCAGCACTGTTTCATCTTGTTCGAGACGTAAAACAGGTATGATTTCTATTGATGTACTTCAGTGTTTTTGGACACAGTTTAAATGCTTACGTTGAATGGGATAGAGAATTTGTTTCAAAATGATTTTTCTTCTAGAAAGAATATTTGACCTCCATTTTGTTCTAGAATGCAGGTTGCAAAATCCAGATGTATATTATTTCATATATTAGAATGCATTTAAATTGTGGCAGCAAATCTGGAGAAGATACTTAATTTTAACACAGGATCTTTGGTCTCTCCCTAATGTGCTCCAGCAGAGGCTGATGTTACAGGCTGAAACTCATTTCTGAACTGAAAAAATCACAGATTAGATACATTGGAAGCAACATCCAACTCCAGAAAATATATCAGATTTTGTATTTTATTACTGAAATTCATCCCTTTCCCTAATTCTCTTTGTGAAGTAAGAACTGTAATCTGTATTAATTTTGCCTCATTCCCAGGGAAACCTCCCTCCAGGATATAAACTTACTTTGATTGATGTGGGCCTTGTTGTTGAATATTTAATGGGAGGAACCTACCGGTGCACTTACACACGAAAACGCTTCAGAGTGATATACAACAGTCTCAGTGGAAGTAATCGGGTATGTGGTTTCTTTTCCTTTACATAATGTAAACAGTTAATAATTTCAAACAGTCCAGTTTGCATATGTCAACAATAGGTATTTGCTTCATAAGGATATTTACCTAAAATCTCTAGAACTCTTGTAGAGGGTAATGCAGTGAATATGAGCCAACAAGTTAAAAGCTTGGATTTTAAAAGCCCTAATATAATTTTGCTTGGATTTGTCACAACACCTTATACACATTACCTCTGAAATTTAAATGTTGAGGTGAACCGATATTACCTCAACATTGTAAATGGGGGAATAAGAAGAACATCAGGTAGAAATCACCTTACCTGTTGAAAATGTTTAGCGGTAATAAGATAAAAGAAACAGCTGTTGCATAGTTAAATCTGGTTGTTGTGATGTGGACTTCAGTACAGTGAAATAGCCCACTCAGTTCTTGTCAAGCTTGGTCAGCCTATGTACATGGCTTATTATATACTATTTAAAATATTTATAATGTGGGGGCCCTGTCACTCCAGTTTTTGCTGCAAGTTCTGTCTCTGGGCTTTTCCTCTAAAACCTCAGTGTGGTTTTTCCCTCCAAAATCTGAGTTTATTCAGGTTCAGTATTATAAGCCTAATAATTATGTGGCTAAATGTTTTTCTTTGCTATCCTATTTTATATATGGGTCAATGGGCTATAATCATGTATGTATATATGTATTATTCAGTTCAGGTAATTGTAAAGCTTTGTGCTTTTGCATAATTCCAGCACTGTATTGTAGTTCTTTTGTCTTTTAATTTTCAGCGTTCTGGGCGAAATACTTCAGGCAATACCCCTCAGCTGCGTAAAAGCCATGAACCTTTTGGAAACAGGGTGGATAAGAAAGAGAAAATGCGACATAATCATTTCATCAAAACTGCACAGCCTTACAAACCAAAGGTAAGAAGCATCTACCTGTCTATCTATGATGTTTGTATTCTGCCTTGCTTAGGTAAATTCAAGACAGCTTTGTTTTTCTCCTGCCTGCTATTCTCAGAAGGACTCAGGAAATCTGGATAGAAAGGATGTTAAGCCCTGCTCCTCCTCCAATGACCGAGTGTCAGGGTTGCCCACACTGAAGCCATTCATAAAGATAATAGTCTAAATGTGTTTAGCTGAGTGATAGGATTGGATAATAGACCGTTTGACTATAGGTTCACAGTACCTTGTTAATCTGAAATTAGTATTGCTAGTATTAGTATTAGTAATTAAGACAAGAGAGGTATCTCTATTCAACCTCCCAACCTCTGCATTCTTAACCTATTTTTGGAGGCACACAGAATCACATGCCCTTCCTTCTTTCCTGCACAGAGGTGAATTAGAACCACTTATGTTACCAGGCAATAAAGAAGGTTTATGTTAAGAACTGAGCTTTTCCTCTTATTGCTCTGTAAATATCTGTAATCTACTTGTTCCTATTCCTTAAGGTCCTTGAATTAATACCTTTTTTTTCTTTTAAAGGCTGATACCACCACTGAAGAAGGAAAAAAGAAGAAAACCAAAGATGATATAGTAGATATTGATGATCCAGAAACGAGACGCTTTCCTTATCCTCTTAATGAGTTGCTGCTATGGGCAGTTCTAATGAAGAGGCAGAAAATGGCTCTCTTCTTCTGGCAACATGGTGAAGAGTCAATGGCAAAAGCCTTAGTGGCCTGTAAGCTCTATCGATCAATGGCCTATGAATCAAAACAAAGTGACCTTGTTGATGATACCTCCGAAGAACTGAAACAGTATTCCAAGTAAACATTACATTTTTTGTTCTGTTTTATCATCTACGCTAGTAAGACTCTCAGAACTGCCAGTCATATATAGTTACTAATATAGTCCTTGGCTGCATCCAGATAAGAGGCATGCTTTGCAGGGGCTATGGAGCTGCTGACTAAGCGCCAGACAGGTTTTACAATGCTTTGCAGTCCCTGCAAAGCAAAGCCTGATGCTGCAAAGTACCTTAGCTTTGGCTTGGAAGTTTCCCTCCCCTCCACGTTTTTCCCTGTGTTTGGGTGAGATCCTATGAGAGTTCACCCTCACCCAGGAAATAGCAGGCCTCTCAGAGAGGTAGCAGGTCTCTCAGAGAGGGAGGGGCTGACCGCATACTCAGAAGAGCCTTGCCTGCTATTTTGGAGGCCCTTTACTTCACAGTAAAGGTAAGTCTGCATTTTTAATTTCTGCCTATAAACATCCCTTGAGAGCCAAGGTATTTCTAAGAAAACATAGACTTCTTGTTCCGTCGGGGGTTGCGGACAACTGTGGTGGCTGGAGAAGGTGAACAAAGGGGGTCAGGGATCAGGATTGAGGTCATAAACTTTTTATTATTTAAGACAGTTCGATACAGTTTCTTACCAAAAACTGCAAAGTGGTTTACAGGTAACATTAAACTACACATACAGAGGAACAATCAGTTAGAAACACATTAAAAATTGGGTGGGTCAGGGATGAAATATCCATTCACATAGGGAATCTTCAGTAGGTGCTTAAAGGTTTTGGCCTAGACATCTCACAAACAGAAGGGAGGGCAACAATACAGAGATGGACCAGCCGCAGGCCATCGTAAGATGGCAGTTTTTATGCCAGTGTCCTGTGTTTTTTTTCACTATCCATCTCTCATTGGCCTCTTGGTCCATTTTGTCTAGCTAACTGCAATCTGTTAACTTCTCTAAAATTTCATGTCCTTTTTGCTTTGGTCACTTCTTGAAATTCAGAAAAAGAAAACAGATTTAAGGAAAACTTTGTTAAAAATGATACAGAATTCTGTTTGATGATGAAGAAGAAGAGTTGGCTTTTCTACCCTGCTTTTCTCACCTGTTTAAGGGGACTCAAAGCGGCTGACAAAGCTTCTATTCTCCCCACAATAGACACCCTGTGAGGTGTGTGAGGCTGTGAGAGCTCAGAAGAGAGCTGTGACTAGCCCAAAGTCACCCAGCTTTCTTTGTGGGGGAGGGCAGAATTGAACCTGGTATTCCCAGGTAAGAGTCCGGCTCCCTAAGCACTAGACCAAACTGGCTCAAAGTTTAAGGTTAGTGGAGAGGTAATGAACACATTGATGAGGTAGTAAGGTCTTCTTTCTCTGCATAACTGTTATATAAGTAACCCTAGGAATATATTGGCATGGAGGGCATGGAGTACCACTTGAGGTCTTCAGTGACTAGTACTGTACTAAATACATTTCCAGCTTTCACTATGAGCATGCTTTAACACAGAGTATGTGTTTTTTTCCCTGCCACCAGTGAGTTTGGGCAGCTGGCAGTTGAGCTGCTAGAACAGTCATTCCGACAAGATGAAACGATGGCTATGAAGTTGTTAACTTACGAACTGAAAAATTGGAGCAATGCCACCTGCCTTAAACTAGCAGTGTCTTCACGACTTCGCCCGTTTGTAGCTCATACTTGTACGCAGATGTTGTTGTCTGATATGTGGATGGGAAGGTTGAACATGAGAAAAAATTCATGGTATAAGGTAAGTGAACTACCATTTTCTGTTCACCAAGATTAGCTACATTTACCATAGTAATGTTTAAATGAATGGGAAAATGTATTGAATGCACAGCGTTGCCAAGTCTTTATCTAGGATTAAGTAAAGCAATCTTTAGCGTAAATCAAAGCAGGAAGTGGTGCTGGAATGATCAATAACTCTTACTTGATGCTTTATTATCTTTTTTAAAAAAGGTACAGAAATGTAGAAGGCAGAAACCAGGCAAGTAGCCTTTAACCAGAGGTGGATGTTTAGATCATCATGAGAACTAATCTACTACTAAAATTTTAGTGATGAAACATTAACAGACTGAAACTCCCTTGTAAAATTGAAATGTCATTACGTTCTCACAGGTAGTCAAGTAAAATACGATGTAGAAATCTCATATTTATATTTCATTAGGACAAGCTAAGCAATTGGGAAAAAGTAACAGAATTAGACAATTTAAAGAGATGTTTAGAAATATGAATTTTCAGAATGGTATGTTTCAAGTGATTCTAGTTTAACCACAACAGGGACTGTGTTACTTTTTAGATACCATACTGAAAATTTTATCACATTGCATTAGAATAAGAAGTCTTGTATAACATTAGAGGATTGATGCAAAGATCCTTAAACTTAATTTTTAAAAATATATGCTGTTCTTTGTCTTGTGTTACCATGTGTCATTTCTCACTTGCTTGGCTGGTCAGCTAAACTAAACAGACGGGGGTGGGGGTGGGGGCTTCCTTTAGAATGTATGGTTTTTAAATTGAAATAGAAAAAGCAACTTGGTTAACTGTACAGCACCTATAGAAAGCATATTTTAATGAATTTGTTTGAAAATGGTGGAGGGTCATTGTGCACATTCTGTTCATAATATTTTAGAAGTGGCTGTTTTTCCCCCTCAAGAATATAATGGAATTTGTCTGTGTACTTGCAGTAGTAAAAAGAAAGAAAAACCTAATTGTTCTACATCTTTTACTTGCTACCTTTGATGTGGTCATTAATCTGTGGGGGGAGGTTGTACCACTGATTGAAAATGTCCCTTTCCAATTAATCCAGTATTTCACATCCTACAGGTGATTCTGAGTATTTTACTTCCACCTACCATATTAATGCTGGAGTACAAAACAAAGGCAGAAATGTCTCATATTCCTCAATCTCAAGATGCACATCAGATGACCATGGAAGACAGTGAAAACAACTTTCAGAACATAGCAGAAGAAATTCCAATGGTAATCTGTCCCCAAAAAGCTCTTTCATGTTGGCACAATAACACTGTATACCGATATGTGATTTTAACATTATTTATTTGAATGTTAGGAAGTATTTAAAGAAGTAAGGGTCTTGGACAATAATGATGGAAAACATGACATGGAGACAGTGATAAAACCCAAGCGGCTTCCCATTACACGGAAATTTTATGCTTTCTATCATGCACCTATTGTGAAATTCTGGTTTAACACGGTGAGTGTTTTGTTGAAATGAGCTTTTTTTTGTTTTCTGTATTCGGCATGTATTTTTGTATTCTGTGCTTATTTTAATAATGTATGATTCTGCATTGCTTATATTGTACTGTGCTTTTCATTTTTTGTTACAAAACTTCTTAAATAGTTTCCTTTGGAAAGATAGTAATCAAATATCTAAAATAAATACTGGCAGTTTTGTGCTTTTGAGGAAACTATGTTTTTCCTTGAATGTTAGGTAAACATTTGAGAAAGGTATCTATTTTTTTTTTTGCAGTTGGCCTACTTAGGATTTCTGATGCTTTATACATTTGTGGTTCTTGTGAAAATGGAGGAGTTACCATCTGTTCAAGAATGGATTGTTATTGCATACATTTTCACATTGGCTGTGGAGAAGATCCGTGAGGTACATTTGCAAATATATCGTGCATATGTTTTGCTGAAATACACAGTGGTGTTCAAAATATTGTCTTGAGTCAATTAAAATGAATTTAGTGTTCAAGTGATTTTCATGCAGTTGAAGAAGGCCACTCTGCTTTCTTCTTTTGTGCACTGGTTGCATCTATTTTAGCTTGGGACCTATCCAGATACCCACTTGTATGCGTAATACTTATACAGGTTGACACGTATGAAACTCAAACTGCGTTATTAATCCTCTATGCAATGTGTGAATCAGCTATACAATTTTGCAGCATAGCTGAAAAGCAAGCATATGCTTTTCTTGCAGTCCATCATTCATGGCCTGTGTCATTTTGAGATCCGTATCCTTCCATACAGGGATTTTTCATGTGTAGATGTTCCTTTGATTAGAATGGTCAAAGGCCTGAAAGTGGCACAGATGTGTCAGTTGTGGTGGCCATAAAGGTATTTCACAGTCTGATTGTTACATTTATGTTCAGCAATAAGTCTGACCACACACACTCACAAATTTAAATGAAAATACTGTTTGGCATTCTTACGAAAAGAAGAAAAAAACTTTGACATTGCCAAGATCCAGTCAGTCACTCCCTTTCAAAAGTATTTTCACCTGTTTGTGGAGCTATGGAGGTTAATCCTCCAAATCCAGTATCATTTAGCTATAGCAGAATCATAGAATCACAGAATTCTTGAGTTGGAAGGGACCTCCAGGGTCACTGAGGAAAACAACAGAGGACTGAAAATAAATGCAATTAGTTTAAAGGAATGAACATACAGTTTATAGAGATTTTTGTTTTGGTTTCTATAAGATATCACCATTAGGGGTGTAAACGATTATTTGTAACATTTGAAACTCATTATGAATTAGGCTGAATTTGGTCATTCAAATTTGAATTGAATTTTGACACATTTGAAAATTGACATTCAAATTCAAATGGAATGTTTTGATACATTTGTCTGAAGATTCGTATGGGATTCGTATGGAGTTGAGCATTCATATCGAATATGAATCCTACCACATTCGAAGGGAATCTGTTCAAAGGAATACAAATTTTCTTGTATTCGATTTGATACAAATTGAATTAAATAAATTGTACACATCCCTTTCAAACAATGATTTAATTGTGTTTCTATTACAGAGACAGACATCCTTTCTCATTTCTTTTATAAGCTTTAATTCCTCTCTCCTTGTTATCTTTAACCATTGTACAATTCTGTTTGCAACCATTGTTTGCAGAATAATTCCTCTGGCTTCTGAATTTTATTTATTTATTTATATTTATATTTATATCCCGCCCCATACCCAAGGGTCTCTGGGTGGCTCACAACATTTAAAACACACAACATCTCAAGACTGTATAAAACAATGCTAAAACCAATACAAGATTTAAAAATCCAGCATAATAATAATATTGAAAGAAAAAAAGAGAGAGATACAAGAACAGTTTTAAAAAACCAGTAGAGTGTGCAGTAGGGGGAAGCGGAGGGGGCATTTAGCCAAAGGTCTGGGTGAAGAGGTACGTCTTCACTGCCTTCCTGAATCTAAACAGAGAAGGGGCCTGGCGTACCTCCAAGGGGAGACCATTCCATAATCTGGGGGCCACTACTGAGAAGGCCCTCTCCCGGGTGCCCACACACGCACACACACCAAAAATTTAAACCAATATTAAACAATGAGAGGAATTTTAAAAACAGTACTATCTAAAATTATATACTCTCATGAACACAGCCTTTATGTTAAATATGTTTTGCTGCAGTAAATTACCATGTTGCCATGGCCTGTAATGACCTTAATGTAAGACAGAATTCACCATGTCCAATTTTTAAAATTGTTTTTAATGCAGATTTTTATGTCCGAAGCTGGGAAGATTAGTCAGAAGGTGAAAGTCTGGTTCAGCGATTACTTCAACATCAGTGATACAATAGCTATCATTACTTTTTTCATTGGTTTTGTGCTAAGATTTGGAGCAAAGGGGGACTTCAATAAAGATACCTATGAAATGAATTACGTTTTTGTTGCTGGAAGGCTAACTTATTGCCTGAATATAATCTTTTGGTATGTGAGATTATTGGATTTTTTGGCTGTAAACCAACATGCCGGACCTTATGTCATGATGATTGGGAAAATGGTAAGTTTTGTAAAGCATGTTTTTTTCTAACTTGGTTATTATTTTTAAAATAAACTTTGCAAAAGGATGTATTTTACATTTTTGAGAAATGTATTCAGCAAAACAGATGAATTGCACGTGATAATTAAATGTATGGAATTAAGGTTGTTAACTCTAACCAGTGTTAGAGGAATGTCTATAGCAGGGTTCAAGGCTCTTCTGTGTAGCCCTAATCCTCATGGGTTCTGAGGTGTGACTAAACAGCATGGATTTGGACCAGGCTGTCCAGGTAATCAGCCAGACTAATGATCCCTACATACCACCTTTCCCAAAAAAGCCTGGTGTGTCTTGCAGCATGGCTGATTTTAGCCTCATCTGGGCACCCTGGTTTGGATATGATGTTTATTGGTTTCCATCAGTTGTGACATGCAGAGCGGGTGATGGGGGTAATTACAGCTTAACACTCACTGAGCGTAAGCTGTAAATGTCATCATAGAAGATATGATGTGCTATGTGTACAAATGAAAACAACATTCTTGGCAGATGGCTTCAAGAGAGAAGTGACAGAAGGTATTGTCCAGTATTGCTGTCCCAAAGGAAGTGACAGATAGCTTCTTCTTCTTCTTTTTTTACAAATAGTCCTAATGCCAGAAAACCTGCCAGTTTCTTTTGTCGTTCTCTGCACCAGAGAAGCCACCTTCTCTGCTCAGAATAGTGTATGGAATTAAGAAATACATTGGACACAGCTTCTACTGATTTCCAACACAGTCCTTCCAGATTGGACTAAACCTCCGTGATGGGGGCACAGTGCCAGGCCCTTCCTAGGTTGGATCTTTCTTTGCCTGTCTTAGAGACAAGTGTAACAACTCCAGGGGCTCAGGCCTCATGACCTTCCAGGCCTCGTAACCCTCCTGACTTTCCTCAGGACCCACTGATATCGTTTCTTCATGGCCTTTCCCAGCCAGAGATTGCTTCTTGTGGCTTTGATTTCCCCACATTTCTACTGATTTTGAAAACCAAGCCTTGTCCATTTGCTCCAAGTCTGCAGCTAGTAGGCATCCATCAAACATCAATGTGTAGGCTGTCCTCCCAAGACCTTTTCTCTGTTTACACTGTGAAAGCATGCCAACCTGGCTCCCATCTCCGTCTTGGGCTGCGCTAAAGGATAGAGATGTGTATGAATATAAAAAGGCTGGACTGGTTTCTAATAAACCCAAACTGGCCACAAGTCAAACTGTGCAACCTACAATCAGCTGGCTGATTCATTATTTGATAATCACCGCCTTTGCAAGTGCGGCCTCTCTTTGGTGGTTTGGTTTCCCACTGTTGTACTGCAGCTTTTCCACCCTTTCCCATCTTGCATGCAACTACTGCATGCATGGCCTTATCCCTGTTGGCCCTGCTGGCATTACCAGGCTACATATGTAACACATTTATGTATCAATGAAGACCTAGGCAGATTGATCCTCCAGAGTGTTTGGTATAGCACTAGCACAGGCTAGTTGAGCAGAGTGCAGGTGTTGCCGTAGTCCATCAAGATGGTCTACCCGTCCTTACCTAGAATTGAGAGAAATTTCTAGTTGATGTGGGTAGTACTTCTATCAGGTCTCTCATTTCACTTTGCATTCAAGAGATTTCAAGGGCTGTGGATATGGTCACTCCCAAGTGTTCATTATCAGTGAAACATGCGGCCTTTACGTCTTTAGGTCAGCTTTTCCATGTGGTGAAAAATATGTTTCCTCCTCTTTTGGAGAAGGTTTGATTTGATATGAGCATCCTAAGACAGTTGTAGCAAGTTTGCTAGGCACTTTGAGGATAAAATGTCTCAGATTTGTTTAGATTTGGATGCAACTCTCGCAAGCAGTTCTCACAGTATTCCAAGAACACCATCTAGTTCAGTTTTGTTGGATCATTTTCATCTGTTGCAGGCTGTTGATGTGGACAAACAGCTTGCAGTTGTTCAACCACCTCATGTGTACTAAACCCTGGCCCTTCATGATTGATTAAGGCAAGCCATAGCGGTGTATCCTGTTGGATTTAGTGAGTGATTAATGCCTCTTTTTTGGGGGGGATGAGGTTCTACCTTTATGGAAGGAGGGCTTGCCCTCTTTAAGAGGCCCTTCCTGGATCCAGAGATTTTGAATAATTACTGCTCAATTACCAACCTTCTATTTCTGGCCATGATCATTGAGAACGTGGTAGTGGTGCAAACAGCAAATGTGCTTGGGTGAAGCAGATGATCTAGATCAGTTCCGGTCTGGCTTCAAGACTGAGCGTAGCCCTGAGATTGCCTTGGTCACCCTAATGGAGGATGTGTGGTAGGAAGGAGACTAAGGGAATGTTCCCCATTTGGTACTCCTGGGTATCTCAGCAGCTTTCAGTACTGTTAACCACACTATTTTTTCAGATAGGCTATAAAGTATTGCTCTCCGATGGTTTCAATCTTATCTCTATGATGGGTACCAGAGAGTGATCATGGGGAATTTTTCTTCCTCTCCTTGGGAACTCACTTGTGGGGTTTCTCAGGGGCCAGTCTTGCCCTCCTTGCTTTATAACATCTATATGAAGCTGTTCATTCTGGGTTCTCATGTCAAAGAAGTTAGCACGCCTCTGATTCTTGGCAGGATTACACTTCCCTCTGAAGATGAGAGTCAGAATTTGGGAGTCAGCCTGGATCCACATTTTTCACTTGAGCTTCAGATGGCATCAGTGGCCAAGAATGCTTACTCCCATTTTAAATTTTAGAGAACTTCTGGTCATAGTGACCCACGCTCTTGTGATATCTCTCAGTAGATTACTACTGTGTGCTCTATGTGAGGCTACGACTAAAGACAACCTGGATGTTGGAGCTCGCAGCAAGGCTGACAGCAAGAGTCCACATAAGGACCCATATAACACCTGACTTTAGAGAATGGCACTGATTACCTCTTTGCTTTTGGATCTGACTTAGGGTCTTCACGTTGACTTTTAAAGTCCTGAATGGTTTGGGCCTCAAATATTTGGAAGGAATGCCTCCTCTCATATAGCTCTGTGCAACAATAAAGATCTGCAGGGGAGATTTTACTTGTTGTTCCAGTTTCAGAGGAGGTTCAAGGAGCAGATCCTTGGGGGGGGGGGGAAACCAGTCCTGGTTCTGGTTCTGGAACAGTCTCCCTATAGAAACACACAAGGCACCAACAGTGGATAGCTGGAAGCCAGTTGTTTAATTTAGCTTTTTCTAATCTACTGTATTTCATTTGCTTTAGTTTTTATTGCAAACTGCCCTAGCACTGTGGTATAGGGTGATTTCCCTAAATAAATATATAAATAAAAATGGATTGTTTCCATTCCTTGTTTTAAACAGGTGGCCAACATGTTTTACATTGTAGTTATTATGGCACTCGTCCTGCTTAGTTTTGGGGTACCTAGAAAAGCGATACTTTATCCAAATGAGGAGCCTTCGTGGGTCCTAGCGAAAGACATTGTGTTCCAGCCTTATTGGATGATCTTCGGTGAAGTTTATGCCTATGAAATTGATGGTAAAACTTTTGGATGTTGTTTATTTATAGAGCAAAATGAGGTCTTGATCAGTTGGGTATTTGTTTTAAGTCTTTAATAGATATATTTTTGCTTCAGAACCAGATTACTGTATTTTAATAAGTTCTATATACTGTATTTATTATTTGCACTTACTGCCCCCTAAATTTTCACACCCATTTCAAACCTAGTTGTTGTTTTTAAAAGGCTTGCATTTTGTTTATTCTGCTTTAAGTGTGTTTCCTTAACTTCAGGAAAAAATGTTACTCATATGGCTAAAACAGTAAGCCGATTTGGTCTTGTAGTTAGAATGTGAGACTCTTATCTGGTAGTCTCCCAGTTTGATTCTGCACTCCTGTATGGAGCCAGCTGTGTGACTTTGGGCTAATCACAGCACTATTTCTGAGCTCTCACAGCCCCATCCACCCCACAGGGTGTCTGTTGGGGGGAGAAGAACAGGTGGTTTGTCAGCCACTTTGACTTCCCTTAAATGGGTGAGAAAAGAGGGGTATAAAAAACAGTTCTTCTAAATCTTAGAAGGAAGCAGAAATTGTTGGAATGCTTTGTTTTTAAAAAATTGCTTTCATCCTGTCTTGGGAGGGACTAGGCTGAGGTATAGCAGGTACAGGTGTGCCCTCATCTGTGGCGGATATGTACCTGTTCCTACTGTGGTTAAATGAAACCGTGGTATATGAAACATTGGACAATCTCATGAGATTTCCCATGATTCCTTGCAGATCATGCAGGACTTCCCATGATTACCACGAAATCCTGCAGGACTTTCAAGGAATCATGGGAAATCCTCCAGGATTTGCAAGGATTCATGGGAAGTCCCACGAGATTTCACACAATTTCCAGGCCTCCAGGAAGTCTCCAGGAAGCCTAAAGGTGAACTGTTCAAGGGGAGGGGAGGCTGATACAGAGGTACGTCTGTACATTGTCTCATGGCTTCAGTGAGGGGCCAGACTTCAAACCATATCCCTACCATCGCAGAATCGGCAGCCTTACTGGCACGTAAATACCCTGGCAGCCATTGTGGTTGTCAGAAGACTCTGAGAAGGGTTGTTGTTCATCAGGGGCCCTGTGGAGGTTTGAGCACCCACCCAACTCCAACTTGGGCTTTGGAAAGCATTTGGATTAGTGGCATTGCCTAAATCAGCTGAGATAGAACCATACTTGACCATGTAATGTTTAGCAGTAGACCTTGTGTCTGCAGAATATCATCACCATTTCTGATTTTTGTTGTTTTCTAATCTGCAAGTATGTGCCGCAAATGATACTGCGATTAAAGAACTCTGCGTGACGGGAGCATGGCTGACACCGTTTCTTCAGTCTGTCTATCTTTTTGTACAGTATATTATTATGGTCAATCTTCTCATTGCCTTTTTCAAGTACGTATCTGTTTCACATAGTACTTTGCCCACGTTTAATATTTGTCTGTTATTTTTAGAATTACAGCCTTTTTTAACTAGTAGCCCATAGGGAGATAGTGCATTTAAAAAAATATTGAGAAGGTTAAATTCCATAAAGACTAATAAAATACTAAAAACACAGTTTTTTAGTTTAAAAAAAAAAGTGAAGAAAGCTATTTAAGGGAATCCAGTCTACCAGTAAGGTAGTCATTGGTATTGTGGAGGGAAGACACGCCCTCCCCCCCAGTGTGAGTCAAAAGCAATTTCCAGAGAAAGCCCGGTTTACAAGTCTTAATTAATCTACAAGCTAAATAATGTTATGACAGGCTTTAAGAATTTTAGGGAGCAATGGTAGTTCCATTTTACTACCTGTGGAAGAGCAAAGCCATGCTGTTCAAAATTCCCTTATGCAAGGAAAGTAGCATTTTACCCAGCTTGTCATGCAAGGAAGGCTGTAAAATGATAATGCCCAACAAACGGCAGCACTGAGGGTCTTCTGCAAGCTGAAGGTCACTATAGAGGGGTTTTTTTCCCCCACTTAGCTCCCTTAATCCGGATCTAAGATGATCTGGATCTAAGAAGTGGGTCTTTCAGCTAGTCTGGATTTAGAAAATCCGGATTTAAGGAAGCTTGCGATATGCCTCCACAGGCAGCGTGGCATCCAGTAGTAATGGGTGCTAGGCAAGCTCGCAGTGGGAACACCAGAGCGCCCATGGGGAGCACCTGTCTGTACCCTAGTGGGAGATGCCCATCACACCACATTTGGGAGGGGTGGTGCATCTAATCCAGATTTGATGCCTGAAGACTGGATTGTAGACCCCTTTAATGGGGTCCATGGGAAATCAGGATTATAGGTCCTGAAGGACCTATTTAATCCAGATTTCCCTAGTACAGGTATGAACAAATTGGGTTCAAATGGGGTCTGCAGTGGAAACGGGGTCTTCCTGCTCTGAGTCTAATGGGTCCCTAATGGGTACTTAGTGCTAGTGGGAAACACCCCCCACCCCCCGAGATTTCCTTTAGTACTGTAGCAACAGTACTACCAGTAGAATTTTCCCTGCTCAGGAAAGGAAAGAGTGTTTTAGATATTTGGACCCCAAATGGTGGCTTGACAATTTCATCTTTGTGATATTCTGCTGATTATTTGTCCTCTTTTCCAACATGTAAGAGAACTGTTGCTATCTTAGGATACTTATTGTTTTAAAATTTTTCTTCTTTCTGTTCTTTTTTTAGCAATGTATACTTGCAAGTGAAAGCCATTTCCAACATTGTATGGAAATACCAGCGTTACCATTTTGTTATGGCATATCATGAGAAACCTATATTGCCCCCTCCTCTCATAATTCTTAGTCATATGGCTTCCTTGTTCTGCTGTGTATGCAAGCGAAGAAAGAAAGACAGAACTTCAGATGGTCCAAGTAAGAACCACCACCACCCCCTTCCCAGTTAATTATGTTTATTAGTTAGAATGCAAGGATTGGAAATAAATGTTTAGTAGTTACTACAGTTTCCTTTTCAAGCCATAACCCACTTATACGTAGCAATATAACGTTTCTGGGTTTCAGAAGCGGGGAAAAGGAACTCTTAAGGAGAGGTTAAACTAGTAGTAGCAACAGGTCTTTCAGAAAAAGCAGTGAAACAATGGAAGACCAAACTGATCGTCGTAAATGAAAAATACAGATTGGCCACCGTTTTCCAGACTGATTCACCCCTGTGATTCATCACTGCAATAGTTCTACTACCAGTGATTCTGAAAGAAACAAGTTTCAGATACCAAACTGCTGGGGAAAATAAATAATTGTTTGTAGAAAATTTACCATTCGTGAACCACAATGAGAATTTCAACACAAAATAACCCTAGGGACACTGAAATTAAGCATGTCTTAGTAGAAGGGATGCCCATAAAACTTTTTTAAAAAATCAGGAAAATTTGTGTTTAGTAGCCTGAGAGTACTAGTTAGATTTTCTAGCCCAAGTACCAAAATGCTAAATTTACAACCTTGTCTATGCCTGTGTTAGTTTGTTTTTAGTGTCTTATATTGCTTTAATATTCTTAAGACTCTGGTAGTTTGATTTCATCTACATGAGTCTCTATCATTGGTGACATCTCAGCGTTATCCTTGTCTTTTCTGTACATTGGTCCATGTTTTGTCTGTCTGTCTGACCCACCCTATACCTGAAGATCTCAGGGTGTGTTACAATATTATATTAATCTTAGACAGGTCCCTGCCTTCAGGCTTACAATCTAAAATAAATGGTCTCTTTCGATAGAACTGTTTCTGACAGAAGAAGATCAAAAGAAACTTCATGAATTTGAAGAGCTGTGTGTTGAGATGTACTTCAATGAAAAAGATGACAAATTCCATTCTGGAAGTGAAGAGCGAATTCGAGTAACTTCTGAACGGTAAAAAACATTTGTAAAAAGAGATTTATACTTCTTGCTTAAATTTTCCAGAAAGTGTCACCTTAAATCCATTAGGAACCTTTCATGAATACAAGTCAGTTTCAGTATACTGTATCTGTAATTCAGTTAAGGGTTTTTTTTCCTTGACAATAAAGCAAGAGACTATTTGAACAGAGCAAGATTGTTGATAATGCCAGAAAAGGCCTCCTTCAAATTGCATATTTTTCTGTTAAAGTACTAGTCGTGGCATTTTTCCATTCTCTCCTGCCTGCCCTCCCTCCATATTTTTATGATATTAGAACCTGAGAGGAGGCGTGCTGGATCAGGCCACAGCCCATCTAGTCCAGCGTCCTGTATCTTAAATCCCTTCAAATGGCCTTTAGAGGCATCTTGAAAGCACAACGGGAGCCCTGCTGGATCAGGCTGCAATCCATCTAATCCAGCGGTTCTCAACCTTCCTAATGCTGCGACCCCTTAATGGAGTTCTTCATGTTGTGGAGACCCCCAACCATGGGGGAGGGGCAGCTGGGAGGTGGAAGGGAAAGGCGTTCTTGAAAGCACAATGGGAGCCCTGCTGGATCAGGCCACAATCCATCTAATCCAACATCCTGCCTCACACAGTGGCCCACCAATTGCTTCTGGGCATCCCAAGCAGAAGGCAAGGGCAAAACCATTGCCTGCTCTTAAATCCCTGCAGATGGCCCCTCAGTTCACAAACTGAAGTGTCGCTGTGCAGTACAGCCTTCTCTGTCATTAGCTATTTCATACTCAATGGATCTTACATTTCACAAGTTTGGAAATGTTTAGCACATCAAAGAAATCTAGCACTTTCTCACGATTCATTGGCGTCTTTGCTTTTCACTCCTTCTTTCTAGTGTTGAACAAATGTATATCCAGATCAAAGAAGTTGGTGACAGGGTCAACTACATCAAGCGTTCATTGCACTCGCTAGACACGCAGATTGGGCACTTGCAAGATCTCTCTGCTCTTACCGTGGATACGTTGAAAACCTTAACGGCACAGAAGGCTTCGGAGGCTAGCAAGGTCCATAATGAGATTACACGGGAACTGAGTATTTCCAAGCATTTGGCACAGAACCTCACGGACGATGCTCCTTTGAGATCTTCCATGTGGAGAAAGCACAGCATTGGCAACGTCTTTGGCTCTCCATTCCCGCAAGGAGGCCTCGAGAGTAATAATGCTGTGCTGTGCAACATTTCTATGCAAGATGAAAGAGATTCTGGACAAAAGATGACTTGTCTTCCCAAGAGGGATGAATTCAGTTTTCCAGAGGCAGGTTCCTCGGGCAGTGCCTTAGTTCCAAAAACTCTTTCGCCTCTAGAACTTTGTCATAGAGTCCAGGGTACAGATATAACAAAATGCAGTAATAAAAATAAAAAATCAGGCAGTTCAGTCAACAGCATGCCACATCTAACGCCTCCTACAGCTAAGTTTTTTGTGAGCACTCCCTCTCAACCTAGCTGTCAAAACCAGCCTGAAAGTACTACAAAAGATGAGCAAACTATCGCCCTCAAGATCTCCGACGGAGAGAACGCAATTGAATTTGGTGCGTTTGTGGGTAAGTATAAGAAAGCAAAACCTGTATTCCCAGTGGCTGCTGCTAGTGGCTGTAATTCTTCTCTATCTGGCTGTGTTCATCTTACTGCAATTCCACAAAATTGCAATGAAGTGGGAGAATATGTTAACTGTGGATTTGTTCCTGATGAAAGTTACCCTCGTACTGAAAGCTGCTCAGATGAACCGAACCGTCTGTCTTCTTCCACGTTGTTGAAGGACGATACCAAAAGTGAACTACCATTGTCATCTTCTAATGAGGTCAGACGTGACCCGAGTAATGACTTGCATGGGAATTTGACCACTGAAGGACTTTCTAGGAGTGTTCCACAAATGGCACAAAAGAATGGTGATTTAAGTTCCTGTGTTACTGTACGTCTTCAGAAACTCTGGATCAAATCTAAATATCAAGGTTTGATATATGAAGAACTGTATGGGACTTTGGTGAATTTTGGTTGCAGGCAACTTGGTTGTACTCTGGTGAAATTTGCTTTTAACCTCTTAACTTCTTCATGCTGTCAAAATGGTCCTTTCTTCACAAAGGTGTCGTTTCTTCTCTGTGAGAAGTGGACAATATTTTTCAGATTTACCAGTATATATTCTGTAGGGATGGCCGAAAAGTGTTTGTCACCTTTGCAGTTTGTCTAAATTGTGAGCGGTCAAAGCTTCACTTTCAAATTGAATATTTGCCAGCATGTTCAGGCAGCAGTGCCACTAAGCAGAGCAGCTACCCAGTCGCCTCCAGAGCAGATATGAAGTGGATTTGGAGCAAATTTGGAGGTCTGACTGATGGTGGCAGTCACGAACATTTGGAACAGATTCGAAGCCTAGCACATTCACATCCCTAATATGCTTCTGTGACCTTTTCTGATTGGCATTTATAATTATGGGAACCTTCTCCCAAACTCTGGGAGGCAGCTGAAGACAAAAGGACCTGGCATGCTATAGTGCTATGGTCCATGGTGTCACATAATGACTGAACATTTCCCCTTTATTGCAATCTGTTGAAAAATATTGTCTGTTGCTTGAAGAAACGAAGATTTCTATTTCTAACAGGCCTGGTTCTGAAGCAAGCAGTGGATTACTTTGAGTAACATCCCTAGTTCATGTTCCTCCTCCCCTCAACCTCAGTTGTGAAGAAGTAATCCAAATGATCAGATTAGGATTACAGTAGACTTTTCTAAGACATGGATTTGCTGTGAATGTTTTGCTTGTTCATGATATGATCGTTTGATCATCCTTTGCTATTGTTGGGACTAAACAGTTCCAGAAGTCACATATTTGTGGAAACAGTTGTTTTCCAGTTATTTTTTCAAATGAAAAAGGACTGAAGACAATGTTTTCTAGCACTCTGAATAATCATGTTAATTTCACACCATTAGAGATTCATACTGTATTGTTAGAACCAGTGCCTGGGGTTTGTTATACTCAAGTCCCAGCAAGCAGAAATCAAAGTTTGTTCTTGGCCTACTGCTTGTGATTTATATCCTGGTATTCAGTAAGCCACTTTTGTTTCAGACCAAAGTTTACTGTGACATTGGATGGAACTAATTTATTTGTGGAATCTACTTGAATATGTTGCAAGCGCAGATTACACTGTTCTCCAACTGCTGCTTTGTCCTTTGGCAGGCTTTGGGTAGATAATTTCCTCCAACAAAGTCTTTATCTGTCACTTTGACATGGAATTCCCTTTTCTGCCCATAAATGAAGTTTCTGCTGAAACACATGCAAAAACCAAAGGGAGATTCTTAAATATGAAATCATTGGGAAGATAGATGTATTTCCAGGCTGGATTAATCTCATCATGTTTATGTTAAACCAACCAGTTTCATAATGGCTTTGATTATGTCCTTTCAGAGTAATCCAAGGGTGTTTTTCCACCACACTCCTTTAATCTGGATCTAAGAAGATCCGGATGTAGGGAATGGGTACTTCCCTTAATCTGGATCTAGTAGATCTGGATTAAGGGAAGTACCCAGTGTGTTTCCATGGGTGGTCTAGCACCCAATAGCAATGGGTGCTAGCCTCCCTACCGTGGAAACACCGGAGCACCCATTTGGAAATTCGGATCTACCCATGAGGGGTCTGCCTGTCACCCCAGGTGTTTGGGGGGACAGGGAGTGCAGTCTCTGAAGCAGCTCCGAAATCATTTCGAAGTCACTTCAAAGTCTGTGCAAAATAGCTCTGGAGATTCTTTGAAGTCTTTGCTAATCTTCGGAGTAAACTTTGAAGTGGCTTCAGAGTGACTTCGGAGTTCATTCCGAAGATCGGCACAGATTTCAAAGACTCTCCGGAGCTATTTTGTACAGACTTTGAAGTGACTTCGAAATGAGTTCGAAATGACTTCAAAGCTTAGGTTTTGGGGCTCCCCCCCAAGAGTGCCTCCTCCCCCTAGCTTCCTCTAGACCCTATTGCCAAACTAATGTGGAAACAGGCTCCATTTAATCCAGATTTTCTGCCTGAAGACCCCATTGTAGACCCCATTAATGGGGTCTACAGAAAATCCGGATTAAAGGCGAAAAAGTACCCATATGATCCGGATTTCCCGAGGCGCGGTGGAAACAAATGTGTCCCTAATGGGTGCCGTGGTGGAAATGGGGTCATCCGGCTCTCACCCAAATGGGTCCTTAGTGGGTGCTAAAATGGGTACTAAGTGACCGTGGAAGAACACCCAAATAAATGCAAGCTGAAGCCAAAGATGGGTTTGATATCGGGCCATGCAGCTTATGGTCTAACATAATTCACTAAACAGAGACTTGGATAATTGTATTTATTGGAGGGGAGTCCACACTATTTGGTCCTGGATAACTTCCCATTTATAACCTTCATCCTCAAATTTGACCTTAAAAGAATTTCAGGAACATGGAATTGATAGCTTGGGGGCATAAAAAGAAAATGGTTGCTCTCAGTGGCTCACTGCAGGTCCTACCTGCTATTTGCATAGAAGTTGGCATGAGATAATAACCATACTAACATTATCTGTAAACATGGCAGTACAAAGAACATTTTTTGTTTATTATTATTATTATTATTATTATTTATAACATCTGTTTCCTATCTTTCTTCCAAAAAGGCCAGAGAATGCTCACTTTTCTCTCTCCATTTTACTGTGAGGTTTTTCTTAATAGTTTTGCATCATACCTTATATCAGTTACATCAATTTCAATATTTTAGTAGGATATTCTTGTGTATCCTGTTACAGATCCAACAATGATGCTTCCTCCATTCTATGGAAAAGTCTTTTATCTTCATGTGGGATGCCCTTAGTTTTTAGTAGGTCAGTTAGCAACAGTGTGATCTGCACAAACTGTGGAATGAATAGCCAGTAAAACTTTGCAGATCTTAAGATCTGCAGCTGTCTCTATGTCTGATGCTCCCCCCACTCAAATATGTTCATTTGATTCCCTCTGTGGACACTCGGTAACCCAGGGAAATCTGACTTGTTTTTGTGAAACTGACAGTTTTACAATTTAACATACAATTGGTTAACCAGTAATTTCTCCAGCACTTTTTGAACTAGCTTTACATGTGATTGGTATTCCTTTGAATATAATAATATGTCATCTAGATAAACCAAGCCCCCTTTGTGTAAATAACATTTCATTTTCAAACATAAATACTTCAGGAGTGCCAGCCAACCCAAAAGTAATTACAAGGTATTCAAATGACTCACACTGGGTGTTAAAAGCAGTCTTCTGTTGGTCACCATCCCTTATTCGTACCTGGTAGTAGGCCTCCCTTAAATCCAATTTAGTGAACATTCATCCCTGGGATAGATGGCTTAAACAAACCGTAGTAGAGATAGTGCTCAGCCTCCAAAAGTCCACACACAATCTTAGTTCCCCAGTTTCTTTTCTTTCTTAAAGAGCTGCAGCTCCCATAGGTGAAATCAGCTAATTCATAGGTGAAGAAAACTTAAGTGATCAGCTCAGAATAACTAAATTTTGACAGGAATGCTGAGGGTGTAAACACAGTAGCACCATCCCCATGCTTCGTCTCCACTTGCTTGGCAATGTGTGCCGGGACTCCAAACCGTGCCTAGACTTGTTTTTTAACGTACTAAATTTGGTCCTGGTCTGGCATGGTTTGGGGTGATTTGGTCCTCTTTCCACGGACCGTATCTAAAATGCATAGAGACCACATTCGGTACCCAATGGTTATATGTTTACACAATGTTTTATCTTCTCCTTGCGCAACTGTGTATCTTTTCCATTATGCATCTTCGGTACTTTCCCTTTTGTTTCTAGCTGCTAACGGACTTCACATTCTGTTTTCCTGCTTTCCCCTGCCTAGAATGTTTGAATTTGTTGACTTTTTTTTACCTCAGGCTCCATGCCTGACAAATAAGCCACTGAGGGATTTGGGGTGAGGTGCTGTTAATATTTAGTTAATTTGGATCACAGGTTGTAAGGTCTGCTGGGCATACTGCTAGTGGTGCTGTCACTCTGTCTGCTTTGTGGCATGTTTGTTTTTCAAACATGAAAGCCAGTGTGCAAATGGCAGATGAAACTCTAAGCACATACGTCACATTGCGTTCTGAAATGGCGGCCTAGGGTATATACTGTATATTTAAAAGGGACTATGGGAGATAAAAAAGATATACATCGTGGTGTATTTGGTTTTTCTTGTGCCTTTATTTCAGGGTTAAGCTTATATTTAAAACATCTACTTCGATGAACTGTGCTTTTTCTACTATTAGTTTTTTTTTTAGTAAAAATACTTGTGTTCATGTAGCTTTGAATTCACTAGAGTGATATGATGATCATAACATTGATATACGCTATGTAGAAAAAGCAATAGTTTCTAAAACTAACCTCCTGTTTAAAAATTCCAAATACTGTATTTTCTAGCATATAAGACTACTTTTTAACCCAGGAAAATCTTCTCAAAGGTCGGGGGTCGTCTTATACACAGCGAGTATATCCCAAACTCTATATTTTAACTGGAAAGTTGGGGGTCGTCTTATATGCCCAGTCGTCTTATACGTCGGAAAATACGGTATCTTTTTCACCCTATTTTAGTAAAATTAGATCTCTTTTTGCTCTATATTCTAAATTAGTGATTCTCTTTTTCTCTATGGCAATGGTGCCAAAGGTCACAGAGACAGCATGGAATTGCAGCGATTTAAAGATACAGCAACTAAGAATAAAGAAAAAAATAATATTGAGGTAAGAAGCAAATCACTTCACAATAGCTTGTGCGGAGAATAGGTTTACATTCATTAATGAATGAATTTATTTGCACAGTCACAGACCAGAATCAACAAATATTAAAAAATACATAAAATTTACATAAAAATTATTTAAAATCACAATATACTGATAAAATCAAATAGAAAATAAAAACCAGTTTATATACTCAAAAGATAATACATAAAAACAGATAGATGGTTTACAATGAGAAGCAATACAAATAAAAACTTAAAATACACATGATCAATATCTCTAATCAAGGTCGCTCAATTGCAGGGTTTCATTTTCTGACTTATCCATCGTTTTTATTACTACAGAAAGGGATTTTGCAGCTCCTAGCGTCATGTCAGGATTAGTGTCACTTAACAACAACTTGATGTATTCTGAACTGGATCTCCTTGGATATGGGCTTAGCTTAGGTTTTATTAATTTTTGGCAGGCAGTGTTATAAAGATTACAGAACAGAAGAACATGTTCCACTGTTTCTATGTCACTATTTTTACATGGACAGGTTCTGAGGGTAATAGGGATATATTGGTATCTACCCTTCAGTATGTTTGTGGGTAGGGCATTTAATTGGAATCTTGCAAAAACAATTCCGTATCTTTTTATTTGTAAGGTTTTTTTGGTATGATGGCATATTTAGTTGGTATCCATAATTTAGGCCTATATATAAAGGAGAGCAGATAGTATTTGCTCTTGCAATTAAATTCTGAGTGGCGATGTCCCAGATTCTTTGTTTAATATACATGAAGGCATTCTTTGGTGCCAGCTGAAAAAGGATAGTCTGGTGATAAACCTCACTGGGAGATCTTCCAACTTACTTTCTTATGCCATGTACTGACAAAAGTATCGTTTGTTAATTCTTTTCATAATTGGTGTGTTGACTGAAAAATATGTATTTTGAACCATACTTTGATAGCCGAAAGCCAGACTAATTATTCTAATGGCAATTGTCCTGTTTCAAGCAGTATAACTGCTTGTGGTACACAACTGAGCACACTCATAATGGTCCTCAGGAAGTTGGCTTGGAAAGCTGTCATATCCTATGTTATTTACCCATACTGCTGATCCATATAATAAATGGGTGACTATCTTGCCATTAAAAGTTTTAACAACTGCCAGTAGATAATTTCTTCCTCGAGTATAGAAGAATCTCAGTAGAGCTGATTTAGTGCCTTCTGCTTTTGAAGAGCAGAGCGAAGATGAAATGACCAGGACAAAGAATGGTGGAAGGTTACCCCAAGATAGTTAAAAAATTTGACCTGATCTACTGGGTTGCCCGAGATTGACCATCTTTGATTTATGAATTTCTTTTCAAATACTAATACCTTAGATTTGTTTGAATTTATTTGTGAAGAATTTTCTAAACAGTAATTTGAGAAGGCCACTAAAAGGCAGCTAAGCCCAAGTTTGGTCCAGGACAGCAAAACTGTGTCATCTGCATAGAGGAGGGCGCTAATCTTCCTGTTTCCTAACTTTGGAAAATGTCCCTCCATGTAGTTTAAATAGAATTCAAGATCATTTAGGTAAATGTTGAAAAGAACAGGTGCTAAAATGCAACCTTGTCAGACACCAGTTGACATAGAAGCATCATCAGATTACATTCTCTCACTATTGCATCTAACTTGTAGTGTACTATTTGTGTACAAGGATCTGATAGGAAAGGTTAACCTTTAGTCAGAGACGAGAGCTTAAGCCATAATTTCTTTCTTGAAACAGAGTCGAGAGCAGCTTTTAGATCTATGAAACCAGCAAAAGGTTTACATTCATATATCAGCTACTTGTTAATTCACTGGCATATTGCAGAAACATTTTTGTGGGGCTTAGCTGACCTGCAGTTGAGTAGAGAAGTCACAGGTATAGAGGTTATAAAGGTTCTAGGGAGGGAATATGGCTGCATCCAGACCTCAAGATTGAGCCATCATTCAACATTCGAATGAACAGGTTCGAACGTATTCGATTCGCATTGGATTTTGTTGCATTCCAATTCCAAACTTTCAGATTGAATGCAAAAAAAAGTCTGTGCGCGCTCCTAAGCTGAGGTGATCAATGCTAGAAAATGGAACTGGATTCGTTCTGTACTTTTGAATCTCACGTCAGTGTAATACTTAAGGCTACAAAGTATTTCTATATCAGTCTAAATTTTATGAAACATTTTATAGGAACAGCAAGAAGACTTCAAAAAAGCAATTTTGGAAGGCATTGAGATGAAAAAATATCAGGTAAAACTTTGATCTTGGACCTTTCCACCACTGTATCAAATGCAGTAAGAAACGACGTTTATTTTACTTAAGTCAAGTGTTATCAGTTTAGTTTCTTTTTGAGGCCTTCAAGTGTGATAAAACATAATGAACAATACTTCTGATCTGTTTTTAATATATAGGGCACTAATAATGCAGAAAGCACCCTGAGGCATGTCAGTTCATGTGGCGGCTTCACAGACTACCATAGAAGCTCCCTTGTAGCACAGTCAGAACAGAGTAAGTATATTTATCTAAAGGAATGCCTTCTCCCATACCGACCTGCCTGTGCCTTAAGATCTGGTGGGGAGGCCCTCCTGGTTGTCCCACCACCTTCAGTAGTGAGGCTGGTGGGCACCCAGGAGAGGGTCTTCTCAGTAATGGCCCCCAGGCTATGGAACAGTCTCCCCTTGGAGGTGTGTCAGGCTCCTCCTCTGATTAGCTTCTGGAAGGTGGTGAAAGCACACCTCTTTGCTCAGGCCTTTGGCTAGGTGTTAGTCATGTTTGCCCTCTACTGCACACGCTACTGTTTTAATTGATACTGTGTTAGCTTTTAATGTGTTGGTGTTAAATTTTAATATGGGTGGTTTTGTTTTGTTCTGGTTTTTTGATATGCTGGATTTTAGAAGCTGTTACCCACTCTGAGACCTTCGGGTATAGGGCCGGATATAAATAAATAAATATATATATAAATACTGCAGTTTTCAAAAGAGATTGTTTAAGCAGTGATAATGTGCAGCATTTCATAAAATAGCAAGATTCTTTGGGATAATTGTCTTTCCAATTTCTCTGATTTTGTTCTCCTTCTGAAAGTGTTCTTAGAGCCTTTTCATACTTAAATGCAATGGGATAGAATCCAACTGCACATAGGGCCAGGTATGGTGTCTGGTGTGCAGCACACAGCATTTACAACAGACGTAGGTGTAAATGCTGCATCTGGGAGCTCACCAGAAACCAGTCAGTCCGCTGAATGTTCCTGATGCGTATCCCTGTTGATGAATACTGTTTTTTCCAGTGCACGCTAAGAGCCGAAGAACGTCGATTGAAGGGTCTCATCAGGTAGATTCAAAGGCAACCTTGCTGACCGTGAGTAAAATGCAAAAGCAGAGGAAAAATGAGCTACAAAGTTGAACTGCAGTGATATTTTAAAGAAAACAAATCCACAGCCTCACTCTGAAACCTAAGCCCTCCAAATTGACAGATGTTTGTTATTCCTAAAGTATGTTGGACCCCCTTTTCTTATATAGCTCTCCTCCTGTGTTTTCAGGAAGAGTCTCATATAGCTTTTTTTCCATTTTCACTTCACTGTTTTGGACGCTAACAGCACATTCAGCCTATGAATGCCACACTGAACTTGCCCTTGCTTGCTTACTTGCCTGCATGGCTGTCAAGAAGCCATCCAAGTAAGAAATCTGCGTCGTAAATGAAACTCGGGAGGCAGAATTCTCTGTGGTTATTGCTTCAGCTGTCGCGTAGATTCATTCTTAGTCTCATCATCCAGACATTAGAGATGAGCCAGTTGGGTGACTTGTTTTAATCAAAAATAATTGTTGTAAAACAGTCTGCAGGCTAGAAAGAACAATGGACGCCCTGAACTACCGTATTTTCCAGCGTATAAGACGACTGGGCGTATAAGATGACCCCCAACTTTCCAGCTAAAATATAGAGTTTGGGATATACTCACCGTATAAGAAACAACACCCGGCGTATAAGACGACCCCCGACTTTTGAGAACATTTTCCTGGGTTAAAAAGTAGTCTTATACGCCAGAAAATACAGTAGTTCTTTTTTAGTTTGACAAGAAGCAAGTGGTGATGGTGAATGGTTAGAACTGGAACCATCCTTCCTGATGAATCTAGACTTCAGTTTGAATTTGCACTGAACCAGTTTAGGGATGTGCACTAATTTTTTTTGCATTCAAATTTGAGTCGAATTGAATGTCAAAACGTTCTGTTCGATTCGAATGTTTCAAATCCGAATGCTAAAGAAACCAATCCAAATCCGTAACATTTTAATCTTCGTTCGAATGTTAGATCTGTATTTAAAGATACGAATGTCAGACAGCATTCATATGTGTTATACGTGTCTGTACGCATTTCATATGTATCTCATTTTAAACACAAATGCGTGTAGATACGTATAATATTTGTACAGATATGTATTTAATACATATGTATCTGTACATTTGAATCTTTCGAATCATTCGACCGAACGTTTCGGACCATCCGAAATCCATTTGAATGCCTAAATTCGAATGTTAAGAAATCTGTTTTGAATTTGATTGTCAACATTTGTCGGATTCAAATCGGATTCTTGAATAATTCGCACACATCCCTAAACCAGTGGAGGTTAAAATGAGACATCCTGGTTCAAGCCAAATTAGTCCTAAGGGGAACCCAGTTTGATGGTATTTGTAAAGAATTTAAAATCAGTGGACCAGTTTAATGTTCAAATTGAACCAATTCATTGCTTTTTGCAGTTTCGTGTGCAAAACAGATTTGTGCCCATCCCTATGAACAACATCAACTTAAATTTTGACAGAACAGTTTGCCCTATTCTTGCCAGAGTGTCATATGCTGCATTGTTTGAGCTATGTACCAAACAGCTGTATCTTATTTTTCTTTGCAGGACTGGGTACAGGGAAGACCTTCGTACAGCAATCAAATGTAAGTAAATATAAAGGGAAGTGCATGAATTTCTTTTACTTTGGCTGTTCCAAAGTAGCTTTAGAACTGTGATTGGTTATGGCAGAAAATCCAGAGTTGAATCCCTTAAAGCCGTTGGAGGGATATCTCTGGCAGCTCCTGCGGCCAACCCAATAAATACATATTGAGAACAAAACTAAATGATACAAACATTGAAGTTCAGAGTATAAAAGTAGAAGATAAAAGAAAAATAACAATTGATTTGAGTAGAATTTCTGTTTTTCAGGTCTTCTGAGGAGGATGCTTTGAATGGTAAGTGATTAACACAAGTGTATCTTAGTGGCACCTTAATGATGGATTTGTCTGTGGCCATGATAAATAATCTTCTTACATGTTTGTCTGTTCTTCTTTGATGTTAGAATTTAGCTCATTGTGCGAGCCTCTTTAATGCATGGATACAAAACCCTTAGAAGATAGTAAGGAGGGTTTGAAGGTATATGTTGCTTCTGTTACATCTGTTATTACAAACTAGGTTCAAAGGCTTCATCAGTCGTGGAATAATAGGACAGGTGACGTCAGTTCCAGTCACCACACCTCATAAAGGATGTTGTGAAAAAGGTGCAAAGTAGTGATAAAAGGCCTGAAACAACTTCTTTATGAAACTGTCTGAGTCAGTTTGGTCTAGGACAGCAGTTCTCAACCTTCCTAATGCCGCAACCCCTTAATGCAATTCCTCATGTTGTAGAGACCCCCCAAACATAGGGGTGGGGCAGTTGGGGTCACGGGGGTGGAGCAGTTGGGGTCATGGGTGCAGGGCAGCTGGTGTTGCGTGGCCCATGCGTTCAGCTGCATCTCGCTGTGCCTGCATGCAGCCTTCTCTACCTATGCCCCCATTAGCTACTATGGCAGCACGGTGGGGCGGAGAGGCAACCTTGCTGCTGGCATCCTCAAGGGGTGCTGTTATGGAGGGGAGGGAGGGGTGGCGGGAGACTCATCGTGACCCCTCTGAAAGAGTAGTTTGACCCCCAAAGGGGTCGCGACCTACAGGTTGAGAACCACTGGTCTAGGATATAACTGCTAAAAGAGTCAAATTCCTAGTCATATCCTGTGGAAGTGGATATTGTAGATGCCAAGGACTGTTGTTGCTTTTCTTCCACCCACTCGTGAATTGTTGAACTTGCATTATCACTAACATTAGAGGCGGGCCCTATATGGTGGTAGTGATGGAGGACGGTTTTTATCACATAATAGTGAGTTCAGATAGAGTTAGGACTTTAGGGAAAGCAGCCCAGCAGTCTTTGGCTGCTAACCCCCCGTTGCTTTCAATGAACATGAGCTTGGAATGTCCCTACATTTTCTTCCTCTGGCTGCACATAATCATGGACCTTTTGTGGATAAAAATATAACATCAGCTTGATTTTTCCTAGGCATTGCTTCTCCTTTTAAGCCCATCATGGATACCACCTACTACTATTCAGGTCAGTGTCCTGTAGATTTGAGATGTTATTTAAAAAGTGAACTACTTAATCTGAAATGAATTTTCTCCTCTTTCTCTACAGCTGTTGAAAGAAATAATTTGATGAGATTGTCCCAGAGTATACCATTCACTCCTGTGCCTCCAAGAGGTAAGAGAAGCTACAGTAGGGTCTGAAATATTGTCAGATGCTAACAAACACACGTGCATGTAGGCACAAGACTCGTAGACGTCACTAACCCTGTATTTCACACTTCTGTGCTGCAATGTAACAGGTGAACCTGTCACTGTGTATCGCCTGGAGGAAAGTTCTCCCAACATGTTGAACAACAGCATGTCCTCCTGGTCCCAGTTGGGTCTTTGTGCCAAAATTGAATTCTTAAGCAAAGAAGAGATGGGCGGAGGCCTGCGGAGAGCACTTAAGGTGGTCTGCACCTGGTCAGAATACGATATCCTGAAATCGGGTCATCTGTATATCATCAAATCGTTCCTCCCGGAAGTTGTCAACACTTGGTCAAGCATTTACAAGGAAAACACAGTATTGCATCTTTGCTTAAGGGTAAGATACTTTTTTGCCCTTTACTTCAGCGCTCAGCTAATTCATTGACAACTTTCCTATCACCTGTACTGCTGAATGGAAGGTGTAGCGGTTCTGAGTCCGCTTTGAACGGTTACTGCCAGCTAGTTTGGGCCGCCTCGAGCACAGCACCCTGCAGCAACGTGTGCCTGCACGCTGGCCACGCCAAACTTTGCCAACAAGCCGTTCTAAGGAATGGTATTTCGCTGCCACCACCGGAGGTACCTCTCCGGACTGGGAGTTGGGCTGGAGCTTGTCTGCAGCTTGGTGCTGGGCAGCACGCTCCCACAACCTCCCACAAAACTACCAGGGGAAAATCCTCCCCCCACGTCCTCTCTATGCCCCCACAAATTAGGCAGGACGCCTGGAACTGGGTTTAGTAAAAATATAACAAAAGTTTATTTAAGGAATAAAGCTTCATGCAAAGTAAAAAGGATAAAAATGCTTGGACACAACACTAAGACAGTACATAAAATACAAATAGCAAAACTGAGAGAATAGGCTATCTAGCGAGGTAGCTTAAGCAAAAGTAAACTCACGTCTCTGGAGTCACAAGCGTAACGCCTAGCTCTGACATTACTTCAGGATACATGATAGGAGTAACGGGGGTGATACACTCAAAAGAATGCATCCTTTGGTGGTCAAGCTGACCTTCTCTTATACAGAATTTTACCTCAGGTGAGCGCCGTCAGCCAATCAGGTTTAAGCTGTCATAGGTGAAGAAAATTAACATCCTACATTTCAAAGTATTTTCTTGATCTCAGTATGAGATGGTAAGTTTTCCCAGGAATAGTACTTAGTTCCCAGAGTATGCAAAACTCTATCCTGATTGATCCTTCAGCTTGTCTTGCTGATAACATCTAAATTAAGACAAAGACCAGATGTGGTATAGAAGTGTGAATCTTCCCACTGGTTGGTTAAAGGAATATATCCCCTTCAAAGAGTGTGTTTGATATTCAGGATCCTTGTTCTCACGGGAAAGAGTTTCTCTGCCTGCCTAAAATGGTTCCTAGATTCTAATATAGTACAAAATGGAGTTGTCTCTGCCTAGCATTGTGGGATTGAACCAAAGTTGTACCCCAATGTCGCTACAGAAGGCTTTTGATTTTTTTTCTTGCTCTTTCCTTTCCCTTCCATATGCACTGCCTTGACAGAGGATAGACCATGCTGTGCCTTCTGTTTAGAACATTACAAAAATATACCCCCTTTCTCTTGTCTTCTTGGGAATCTGCTGTCTTCACTACGTACTCCTATCATTTTTCTTAATTACTTCACCTGTACATTGTGCTCAGTTGATTTACCTTCTCCATCATTCTGAACACACCATGCTATTTCTTAAATCTCTATGGTGGCTCTTTGTCCTCTCTTTCTTGTTCTTCTTCCTTCAGTTATTTTTCCCTAGCCTGATTCAGCCCCAAGACGGCAAGCACTTGCTTCAGTTGGACACATTGTTTGAACCAAACCAAACCAATGATGGTGATGTTCTGAAATATCAAAGCCAACAGGCTTGGTGTTGTGCTATATTGTTGTGTTTCTGTCAGTAATAATAATACATTTTAAAAAGCTAATGTAAACTGCTGTAATTTTAGCATGCGTCTGTTGGTGTTTTTATCTGTAGGAAATCCAGCAGCAGAGAGCTGCACAAAAGCTCACATTTGCATTCAATCAGATGAAACCCAAATCTATTCCATACTCTCCAAGGTAGGCATTTATAACTTCTCTGCAGTGCAGAAACAGACATTTTAAGAATCGTCATATATACCCACTTGGGAATTTCAGGTCTTATGTCTTTGTTTATGCTGATTCGCTCATCATCGTTTCAAGAAACAACCAAGGTAATGCAGCTCTTACACAAGGCTGAGAAGTGTGTGAGAGTTCTGAAGCGATATATAGTAATTAGAGAGCAATCCATGGAAAGATAAATGGTGAAGTGTGCAACCTGCTTTTCTGAGGTTTCACTGCATACTTTACCATGTCTTCACAGAAGCAAATCCCATTATATACAAATGATGCTTCCTCCCAGTGATGTTCTTGCGAATGAGTGCGCTTGCGGCAGTTCTTTGGCTTTTGCACTGTAAGAGCATTAGGCATTTGTTTTGAGCTGCGATTCCCTGATCCTCAGAATACATCCTGGCAGGGGAACTAATATTCAGAGAGATTACAGAGGAGTTAGGGGCATGCTGGAAGTTCTCAAAGAGTTTGAAGAATGAAGTGCTGGCAAGCATTTAATGGGTGTTTTTCCACAGTCACTTAGTACCCATTTTATCACTCGTTAAGGACCCATTTGGGCGAGAGCTGGATGACCCCATCACCACGGCACTCATTAGCAACACAGTTGTTTCCACCACACCTCAGGAAATCCAGATCATATGGGTACTTTTTGGGCTTTAATCTGGATTTTCTGTAGACCCCAGTAATGGGGTCTTTAGCCAGAAAATCCGGATTAAAGAGAACCTGTTTCCACGCTTGTGTGGCAATGGGGTCTAGAGGAGGCTAGGGGGAGGGGGCACCCATGGGCGGGGAGAGCCCCAAAACCTAAGCTTCAAAGTCACTTCGAAGTCTGTGCAAAATAGCTCCGGAGCTTCTTTGAAGACTATGCTGATCTTCAGAGTGAACTTCGAAGTGACTCCGAAGTCACTTTGAAGTTCACTCCGAAGATCAGCACAGACTTCAAAGGAGCTATTTTGCACAGACTTCAAAGTGACTTCGAAGCCACTTTAGAGATTGCACCCCCTGTCCCCCCAGACACCTGGGGTAACAGGCAGACCCCTCATGGGTAGATCCGGATTTCCAAATGGGTGCTCCGGTGTTTCAACGTCAGGGAGGCTAGCACCCATTGCCTCCATGGAAACACATTTGGTACTTCCCTTAATCTGGATCTACTACATTAATCATCTTAGATCCGGATTAAAGGAGCGCAGTGGAAAAACATCCCTTGTTGAGTCTTGTTTTTAAGTACCATCAAGTCAATGTCAGTTCCTAGTATCCATGTGGTCTCATCCATCCAGTTTTCCTGACCGATAAATAAGTTTTTCATCTTCTAGTGAGATGCCTGGGATTCAACCTGTGTTGACCTGCTTTCTGGGCAGTTGCTTTATCTCTGAGCTATGACCCCCTCTCGTTAGAGGTTACTGAAAGTGTGCAGCATGCTGGGCATTGTTGAAGTGACTGGAAGGCGTGAGCCACTTCATGCTCCTCAACCAGTTTCACAAGGATTACTGGGTTATTATCTGAAGTGTTTTTCTTGGAACAAAACGTTTGATTGCCTCGAAATAGAACTCCATTTTTTGGGGGGACGCAAATTATATTTAGAGAGCCTCAGCACTCACTAATAAATTCGTTAAAGAGTTCCACCTTTAGCTGCCACCAGTTGGCTGTTGCACATGGAGAAATAAAACCCACGATTGTCCTTATATTTGTCAGACTTTCCAGAAATGGTAGTCAGTATTGGAGAAATGGCCGTGTTAGTTTAATTTGAAAAGTCCAGCAAGGTAGTTAGTAGCACTTGGAGACTAACAGAAGAAGGGTTGGTGGCACGAGCTTTAGTAGACACGTCTACTTCAGCAAGGTAGTTAGTAGCACTTGGAGACTAACAGGAGTAGGGTTGGTGGCACGAGCTTTAGTAGACACGTCTACTTCAGCAAGGTAGTTAGTAGCACTTGGAGACTAACAGGAGAAGGGTTGGTGGCATGAGCTTTAGTAAACACGGCTACGTAGACGTTTCTATGAAAGCTCATGGCACCAACCCTTCTTCTGTTAGTCTCCAAGTGCTACTAACTACCTCACTGGACTTCCCAGAAATCGCACTTCTAAATAAAGCAAAAATGACTGCAGTGTCAGTTGGTGTGATATACCATCTCTTGTGAAAGCCCACGAGGTCTGCTCACAGATTTATCAAGAGCTGGCAACACTTACACGTGAATTAAGGAAGTAGAAGGAGATAAACTGAAAGCAGGAATGGTTCCACGTGGCCTTGTAGCATTCTTGGAATTCCTGAAAGGAAAGATGCCAGATAAGCAGCACATATTGGGAACAGAGCATTGCCAGTTGGACTTCAACATGGGGAACAGTCAAAGTTGCTTCATTGGTATTTTGAATAGGGATTCAGATGACATCACTCTTGGAGTTTTGGATTACTGTTCAGAAGACTCTACTCAGCCTTGACATTTGAGTCACTTCCTCTGAGGATGAAAAGGGAGCTGTGTTCTCCAGTGGTATCTCCTTAGATTAGATCAGTGGTTCTCAACCTTCCTAATGCCGTGACCCTTTAATACAGTTCCTCATGTTGTGGTGACCCCCAACCTAACCCTAACCCCCAACCATAAAATTATTTTCATTGCTACTTCATAACTGTAATTTTGCTACTGTTATAAATTGTAATGTAAAAATTTCATATGCAGGATGTATGTTCACTATTACAAATCGAACATAATTAAAGCATCGTATTCACATCAACCACAGCTGAATATAAAAGTGCTGTTTTACCTCCAATGCTGCTGCTTTCTACCCAGTAGCTGCTCTCTACTGTATTTGTATGGGGTGTATGTGATGGGGTTGGCGCGATGATGTCATCACGCCAGGTACTTGTATGTGGGCGTATTTGCATGTGGGCGGACCCGCCTGGAGATGGGTATAGGAGCGGTGTCTTGGTTCCTATGTGTTTTCCGATGGTCTTAGATGACCCCTGTGAAAGAGCAGTTCAACCCCCAAAGGGGTCACGACCCACAGGTTGAGAACCACTGGATTAGAGTGACCTCCAGATGCAAGGAGCTGTGATTGTGCAGTTCTCCTTCATCCAGATTCAAGGTTCGCAGTGCTTCTGAACTACAGCTCCCAGTGCCAGCTCCCTGTGTCAGACTCTGTTACTGGTTTGCCCAGAGGAAATAAACAACTGCTCTAGACTCACTCTTGTTCTGATTCATTTTTCATAAGGTTTTTGGAAGTATTCCTCTTATATTGCCACTCAGCGGAGCAGTGGTTTGCCGTTGAGGAGTGTATGACAGGAGAATTCCGAAAGTACAACAACAATAACGGAGATGAAATCATCCCAACCAACATGCTGGAGGAGGTCATGTTAGCCTTCAGTCACTGGACATATGAGTATACTCGGGGAGAGCTGTTGGTCCTTGATCTGCAAGGTAAAGGGGAGCTTTTACAATTTAAAATATAAGAAAGAAAGAGGGTGAGTTAACAACATTGGGTACAGTGGGGGGAGCACAATGTTGTGCCGTAAGATAGTAGGTGACCAGAATCGGTTAAGGAGTGATGAAATGTTAGGGTGCGATCAGGCAGGGATTTCCGTGGTTGCCCCTTTATCAAGGATCACCCCATCTGCAAACACAAAAAAGAACTATGTTAAACTGGTTTACCAGGGTGAGCGCCTAAAAACCCAAGGGCTCCCCTTCTTCGCCATTCCAGGCAAAATCGCAGTGCTCTCCAGCAGCAAGAAATGTTCTCCACCCAGCCACCAGAAGGACATTGCTGCTGGTTATTAGAACTTTCTCTCAGCCAGCCTGCTCTGCTCTGCTTCAGCTCACACTGCTGCTACCACCACCATCCCTCTTCTTTGCCTTCCCTGATGACGCTACCCTGACAGTGAGTGCTCACCACCAACTGACCACTTGTCTGCCAGGTTTCCATTGCCCTGATTGGTCAGCTGAGGTTTGACTGCAGAAGCTTGTGTAACTTCGTGCCCAATCCAATTCCGAAGTGAGTCACCCTCAGAGTGATGATTTTCCATCTGAGAGTGGGGTGCACATTTAAAGACCTTAAGGGGAATCTGAGTATTTTATGTCTGTCCCTAGAGCCTCAAAATTACTTAGAGTACTACTTTAACCATGCCTGATCGCATCTTTAAACTGATAATTCATTTAAAGTAGAATTGTATTGAGTGTCCTAGTGGAGCTTGACAGATTGCTAATCATAGATTGCAGGGAAGAGAGTTCCATGCACCATTATCATCATTTTCCAACCTAAAAGATAATCTAGGCCTGCAAAACAAAAATGTGCCAGTAAGGATATGCTAGGTGGTTTAAATACTGGAACTGTCACTTTCATGTTAAGTTTCATGCTGTGGTCCTTGCTTGAAAAAAGGATTTCCTCTGAAAAGGATCACTGCTGAGAGACTTTGATAAGGTCAGGCTGTGTTCTTGGGTCCTTCTAGAAGGCTTCCTTGAGAATCAGCTTATAAATGGTATATGACTCCATTTAGGCCAGTGGTTCTCAACCTTCCTAATGCCGCAACCCTTTAATACAGTTCCTCATGTTGTGGTGCCCCCCAGCCTAACCCTAACCCCCAGCCATAAAATTATTTTCGTTGCTACTGCATAACCACCCCTGTGAAGGAGTAGATCAACCCCCAAAGGGGTTGCAACCCCCAGGTTGAGAACTACTAGACTAGATGAACCATGAGCCTAATTCAGTTTTCACATTCCTGTGCTCTTATTTATTACTCAAAATTTTTACTGAATTTATGTCATTTTCTGTTTCTTTTCAAGGTGTTGGAGAAAATTTGACAGATCCCTCTGTGATAAAAGCTGAAGAAAAAAGGCAAGTACTGCCAAGTTCTTTTTTCATATGTCCCAGGAAATAAGGAACAACTTTTTTTCACCTGTTAGAAGAAGAAGAGTTGGCTTTTCTACCCCACTTTTCTCACCCATTTAAGGGGACTCAAAGTGGCTGACAAACCTTCTGTTCTTCTCCCCACAGCAGAACACCCCCTGAGGTGGGTGGGGCTGTAAGAGCTCAGAAGAGAGCTGTGACTAGCCCAAGGTCACCCAGCTGGCTTTGTGAGGGAGGGAAGAATCGAACCCAGTATTCCCAGATAAGAGTCCGGCTCCCTAACCACTAGACCAAACGTGTCCTTCTGTTTCAACTCTATTAATTAATCAGAGGGAAGATGTGTAATTAAGCCTTTCATGTGCTTAGAGTGGTGTCCATTCAGAATGGTCACTATTGAGGTGGAATTTCCTTTTTTATTGCCAGCAGGAAAAGAAAAGAAACCTTCCTGATAACTACTGAAGCATCACTGTATGGTGACAGATGTTTTCAATGTCATCTTTGTTTTATAGGTCAAGTGATATGGTGTTTGGCCCTGCAAATCTGGGAGAAGATGCCATCAAAAACTTTAGAGCTAAGCACCACTGTAACTCATGCTGTAGGAAACTCAAGCTTCCAGGTAAACCTGGTTTGGCCTGGTCAGACGAAATACTTTTCCTTACACTCTTTTTACCCCTCAAAGGAGACCTTTCTTTTTTTAACCTCACTCTTTCTTGAACTTCTTAGTTATTCTCTGATACTATATCCTATCTCAGATTCTCTTGTCTGCGTGATTCCCCCTTGACTTTAATCCAGCGTTTTGGCTTTGAAACTGCCCTTTTGGTCGTGACGCACAGACTGTGGGGTCCTTGTTTCGTCTCTTCAAAAATCTATATTCCAGGATTGCCAACAGTAGGGATCTCTGTTGGATTCCTATTTTATTAAAATCTCTAGTGGTCAGAAAAAAACTGACCAAGATGCTTCTGAAAATTCCTCAACTTTCCTCAAAACACTGCAAGTACTTTTCACCTTTTAGTGAGTCTGAAGTTTGCAGGGGAAAATAAGGAGAAAGGTCTTTTACCCTAAATGCCTCATTCCAAAGAAGACAAAACTGATGCTTCATCAAAAGCTGGTGGATTTCCTTGCCCTTGGGTCCTATCCGTTAACCTTGACAAGTCTTTAAAATTTGCTAAGGCTTTTGATAGTGACCACTAGATCCATGTGCTTACTGATACTCCTGGAGAATTCAGCAAGTTAATAAGGCGTGCTGATTTTCCTTCAGCAATGCTTCCTCCTTCATGTAAACTGAGCTTGTTTTTAGATGGGGTTTCTGTCAATGGTCGTATGTAGGCTTTCACGGATGGATTTAATCTCGTTCGTAGCATTTTGGGGGGCTGTTATGCCGTGTTCCGGGTTTCTTCTGAGACCCTAGGCTTTCGGATATAGCCACAATATCCATCTTTAGAGGATGTGGCTCTTGGGAGAGTTAAGAACTAAATCCTCTGAAGATGGATATCACAGCTATATCTAAAAGCTTAGTTCAGTGGTAGGCAGGCCACTCCATGGCTTCAAGCTATGGCTTGGGAGCCACATGCGGCTCTTTCGCCCCTTGAGCGTCGCTCTTCCAGCTTAGGAGTGCCCTAATTAAGTCAATAACAATGTACCTACCTATATAGTTTAAGTTTAAAAAATTTGGCTCTCAAAAGAAATTTCAGTCATTGTTCTGTTGATATTTGGTTCTATTGACTAATGAGTTTGCCGACCACTGGCTTAGGTTTTCAGAAGAAACCTGGAACATGGCATAACAGCCCAAAAACTGCTACAGGTGAGATGGTTTCTATTACTTTACCTGGAACTGATGTTAAGCTGACAGGTCTGAAATTTCCTGGACCACCCCTGGATTCTTTCTTGAAGAATCACTGATGTTTGCTCAGACATTTTATATCTAAAATCTTATACCTATCTCTGAATACAATTCTTGCTCTTTTTTTTTTAACAGAAAAAATAAGCTGGTATTTGCTTTCCTCCTTAAATTTCTTTCCTCTTAGGATGTGCTTTAAGTTTTTCTCCCCCCCCCCCTTCCCTTCTTTTGTCTGGTAGATCTCAAAAGGAATGACTACACACCTGATAAAATCTTACTGCCTCAAGACGATTCTCCGGAACTGACCATTCAGCCTGGGAGCTGCACCAAAGAGTCTGAGGCTAGTTCCAGTCACCTCATGCTGTAGTGAGAAGTGGGCCTCCCAGGCTTCAACCAAACATTTGTCCACGTCACAGGGTTCTCTCATCTTTCATCAGAGCGACGGCGATGTGAATTAAGGGCCAAGAGTCCCGAAATGGGTCTGGTACCGTCCACGGGCCCATTGTTAAAGGCAGGCATGGGCGTTGCCTGTGGAAAAAGTACCTGGTAGCTGGTGATGATTGTTGCTGTTGTTGTTGTTTTTTAAGGATGAATGAAATTAAGTATTTATGAAATAGATTTTAAAGAGGCATTTTAGCAGAAGGATAACTTTACATTTTACCTTGGTCCATGGAGGGGATTTTCCTCCCTTTCCTCCTGTAGTGCAATATGCCCTTGACCAAATGATCTTCTTTTCCTTTGGGATTGATGGTTCCATGGCAGGTTCTTCTAGGCCTTTTGGCAGCTGGTTTCTGTCATTGGCTAGAGAAAGGGGAGATCGCTCACCTACCTGCCTGACCTCATGTTTCCTCACAGAGATTGAAGGATTCTTTGACGCTTCTCAGGGTGTCTTAGAGAACGCTTTCACTGGAGTTGCCCATATATATATATATGTTTTATATGACCCAATGGAACGAGGCTTCTTGTAAGGATCTGTCTCTCTTTAGCTGGGCCTGTAGGCCAAATTGCAGGGGCAGGAACTCCTGGTTCCGAGTACGAATAGATGGCATGTCTCCTGCATCAGGATTCATCCTCCAAAAGGTGGAGCTGGTTCTTGGGCGGCAGATGGTGTCTAATGAATTCCCCTTTTTAAAAAATAGTAAAAAAGCAAAGCTAGCGAAACATTTCAATTTTTATCAAGTCATTGTCAAGTAATTATAGTGCCGCAAGTGCAGAGTCTGCGTGGGGAGTGGGGAGGGAATCTGATCACATCTGTATCACAGAACAAACTAGCATTAGAAGCCGGCCTCATCAGATCAGAAGTTGCCTTGTAGAAGAGACAGGTGTTAGGAGCGCTACTTCTCGTTGTCTTAGGCGCTGCTTTCCAAAGATCTCCTAGGACCGGTATCTGAAAGCTGAATGTACGCACGAATGTTGTGGGTCCCTTCTGAGCTTACCATGGTGGTGTTGAAGCTGCTGGAACACGGTGCCTTCCCTTGCTCCGTAGGTCGTGCTGAAAATCTCAGGCCATGGGGCGAAAGGACCTTCCGTTTGCCGGCCCTGCGGGTATTGGAAGCGGCTGCTGGGTGGGCTCCTTCCTTGAGGTTGGCACCTCCCAATCTTGGAAGGACCCATGGCGCTGGGACTCCGCACCACCAAAGACACGATATCAGAAGTGGCGCCTTGGTTGTATTTAATATTGTGTGAGAACACTTTTTTCATGTTATATATACTTATTATTTAAGAAGAAGAATAGGTTGAATTTACGTTATCTAACACACGGGAGATTGCAATGCAACTTTATGCCAATAAAATGTCATTTACCTGTTCAAAATTTGTTGAACAAGAACGCGTTGTCCAACAGAGGTTTCATGCTGCAACTTTTTTTTCCTTTTTTTGTTACATAGGTACTAATTGTAATTTTTAATTGGAAGTCATCATAACACCCTTTTTTAATTCTGTAGTGTATCTTATAGATACAGATACTGAGGCACAAACACAATTGCTGTTTAAATGGAGGTTTATGTTGCTGGGCTGGGAGTATAGTGTATCAAAGATATAGAACTGTATACATTTTGTATATCAATAAATCTTTAAACAATCCCAAATAAATTTATTCTTGGTTAGACTGTGGAGCTCCTCCTTATTTTCTGGCTTGGTTGATATAAAAATGAAAGCAAGTGACAAATATTAATTAATGATTGCTGATTTGAGAACGTAAGAACGTAAGTGGAGCCCTGCTGGATCAGGCCACAGCCCATCTAGTCCAGCATCCTGTTGCACACAGTGGCCCACCAATTGCTTATGGGCATCTCACGCAGAGACAATGACAAACCTATTACTGCTCTCGAATCCCAGCATATCGCCTTAGAGGCATCCTGCTTGTCCCCCCAGCCTAAAAGATGTACCTAGGCATTCATTCTAGTAGCCACTGAAACACATGTTGTCCGTAAATTTGTCTAACCCTACCTTAAAGCCATCTAGGCTGGTAGCTGTCGCCACCTCTTCCAGCAGCACATTATATAAGCCGATGACCCTCTGGGTGAAGAAATACTTCCCCTTGTCTGATCCGACTCTCCTACCCATCAGCTTCATAGAATGCCCCCTGGTGTTGTGTGATAGAGAAAAGAAATTTTCTATACTGTGCATGATTTTATATACTTCAATCTGGTCCCCTCTTAAATACCAGTTTTCCAATCTGAAAAGGCCTAAACGCTTCAGTCTGATTTCGCAAGGGAGGTGTTCCAGCCCCTTAATCATTCTGGTTGCCCTTTTCTGCACCTCCTCTAGTGCTACAGTATCCTTTTTGAGGTGTGACCAGAATTGTACACAGTATTCCAAATGTGGCCTCATCATAGATTCATAAAGAGGCAAAATGACACTTAACCCCACCCCACCCCAAACATATTAACTTTGTCTTCATTATCAGGCTAACTAAACCCACGTTTCACTTCCAGCAAAGCATCATATTTGCATACTTGGCACCCAGTGGATCTCGGACGAACCAAAAATTCAGAAACCCTTGGAACAGCCCCTCCCACTCTGACCAAGGGCTCAGTATTAGGCTTGCTGCATACCCTTATGAGCATCTAGGATGGGAAGAGGCACTTACCTATGCTTACCCCATGCCTTCTGAAGCCCTGGAGGGTGGGGTCCGTGTCCTGTGATCTTGCATTATGTGATGACATCATCAGAATGTGACACTCGGGGCTTCCTCAGGCTCATGCCAGTTCTAACTCCTGGTTGAGTACTTGGGCGTCTCTGTGCAGTTTTCTAGGCAAAGAGGCAGAAGTGGTTTGCCATTGCCTTCCTTTGGGAAGAGACTGGGAACTGAACCAGCAACCCTCTGCTTTCCAGGTCGTTCGCTCTACCTCTATGCTGTGGTTGCTCCAAGAACAGAAATACCTCAAAGAAATTAGTTGGGGTGCTTACGCACCCATTAACTTTCTGGTTTCCCCGCACTATTTTTGTGGGTGCTGCCAAAAACCTGTGGATTTTCTAGGATGTCAGAAATTTGCTCTTGAAGAGAATTAGTTAGCAGTTAATTATTAATTAGTTTATTAATTAGTTAATAAATTATTATTATTTCAAATGCATTCCGGGACTCACTGTATGTGGGAGCTACTCAAATCATGCTTTTATTTCTGCATTAGTTTTTACTCCATGTTTTTAAAACAGTTTTGTACTTTACGACCTTAGGGATCCAAGGTAATTCACAGTATAATTTAAAACAGAAAATAAGAATAGCAACAAATAGCTTAAGAATACTCCACAGGCAGTCAAGCAATCTGTGTTTTTAAAACATTTATATGCACTTTCCAGTTTCTTTCAGCTTATCCAAGAGAAAAACTGAATTTAAAATTACTTGAACTGATCTGTATGTGTTACAAACCTCTTGAATTGTTTTAACAAACCCAAAGAAGAAGTAGAAGAGGAAGAAGAAGAAGAGTTGGCTTTTCTGCCCTGCTTTTCTATTCTCCCCACAACAGAACACCCTGTGAGGCAGGTGGGGCTGTGAGAGCTCAGAAGAGAGCTGTGACTAGCCCAAGGTCACCCAGCTGGCTTTCATGGAGGAAGAAGAAGAGTTGGCTTTTCTACCCTGCTTTTCTCACCCATCTAAGGAGACAAAGCAGCTGAGAAACCTTAAGTTCTCCCCACACCAGACACCCTGTGAGGTAGGTGGGGCTGTGAGAGCTCAGAGGAGAGCTGTGACTAGCCCAAGGTCACCCAGCTGGCTTTGTGGGGTGGGTGGAATCGAACCCGGTATTCCCAGATCAGAGTCCGGCTTCTTAACCACTAGACCAAACTTGGTGGAGGGAGGAAGGGATAGATATTAAAAAGGTCCAAAATCCGAAGCCACATATGGAATATTTTAAATGCATGGTTGAAGACAAAGGAATTCAAGGAAGACTTTCTTACACACACAAAAAGCTTTCTTAGCAATGTGAGTTCATGATTTCATAATATAGTCAAAAAGTCTTCATATAGCTCTTTTAAGCGTGAATGGTATGCAAAGAGGTGTTCCATGTAACCTCTTCCATTTCTTTTTTTTAATAATGTTTATTGCAATACTTCATCAAATTTCAGTAAGGAAGGCCATCTATCACGTTCGCGCTTTGAAATTTGCTTTGTGGAGGCAAATGCCAAACAGAGGCAGAGAACTTCAGGTTTCCTGTTCCCAACCTTACATTAAGAACCTTTTTAAAGAGCCAACTTTGGACTACTCCTCGAATTTGCTTCTTGTCTTCCTCTTTCGGGCTTTTGAACTGCCTACTTTCTTGTAAGTTTGCTGGGTCTGTTACCTCAGCCTTTGGCTTGCATTGTGGAAGGGGCCCAGACATCCAGCTGCCACAGCTGTGGAAGAGGTGGCACCTGCGAATGAATCAAAACGTGACACCAGAAAACATCACAGGTGGCATTAATAGCAAAGCTGGTGTGGTACCGCGGAGTCTGGCTGGCTTTGCCAAGACCTCCAGGCTAAGGAGACACTGGCCCCATCAACTCTCCCTGCTCCAACTGCCAGCTAGAAACAGGCATTCCACTCAGCTGCTTCAGCTAGGCAAAGGAGAGGCTACCAACAGAATGACCAAAACAACAAAGAAGATGAAGAGAACCAGGGTGATGAGGCCCAGGGACAGCAGCCACCTCAACGGTACCGACACAACCTCAACTATTGACGCAGACGTCTAGAAAACCCTAAACCACAAGATGGCAAAGAGACTACTGGCAGCCGATCCACCAGTTGAGGAAACATCTGGTCCTGAGGCTGAGCAGGGTGGGGCTGAGTAGATGCCAGCTGACCATCTCTACCGTCATCCGGGTTAGTCATCAATGAAGAGAAATTTCAAAGTAAAGAGAATAGGGAAATTCCAGCAATAAGAAATGAACAGAAGAATTTGAACTGAAGACCTCAAGTGTTTGCTTTTTGCTGTTCCTTATTCCCTCCCACACCTTTTTCCTTTTGTATCTTGTCTCTTTAGATTGTAACCCTGAGGGCAGGGACCTGACTAGGATTAATATGATATTGTAACCTGCCCTGAGACCTTCGGGTATAGGACAGGACAGAAATACAAATAAATAAATAAATAAATATTCTTAGCAAGAATCTAGAAGTGGTTCGCTGTGACCTCCTTGTGGGGAAATGCCTGGATCGAACCAGAGGCCCTCATGCTTCTGAGGTAGCTGCTCTGCCTGAGGCATCAGAGGTACAAGATGGTTTCTGGGAAACCACTGACTGCAATCTTCCCATAGGGATTCACATTCTGGAACCACTTGGCTTTCCCAGGGCAAATCCCCACAGCAAGCTTATTTCGAATTCAAAACATTTTCAATCCTCGCAGACCCTACGTCAGTTTGGCTTAACATGCTTTCCACATGTTAAATCGCCCCAAAGCGTTGTAAATGTTAATCCTCATTTCAACAGGTCTCACTCTGGTTCATGCACTTGAAATGTTTTACATTTTTTACTGTGGGAACCCTTCCGTGTTAAGGGATGAGAGTTTCCCTCCCCCAATAGCTTGCTTCCAAAGCAAGCTGTAAAATCCACCACTTAAAGCTACACTGTAGCGATCGAACCACTTCACACCTGATAACGATCGTGCCATTGAAAGTGCTGACCTTCAAAAAAGGGAAAAGAAACAAAAGCAGCTGCTGGTTTGGGGAGATGTGTGTATGTTTAAGGCGAAGGGGGCTTGATTTGCCACTGCTGCTGCGTGCCCTGAGCAATGAGGAGAGGAGGGGAAAGAATTGCCGGCTGTCCACTGCCGTTTTTCTTCCATCCAGGCAAGCAGCAGCCACCCAGCCACCTAGCTAGGCTCCCTGAAGGGGTCCCTTATGGGTGGCGCATTCATGCCAGGAGGAAGAGGACGGGGCAGCCCTGAAAAGCGGTTTTTTAAAAAGTAGCCACTGGAGTCCCCCCTTGAGTCACGTACATCCTCAGAATCCGGATTGAACGCGATTCTGGCTGAAAGTAATGGGATCAGGCAAATTCGCGTTTGCATCTGCTTCTGTTATTTCGGTTTAGGGAAACTGGATTAAGCTTCTAATGGGGATGCGGCTCCAGTGCCATCTCCTAGCGACAAGGAAGAGCCCATTTATGATGCTGGAAGAATCTATGTTGGAACCTTCAGGAGAAGTGCAAAGAAACAAGAGGAACAAGGCCGTGTATTTGGGGTCCTCCAAATACACCCAAGATGAAACAATGTGATTGCACAAGAAAGCAGGAAAAGCAAGCTTCAAAATGAAAAGGAGGTGGTAAAACCTGTTCCGTCCCAAAAAAATCTAGTCAGAACACTGCTTTGTCTCGCGAGCCAGCAAATGGCTTCTGGGTCAACCAAGATACCCGATGACTTCAATATATATTATCTTTTGTGAGTTTCTGCTTTTTAAAAAGTCTTTTGTTAAGTACAGTCGAGGAGCGGGGCAGGTGGGCTGAGGAGGAAAAGGAGTTTCTTGCCTTGAGGAGCAAGGAAACCTATATTTGCTGATTGAACAGCTATGCCGAAACTAACCCGTTGCTCATGAACAAGGCTATCTTAGCTGCGCTCTGGGATTTCCCCACTTGGAGGTTGTCCTGACCCCCTCCATTCATAAGAACATAAGAGAAGCCCTGCTGGATCAGGCCACAGCCCATCTAGTCTAGCATCCTGTCCCACATGGTGACCTACCAAATGCTCATGGGCATCTCAAGCAGAGGCAAGGACAAACCTTCTCCTGCTCTCGAATCCCAGCAAATGGCCTTAGAAGCATCTTGCTTGTCCCCTTAGCCTGAAAGATGCATCTAGGCATCCATTCTAGTAGCCATTGATACATCTGTCATCCATAAATTTGTCCAACCCAACCTTAAAGCCATCTAGACTGGTAGCTGTTACCACCTCTTCCAGCAGCAAATTCCATAAACCAATGACCCTCTAAATGCAGAAATACTTCCCCTTGTCGGATCTGACTCTCTCTATCCATCTTTTCTATACCATGCATAATTTTATATACTTCAGTCAGGTCCCCTCTTAAATGCTGTCTCTCCAGACTGAAGAGGCCTAGACGTTGCAGCCTGATTTCGTAAGGGAGGTGTTCCAGACCCTTAATCATTCTGGTTGCCCTTCTCTGCACCTTCTCTAGTTCCACAATATCCTTTTTGAGGTGTGGTGACCAGAATTGTACACAATATGCCAAATGTGGCCTCACTATAGATTTTTAAAGGGGCAAAATGACCCTTGCTGACTTGTTTTCTATTCCCTTCCTAATTATTTCCAGCACTGAATAATCTGCTGCCTTTCACAGCAGCCATGGATCTGCTGCAAGACCAGCCTCACATGGCTGACTGTTACTATGGCGACCAGGTGATCGGGCGTGCGACTGCACAGCCGTGCCACTGTGAAAGCTAAATCGAGTGCAGGGCTAGATTATTTATTAATTTAATTTATTTTTTGCATTTATTCATTGCATTTATTCATTGCATTTATTTACAGTTTGGTCTAGTGGTTAGGGAGCCAGACTCTTATCTGGGAATACCGGGTTTGATTCCGCCCTCCTCTACAAAGCCATCTGGGTGACCTTGGGCTAGTCACAGCTCTCTTCTGAGCTCTCACAGCCCCACTTACGTCACAGGGTGTCTGGTGTGGGAAGAAGAATAGAAAAGCTTTTGTCAGCTGCTTTGAGTCCCCTTCTTCTTCTTCTTCTTCTCCTCCTCCTCCTCCTCCTCCTCCCCAAAACAGCTTGAGCTATATTACAGAAAAAATGTGGCTTATGGAAACCTCAATCATATAAAAGTTTTGTTTCTTATTCCTTTGGAAGAAGCATAGTTTTTCTGACTCTGTTTTGGCTTTGGGAACGCAGCAGGGGGGCCCTTCCCTTGGACTCTCTGGGGGAGCCCGTGGACAGAGCCAGAGACGAGCCAAGGTCACAATACCAAGGACTGACCGGCCTGCGCAATCTGGGCAACACTTGCTATATGAATGCTGTCATACAGTGCCTTTGCAGCGTGGCCCCCTTAGTGGAGTATTTCCTCTCTGGAAAGTACACAGCATCACTGGACAAGTAAGTGAATTGCCTTGCAGAAGAAGAGTGCATGTTAACGTTTTTTGTTTAGTGTCAAGAGGTTTGATTCTGTACTCCTCCACAAAACCAGCTTGGTGACCGTGGGCTAGTCACAGCTCTCCTTCTGAGCTTGTACAGCCCCACCATCCTCACAGGGTGTCTTTTATGGGGAGAAGAACGGAAAGTTCGTCAGCAGCTTTGAGTCCCCTTAAGGCTGAAGAAACAGGGTATAAATTCAATTCTTTAATTATTTATTGCTTTTCTATCCTAGTTAAGTGCACGGTATTCTTTCCCATTCATCTTGTTGATGGTACCATTATTTTCATTTATTTTCTCTGAATAGCTACTATGGCCATATCACTTGTGGATTCCAGATTACAGCTGTAAGATCCAGGAATATCACATAAGTGAAAATATCAGGATTAAATTAAAAACTCTAAAAGAGTCATAAAATGGGTTACATCTCATATTGTCCCTTATGCAAGACACTCCAGTAGTATGATGATACAATTATTCTGCTTTAAAGGTCTTTAATGCAAACAGTGCAACTCGGTTAGTCACCCATATAGTAAAAACTGCATGCTATATTTCACATCCCAGAAGAGTTTGTTCCCTGGTAACAGCAGCGAGTATTTTTTTTCTAATACCCACATAAAAACCGGCATTCAAATAAAATGTGTGACAAATGCTAATTTTGGTTGATATTTCCAAACACAGGCTGCCTCCAGACTAGCAGAATAAATCCTCAGTTAAAGGTAAAAGCTCAGCTTAGCCACTGCACAGCGACAACCGGCCGTCCTGACTCAAAAAACAGCTCTGTAGCTTCCTCTTCAGAAGCTGCAAGAGCTGAGTCAACACACATCATCACGTGGGTTGAGGCAACCAATCACATTTTGAGCTGCCCTTCCTGCTCTTGTTGTCTGTTCTCAGCGTTATGCCTGGACTAGAGGGAAACTTCAGATTTCGTTTATACTGCACAGCGAGTGTCGTTAAATCAGCATTAAGGTAAGCGCGCAGTCCTGTTCGGATAATGTGACACTACAACGATCCATCATTCATCGTGTGTGATACCTCAGTTGCGACTGTGCATTCCTCTGTGCAGTATAAACATGTCTGGATGCAGCCACAGTGTCTTTGCGATACGGGTTACCCATGATGCCTGCCCCACGGAGTTGGGTGGACACCAAAGACCTTTCCTCATATTAAACTGTAAATATTTGTCTGCGTCAGATGCTTTTTTGATCTTCGGGAACCGGGTCGTAGCTATAGTATTTGAGGAATCAGCCACAGTTTTCAATCTTTGGGCCTTTTTGTACCTTTGCCTACCACGAAGTCTGGCAAAGTTCTAAGACGTATCAGGTGTCTGCACTTTGCAACACCCGTTGCATCTGAAACTTACCCAGCACTTCTGCAGCAAGTTTGGTCTAGTGGTTAGAGAGCCGGACTCTTATCTGGGAATACTGGGTTCGATTCCGCCCTCCCCCATGAAGCCAGCTGGGTGATCCATGGGGCATACACAGCGCACAGAGCCTCTTTGATCCTAGAAGTTGCTCTATGCATGCTGGAGTGTTTCCCACGCGTATCGCTGTAGAGCGGTCCTTTGTTTCAAAACTACGTTGCATGTTCCTCCTAGCCCACTGAGAGGAAATCCTAAATTTGCGGTTTCTTTAACAAAGCGGGCAGAGCATGGATTGAGTTGTTCTTTAACGCGTACCGGGGAGGCTGTTGGTGCTTGCCCTGTCCATGTCGTGGAAGGTCACCCTGCTTTGCTTCTTTGACTCCCCAGGGAGAATGGAGAAATTGCCACCGCCTTTGCCTATCTGATGAATGACATGTGGCTTGGAGACTTTGACTGTGTTTCCCCAGAGGTGTTCAGGCTGGTGATTGGGGAGCGATACCCGGCGTTCATCAAGAAGACGCAGCAAGATGCTCAGGAGTTTCTGATTTACGTCCTGAACGAACTGCATGAAGCTCTCAAGCAGGTGGGCTCTCGAGCACTTTCTGACCACTGTGGCTGGCCCTGGACTTAAGCTCAATTAGCTCTGTTCATATCTGGTTCCAGAGGGTTAGCCAAGGGTTCCAGTGTCCTTTCGAGCAAATTTGTGGAAGCCACCTGGAGCATGCTTTCTTGGGTGTTTTTCCACTGTCATTAAGTACCCATTTTAGCACCCATTTCCACCACAGACCCCATTAGGGACACATTTGTTTCCACCACAGCTAGGGAAATCCAGATCATAATGAGTCCTTCAGGACCTATAATCCGGATTTCCTGTAGACCCCCATTAAAGGGGTCTACAATGGGGTCTTCAGCCTGAAAATCCAGATTGTATGGAGCCTATTTCCACTACAATCTGGCAATGGGATCTAGTGGAGGCTTGGGGCGGGGGGAGGCACCCATGGGGAGGCGCCCCAAAGTCAAGACTTCGGAGTCCCTCCAAAGGCAGCTCCAAAATCCTTCTGAAGTTGCCTCTGGAGATTAGCAAAGGCTCCAAAGTCCCTCCAAAGGCAACTTCGGAGATTGTACCCCCTGTCCCCCAAAACACCTGAGGTGACAGGCAGACCCCTTGTGGTCCAATCCAGATTTGCCACATGGGTGCTCCGGTGTTTCCAAAGCAGGTAGGCTAGCACCCACTGCTATTGGGTGCTAGACCACCCACGGAAACACATTGGGTACTTCCCTTAATCCAGATCTACTAGATCCGAATTAAGGGAAGTACCCATTCCTTAGATCAGGATTAAAGGAGCGCAGTGGAAAACCACCCAATGTAGGACTTGTTCACACAAGCTGATGCATCAGGCTGAATCAGTATTCATCCTTCTCCAAATATTCCCCCTGAATACACACAGAGGTGCGCTTCTGTGTTGCCACTGCGTCCAGCTCTCCAACGTGCCCTCTGGTGCCTGTTTAAGCTGGTGTGGGCAGGCACAGTTGTGTAGTGGTGCACTGCATCACCTACTTGCTGCAGCAACCGTGACACACACGCCAGCTGCCATTCTTGCTGCAGTGATACGATCACCTCAGGCCTAGAGGCAATGGGCCTTGTCCGGCATTTAGGGAAGCCCTGGCTGCATTTGGAATAGATCCGGCGTTTCAAAATGTGGATGCCTTATCCATTCCAGAAATGCCCTTGCACCTAATAAAGGTGTGAATTGGCTCACCGTTGTTTCAACTATGCCAGTTTGGTCTAGTGGTTTAGGGAGCTGGACTCTTATCTGGTAATACTGGGTTCGATTCCACACTCCCCCATGAAAGCCAGCTGGATGACCTTGGGCTAGTCACAGCTTTCTTTCTGAGCTCTCACAGCCCCACCCGCCTCACAGGGTGTTCTGTTGTGGGGAGAAGAACAGAAGGTTTGTCAGCCGCTTTGAGTCCCCTTAAATGGGTGAGAAAAGAGGGGTAGAAAAGCCAGCTCTTCTTCCTCCTGAGGTGGTACCCCTTAGAAGAGAACCAATGTTTTCACATTGCCTATAATAATCTGCCAACCAGGGTCCCAGGAGATTAAAAAAATTTGGACTGAACATCATCATACTGCCCATGAGTCTTTCTTGAGAAGCTAATAGTTTAACTAATTAATAAGTAAACACACCAATGCATTTGAAGTATATTATAGAAATATACATCCATTGGCTCCAATTCAACACCTCTCTTCCTAAGAAGGGCAGGGCAAGTCCATGACTCCAGTGTGGTCAGCCACTCTGGTCTTGTGGTTGCCCTGTGAGAGTCTTATCTGGCAGCCTCCCAGTTTGAGTCCACACTCCTCTGCAAAGCTAGCTGGGTGACCTTGGGCTAATCACAGCTCTCTTCTCACAGCCCCGCCTACCTCTCAGGGTATGGAGAGAAGAACAGGAGGTTTGTCAGCCGCTTTGAGTCCCCTTAAGGGTGAGAAAAGCATGGTATGAAAAACCAACTCGGCTTCATCTTCTCTCCTTTCTTTTACAGACGAGCAAAAGGAGAGCCCAGGGGACCTCATCCATGGTGTGGGAATCCAGGGGGTCCGCCAGCGAGTCCTCCATCATCACCCGCCTTTTTGAGGGACATCTCAGTTACGACACCATATGCCTGGAATGCCAAACCACCACTTACAAGAACGAGATCTTCACCGTGCTCTCCCTTCCCATCCCTTTTGAATCCGAATGCTCGCTGGAGGTATTGGATTAAAAGAAAGAGGCCGCTGACGCTCAGCCGTCTGCGCAACATGGATCATCACTGCTGCCCATGTTGCTGCTGGAGTTGGTGGCTCAGTTCAGGTTTACTTGTGAGCCAGTCTGGCCTTGTGGTTAGAGTGTTAAGACTCTAATCCACTAGTCTCCTGGTTCAATTTTGCACTCCTACAGGAAGCCAGCTGGGTGACCTTGGGCTAGTCACAGCTCTCTTCTGAGCTCTCACAGCCCCACCTACATCTCAGGCTGTCTCTTGTGGGGAGAAGAGCAGAAGGTTTGTCAGACACTTTGAGGGCACTGAAGGGTGAGAAAAGCAGGATATAAAAGCCATCTCCTTTTCTTCTTCTTCTATCAATAGCTGTCTATTTGCATTTTTATCCCACTCTGTACCCAAAGGTTTCAGATTTTTACAATAGTAAAAACAAATATAAGAATGGACATACAATAAACACAAGCTTAGAACAATGAACTCTAGAATGTGAGTCCCAAATTTCTTGAACGGCAGTTTGATTCTGATGTTAGTTTGGCCTATTTCACCTATCCACTTTGGTCCAGTTGTTAGGGAGCCAGACTCTTATCTGGGAATACTGGGTTTGATTCCGCCCTCCCCCATGAAGCCAGCTGGGTGACCTTGGGCTAGTCACAGCTCTCTTCTGAGTTCATCTATGTCACAGGTTGTCTGTTGTGGGGAGAAGAACAGAAGGTTTGTCAGCCGCTTTGAGTCCCCTTAAATGGGTGAGAAAGGTGGCATAGAAAAGCCAACTCTTCTTCTACTTCTCCAGATTTTATCTCCCAGTGTCTAGTATGGTATGGAAGGGTCTAGGTGGGTGTGCCTACACACATGCTGGGAGGGATGGACTGCTCTATACAGAGTCAGGCCACAGAGATCTTTGTGCAGGAAGCAGAAGAAGTAGGGTGGCTGGATTGGGTCTCAAATCCAGTACAAGGCACAAAATAGGTCTCAAATCTCACATCTATAAAGGTACAATGTCAAAGCACAAAAAGATCTGGATCCAAATGTATTTACTAGATAACGTAAATACAAAGATTAAAAGGACATGCACGTTGAAAACAAAACAACACAGTAGGTAAAAATATTGTAAATATTAGAAGCAATAAAGCAACCTAAGAAGAATCAATAAAACAACCCAAGGACAAAGGGGCATTTCTGTGATTGTTAGGATCTTTCCCCCAGTGAAACATAGCAACAGCATTAGAACTTACATCACTAGGCTGGAAGGCCATCCAGCCTGAATGACACCAAGTGCCTTGTAATCTAGTAGTGTAGCCATAATAAGCAAGAAGTTCTATGAGAACAGAATTATGTTATGGGCAGCAGGCCAGTGAGACGCGGTGGAAGAGACCTGTCAAGGAGAGGTCCAAAGTTCTCACGTGGGACATCTGCTTCTCTATGACTTCATGTTAAATCCACAGGTTATATTATTCAGTTTGTTCCAGTAATCATGTATTAGTGGCTAAGTTGTTTACTTGTATTCTTTTCCTATACTCTGCAATCATTAAGCAATAAAACCTTCCACTGGGGATGCAGCCAAAACTCTGATTTTGCGTGGGAACTCCATGCAAACACGCTACCTGCTGTGCACTAGCCAATGTGCTAACTCTGCTAACCTTCAAAGGTTCCAACAGTGATTCGTACATGGCAAACTCAAGCCGAAGCCTGGATCTCCACAGACCTTTGTTTTAGGCTGCAATGGGCAGTGGAGAATTTTCCTGCAAACGTTGGGGGCATGAAACCAACTAATGGATCCTTTGACAATTACGCAGAGCCTTGCAAAATGTAGCATCCCGCAAGCAAGTAGCTGACTGAGTCAATCCACGGTACCCGATGCATCTTTTTTCCAGCTATCTCCCCATTGCTTTCCCTTCAGAAATGCCTTGAGTGCTTCTTCCAGCAAGACATGCTGACATGGAACAACCAGGTGAACTGCTCCTGCTGTGGAATAAAGACCGACGCTGCGGTGAAAGCCAGTGTGGCTAAAGCACCGAAGATAGTGATCTTCCATCTAAAGAGGTACGATCGTCCTTTATTAGCTACAAGGTCACTTCTGTTTGCTACTAGAGATGTGCATGAATGCATTCTTTGTATTTGAATTTGAGTTGATTCGAATATTCAATTTGATTCAAAATTTGAAAATCCGTATTTTCAAAAATCCGATTTGAATCTGGATTATCCGGATCCGTATTTTCAAAAATCCGATTTGAATCTGGATTATCCGGATCCGTATTTTCAAAAAGCCAGTTTGAATCTGGATTATCCGGATCCGTATTTTCAAAAATCCGATTTGAATCTGGATTATCTGGATCCGTCTTTTCAAAAATCCAATTTGAATCTGGATTATTTGGATCCGTATTTTCAAAAATCCGATTTGACTCGAATGATACGAATTTCGAGAACATTTGGATCCGATTTTTGAATTCATGTGCTTCCCCTTTTGCCCTGTTGTCATCCTGTGTTATATGCGATATAAATGGATCTATTCAGTCGAATCATTCGAAAATCCATATCGGATTTCCAAAAATTCAAAATTCAATCAAATTTGGAAATCTGGATTTTCGAATTCGAATGTTGATATTTGTTGAATTCGAATCGGATTTTTGAATTTTTGAATGTCCATGCACATCCCTATGTCATGCTCATGCGTAGATAGATTCACATAATAATCAGGCAAATTATTTGTAAGTTAATTCTGACATAAAGCTTTTTGACACTGACAGAATTGACATTTGGCACGGGGACAACTGCCGTAGAACGAGAGAATTCTGAAAAGAAATTCTGAATTGAACCACTGATGAGGATATTTCTTTTTCAGATTTGACTGCCAAGGCAATTACAAAAAGAAGCTGACAACTGATATCTACTATCCGCTAACTAACTTGGATCTGTCTCCTTACATATATCCACTGTTTCGGAAAAATCCCAAATACAGCCTGTTTGCTGTAGTGGTGAGTGCCAGTAATCATGAAGACACTTCTAGTCTCCACAAATAAGGCAAACGTTTGAAATAAACATTCCATTTTCACCAAATATTTACTGGATTAAATTTGGATCTAAATGCACAGACAAGACTCCATGATTTGATTGCTGCAGCTCAACAAATATTGGTGGAAAATTGGAAGTAGCAAGAAGAGAAACCAAGGTCCTTCTAATAGGAAATAACCAATAAATGCCCCGATTCCAAAAAAGGAATATAAAACCTTATTATAAAGAATAGCTGTAAATTTACTAATAAAAATAGTATATCTTATAAAAGCTTGTAACAATATACAAAAGAAATAACAATATGCAAAAGAAAAAATGAGGAGGGGTGGTGTATAAAAACAAGAAAGGAGATAACAAATGTCTAGCTTGGTTTCTCTTCTTGATAGATCTTTTGTGTTGCCTGTGTTGAGTTGATCTATCTTATTTTGATTGTTTGGGAAAATTGGAGGTATGCTGATAATCCAACCATAAGGGAGTGGCAAAATGAATTATGGAAAATTATGATAAACTAATTTATCCTATGTAAACAGCGTCAAATGGAAGATAACACTAATCATGTATACTGTAGAAGGATTGTAAGAAAAGAGATTTCTATTAAAGTGGCTGCATGCCTAGACAGGAGCCACAATTAAGTCCACTGAATTGGTCTACCACAGGGGAGAAGGTACTTTGCATTATGTTGTCTGTCTGTTGTAAACCGCCTTGGGCAAAACTTTCATTTGGAAAGGCGGTATACAAATGGAAATGGAAAATGGAAATGGAAAAATGGTATTGGAACATTAAATGTTTATTTATTTACTGTTGTTTTTACTTGAGGTATGTATATGTGTATGTAAATTAAGTATGTTACTATTAAATATTTGAGGGGGGGGGGAAGACACTTCTAGTCTCCAAGAATAATTTCCCAGCTGCCCAAATCACCAAATTTTTCTCTTACATAGAAACTCAGCCAAGATGACCCAATTCTTAAATTACTTTAGAGATCTTTCTCTGACCAAAAAGGTCAAGGTGAGCTTCAGTGAAGTCCACAGCCTAGTGTACTTAGGTTAGAACACATGGGGATGGGTCCCCCATTCACACCTGGACAGGTCCCCGTGTGGCCCTCCATGCCTGCCACTGGGTCACGATCAACCCAATGGCAGGCAGCCAAGATCATGCTGGGCGGGTTTAATAGTGTAAATGTATAAACTCTTTAATTGTATACTTATTTTTTTTAAAAAAAAATTAAAGATGTTCTACGGGGTCAAGTGCAAATTGGGCTCTGCTCTAGCACCTTTAATTCAATGACACCTCAGAAGTGAAATCAAATTACTGAAAGTTTCTGGAATTGCATTCAACCATTACTGACTATGTACATATGAAAACTTGTTATATAGAACTGTGTGATGCCAGGGCTTGTACTTGCCTTTGCTCTTTGAAGGAAGAATTAAATGGCAGATGGATGGATGGGTGGGTGGGTGGATGGATGGATGGATGGGTGGATGGGTGGATGGGTGGATGGATGGATGGATGGGTGGATGGGTGAGTGAGTGAGTGAGTGGACAGGTGGGTGGGTGGATGAATCATAGAATCATAGAATCATAGAATGGTAGAGTTGGAGGGGACCTCCTGGGTCATCGAGTCCAACCCCCTGCTCAAGGCAGGATCTCCTAAACCATCTCAGACAGATGGCCGTCCAGTCTCTGCTTGAAGACCTCCATCGAAGGGGAACCAACCACCTCCCGTGGCAGCCTGTTCCACTGGTTGATCACTCTTACTGTTAGAAATTTTTTCCTAACATCTAAACTAAATCTATTCCCCTGCAGTTTCACCCCATTGTTTCTAGTCCTTCCTTGAGAGAGTGAGAACAGGGCTGATCCCTCTGCCCTGTGACAACCCTTGAGGTATTTGTAGACAGCTATCATGTCTCCTCTCAGTCTTCTTTTTGGTAGACTAAACATTCCTAGTTCCTTAAGCCGTTCCTCATAGGACATGGTTTGCAGACCGTTCACCATCTTGGTAGCTCTCCTTTGAACCTGCTCCAGCTTGTCAGTGTCTCTTTTAAACTGGGGTGACCAGAACTGGACACAGTACTCCAGATGAGGTCTGACCAAGGTAGAGTAGAGGGGGATAATAACTTCACGTGATCTGGACTCTATGCTTCTCCTAATACACCCCAGGATGGATGGATGGGTGGGTGGATGGATGGATGGCTTTCTCTTGGTGAACTTTCAATTATCATTCTTTGTTACAGAACCATTTTGGAGATCTGGACAGTGGCCACTACACAGCGTTCTGTAAGCACACGCTCACCCAAAACTGGTACAACTTTGACGATGCTCAGATCAGCGAGATTCCAGAATCTTCCATACAAACACCTGCAGCATATCTCCTGTTTTACAGCTGCCAAACTTTCTCTGTGCCTGTAAAACCCCAGAACGGCTAGGAAAACACACCGAGAACCTTTGGTTAGCTCAGGTGGGCAGGAGAGGGTGGCAGGAGTTGCTGGGCCGGATTGGTTTGACCGATCATGGTGGAAGAACAGCTCCAAGTGCACCAGCTTGTACCTGGTAAGCAGTTTCGAAATGGGTCTCTGCCTAACTTTCTACAAGGAAAAGATGCACGTTCCACAAGGATAGACTTCCAGTAAGGTTTCATCTCTAGATAAATAAATTCTTCCTGGGCAGCCGATTGAAAAGTGCTTTTTACTGCTGTGGATTACAAAGACAAACTACCTAAAGGGGTTTTGTGTGGATAGTACATACCACTGAATGTTGCGTAGTGAGTTGGGGGGGGGGAATTGGGACAAAATAATCCACAGTTTATCTCATCTCAAACCAGGGACCTTTTTGTTCTTATCAGGGGCAGATCTGGGTGAAGTGCAAACTACGGATGAGCACAAATTGTATTTTTGCATTAGAATTCGAGTCAAATCGAATGTCAAAACATTCTATTCTATTTGAATCCATTACATTCGTATTATACGTAGCCGTTTATGTTTCATGTGCATCTCGTTTTAACCCGTATGCATCCCGTTTCCGTTCTGTATTATAAGCAAAAATGTGTACCGATACTTATGGTATTCATGCAGATTTGTATGCCATACATACATATCTGTACATTCAGATGATTCGATCAAATGTTTTGGGACACTTGGAATTCGTTAGGATGTCTAAATTCGAATGTGAAGGCATTCTGTTTGAATTCGAATGTTTAGAATATCCATGCCCATCCCTAGAGTAAAGGCTCCTGGGCCTCTGCTGAGATGAACAGGTGACTGCTTGACTGTGTGGCTGCCCCAGGGCAGCCTCTGCATGGAAAGTAGTCCAAAGGCTGCATGCAGGACATCTTCTAGGTGTTCCTAGTGAAGCGGTGAAGGAAGCTTTACTGGTTCACAGCTTCTGAAGACTGAGAATGGCCATGCAGGCCGGGAGCCACTCCAGGACGGTCGGGGCTCTGGTATGTGGGAATGCCCCGCGGTCCCTGTGGGTGCTGCCTTCCTGGAGGGCCTTGTGTGGAAAGGTCCCGGTTCCCTTAATAGCAATTTGGGACTGAATAGTCAACAAGTATAATCTATGTGTGGTGTGTTTTCCAAGCCTTAAGATGAGCCTGTGTGTCTCTCCATCGATTTCAAGCACAGCAACTGGGGAGAGAAAGGAAAAGCTTTTATTTCTATCCTTCTTTGTAGAGTAAATATCAAGGTCTGAGCTTCCTTTTTTGAAATCATTCTGAGAAAGACACACGCTACGGAAACGGAGCACTCGTGGTGCAGGAAGTAAGGTGCTGAAACATCAATGCAGCAGAGTCCCAGAATAAAAATCCCAAAGTTACCGGAGGTCTTCTTAGAGAAGAAACTGTCTCCTCAAACATGGACTGCAAGCATCCGAAAGGAATCCTTTTATTGAGTTGGGCAAACTATGGCCTCGCCCTGGTAGGGACAGATAGTTCCTCTCTACCCCCAGGTATAAGGACTGCAGAAGAAAAGATGTCCCTGCTGTTTAATGTCAAACTCTTGGGGAATTATTCACACAAAACAGGAATCTGACTTCTCTCTCGTGTTCTTTTTTCCCTCCCTAAACCCATGCCAAAACCCAACGTGGCCAAGAGTCCAGAATCAAACAATTGCCCAAGAAGCCATTTATATGCTCAGGTAACTGTTTCAATAAGATTTAATACATGAGTAAATGAAACTCTTATATTTAAAAAATTAAAAAGAAAAGTCTCAGTTCTGTAGAATACATTTTAAGGTATGTAGATAGACAATAGCTCCAACAGAAAAATACAGCTCTGTTCCTCCGTACTTATACTGATGAAGGTATTTAGATTAAACGAGAGGAAGCTTCTTCTAGCGGGTCTCACCAAAGTACCACGTACCTTTATTCTCATATACAAAGTCTAGATGTGCAAGTCTGCAGTCAATTATGTACACATACATTCCTACCTGTTCACATCATTCTAAGATATTCACAGTAGAATCAAGCTTAAGGTTAGCGTGAAAAGGCCATAAGAGTGGGAGAGAAAAGAAAGGTAAATTTGGGGTTTTCAGATCTTAAATCCATACACCAATGGCTTTTAAGAAGAGTAAGCTAGATTTACTGTTTTGGAGCATCACTAAAAATCAGTTGTCCTGAAACAAGTTGTTCCATAGTCAACAGCAAAGTTAACCATTTTTGGACTGAAGCAGTAACTCTAACAGACATCACAGCTGAGAAAGTGCCTCCGTCGCCTCCAAACCCGGCGGGCGACCGTCACACTCCGTGCAGCTCAGCTTAGCATGGAGCCTCCGTAAAAAGGTTCCGGCGATGTTTTCTTTTTATGTGGCTATATCAACAGTTCGCTGTTCAAAAGACGTGTAGAAGAGGATGTAAGCGGCTGAGGATTTCACAGAAGACGAGGAGATCTCAGAGACTTCGTGGTCGTCAAATTTATACCACCGCTGTTTTGAAGCATTTTTGCAGTAGGCAGTATAGTGTCCTCCATCCAGACCTCCGTAATGGTTCTACGAAGAGCAAGAACAAGGTTAGGAAACCGTGCCAAGGAAACCACACTTGGTCAGATCTTTCCCACACTCAAATCAAAACAGCAGCACCACCACCACCACACCTGCAAGCTTAAAGGAGCAAGAGTACAGATCTGCACAAAGACATTCACTTTCTGGGCGAGCTTGATTAGAGATATTCTTGATCATATGTATTTAAATCCATTATGTTGCTTGTTTTATTGTCGCTTATAGTGGGCCCTTTTACCTGTTTTATGTACTATCTTCTAAGCATGCAGACTCACTTGATTTTATCTGCACATTGTGATTTTAGATAAGAAGTACAAAAATGTACAAAAAGTTAACATTGCTGATTCTGGTCTGTGGCCGGACAAATAAAAATTCATTCATTCATTCATTCATTCAAAAATGCAACTCAATGTCTGAATGTGCAAATTTCTGCTTCAAAGTGAAAGCATCGAAGTTCGAATGCCTTTGCGCCCTTGCAGATCTTTAGAAGGTCAGTACAAGAAATATTAACAATAACTGAGGCGTTCCTCCCTTTAGATCGACTGATCTATCTTTTGCTAAGCCTTAATATAAATTGACCTTAAAACTCTCTTGCATTTCATGATTCATGCAACAAACATAACAATAGCTAAGCAATGGAAGGAAGCACAAGCACTGAATATAAGAGAATGGTATGCACAATTTTGGGTTATTACAACAAATGAGTTTGTGACTATCTTAAAAAACTAAGATGTTGGGAGAAGGACGACAAGAGGCAGGGAAGAAATTCCTGGATTCCTTTTATCAAGGCTGTGCAAAATAATAACAACAACATATATAACAAGGCTCATTTCTTTAGTTGCAAACTAAAATTGGACCTTAACCAACACATCCATGTCTGTGGAGAAAAGGGAGGGGTAGAAAGGGAAGGCAGATTTAATAGTATAAGCTCTTTCAATTGTATAGATTTATTATGAAAATAAAGTAATTTTAAAAAAATAAAGTTTAAATGCCTGGACTTTTGAATGAAACGAACAAGGCTCCCAGGGCGTGAATGCAAAAATGTGATCAAATTTTTGCACTTTTGCAGTTTGTCTGAAAGTGGAAATGTCTGAACATTTGAACAAATGACACGATATGAATTTTTGGATGTTTGTTTCAACTGTGAAACAAATGTGCATTTTGTTGTTGTTGTTGTTCGCGCACGTCTCTGATGAATTGGCTCCAAGTTTCATAAAGGAAAATCAGATCCTAGAAGTGGAAGATCAGGTATCACTTGTTGCTCAATATGGGTCAACTAGTCAATAGGTCTCAGGACTAAATAAAGTTACTTACAGATACTGCAAATAGATTGTATCTCTTTAAGTTGCTCTTTGGGCCAATAACGTATTGGGACAGGTCAAGGCTTTCCAGAGGGAAATCCACAGAGGTCTGCAGCTTCTGTTTCCATCGTCCATCATAGGAAAATCTAGGAATGAGTGGAAGGACAAGTTTAGGAAACAATAATTTAGGGAAGGACTGGAAAAGCTGCTTTTGCCTTCACCAGAGTTGAAGGAAACAGAAGCAGATGGGTGCAACCATGAGAGTGCCGGAATAGGGATGGGCACGAATATTTGAAAATTCAACGAATGTTGGAATTTGAATTCGAATGGGATTTCTTAACATTTGAATTTAGACATTCAAACGGATTTCAGATGTTCCAAAACATTTGTTCAAATGATTCAAAACATCTGAATGTAGAGATATGTATGTATTACAAACATATACGTACAAACATACATATCTGTACGCATTTGCGCTTATAATATGGGATGAAAACAGGATGCATATGGGATAAGAGGCAGCATATGAAATGCGTATGGATATGTATAACACGAGTGTTGTCGACATATCTTTAAATACGAATCTAACATTCAAATAGATTTGAATGTTTCGGATTCGAATAGGTTTTTTTTTAACATTCGGATTTTAAGCATTCGAGTAGAATTGAATGTTTTGACATTCGATTTGACTCGAATTCAAATTAAAAAAAAACCATTTGTGCACATCCCTATGCCAGGATCTCTTTGAGGAGCTACGAGATCTTATGTGGAGAAGGATCAGGATGGAAAGAGTTTGTCTGCGTGTTTACCACAACTTGAATCCAGCCCTATGGGACCTGACAACAAAGACTGGACTGTTGCACCAAGGCACTTATTAGGACCTGGCAAAATGGTCTAGAATTTATTTCCACCCAGGTTAAAAAAAAAAAAATTCTTGGATTGTGTTCAAGAGGTTTCCCAGATTCTAACCATTACTCATCCACTCTGTGAAATAAACATGTTATTTTGACCACTTCAGCAGCCATGCCACTAGCAGACTATTTAAGGAACTAAGAAGAAATGCACACTCTCTCTGCGACCTCCGACGTTGTTTCCCTTACCTAACAGGTAGTTTCTAGTTCAGTATTGAAAGATCAGAGACCCTGGAGCAGGGAAGCTGCTCTATAACGTAGTGGAGGCTTGCCATAAACAACAGCAGTGGTGGACACCAGCCGTTGTGCCTGGTGAGATGAAAGGCAAGGCAACTAGAAAGAGGCGGTGCAAGGGGACATAGAAAGCAGAGCTGATGGTAGATGAGAACCTGTTTGTGCTGCACTTCTAACAAAACACACATGGAAACTGAGCTCACTGAACACAATGGAGAACCGGATCTGAACGGAAACCTGCATGGGAAAAAAAGGCAAAAAGAATGGGCAGAAGCTCTCAGCTGATTCAGCTGACAGACGCCCCACGCTTGGCTTTCACGTATCTCTTGCTGCTGCATAAATGGCTCCAGTGAAAACGTCTCCTTCGTGAAGCCCTGTAGTCAGCCGGAGGAGCCGTTACTGACTCATCTATCTCAGTGACATAAATAAAAACTCACTAAAAGTGAGCAAAAAAACAAACAATTGGGTTCTATACCCCCCCAAAAAATATATGTGATATTTACTAAAAGGGTTACAATGCTCTCCCATCCTAGGGATCTTCCTCCCATTCATTTTCTCCTACATTTGATTGAAATTACTCTAACTAAAAATTATTTCAAATTTGGTGATAAGTTTTACCTACAAACCTCGGGTGTGGCTATGGGGTGCAAATTTGCACCGGAATTAGCAAACATTTATATGGACCATTTTGAAAGATCTTTTATATTAAGCAATGGGTTTTTTTCGCCTTATATTAAAACGTGGAAGCGTTTTTTGGATGATATATTTTGCATCTGGGTGGGCACAGAACCTTTTTTGAAAGAGTTTTTTACATTCTTGAATGATATACATGATAGTATTAAATTTGAGATGTCGTACCATAGGTCGCTAGTACATTTTCTAGATGTCAATGTATTGAAAAATGGGGATTCCTTTGAAACTTATCTTTATAGGAAACCAAGGGATGTCAATTCCTTTCTAAGATATGATAGTTACCACCCCAAAGCCCTTAGGGATAACCTTCCGTATTCCCAATTTTTACGCATCAGGAGGAATTGTAAAACTTTGGAAGCTTACCAAAAAGAATCTGAGATCACAGGGCTTCAGTTTTTGGATAAGGGATATCCTCCAAAGATCGTCCAAAGAGCAAGAGAAAAGGTGGCTCAACTAGACCGTAAGAAATTATTATCCGAACCCGTACCCTCCACCAAGAAGGATCGGGTGGTAATCCCATTGACCTTTCATACACATACTCACAAGGTCAAAGAAATCATTTTAAACAACTGGCATCTATTGGAAAATGTACCAGGATACAAAAACAAACCCATGTTTGCCTATAGACGGACCCAGAATATTAAAAACAAAGTGGTACGAGCCGAAGTTCTGCCTCCCAGAATACAGAGCACCCCATCTTTGAGGGGACATTTCATATGTGGGCATTGTTCCACATGCAGGAACAGTGGCAATGTGAAACGCTTCGTTAACCCAGTGGATGGCAGGACGTATGAAATTTACAAATTTTTCACGTGTGCCAGCAAAAATGTTGTTTACGTTATTGAATGTTCATGCAAACTTCTATATGTGGGCATGACTAGCCGATGCATTAGATCTAGGATTGTGGAACATAGAAGCTGTATAAAAAATCAGAAACTACAGGCTCCTATGGTAAAGCACTTTATGGAACATAACCACCCTGTTGATTCCTTTAAATTCTGGTGCATTGATGGACTACCCTACATTAAAAATATTAAACAATTACAGCTTTTGGAGCTCAAATGGATCCATCGTTTGAATTCAGAATCCCCTAAAGGTTTGAATGAAAATGTTAATTGGTTTATTTAATGTCCTTCTGTTTTACACCCTGATTCATCCCTGATGCCTGTTTGAGTCTTTGCAGGATTTCCCCCTTTTAGTATTAGACTATATAAGAGGCTCTCTGGCAGCACCAGGTCATTTCTGATATTGAATTTGAGAGAGAAACTCACACACAGCTATTTGTGTATATATATTTTAATATTGGCCACTGAAGAAGACTTTTCTAGTCGAAACGCGTTTGGCCTATTTTTATCTATATTTTATCTATATTTTCTTTATTTTTCTGATTTTAATACATCTTTTGGCTGTGGCTTGTGGTTTACTTTTATTCCACTGTTTTTCTTACAGTGAGTTTTTAAATTTGGTGCTTTATACTATATTATTTGATTTAGTTTATTGATTATTTGCATTATTAGTGCATTTATTCTTTACATTATCAGTGGGGTCATTGTAACCCTTTTAGTAAATATCACATATATTTTTTGGGGGGGTATAGAACCCAATTGTTTGTTTTTTTGCTCACTTTTAGTGTGTTTGTTTGGGTTTCTTTTGGGATTTTTGGTTGTTCCTGTTGTTGACAGGGTGTATCCAGATGGAAACTTTCAGTTATTCTACAGAATACATTCAAAACTTGTTGCCTACACAATCTTTTTTTGATAAAGCCACCAATAATATGCAGGAGACTATAGACTGTAATGTACTCTTGGATACAGCTCTCAAAAAAATGAGACTTGAAACACATATGGGAGCTTTGGGGGAGTATTGCAAGGCGCAGATGATTCCCAGGGGTTTGAGGATTATCAAGCCCCCGGGCATGTTTCTACAGAACAATGAATTTACCCAGAGATGGGAGGCCATACTTAATAAATGTTCTTTGGACTTAATGATTCTGCTTATATCAACTAGCCAACAGGAATGTAAGGCTTTAGCAGAACAGTTTGAACATCATAAAGTAGAACTCAATAAGATTATACCATCTAGTAAATTGAGTCAAAAATTGGAGGATATAGACCAACAGGTATCCCAACAGATGTCTGCATTGAAAGAACTCAAACTTAAAAAATTCCAGAGGGACCTTAGGGATTACCAAGAAGGAAAAGTGTACACCTGGAAATCCCGGACAGGCTCCCCTCATACTTACCACAGGAAGAAGGTTTCCTTTGACACCAGTTTGGAAACCAGTAGGGCAGACAGTAGTCCATTGAGTTCTACGTCTGACTCCTGTACCAACCTATCTTTGGAGAATTCTAGAATAAATCGTAGGCCTTTTTTAGCCAAACAGTCAGACTATCGGAAGTCCAAGGACAGACAATCGGAAAGAAGAAACATGTACAAAAGCAGACACACCTTGAAACGCAGGTAGTCAATATATCTCAAGCCTCTATATCTGATCTTGAACTGCAGGTATTGAACAAGGGTTTGACCTTTGTTCCTACTCCCAAATATAATTCTTTTCATACCATGCGGGAAATTCACCAAATGTTCCGAAAAATCAGGTTGGCTAAATTTTTCTCGAGAGATGGTGTAACTAATGGCTATATGGGTACTTTGGACACGGATAAATACCATCATTTTCGCAAAAAGTCCTTTTTCAATCCCAATATTGATGACCCCCATATAAAAGTGTTCCAAGATCAAGTCCTTAAGGGCATACAGGAAATTTCAGATTTTAGACCAAAAAACTGGCATAATTTATCAAAGATACAACAAGAAACCTTGGAGAATATGTATAAGAGAACGGATATCATTATCAAACCAGCAGACAAAGGCGGAGCTATAGTGATATGGGGTAGAAAAGACTATGAAACAGAGGCACTTAGACAGCTTTCTAATACCAAGCATTATATATCCTGTTTAAAAGATCCTACAGGCGATATAGCTAAATCTATACGGATTGTCCTAGAAGAAGCATTGAACATGGGGTATATAAATAACAACACATATGAGTATTTATTGGACTCTCCAGGTAGAATTCCTTTGTTATATTTACTACCCAAAATACATAAAGACATCACACCGGTCCAGGGCAGGCCTATTGTCTCTGCGAGTGGTTCGATTTTGGAACCATTGTGTTCATACATTTCATATTTCCTTAAGCCCCTAGTCCGGGATATACCATCTTATATCAAGGACACCAAGGATTTTGTTACGTATATGGAACACTTTACACCACCCTCGGAAGACTGTTTTATGGTGACTTTAGATGTGGTATCTCTGTATACCAACATCCCTCAAGATGAGGCGCTGGAGGTATTAGAGTCGGCCTTGCTCTCCCATCCTAGGGATCTTCCTCCCATTCATTTTCTCCTACATTTGATTGAAATTACTCTAACTAAAAATTATTTCAAATTTGGTGATAAGTTTTACCTACAAACCTCGGGTGTGGCTATGGGGTGCAAATTTGCACCGGAATTAGCAAACATTTATATGGACCATTTTGAAAGATCTTTTATATTAAGCAATGGGTTTTTTTCGCCTTATATTAAAACGTGGAAGCGTTTTTTGGATGATATATTTTGCATCTGGGTGGGCACAGAACCTTTTTTGAAAGAGTTTTTTACATTCTTGAATGATATACATGATAGTATTAAATTTGAGATGTCGTACCATAGGTCGCTAGTACATTTTCTAGATGTCAATGTATTGAAAAATGGGGATTCCTTTGAAACTTATCTTTATAGGAAACCAAGGGATGTCAATTCCTTTCTAAGATATGATAGTTACCACCCCAAAGCCCTTAGGGATAACCTTCCGTATTCCCAATTTTTACGCATCAGGAGGAATTGTAAAACTTTGGAAGCTTACCAAAAAGAATCTGAGATCACAGGGCTTCAGTTTTTGGATAAGGGATATCCTCCAAAGATCATCCAAAGAGCAAGAGAAAAGGTGGCTCAACTAGACCGTAAGAAATTATTATCCGAACCCGTACCCTCCACCAAGAAGGATCGGGTGGTAATCCCATTGACCTTTCATACACATACTCACAAGGTCAAAGAAATCATTTTAAACAACTGGCATCTATTGGAAAATGTACCAGGATACAAAAACAAACCCATGTTTGCCTATAGACGGACCCAGAATATTAAAAACAAAGTGGTACGAGCCGAAGTTCTGCCTCCCAGAATACAGAGCACCCCATCTTTGAGGGGACATTTCATATGTGGGCATTGTTCCACATGCAGGAACAGTGGCAATGTGAAACGCTTCGTTAACCCAGTGGATGGCAGGACGTATGAAATTTACAAATTTTTCACGTGTGCCAGCAAAAATGTTGTTTACGTTATTGAATGTTCATGCAAACTTCTATATGTGGGCATGACTAGCCGATGCATTAGATCTAGGATTGTGGAACATAGAAGCTGTATAAAAAATCAGAAACTACAGGCTCCTATGGTAAAGCACTTTATGGAACATAACCACCCTGTTGATTCCTTTAAATTCTGGTGCATTGATGGACTACCCTACATTAAAAATATTAAACAATTACAGCTTTTGGAGCTCAAATGGATCCATCGTTTGAATTCAGAATCCCCTAAAGGTTTGAATGAAAATGTTAATTGGTTTATTTAATGTCGTTCTGTTTTACACCCTGATTCATCCCTGATGCCTGTTTGAGTCTTTGCAGGATTTTCCCCTTTTAGTATTAGACTATATAAGAGGCTCTCTGGCAGCACCAGGTCATTTCTGATATTGAATTTGAGAGAGAAACTCACACACAGCTATTTGTGTATATATATTTTAATATTGGCCACTGAAGAAGACTTTTCTAGTCGAAACGCGTTTGGCCTATTTTTATCTATATTTTATCTATATTTTCTTTATTTTTCTGATTTTAATACATCTTTTGGCTGTGGCTTGTGGTTTACTTTTATTCCACTGTTTTTCTTACAGTGAGTTTTTAAATTTGGTGCTTTATACTATATTATTTGATTTAGTTTATTGATTATTTGCATTATTAGTGCATTTATTCTTTACATTATCAGTGGGGTCATTGTAACCCTTTTAGTAAATATCACATATATTTTTTGGGGGGGTATAGAACCCAATTGTTTGTTTTTTTGCTCACTTTTAGTGTGTTTGTTTGGGTTTCTTTTGGGATTTTTGGTTGTTCCTATAAATAAAAACTCAGGCAGGAAGGCCACTTTCTTCTCAGCCCTCTCGGGTTCACTCTAGATGGGCAGAAGATGGAAGGAGAGAAAGAAGTGGTGCTGGCTTTTCTACCTTGCTTTTCTCACCCATTGAAGGGGACTCAAAGGAGCTGACAAAGCTTTCTGTTCTTCTCCCCACAACAGACACCCTGTGAGGTAGGCGTGGCTATGAGAGCTCAGAAGAGAACTGTGACTAGCCCAAGGTCACCCAGCTGGCTTTGTGGGGGAGGGCAGAATCGAACCCGGTATTCCCAGATAAGAGTCCGGCTCCCTAACCACTAGACCAAACTGACTGAAGCTTTCCTAATATCTGTCTGAATAGATCTTGGGATGGGGGTCTGCTGTCCGCATGCTAATGCAGACTGTGGCAACGCTTGTTTGGGGCCTGCCATAGTCCGCACTAGCATGTGGACAGCAGGATATTCCAGGATATATTCCAGGCCAAGTGTGGAAAGGCCCTCAGACTGCCTCTTGGGAGCAACTCTGAGAGTCTTCCTAGGCTTAAGAGTGGCATTTAAATTATTTTAGGCTCATTAGAGAAGAGAGAAAAGGAAGAAGGGAAGAGGAAACCTACACCACATCAGCCTTTGTTATTATATTTATCGACCGTTTTTCACTGAAAAGGTACCACATCAGGGCACAAAAATTAGCTACTAACGTGCATGAACGATTAGAAAGCATATTAAAATGCAATATATGGAAGCACAATATTTGCAAAAATTCAAAACCATAAAATGCACCAAGCACCACGAAAATTCAACAACTACCAAAAGCAAAGGCAAAGGGAGGCTAATAGAGAGAATGCAGGGAGAAGACTGAGAAAGCGAGGAAGATGCACAGAGATGCGGTTGTGATGGCGGAAGAAAGACCAAGAGGAGGAAGAGAAAAGGACACGCAGAAGCTGTGCATACTTGCTAAGGGCTCTCTCTCCTTTGATGTCTGGGTAACGTTCATAATCCTTTTTATGAATGTTATACATCCGTACTAAATTGAATTTTTGAAAAACACCTCAGAGGAATCCACCAAGCAAGAGAAGAAGAAGAAGAGTTGGCTTTTATACCCTGCTTTTCTCACCCATTTAAGGGGACTCAAAGCAGCTGACAAAGCTTCTGTTCTCTCCACAACACACTGTGAGGCAGGTGGCGCTGTGAGAGCTCAGAAGAGAGCTGTGACTAGCCCAAGGTCACCCAGCTGGCTTTCATGGGGGATTGTGGAATCAAACCCAGTATTCCCAGATAGGAGTCCGGCTCCCTAACCACTAGACCAAATGGGCTCACACTAAACCAAACTGAAGAAACAATGTAGTCTGACGAGAGGGTGTGCAGTAGCGGTATGCAGAAATGCAATTTTCGACATTTGCGTTGAATATCTGAATGTCCAAATTTGTACAAATAGCGAAAAAACAAATGTATTAAAATTTGAACCGATTTGAATACATTCGTATCTATTTGTACAAATATTCAATACGGATTTGATGGTGTGTTGACAGCATTCGTATATAACCGTACACATCCAGTTTTTATCCCTTACGGATACGAATAAGATGGGTATGGATACAAATATGAAAAAACGAATGTCCAGACATTGGATTCGAATTCAAACGTTCGAATTTGGCTGAACTCAATCGAATAATGAATATTTCAGATATTTTTGCACATTCCCTAGGGTGGAGAGTTACAAACATTAGACCAGTTGCCCATTTAGTCCTCTAGTGGCATCTAGTTGCATACGGAAGGGCAGCCGCAGGGCAAAGCGGACAGTTCCCCTGCCACCTGTCCTCGGGTCCAGCCCCTTTTTGAAGCCTTCCAAGCTGGTGGCCAAGTTACTGGAAGGAAACAGGTGAGCGAGAAGAGAGAAACAGAGAGGGAAGAAGATAGGGCATGGGAGACAAAGTCACTGGAAGAGGAGGAATGGAAGACGGATCTAGCTCGGAAGGGAATTGTCTCCTGGTCCAGAGGCACGCTGACAGGGGGAAGTATTTCTTCACCCAGAGGGTCATCGGCTTATGGAATGTGCTGCCGCAAGAGGTGGTGACAGCTACCAGTCTGGATGGCTTTAAGGAAGGGTTAGACAAATTTATGGATGACAGATGTATCAATGGCTACTAGAACGAATGCCTAGGTGCATCTTTCAGGCTGAGGGGGGGAGGAACTGGGGCGCTTCTAAGACCATCTGCTGGGACTCAAGAGCAGGAGAAGGTTTGTCCTTGTCTCTGCTTGAGATGCCCATGAGCATTTGGTGGGCCACTGTGTGTGACAGGATGTTGGACTAGATGGGCTGTGGCCTGATCCAGCAAGGCTTCTCTTATGTTCTTATGTTCTTAACAGAAGGGCTCAACTTTTTAGTCTCTGATGTCAAAGAGGGACCAGGTGGGCATTCATCCCATGTCTCACGTGTCAACTCTGGTCTCCCTTTCTGTGGGTGAGCGTTTCTCTACTCACAGTGAGGGAGATGTAAGAGAACCCGCATTTCTGGGGACAGTCTCAGAAGCAACCAGAGAGGTTGCTGCTTTGCTTTTAGGAAGACGAAGCTACCAATGGTGTCAAAAGCAGGGCCTTGCCAGACCTTACCTTTTCAGGTGCACTATCAGAACAGGAGGCAGCTTCCAAATTTCAATTTTTTTCAAGGAGTCTCTTCGAGTTTTACAATGGCTACAATAAAATCTATTGTTATCTGTAAGCTTTTCTTCTTTGGAAAATAATCTAAGGCATTCCTAGAGAAATCAGAATAAAAACAAATAGCTAGAAGTCAAAGAGGAAGAGCCAGCATTAAGCATTCATACAGATGGGCGGGCCTGAAGTTTTTTGGTGGGTATTTTCAGATGAAAAAAAAAAGACTGTTGCCAACTGAATTTACCTTTTTTAGTGGCTTCCAAACGTAACGGGATGCGTATATTTTACACTACAGATCAGTATCCTGACTCATTCAGAAACCAAGAGTTATAATTCAGGAGAAAGGGAAAGCTAAAGAAACACTTCCTAGTTTGTCTCCTCCTTCACAAGGAAGTGACCATATGTACGGGGGAAAGACATGGGCCATTTCTGTACCTTCATTTCTGTGGAACAGCAGCCCGGAGGAGTGAAGATTGGGGTCAGATTTGGTCTCCACACTTTGGGAGACTGGATCTAATCCCAACCTCACCAGCGTTTCCCTAAGTGCTGGCAAGGTGCGTATCGTGGAGGGGAATACGGAGCCATAGCACCGCTGCTGCAGCAGCCGCCGGACAATGCGCTGCTTGGTCACATGCCCCATCTGCACCTCTTCCACCCAGAGGCATGAATGGGAGCGCGTGCAGGACTGTCCTAGACTGCTGTGTGCAGGGGGGAAACTCCAGCATGTGTGAAGTCACTTCTGGTAAAGAAGCAGCTCCGCATATTGCAGATGCCCCATGTGGAAGTTCCCCACTCGGGCAGGTGCAAAGACATCCATATTTATCTTGTGGCTTATTAATTTAGATACTTTATGTAACTAGGTGTGTTACTCCCAGGAGAGAGGGGAGGGAAATAAGGTGGTAATGATTTTATATTTGGACCACATCAGTAAAGATGAAAAAGTCAGACCAGTCTGTGCAAAACAAGTTCTCTAGTGGTTTAAACATGTAAATCGCATTTGTGCAAAGAAATGCATGCACACTTTATTATCCCTTGCAGGATGGAAACTCCTCCTGGATATTGCCAATGATGAGTTTTAATTTGCCCTGCTGCAATTAACCAGCAAATGTTTCCCCTTGAACTAACTGCTTCCCCTTGAACTAACTATATTTAACACTTCATGTTGTTCCACAGTTTCCTCTTATAACACAGTCTGCTGTACTTTGACACTGTTGATAAAATGCTGCCTACCGTTTTAAATGCAATCCTAAAAAGAAGAAGAAGAGTTGGCTTTTCTACCCCGCTTTTCTCACCCATTTAAGGGGACTCAAAGTGGCTGACAAAGCTTCTGTTCTTCTCCCCCAAACAGAACACCCTGTGAAGTAGGTGGGGCTGTGAGAACTCAAAAGAGAGCTGTGAGTAGCACAAGGTCATCCAGCTGACTTCGTGGAGGAGGAGGAGGGTGGGAGTTGGCTTTTCTACCTGCTTTTCTCACCCATTAAGGGGACTCAAAGCAACTGACAAGCTTTTTGATCTCCCCTCAACAGAACACCTAGCCCAAGCTCACCCAGCTGGCTTCATAAAACCACTGATTTATTTATTCATTTATTTATTTACATTTATATCCTGCCCTATACCCTAGGGCAGTGGTTCTCAACCTGTGGGTCGCGATCCCAATGGGGGTCGAATGGCCATTTTGGCGGGGTCGCCAAAGGTCCCGCAGGCCCCCCCGCGTCCCCCCCCGCCATGCCCCCCGCTGCGCCGCAAGATCGCCATCGGCCCGAGCGCGCCGCTTCCTTTTCCTCCTCCTCCTCTTGCTCCTTTTTTGGCGGTGGAGGCGGCGGGAGCGGCGGCGGCCCGCGGCCGGCTCTTTTGGGGCGGGCGGCGCTGGCGCTCGCCGCGGGGCGTCAACAAGGGCCACTGCCGCCCGCCTGGCTGGGGACTCTTCCCGCCGCCGCCACCGGGGACTTCTTGGCCGCTGCCGCCCGCATGGGCTGGAAGTGCGTGGCGGTGGCGCGCAGGGAGGAGCGGGGGCGGCGGGGGGGTCCCCGGTCGGGCGGGGGCGGCTCCCGCTGGTGTCCCGCGGCGGGTGCCAGCGCCGCCTACCCTGGAGGAGCCACCCGTGGGCTGCTGCTGCTGCTCTTGCCACCGCCACCACCACCAGTGCCACTCGCCGGGCGGCGGGAAGGAGCAGAAGCGGCAACAGCGCTCGTCATGAGCGCCGAGGCGCCGCCTTCCCGCGCCTCCATGAAGCTCCACGCCCTCTTCTACTTGGCCCCACCCCTGGCCCCGCCCACGCCCGCCCCTGGCCCCGCCCCTGGGGTCCCTGAGCCATGGCGAGCTGCATTTTGGGGTCACAGCCTTGGAAAGGTTGAGAACCCCTGCCCTAGGGTCTCAGGGCTGGTGGGCTGGCCTCCATGGGTCTCTCATCCTCAGGTTTCCATTGGTCGTAATTATTTGCATCACACAGTTTTGCACTCCACAGTGGTCTGCAGGAAGCGAACGTAGTGTAATGCAAGGGATTAATGCCTTCGCTTAACACAACTGTATTGCTTTCGGTGTCTTTTCTATTGCTATAACAATCTCCGCACAATCCTAGAAGGCTAAAATTAATTCAGAGGACTAACCTGTAGGGTGCATTTACTAGTGGAAGCAAGCGGCAAGGACAAATACATAAACGCCTCAAAAGTCCGAGACTTTTTGTGGCACGTAAGACACTGCACGGTGGACTTGAACTGGCCTTGAAAGAGCGCAACAATGATCGAATCATTGAGTTGCTTGTGCTTGTGCCAGGCGAGATCCGCTGCTCTGAAGTCATCCAGGTGGTCGTTGTTTTCCTCTTTATAGCGCTTCCGATTGTCAGCCTGGGAATTTGGAAACAAAAGCTTTAAAGCACGCTTGGAGGTTTTGCATGCAACATCGTCACGCGCCATTATGGAAAGACAGGAAGGTGGACCACAATGCCATACATGCAGCTAACTCTGGAGTCACACTGGACAGACGCTTTGAGCGTCCTCACCACCATGTGTAATCCCATTTCTTTTTCTTTTAGGACAGGAAATATACAATTAACCTTATTTCCCCCTTAACGTGAATTATGCTCCTTCTGGTGTTGAATGCTAGGCGTTTGTAAGACCACCCCTCTTTCTCTTTTGGGCTGACGTGGACATGACAGATGCATTGACATTAGGGATAATGCAGTTATGTCAAAAGCGGCATCGCCTGACTTATGCTTAGCTTACAAAAGCAGGTGAATGTGCCAAGGAAAGATCATACAGATATTTTGTCGTGCCTGCAACTACAGGCTGAAAAGGTTCCCACTGGCTTGTTTGTAAGGATAGCCCGATTTCGGCAGGTCCCAGACGCTGAAGAGACATGGAAATGTGGCCCATCAAGTAGTACTGCTTCTTGTTTGAACTGCTCAGAGAACCAAGGGAGAAGCAATAGGATCCTGGGCCAAAGCTGGTTGAGACCAGTCTACATACACACTGCATTTGCATCATGGAATCAAAATAATAAAAGGGGAGATTCTTGCTTTAAAATAATTCCTGGATCCAGGGTGTGGACAGCTGATTTAAGTGAGATACAATTCTCACAGGAATTCATCAAAGCTGTTCTTGCCTTCTTATCTCAGGAACTTCCTGGAGAGAAGACATCTCAGAGCAATGGGGATATCTACTAACATCCGTAGTCTTAACACATACATCAGAATGCAGAAGAAAGGGCAATGCTACTGAACTAGAGAATTAGCTGGGAGACTTCAGACATTCTTAGGCAAAGTAATAATTAAAACCTCTCCTATTCCACAGTCACAGAATGGTAACACTAAGATTGAGGAATGAAAGGAACAGAATTTCCTATTGCACCAAGGACATGGTAGGACGGTTACATATGCCAGACACGAGATGAACAAAAAATAAAGTTTAAATTTACTTACTCTCTAAGAGGACATCATAGTATTTGTAAAAATGAAAGGAGAAAAAAAGGACGGAAAACAGGTGTTTTAAAAAAACAATAGCCATTTACCACTTAAGCTAGAAAAATAGGTAATGAATAAACTATTTTCCATAGTAAACTTAATAAGTTGCTAGGCCTGTATTTCACAGAAAAATTGCTAATTACCCAGTCCACTTTTTTAATGCGCAGTAAGAAAGATAAAATAGAATAAAAGAAACTGGAAGGTCAAAAGAAGAGTGGTCTGGATAAACAACAAGACACCCAGCCTAGTACAGAAAAAAAGAATTTGTACACACTTAAAAGGAATCTAATCTAAATATTCCTGGTAGATTATAAACAATGACTTGTTACAATTTGGGTCTCTGAATGTGCTAAGTCGAAAACTAGTCATTCATGCTTATTTACTGGCACCGTAAATATACCGGTCAACAGTCTTGTGCTATTTGCTATACTCTGGGTTTTTTTGTAGGTTTGCCACAAGTCTATTGTTTTGACAGGTCACTTCTGCTTCAATTTCACCATGGCTTGTGAGAACTGGCCATATTTTGGGGTACAGAAGGGTCCAATTACTGGCTGTGTGACAGAATCTTACAAAACCCTTTAGCAAGATGTGGGAGCAGATCTTGATTGACCACAGACCTGAGTGAGGATATTTTAAAAGGCTATAGTGCCCTACCAGGTAGAAGAAGGCTGCAAATAAAACCCAGAGCTAAGAAGGTAAACCTCCTTTGTTCCCCAAAAATGGGTGAATAAAGGAATGATAAAAACCAGCAGCGCCATATTAGAGCCAGATACCAACAAAATGATGGTATCTGAGTCAACTGCTAGGGTTCACCGTCTACATGTACAAGAAGGGCACAGAAAGGTGGTATTATTTCAAGGGGAAGTATTTCTTCACCCAGAGGGTCATCTGTTTATGGAATGTGCTGCCGGAAGAGGTGGTATCAGCTACCAGTCTAGATGGCTTTAAGGTTGGGTTGGACAAATTTATGGATGACTGATGTATCAATGGCTACTAGAATGAATGCCTAGGCACATCTTCAGGCTGGGGGAGAAAGCAGGATGCTTCTAAGGCCATTTGCTAGGATTCGAGAGCAGGAAAAGGTTTGTCCTTGTCTCTGCTTGAGATGCCCATGAGCATTTGGTGGGCCACTGAGTGTGATGGGATGCTGGACTAGATGGGCGGTGGCCTGATCCAGCAGGGCTTCTCTTATGTTCTTAAAGGTTACAGTAGTGTTAATTCCAAAGTTTTGTTGCACAGGAAATATTACTTTTTTGAGAGAGGAAAAAAAGCAAGTAACCCGCAAACACATCAATTTCGCTGTGAAAATGACCTGTAAAAAAACTGACTCTTTCCTTTTGGGTCCTTTTGTCTCACGTCTCTTGTAGCTTTGTAAACTTCTGTGGCAGTCAGTTCAAATGTCACATTAAGCTACTGCTAAATGAAACTATGATTGATTAGCCCGGAAGGCAGGAAGACTGACTATAGCGTGAATGCAGTGAGTCATTCACGTTAAAGCTTTCGACTTGGGACCAATTAGATCCTGCTCTTCATTTCCTTGAGTAGTTGAATAAAAAAAAAGTTGGTTAGGGAAGAGAGGAATTTTCTTCTCATTATAAACAGCAGAGTTGTGATAGTAACCTGAACCATAAAGAAGAAATGCGGGAAGAAATTTTTAGATTTCAAGGAAAATGAAACATACTTTATTCAAGTCTTCGTGGAGACCATCCATTAAGAACAGAAGCATTTCCTGGGAATCCTGCTGACTGTATCCTGCAAACTGGTCATTAATCTTCCCAATAGTAATTTTAAAGTCTTTGGGACTGATATATCTGTACTGTCCAGTCCAGAGCGCTTTCATTATTATGCCAAACTCTTCAGCCACTTCACCTTTATGTCCCAAGAAATTTGATCTGCAATTAACAGAAAACATTAATGTTGACTTAAAAAAAAGAAAGAAGCAGATTATTGTTTCTACTTTCCTGTCTACTGATCAACCATTTAAGCCCTAGAAGGGCTTCAAAAGATAATATATACTTGAATTTATATATATATACTGTATATGTGTGTAGGTGCCGCAAATGAATACCTTAAATCACAGTCACACTCACTCACTCACTCACTCACTCACTCACTCACTCACTCACTCACTCACTCACTCACTCACTCACTCACTCACTCACTCACTCACACTAACTTTTCCACACTGTGCATGAGTTTATACCCTTGAATCAGGTCACCTCTTAAATGCTGTCTTGCAAGGCTGAAGTGGCCTAGATGTTGCTGCTTAATAATTTCACAAGGAACGTGTTCCAGCCCCTTGACCATTCTGGTTGCCCTTTTCTGCACCTTTTCCCATTCCACAATTTCCTTTTTGAGATCTGGTGACCAGAACTGTATGCAGCCTCCCAAACGCGGCCTCCCCAGAGATTTATAAAGAGGCACAATCACGTTTGTTGAATAGATTTCTATTCGCTTTTTAATCACTCCAAGTAGTGATGTTCAAGAATATTCGAAACTTGATTGAATTCATTTGAATTTGGACATTTGAATTGGAATCAAAAGTCTACACATTCATTTTTTAACATTCAAATGAATTTTGAATCATTCATATGAATCATTTGGACATTCCTATGTGTACAGATATGTACGCATTGCATACATATCTGTAGACATCTTACTCATATCTGCGTGCATTTGTACTAATACATACAGGATAAAAATGGGATGTATACGGAAGCGTATAGACACATACAAATGTTGTCGACATTTGTATCTTCAAATACGAATAGAATATTCATACGAATAGATACGAAAGTATCCCAGTTGAATCGAATGTGAATACATTTGTATTTTAAACATTCAAGCTGATTTGAATTTTGAGATATTCGATTCGAATCGAATGCCAAAAATTGCATTCGTGCACAGCCCTAACCCCGAGCACTGAATTTGCTTTTTTCACTGCTGCTGTTGACACCTTCATTGCACTGTCCACCACAACCCCAAGATCCCTTTCCTGGTCTGTCGCAGAAATAAAACAGGATATTCCAATTTCATTAAAAACAACAGCATTTCTAAACAGTCAAATAAAATAAAGTTTGCTACCTGTTGATATCATCCTGATATAAATTTCTGTTGAAATATTCTGCCAGAAGAGGTATATTACATAGGCACTGTAAGACAGAATTCATATAGCAAGTGTTCCCTAAGTTCCGTAGGCCTGTGAGAACTGGTCCCATTCCTCCAAATACAGGGTTGAGATTACGTATCTGAGATGCAGACAGCCTTGAGATTTCAGTTTTAGGATAACTGACGGGTCTGCAAGAAAAGAGGTGATTAAAAAGGCTTAAGATGTTCTGCTCCATGACTTCTACAACAAGACTCCCATACATCTCCTTATAAGTTCAAATCAGGTTTTGCTCTATATAATTTATAATTTGTTTCAAGGGAAGTTACATTAATTTAGTATTTTAATATACGAGTTCTGGAGCTTTTTTCTGGGTTGTTTTATAAGCCGCTTCTGACAGTTTCAACGAGAAACAGAGCATAAAATAAAAAATAATGATGCTCTTCAGATCATTTGTTTACTGCTTTAACCTCCAACTACAGATTTACAAAGTGTTGACTTTGGCTTGGTCACACTCAAAGACAAACAGGAGGTTCCAACTGTAAGTTTTAAAATGGAGATCAAAGATCATGTGAAGAGAGAGATCACTTGTTATAAGGTGTATCGTATGGCAAAAGCAAGAAGCATTTACATGCCCTCCGTATTCCCTATTGCTGGCAAGAAAAATGAGTATGTCACCAGCAATTTACCCATAGAACTGTGACCCACAACAATTGGAGAGTTTTTAGAAGAGACCCACTTGTTCTCCCGATTAACGGTAGGGGTGATAACGACTTTCTTTTTTTCTTCCTCTTGAATGGCCTGAGTTATGTCGGGTGAGGAGTATGAACGCTTCAGCTTGATGTGTTCTCTGTCCCGCTGATCAGTGGCCTGAGACTTTGGCTTATGTGTCGGTGGTGTAGAAGGAGGGGTAGCTGACGGGGTCATTTCCGGTGGGTACATGTGAACTGTATTAGTTGGCGAATGATAGTAACGAAAGGTCCCGGTGACTGAATCGAGAAACTTCATATAACATATAACAGAAGGGAAAACAGAAAAGTTAAGTCAGCCTTAGAACGGTTTGCAGAATTTCCTTCCTCAGAATAAACCAAACAGGGATGTACTGTACTTCAGCGTCTTCCAAATGCCAACACATATTGCTTGCGTGAATCTTTTCATATTCATCATCTTTTACTATATGTTCCCCAACATGAATCCTAACAAACAACAGAAAGGGAGGAAAAATGAGATAGAACAAGAAGCACAATTACCTTGGCCCAACCAGGTGGGAGTCCAGGGATGATCCGACCCATTTCTTCACTTCTTGCTCTTGTTAACGGCTCCCTCTGAGACTACAACAAAGGCAAAAATAACAACAACTGCACATCAAGGCTGAAGATAGTGAAAATACAATACTGTATATCATGTTGACTGTCGCTACCTTTAGGATGCTGCACATTTTCTGTGTGCAAAAATTTATACACATTTGAAAACTGGGGGAAATACCTATTATCTGATTGCAAACAGTGTCCTCAATTAGAAGAAGAGTTGGCTTTTCTACCCTGCTTTTCTCACCCATTTAAGGGGAGTCAAAGCGGCTAACAAAGCTTTTCTATTCTTCTCCCCAAAACAAACACCCTGTGAGGTGGGTGGGGCTGTGAGAGCTCAAAAGAGAGCTGTGACTAGCCCAAGGTCACCCAGCTTGCTTCATGCGGGAGGATGGAATCGAATCCGGTATTCCCATATAAGTGTCTGGCTCCCTAACCACTAGACCAAACTGGCTCAATTACTGAAAAACTTTACCTGGAAATGCTAGTAGCGGGAAAAGTCCTCAGAATAGTGAGGTGGAGGTGAAAATTTTTCACATTTTTACCTGGAAGTAAGCTTCCTTGTATGCCAACCATGAAAACTGGGATTGTTCACTATAATAATACGGTTCAACTAGGTGACAATTTCCAGTAATTTCCATATTCTGTAAGGTATATTGTGGGAAATGCAAGTAGACCATTTCATTTCCCCCACCAAACACTCTTTATAAGAGTGAAGCTCTGGTCCAACTATTCAGACTATCCAAGCAAGACCAGTGTGCTGGAGCTGTTGCAAATATCAATCTGGAACATTTTAGGAAAAACAGTATAGAAGAAAGAGTTGTCAATATGTAATAATGTGGAGGAAACACGCTACCCCATGAGTTGTTTCTTGATTCATGGAGCACTGTAGCTTATGTCTTTAGTGAACTGGCAGTGTTTTTCCTTTTCCTTTTGGTAAATGTTCTACCTAATCAATGAGTTTTACATTTCCACAGACAGCAATCAACTCATTATGACAAGTCATGCACTAGCCAGTAAATACTGGAACGGCATGAAATGTAACACAGATGGTTAGCCATTCTATTAAAGGGAGTATAGTTAAATGACAACACATGTAAAATGAGATGAAGCTATGAGTGACACAAACACCTCACACTGCATTTACTTTATTTTTTTCAGCTTCTTGTTCAGTATCCTCTCTAATGGCTGCTGGCTTTTCTGGTTGTCCTTTAACCCCAGCCTGCTGCAAGACAGAAGGTTAGGAACATGCATTTTTGAGGGTCTTGTTTCGAAGCATCTTAGTGTCTTAAAAATACAGATGAAAAGAAATACTGGTTTGTTACACGTTTTCGTGGTAATTGTACTTCCCTGGCATATGCACATAGAAGCAACTTATTAATATTTATAGATCCCTCCTGATCTTCAACAAGCATGGTTCATGTATCTTTCTCCAAATTATCAAGATGAAAAGATCCCAAATCCGCAAACCTGGTGTTCTTCCAAGCCAAAGCTTCTAACTTAGCATATCCACTGTTCTCACAGGAACACGATCAGTTTGAGAAGAACTTTCCTTTTTCCTAGTTTCTAGCTGACATCTAGAGGCCATGGAAATTTCTTTTTTGAGGAAATCTGGGCTAGCTAAGTGATTATCTGCTAGTCTGACTTAGAAAGCTGACTTTCTTCACTACCCACAACACAAAATTCCTGTGCTCGGCAACTTTTCTTAATAGACTAAACAAATCTATTTCCTTTGGCAATATCTAAAAACTAATACAAAGAGGAGTTCTATATTATAGGATTGTTACGAGTGCCTTTTGTGTTACAGTAACATATGTTAAGCTTATATATGCAAGCTCAATGTTTCTAATCCTGCATGTGAGTTATAATGTCCTATCTCTAGGATGGAGAATCCAGTTGAAGGCAGTTATAGCTAAGGCCACTTAATTACAGACTATAAAAGCCACTGTGAAAGAATATCTTTGTCAGAAGTGTCACAGAATAAGGGGTGCTTTTCCACTGCAGCCCTTAGATCTGGATCTAAGAAGATCCGGATCTAAGGAATGGGTACATTTCTTAATCCAGATCTAGTAGATCCAGATTAAGGGAAGCACCCAATGTATTTCCACAGGAGGTGTAGCACCCATTAGAAATGGGTACTAACACCCCTGCTGTGGAAACAGCTTTGCACCCATCTGGGGAATCCGGATTGACCCACAAGGGGTTGGTCCATTACCCCAGGTGTTTTGGGGGGCGGGGGGGGGGCAGTCTTCAAAGAGATTTCGAAGTGACTTCGAAGCCAATGTTGGGGTGTGTGTGTCAAAGGTGCATCCCCTCCCCTAGCCTCCTTTGGATCCCATTGCCGGTTTCCAGTGGAAACAGGCTCCCTTTAATCCAGATTTTCTGGCAGAAGACCCCATTGTAGACCCCATTAATGGGGTCTACAGAAAATCCGGATTAAAGGCCAAAAATATTTGGATTTCCCCCACGGCAGTGGAAACAATCGGGTTCAAAATGGGTGCCGTAGTGGAAATGGGATCATCCGGCTCACAGCCAAAAGGTACAAAAATGGGTGCAAAAATGGGTACAATTGACAGTGGAAAAACACCCAAGAAGTACTTACTGGGACAATCAATAAAAGTTAATTTACTGCAGCAGTGGCCAGTGCAGAAGAGCCTGCCACAAGCTTCTCTGTCCCCCTGCACTGCTTTGTAGCCTTTGTTTGAGAAGTCAGACCTATGGAGGGGGAATGTCTAGAGACTGTGATGGCAAACCCTCCATCAATATCGACTCATTTGGGTCAGATCAAAGGGAGATTTGCTGGGACGGCATTCATCAGAGAAAGGAGTTTCCGTCACCCACACCAGTCACTCACTTCTACTGCTTCTAGGTGTCCAGCATAGCCATATAATTTTTCATGGAAATCTACTTTTTATAATAATGAAAACAACTCCCTTCCTGTATCAAACCCCTGTTTAATCACACAAAGCCCACACATTTTTACCACTTGAGGAACAGAAGCTAGGTGTTGCCTCAAGACTTATCTGTTGCCTCCTTCTGTACCAAACAACCCAGAAACATGTGCAAATATCTAGCTTCCAAAATTCCTGACTTCCAAATTCACACAGAATGTTTAGGAAATAAGACGGCACGTGTACACGCTTCCTTGAGGCACGGAGGTGGCTGCCCATCTTCTGCCCCATGCAGCTCACCATGAAGATGTGGCAAGCTCACTGTTTTTGCTAGCTGTTGAGCTCCCAGGAATGTGACTCAGGCTGTGTGACTCCTATGCTACTTGTTCATGGAGACAGTTTGGAAGCTGCCATGGTCTGTAGAAACTCCAGCATATGAAGCAGGCCAACAGCAAGGAACCTGATGTGCACTTCTGTCCAGGTGATCATCCTACTAATGTTGAAATATCTTGACTGGTTACCAGTTTGTTATGGGGTCTAATTCAAGATACCATCTTGCCTTTGTATCTGCTGATCCGGTGATCATGGTTTCGCTTACTTTCAGTCAACTGGACCAGCCTCTCCCCAACCCCCTGTCAGTTCCACTAAGCTTCCCAGAAGATTTCTGGAAACCTGGGACAGCCGGAAATCATGCAAATTCATGTGCAATTTCCCAGGAATCATGGGAAATCACGAGAGATTTCCCAGCCTTTCAAATATCCACAGTTTCCCACAACTGCGTGGATATGTCAGTACAGGGTGGGTGGATACACCTGTACTGACATATAAAGCCCTAAATGACATAGGACAGAACTATCTCAAGGAGACGGTTTGTTTGGTGATAATCTCCGGGAATGCAGAGGTGCTCCCAGCATTATCCTTACACGATTCCTCAACTGTTGAAAGTGAACCTCTTCAGCTGGATCTTTGGTCTAAAGAAGTACTCTTTTCCTCTTCGTTGACGCCATCTGATCTGAACTCTGGGTTTTTTGTTTTTGTTAATTTTTAACATTTTATACTTTTTGGAAACATGGCTGATTATTTTTATTTTTTTAATAGTGGTACAGCTAGCCTGGTTATTTGCCTTTTGTGACCCTGCTTACCTTGCTCAAACCAGGATCCGCCCTTATTGACCCAGGGGATCCTTCTGCAAATTTGCGTCTCTGTGTTTCAGGTGTCCAGGTAACCTTTTCTTTTTCATCAAAAGCAATTTTGTCCACATCCAATTTTCTCCCTTCGGGGGATTCACCCTCAGTTTTATGTGCTTTTTTAATGTCCATTATGTCTTTGGGTGATTTTTCCAGTTCTTTCTTTTCAGCGGGCCCCCTTTTGGCCTGTTCATCATTCTCTCTCTTCTCTTTTCCTTCTTTTGCCCTCTGGGAAACCTCCTTGCTCTCCCCTTCTACTTCTTTTCTTCCTTTCTGCTCTTGCCCTTCCTTCTCCCGCCTCTGCTTTTCTCTTTGCTCCTCCTGTAGTTTCTCCCGCAGTTCTGATTCTTGTTTATTTTTTTCCAGCTGATGAACCTTTTCTGCAAGTATATGACTTTTTTCTTCCTCTGTCAGACCAGGCTTTGCATCCAATGATGGCTTTGTAGAACGATCTGGGACAATTCTTTCATTTGGAATAACCTGCTTGCCCATCACAGGGCTTTCGACTCTTGGCCTATTAGTGTCAGCTGAAATTTTTGTGGAAGGCTTCTTTGTGCGATCAACCTGGAACAGCAACAAAGTGAAGAAATTAAATCATTTTCATGATTTGCTATTCAGATGCAAGATATAGGGTGTTTTTCCACTGCAGCCCTTAGATCTGGATCCATGAAGATCTGGATCTAAGGAATGGGTACATTTCTTCATCCAGATCTAGTAGATCCGGATTAAGGGAAGCACCCAATGTGTTTCCACAGGAGGTGTAGCACCCATTAGAAATGGGTGCTAACAGCCCTGCTGTGGAAACAGCTTTGCACCCATCTGGGGAATCCAGATTGACCCACAAGGGTTCGGTCCATTACCCCAGGTGTTTTGGGGGGCGGGGGGGGGGGAGACTTCGAAGTGACTTCGAAGTGATTTTGAAGTGACTTCGAAGTGACTGTAAAGTCAACTTCGAAGTGACTTCGAAGCCAATGTTGGGGTGGGTCAAAGGTGCATTCCCTGCCCCTAGCCTCCTTTGGACCCCATTGCCTGTTTCCAGTGGAAACAGGCTCCCTTTAATCTGGATTTTCTGGCAGAAGACCCCATTGTAAACCCCATTAATGGGGTCTACAGAAAATCTGGATTAAAGGCCAAAAAGATGTGGATTTCCCTCACGGCAGTGGAAACAATCAGGTTCAAAATGGGTGCCGTAGTGGAAATGGGATCATCTGGCTCACAGCCAAAAGGTACAAAAATGGGTGCAAAAATGGGTACAATTGACAGTGGAAAAGCACCCATAGTCATAGAAATATTTTGAGTTTCAAAAAACATAATGCTTTGAATAGGATTAATAATACTTTCCCCCTACTGTGGAGAAAAAGGTACATATATCCATCAATGGCGGCAATGCCCTAAGGTTAAAATATTTTGGGAAGCTGTTCAGGAAAAGATAAGTGGCATCGTCTCTCAAAATGTTCAGCTATCGCCAGCTATAGTATTTTTACTTTCTTTTAAAGAGCAAGGGGTGCCCAATCATAATAGGGATTTGATTCGTTCTCTGATCATTATTGCAAAAGCGGAGATTGCTCTCCACTGGAAATCCGCAGATCAATTAAACTTAAGACAAATGGATTAGCTGTACGCAGTCTTTATTGATTAATGAACTCATTACAGTGCAACAGTATAAGATGCAACTCCTGGAACAACAAGTTCAATTCATGGAGAAATGGACACCTTTTATCACTCAGGTACAAATCAATCCCAGTCTTGAAACAAAAGATATTGACGCTTTTTCCAGATTTTACATTCTAGGCTGCATTGGATAAATTTAGATTGAACTGTATGGTCTATGCCAGTGGTTCTCAACCTGGGGGTCGGGACCCCTTTGGGGGTTGAATTACCCTTTCAGAGGGGTCGCGACGAGTCTCCCATTGCCCTTCCCTCCCACTTCCCAGCTGTTCTGCACCTGTGGTTGAGGGTCTCCACAACATGAGGAACTCCATTAAGGGGTCGCGGCATTAGGAAGGTTGAGAACCGCTGGTCTATGCGATCCTCAGAAGTGTATATTTGGTTTATGTTATTGGTTTTTGATGTTTGTTGTTATTGTATACTACTACTACTAATAAAAAGAACACATAATGCTGTTTTACTAATTCGTTTGGGCTAAACAAACTACACATATTCAAAGTCTGTTCAAATGTTGTGACTCTTCTTCCTAACACCTGCAATTTCCTGGGAACATATCAGGCTTGGACAGCCCTCCTCTTAACTCCATTCTTACTGAACACAGAATTGATTTTGGGAAATTAAATACTTATCGCCCAAGGAAGCAATAAATATCTGGGTTCATCTGTATTTCCCTTGAATGACAAAGTGAAATAATCCTACAACATGTGCCCCATGGAGAAGCAAAATGGACCGTGGGAAATATCAGTGGAGCCTTTGTATTCCTAAAATGAGAACTCTTCCATCCTGAACTTCACACATGGAATATTCACCTGGCACCTGTTCTTATGCTTTTTCACTGCCAAGCGAAAACTCTTTTAAATGTTTCTTATTTTATTTATTTCAAACAATTCTAGAATGCTATACAGTAAATCAGAATAATGCACTAAAACAAGAAAGCACTACAGTAAGAAGTAAGCCAGTCTATAGTTCCATCAATGACCTGTGGATACCTTGAGGTACAGACATGTTCTGAACAGACATTTCGAAAAATCCTCTTAGGAAGGGGACGCCAGTGTGACCTGAGACCATTTAATCCTGGTGGATTTAACCCATATGCATTTTAGATTTTTTATTTATTTTCACTTTCTGCTTTCAATTCTCCTATTATTTTAACTGGGATTTCAATGCTTTAAATTTCTATTAGTCTGTGAGATGGTAGACCAGTGTACAAATAAAAACCAACAGACAGAAGCTAGATCTAACCTTTCAAAATGAGATATTTTCTCGCTAGCAAGTAAGGTCGCTACTTTCTGAGCAAATAGGCTAGAAACTGTAACATTCACTGCTCTACACAGCTGACTATGAAAAAAATCAGCTAGTTTAGACAGGTAACATTTTTACATGCCAGTTTAAGCACCCACCTGAGGTACTATCTTCACTGCAGATACTGTTTGGGGTATAGTAGATGGGCCATCAGACTTGGCAGGAGCACCAACTGATGTGCCAGGTGGTTTACATTTCTCTATTCTCTCTTCCGGTTCATTTGTGACGTCCACTTCCACTACAGAAGGTTTTACATGGACAACAGGTACTGGTGCTGGAACTGGCTCTTCCAAAGACGGGTAAGTAAAATCCACTGAAAGACAGAAACTGCTTTTCAAGTAAATCTTTATGGGATTCTGGTATTTAATAGACATGGACTTTTTTGGTTCCACTTTTACATAAAACTAGATTAGTAAATGCCCAACACAAGAGCAGTTCCACTAGATCTCAACAAGGGAGTCTACCAGGCTCCAGTTTTCAAAATCCATCTTTTGATGCTCATTTTGATTTGGTGTACTTTTAATCTGCTGCAGCCATAACCTGGCAACAGTTTCATTACAATTATAATGTTTAAATAATTTAAGGATAAGACAACTTGAGCGATCAAGGTAGTTAAAACAAAATAAATGATCAAATAATCCCAAAGATTCATCACTTCTCGTTCACAATACATTTCCTGTACAATATAATATGCATATTTCTTTAGATTGTAAGCCTGAGGGCAGGGTCCTATCTAAGATTAATATAATATTGTAACCCACACAGAGACCTTCGGGTACAGGGCGGGATAGAAATACAAATAAATAAATAAATATTTAATAGTCTTAATAGTGTATATTTAATAGTCAAAAGTTCGATACAGGGAGAAGACAAGAACATTTTTTTTTAACGGCTGGATGGGTGGGCAATGTTGCAATTTACAGTTTCTCCATGGAATAACCTGAAAGCGATCTATACTAGATGAGGAAACAAGTTAAAGATCAGCATCTTAAAGAAAAAAACTTTGTTGTTTACCTGCTAACAAAACCCAAGATTACATTTTTAAAATTCATAGCAGGGAGGGCATTTAGGTCTGTCCTTTAATGGAGGAATAGAACTGTTTCTGTTTATTTTTTCATGTTGTAATTTGTTATTATTTTCACTGCGGTCAGTCACTTTGCACTATTTCTTATAAGAAAATGAAGGCAGTATGAGTGTAAAACTGATAGATTAAGGAATGCAATCTCTGATCCTATTATTTCCTTGCTGTAGGTCATTCCTACCAATTTCAACTGGGGATTGCTCCCAAGGAGGAGTTATTTTATACTATACATACAGGAGACAGAAACTGTTGCATCCCTGTTGTGTTGAGGTCGCGCTACTTTGGCATTCGTGGTATACTGGGGATAACAAAGAAGCCAGTTTTCATAGCCGCCTTCTAAAACCAGGGGTTCATTCTGCAGCACAGCTTTACTTTCCCACTGTAAGTAAACAATACAAAAGAGAAACCAAAATGTTATTTCCCAAGCAGCAGCAGCAAAGTTTCCAAACTTATGATTACAAATCTCAGCCAGACCATAATGTGGCATGTGACACAGTCTTACACAAACAGAGTATACTGTGCAAAAAGTTTAGGGAAGTGTGGCAAAAATGCTGTAAAGTAAGTCCAGGAAGTGATGATCTGGCCCCCACAGAGCCCTGATCTCAAGTTCATCAAATCTGTCTGGGATTACTTGAGATAGCCTACATCCACAGAAGGCCTGTGGTGAGCTCTCCAAGATGTTTTCACCAATCTCCCTGCTGAGTTCCTTCAAAAGCGGTAGTCAATATCAGAGAAATAGCTGTGTTAGTCTAATCTGAAAAGTCCAGCAAGGTAGTTAGTAGCACTTGGAGACTAACAAGAGAAGGGGTGGTGGCATGAGCTTTCATTGACATGTCTACTTCTTCAGATGTACCTTGCTGGACTTCAAAAGCGGCGTGCAAGTGGGCCTGTTGATGCTGTTTGGAAGGCAAAAAGTAGTCTCAGAAAATACTGACTGGATTTAGATTTCTCTTTGGTCATTCGCTTTACATTTTGTAAATTGATAAAAAATAAATTAACACTTCTATTTTTGAAAGCATTCTTACTTTAAAGCGTTTTTCTACAAATCCTTAAAATGTTTGAAATTCCTAGGTTTGTGTAACGGCGATATGTTCGACTGGTTGATTTTGAACAAACCAGTGACAGTTAGCAATTTCCCACCCCAAACTCAGATGATTTACTTTTTATTTGTAAAGAACTCCTCTGAGAAAGGAACTGAAAGGCAGTTAAGATCAAACTGGGCCCATGAAAACAAAATTGCATTATCTGCATCCAACAGTATATTAATTCTCCTGTTTCCAAGATGCCCAAGGATACAAGCTTGCTTTTCATCTCTAGTCATTTTCCCTTCCTCTGAGAAAAGATTCCTGCTGTTGTTGCTTCAAATTGATAAAAATTGCTTAAATATAAAAATCTGGTGAGAAGAAGAGTTGGCTTTTCTATCCTGCTTTTCTCACCTATTTAAGGGGGCTCAAAGCGGCTGACAAACCTTCTGTACTTTTCCCCACAACAAGCACCCTGTGAGGCAGATGGGGCTTTGAGAGCTCAGAAGAAAGCTGTGACTAGCCCAAGGTCACCCAGCAGGCGTCATGTAGGAGGGCGGAATCAAACCCGGTATTCCCAGATAAGAGTCCGGCTTCTTAACCACTAGACGAAACTCTAGACCAAAGTAGTAATCTGCTATCAGAAAATAGGCTTTCTAATTTTTGCCAGAGGTTTTGGTTTCAAAATAGAATCAAATGCTGCCATGAGATCCAGAACTGCACCAAATGCTTCCTCATAGAAGGGCAGGTGTATTATTCGCCTAAGTAAGCAAATATCATGCAGTGATCCAAAGTTGATCATCCTTATCTAAAGGCTGACTGACTTTCTGGTAACAAAGAATTTGACTCTAAATAGTTTCTAGCTCATTTATAAAGCTGGCACACAGTTTGTAGATCACAAAATGTAACAGGTCTACAGTTTACGGAGTTTTCAGTTTTGCTGTTTTAAAAAATTGGTATTACAACGGTTCTGCCAATAAAAGTGCTCACTGGTTTAAACTGGGTGTAATGTTCAACAGGGGTGATATAACCAAGTTTTTTAAACCTCGGTCAGTGAAAGAACCCATCACGCTCCCATCCCAGGAAGTAAACTAGCTAACACACCTGAGCTCCATCCCCTAGACGGTAGATGAACTGCAAAAACTGCTGATCACTATATCAAAATGAGAAGCAACCAAAACATTTATTTATTTATTTATTTATTTACTTATTTATTTATTTATTTATTTATTTATTTATTTATTTATTTATTTATTTATTTATTTATTTAAAACATTAAAATACGATATAATACATTAAAACTACAATCCTTCTGCCACCGTTGCCCCAATCCCAGAACTCTCTCCCCTGCCGGCAGGACCCCGTCGGCTCCAGTCAATGGGGTTAGGAATGGGCAGCATCTGCATGTTCTGACAGTGCTACTGCTGCCACCACGGTTTTAGGAAACAAATCATCTAAGAAAGTAAAATCTGTTAATGGAGTTATCGAAATACTGCTCGCTGAGTTAGCATACTCATTTCCATTAGACTTTTGATATTCCAGGGCAACCTGATAAATACAAATTTGAATTTGTTTACCTTGAAAAGTGCATCTTTCAGACTCCGTAGAGGTGTCCCTAATGCCAAGTCTCTGACTGAGCTAAACCAGTCAAGGAGAACAACAAAATTGGCCTGCCCCCTCTCCTTCCAGGGTTCCTTAGAAGTTTCTGGGAGCTTAGCTTCAATCTTGCTAGCAGTGATTCTGAAATGCAAAACATGAGAAAGCAAAATATAACACAGGATGTTTCATTGGCCATACTTGTAACAGCAACCATACAATCATAATGTAGAGGTCTACTTTTCCAGTCCTTACAATACGCATCAGTTATGTTCTAATATTATGTAAAATAGGAAGCCAACACTCACCGCCAAATCTGGCTGCTTTTTCATCAGAACTGAGTCTATGTTCAAAAACACATAGGAAATGTTCCAATATGAATCACTTTACACTTGTTCAAACGGAACGTCACCTGCCATTTTAATGAGTAGTCTCTCAATATGCAGAGGTCTCTTTAGAGCTCTACCTAGGCTTTCTTGTTTGTTTTTACCACTCTGAACAATTTGGTATCACCAACAAGCCTGGATATATCACTGGTCACACTTGCCTCCAGATTGTTCTATAAATATATTAAAGAACACTGGTCCCAGGACAAATCCTTGGGGGACCCAAATTGGTACACCTCTCCATTGTGAGAAGTGCCTTTCACCCCACTCTATGTTTTCTATTTCTTAGCCAACAGTTTATCCAAAATAGTACCTGTCCTTTTATTTAATGACCACTAAGCATATGAAGAAGACTGATGTGGGAATTTTATCACAAGCTTTTCCACAATCTATGTAGATTACGTCTACTGGATTGACCTTATCCATATGTTTAACACACCCAAATAATTCTTTGGGATTAGTCAGGCAAGACTTTCCCTTATAGAAGCTATGTTGAGCAAGGACCGAACCCTGAAGTGTTTATAATTTTACCTATAATAATGATTTCCTTGTCTAAAAGGAATGCTAGCTGACAGAACCATAATTTCTTGGGTCTCTCCTTGAGCTTTCTTAAAAATTGGGGATTACACTGGTCACTTTCCAATCCTCAGCTACAGAAGCTAAGGACAGGTTACATAAGTTTGTTAGAAGTTCCACAATCTGAGTTTTCAGCTATTTAATAATTTGTGTGAATACCATCAGGGCCTGGTTGTTGATGGTAATTTTGTCAACAAGTCTAACACTCTTCTTGTCAATACTGTTTGCCTCAGTTTGTCAGACTTCCTTTCTGGGAACAGGAGCTCAGGCTCTGCTCAAAATTATTTTCTTTTGGGAAGGTAGATGCAAAGAATAAATCAACTTAACACACTTCTGTCTTCCTCATCATCCAAGATCTTGCAGCCTCAATGGCTAGTTTCTTCTAATGCATGGCTTTACAGTTCTAGAGATATGGTCCTGAAGAGTTTTTTCCCCCTTCCCTCACTGTCTCTCTGCAGTTCTTTTGCAACCAGTTCTGATAAATAATTCAAAATTCACATTGTAATCTAAAAAGCAGCTGCTTGATTTTTGCTCATTTACAGGGTTGAATTGGATGAGGTGGTCTGTTTGCAAAGAATCCAGAGGCTTACTATTCAAATTGGGGGGCAGGAAAGCAAAAGCTTGGTGCATCCTTCCCTCTATCACGTCTTCTTGATGAAAACCCCCTTTGCTGGCAATCACTATCACTACATTGTTATGCCAAGAGCCAATTGTCTGAATACCTATGACGGTTCAATTCAAGTCCAAGTACTGGCTTGTGACTGTTCATATAAGAACACTGGAGCTTGCCTGACCCTTTAAAAAATCCAAACTGATCACAATCACATCCTATGGCCAAAAGTTCCATAGGCCAATAAACCACTGTTACAGAACACAAGTTAAGACTACTGTGTGTCTTTTAGCTCCTTTATGGCAGCTAGACAAACAATTGTTCCACATTAACATTTTCCCCATTCTACTCCTAAAAGATGGTAAACAATTAGGACACAGCCTTAAGATGCTATAGGAAAGTTTACTGCATACCCAGGACTGATAGCTTCTTCTGGAACACAAATAGAGTTTACAATGCAAGACTCCTGGTAATCCTTCAGACTTCGAGCGTCCATTATCATCAATTTGATGTTCTTGTCGAGCATCATTTTAAACAATTTCTCTGCAGTGACTGATCCTTGAAAGAGAGAAAATACTTACAAAAGGTAATAAAGCAAAATTCCATTCATTTTCATTAAAAATCTTTCAAGTGACTGAAGTTATTAAAGTAAATTTTCACTCAGATGTACACAGGAAACAGCAAAAAGAGAAGTTGGTATTTCCATGAAAAACTTTTTCTCTAAGTCATTGAAGAGAAGTATGCAAACAGATAGACTGCTCTTCACACTCCAACCCAATGTGATGCTAAATTGTGCTAGACACCTACTAGAAGAGCAGTATTGGAACCAACAACCCTAGTACTTCTTTAATGTGGAAATTGGGGATTTGAAACTGAAGATGGAACATTTCTGAAAACAGAACTCAAGTATCAAGAAAAAGGATGTCGTCACAGTGTCGTCAAGATAGATATACCAACAAATACCTTAAAAACAATTTAAGTGGACAAGATTTCTGTAAACATGCTAGAGGCTAAATCTAGACCAAAGGGGAGTGCCTCAAACAGCCAATGCCTGGAACCAACACACTAATGAAGAACTAAATTTTGCACATAAGCCTCAAAAAGATGTAAAGACCAAAAGAAACATTCCATGACTTCTAACTTTACTGAGGTATTTTCTACTGTAACTTTTTCAAAAAACAATTGGCAAATTTTAGATCTAAGATTGATCTTTAATCGTCCCCTTGGGTACCCCATCCAAAAATGGAATAGACATATGACCTACTATGCCACTGGGGTGGGGGGTGGGGAGGACAACATGTTCTATGGCTCCTATGTCCCTGAGATGCTGAAAAGTTCGGGACACAATTTGGCATTTAGCTAAACTCTTTGTCTAAACCTATCCAGGGGACTTGGGCAAATTTCATGGATTGGAGGAGGAAGAACAACCCATTGGTCTACATTCCTCCCAAGAGAGTTAGGAGAATGCAACATTATTTTGATTTCTTACACTGGAGGGAAAAAAAAAGGTTAATGTTCAAGTAACCATGGTTTATTTTTAATTTGATACTGTGTATTATAGTTTTTTAGATTATATACCTTATTAGAATTTTGTACATTGCTTATGATATATATTTGATGTTTTAGTTATTGAAATTGATTTCCTTACTTGCTATATTTACTTGTATTTCTCTGATGCAATGATTGTATTTTTTTCTGCTTGTTATAAACCACAGGCAAAATTTTGTTTTGGAAAGGCAGCATACCAATAGAAATTGAAATGGAAGATCTACCTTCTCTTAAACAGGCACATGATATCATTTCAACAGATGTAGAGTGGGGCAGTGGGTGAAAGCTTTATTTCTGTCTGCCTGAACTGGATCCTGATTCAGGGAGCTGAAAGTGCTCCTCTCTCATGATAAAATGCTCTCACTTATGATAAAATGATGCAAGCAAAAGTACATCCCTGCAGTTAAATGAATCACAGAATGCAAGGGCATAACAAATGCATTTTCTTTTACATTACATTCACCATGTTGGCTCCTTAACACCACCCAAACAACACAACTCCATTTTCATCTTGGAATGACTTTTTATGATGCTGTTCTCAGATAAAATACGGAAAAAAGATTCATAGCACATTAAATTTTATGTAAAATGTTAGGAATCTGATCAGCACATGGAGAAACATTCAGCTACTAGACATTTTACGATAGACACACTCAAATCAGAAAAGACAAGAGATAAAAAGCATGATGGCAAAAAAGACTCCGAAAAGCACACATGCTAAATAGCTCTCATTCTGCAGTCAGGGCAAAATGGTAGATTTTTTTCTCAATTTTGGGGAGTCACTAGATTATGTAGGTCACAGCACAGTGAAGTTTACCTGGAGGAATATTAAAGTCTTAAACTAAGAGGATAAATTTTGTTCACAATATGGTATGAGTTCCATATTCAGGAAAATGGTTTTTCTGTGTCTAATTGACCAGTGACACATGGCTGGTAGTTCTGAGGGCAGGAATGCAGTAGTAATTATCCTATAGCAATTATCAAGTACCATTTGGTGTGTTTTGGTAGACACTCCTGTAGGATGAATGAAAGTGTGGGTTAATGAGTGATCTCACTTACCAGATTCAGGCAGATCTTTTTTCTCCGTTGAACTTTTCTTCTCACCATTGATCTATATTATGTTGGCATGAAAAGTTACTTTTAGTATTTTAAAAATGCACTCGCACTGTATTCATATTCTTAATTTATAACACACACACAAACACATGCACACACACACACCTTTCCTAAGATTGCCAATCACTTAGCACCTCCTGGAACTACCAATTCTGCAAAATTACAAGAGAAATGGCTACCGAGACAAGATTTAAAAGGGAAAAATACATAATCAATCTGTATTCTTATATTAAGCAAAGTATGATATACTGTAACTATTTGTTGTTGTTCAGTTGTTCAGTTGCATCTGACCCTTCATAACCTCATGAACAATAGGATGCCAGGCCTTTCTATCTTCTATTATCTCCCAAAGTTTGCCCAAACTCATATTTGTTGCTTCCACAACCTTATCAATCAATGTCACCCTCTGCTTTCCCTTTCTCCTTTCTCCTTCAATATTTCCCAGGATCAGGGTATTTCCCAGTTAAGCTATAGTCTTCTCAGTAGTTATGTTTGGCCATAAGAGTTGAATCATAAGGAGGGCTCAGTGGTGAAGAATCAATGCTTTCAAACTGTGGCGCTAGAAGACCGTTGAGAGTTCCTTGAACTGCAAGAAGATCAAATCAGTCAATACTATAGGAAATCAATCCTCTCTGCTCATTGGCAGGTCTAATACTGAAACAGAAATTCAAGAATCTTGGCTACATAATGAAGCAAACAGTATTTCCCTTTTGGGGCCTTTTTTGGCAGTCATTTTGCCAGTTTTGAGACTGTTCTCTAATGTTGCTTTTCTTACCCTTTTATTGACCATGAGAGCTACTCCATTTCTTCTAAGGGATTCTTGCCTGCAGTAATCTGAATTAAATACATTCACTTCTGTCCATTTTAGTTCACTGACTTCCAACATGTCAATGTTTAATCTTCCCATCTCAAGTTTGACCATATCCAGCTCAAACTGGTTCATAGATCTTCCATTCAGAATCTTATGCTCAAATTTCTATGCATCATTGTTTTTTAAAGCACCTGACTTTCCTTCACCACCAGACACATCCACAGCTGAGCATCCTTTCTGCTTAGCCTGAGCTACTTCACTCCTTCTGGAGCTACTTGTAATTATCTTCCACTCTTCCCCAGTAAAGTTTTGGACATCTTGTGATCTGAGGGGCTCATCTTCCAGTGTCATATCTTTTAGGCTTTTGATTCTGTCCACTTGGTTTCCTTAGCAAAGATACTGGAGCAGGATGCCATCTTTCTCCAGTGGATAACCTTTTGCCCAAACCTGTAGCTTCATTGAGCCATGCAAACCCCTCTGCCATGGCAAAGCAGTGATCTATGAAGGGGACACTCTAATTATACACAAGATAATTTACTACCATGTTTAAAATCAAGAACAAAGATTCCCCAAATTCTGACCTGTCTTAGTTTGTGTTATGTTGGTCTATATTTAGTTATCTGGACTTGTCTTGTACCCAGAGATGTCAAGACTCCATGACTGGAGAAGTAACTTACTGACTATATACATGACCATGAGAGGAATAGAACTAATTATCATGATTTGAAAGTGTAAGTTAATGTCAACCCTAAAGTCAAGAACACCTTGAGCCAGTTCAGTCTAGTGGTTAAGGAGCCAAGCTCTTATCTGCGAATACTGGGCTTGATTCTGCCCTCCTACATGAAGCCAGATGGGTGACCTTGGGCTAGTAACAGCTCTCTTCTGAGCTCTCACAGCCCCCCCTACCTCACAGGGTATTCTGTTGTGGAGAAAAGAACAGAAAGCTTTGTCAGCCACTTTGAGTCCCCTTAAATGGGTGAGAAAAGTGGGGTAGAAAAGTGGGATAGACTTTAATAAACACTTCTGTAGTACAAACAAATAGCTACATGACAGATCTTCTAAATCAGCAGTTCCCAACCTTCTTAATGCCACGACCTCTTAATGCAGTTTCTCATGTTGTGGAGACCCCCAACCACGGGGTGGGGCAGCTGGGAGGAGCAGCAGGACATTGTGACCCCTTGGAAAAGGTAGTTCGACCCCCAAAGGGGCTGCGACCCACAGGTTGAGAACCACTGTTCTAAATTAAGTTTAGCAAGTTGGACTGATTGCAGCTATACTTTCTCACCACTACATCTTTTAAACTTTGCTTTTCTATATAGTAGATTTCTAACTCAGTTTTTTAACTATGGGAGAAATGTATAGAATGGATAATATTTGAAAGATAAAATGTCTCAATCACCATTTGATTCTTTCCTTTAGCATCTGATGAGATTTCTGAAGATGTTTTGGCCAAAACTTTTGCGTCATCTTTTGCCTCTTGCTTTTTCAACTGCTGCTCCTCTTGCCTCTCTTTTTCTTCAAGTTTCTTCCGCACTTCAGCTTCTTCATATCTAGTTTAGAAAAAGGCATTTCGATAAGGCATAGACCTTTGCAAAACAAGAATTTAGTACAATTATAAAACAGTGTTCCTTCAAGGTAAATCAATGGGCTGAGTATTTTGGAGAACTGCCAATTTCTCAAATATTGTTGTTATATACAGGGTACAAAATGACAAATCCATCTAAAACAGTGTTTCTCAACCTGTGGGTCGCGACTCCTTTGGGGGTCGATCTACTCTTTCTCAGGGGCTGTCTAAGACTATCGGAAAACACATAGGAACCGAGACACCGCTCCTCTATCTGTCTCCAGGCGGGTCCGCCCACATGCAGATACGCCTACATAAGAGTAGCTGGTGTGATGACATGATTATGCCAACCCCATCACATACACCCCACACAAATACAGTAGAGAGCAGCTACTGTGTAGAAAGCAGCAGTATTGGAGGTAACAGGACATTCTTATACTCAGCTGTGGTTGATGTGAATATGATGCTTTAATTATGTTCAATTTGTAACAATGAAAATATATCCTGCATATCAGACATTTACATTACTATTCATAACAGTAGCAAAATTACAGTAATGAAGTAGCAACGAAAATAATTTTATGGTTGTGGTTAGGGCTAGGGTTAGGCTGGGGGTCACCACAACATGAAGAACTGTATTAAAGGGTCGCGACATAAGGAAGGTTGAGAACCACTGATCTAAAAGCTTTTGACTGTATAGTATAATTGTATTCAGTCATGATATACTTTCAGAGAAGAAACTTTTTTTTTAAAGTTAAGAATTTGTATTCTGCTCTTTACCAAAAGGTCCCATAATCAGTTTACTCCTTAGAGCAGAATGATGGTGACTTTGCGGAACTTAAGCCTTGAAATTCAATATTGCAATTACTGAAGTTAACCATGCAGAACCTCTAAGCGTACAAAGAATACGTAATGTGAAAAGTCATACGACATAGACCAACATCTTTCACAGCCATTCCTTATCTAGGTTCAACTGCAATGGAAGGTGTCCATAAGATGAAAAACTTCATACACAGATACAAGCTTTATCAGTAGTGTGACTTCAGTTGTCACTTCAGTCTCTGGAAACTTCAGAATCAAAAAGGATCTGTTAACACCACAGGACCCAATTTTAAAGGCTGGATTTTAACTGCTGGTGAATCCTCACCTGCTGTGCAAAATAAACAAATATCCAAATGTTCTTAGAGCATGGTATTTGCACAAAGACTTGCAAATTATTCACTGAGGCAGCATATTTTCAAAAGCAATCAAACCTTCTAAAGACATGTTAGATAATTAGGTCTATAGGCTACTTAGCTATATTATTGTCCCCAAGACCAGAACAACTGGATAATGAACTGGTTCAGAAAGATCATGGGGGCCCTTTGCATTCTTTTCACTCTGCCTTGAATGGTCATTCCATGGGAATGCAGCTGAAGACTAATTTTCTTCTCAGAAACAGAAAACAGCGCTAGAATGTAGACTTTCATGGCCAGTTACAATCTCACTAGCGGCAGTTTTGGGGTTGTTATGTGGTGTTCCATTATTCTTCTGTGCACCTGAGTTTTCTGATATACCTATGATATCCATTTCAGTGGATCTGAATTCTTGAAGAGGCAAATGCAAGAGGTCCATGTTAGGGATGTGCATGAATATTCAGAACATTTGATAATCGTACAAATTCGTATTAATTCATACATTCGTATACGAATTGAATGTTATGACGTTTGTACGTTAACCTTCATATTCGTACAAATGCCTCAGAACATTTGTGAACCTGACAAGGTGGGAAAGTGACAGCATCAGTCACATCTGCAACAAATCCAGAGTGCATTCAACATGGATTGAGGGCGGATTTGAGGACGTTTTCAGAGCAGAAATATTACAGGATACGTATCGGATATGTATCAGATACGTATGGATATGTATTGGATACGTATGCATTTGTATCAGATATTCATACGAATACATTCATATTGAATAGAATCCTACCTCATTCGAAAGGGATCTACTTGAACGAATATGAATTCTTACATTCGATTCGATAAGAACTGAATGAAAAAACCACACCTGTGCACATCCATTGTCCACATATATCTAAAGACAAACTACAACTCCTTAAGCCTAGCCATCTGTGCAGTATTTTACATAAAAGACTTAGGTTCCACTTGAATCATATCATATGGTCATTTACATGGAAGCCTTATAAAATTATTAACATTGTAGTTTGTGGGCACTGTTGCAAGAAAATGCCTCAGCTGCAATGAGTGGGAAAGTTTTCAAAAGAAAAAAGTATTCTATGTGGATACATTCATGTTTGATGTTTTTAAAAAGCATACCTGAGTTTAAGGCTGTCTGAAAGCCTTTCAGCTTCTTCAATAGCCTTTTTAATGTTTGTAGGGCCAAGCATTGAATGAAAGTAGTCCTGAAATTAGAAGAAAACATTTCACACAGTGCAGGCGGAACACATGAGTCATTCATTCTTTTCTGCTGCCATGGATAAATGATCAACAGGTTTAAACTGAGACTGCAATTAATGTTTCTTTTCAGGCTTCCAGTTTTCAGTTTGTTAAGAAACAACTCTCTGATTTCTGACTTCAGAAACTTATTTTTTGTTTTACTTTGCTTCAGCCTTGCTGACTCTGAAAAGAACTTGAAATAAGTCCTACAGGGATTCCCCACTCATAACATCACAGTCATTCTCCCTTCTCAGATCTTTTTTATAATGAAGCATAGTCAAATAATAATGGATTTCTGTACTGTCATGTACTGGGCTGAGCACTGTTGCAAGTTTTCCTTAATTATGTTGGTAAGAGGTTTACTCTTTGCTACAGTTAAAGACATTCATTTCTCTGCCAAAGTTCTGGGGTTTGGTAGACCACATATAATGAATAGGCTGTGATAATGACTACTTACTCTTCTCAAGAAAAGACAATACATGTGGCTCTTGCTTCTACTGAGTTTCTTACTTAAGGGCATATAAGGCAAGAATATACAGTACTGTGCAAAAGTTTTAGGCAGATGTGGAAAAAAATGCTGCAAACTTAAATCTGGGAAGTGATGATCTGCCCCCTCCCCACCCACCCCAAATGCCCTGATCCTGACATTATCCAATCTGTCTGGGATTACACAAGGAGGCAGAAGGATTTGAGCAAGCCTACATCCACAGGTCTTTGGTGACTTCTCCAAGATGTTTGGAACAACCTCCTTCAAAAACGGTATGTGGGTGTACCTAGAAGAAATGATGCCGTTTGGAAGGCAAAGGGTGGTCACACCAAATACTGATTTGATTTAGATTTCTCCTTGGTCATTCACTTTACATTTTGTAAACGGATAAAAATAAGCTATCAGCATTTTTATTTTTAAAAGCATTCTTACTTTGCACCATTTCCCCTCACCTGGCTAAAACCTCTGCACAGTACTGTAATTTTTGTTCTGTACACTTATCTCCTGCATCCATGACAAGATCCTTCAGATGACACTTCTCCCAGTTTTGATCCTGTCCACACTGGGATCAAGGGACATTATTGGTAGGCAAGTTTACACAGAATCTGAAGCCAAAATAGCCAGAAAATGGGTGGAGTTAGTTATTGGTGAAGTTGAGTGGAGTGGGGCCCTGGGAGAACTGGCAGTATCTGTTAGAAATATATGGAGGACCAAGAAGCTTGCAGCTTCTATTTGGCACAATGGCACTCTTTAAAACTCATTAATAGACCTCTTGCCACCATTTTGCTTCTTTGTGGCTCCGATTTCTGTTCAAATCGCTGTACTGTATCCAAAGCCTGTTGCTGGCTATTGCAGCCAATGAATAAGCTGCTTCCTATCCTTTTTCCTCACGGTCCTCCTATTTGTAACACCTTAAGGATTCAAGTACAATAGTTATCTTTACATCTAAAAATACATAAAACCCATTGGTAACTGAATACATACTTGTTGCTGTTTGAAATCAGGCCTCTTTTTAATAAGATTATACACAGTCACATACTTCATGTAAAGTACATAGGCCTTCTCTTCATCTCTGTCCAATCGGCACTCCTCGGCTGCTTTGAAGATCTTGAGAGCACTCTGAACATAACTTGTAATTGGAGCAAAGAATTAAAAGACACAAATGTTTACCATTTATTCTTCTTTCATAACTATTACACAAAAGCAGAACTCTAGCCTACTTGAGCCCTCAGCTTCATTTCAAGATAGGAGTATATAAGCAAACTATGTGCTTTTTCCCCAAGAGACAACTCTTCCCCAGTTTGTATAACCTCTGAAAGGCCCACAAAATGATCAACCACTTTCTAACAGTATGGTACATTCGCCTGAAGCAGAGACTTGGTTATGCCAAGGAAGCAAAGTATGGCTTCCCTCATTTAAACGATTCTGCACCATGCAGGGATTAAGGACGTGCATTCGAAATCTAACTGAATGTGCCAAATTCCGACATTCAAATTCAATCAGAATGTCCTGAAATTTGAATGCAAATATTTGAACTGAATTTTGGAATTATTCATTCAAATAATCCAGACATTTGTATGTGTACGGGTTCATACACGATGCATACTTGAACATAAGAGAAGCCCTGCTGGATCAGGCCACAGCCCACCTAGTCCAGCACCCCGTCACACACAGTGGCCCACCAAATGCTCATGGTGAATGATCTGCATCTTTCCTGTATCAGTATGTATTTGTACGGATGTGTACGATATGAAAATGGGTTGCATACGGGATAACTACAGGATGCATACAGATGTGTATGGATGAGGGGAAGATGGGAACATTTATATGTGCAGATACAGATAAAAAAATTGAATGAACAGATTCGCATTTGGTAAATTCAAATAGAATCTTGTTAAATTTGAATTTGAAAGATTCTAATTGAAACAGATTTTTGGGGATTTAATTTGATTCAAACGGAATGCCAAAAAGACATTTGTGCACATCTCTAGCAGGGATGCATTACACAAGTATAATTAATGGTAACTGAAGATCGGCCGTTACAGGAACCAGTGACTGTGCTGCATTCCTTTAAAATGGTCTACAAAATGCAATGGCTTCTGGTAGTAAGTATCCTACTTACTAGGATACCGTCCTCAACAAATTAATTCAAGGAGTTAAAAAGGTGTGCAAGTCAACAAATATCCATACCTCTTTGTACTAGTTTTGTCAGGTTTTATTTCTGTCTTCTTATTAAGATCTTTCAATGAAGTGCAGAGGTATAGGTCTTTAGGTACAGACGCTACAGCAGGCATGTTAATATATGGATATGTTTCCTCGAAAGGACACTGCTGGTCTTGAAATTACTGATCAACACTGGTTATTTCCTGAAAAATAAATGTTCCAAATAGATCTGATACAAAATAATTCTTAAAATATTTTGACTTTCTTAAACAAAACATAAAATCATAGGCAGATAAAAATAATACTGGATACAGCTAAAAGTATCTCAAAATCTGCAATGGTCAATTTTTGCTTTCTAAACATGTTTTATATAATTTCTTCTACAGATCTAAGAAATTGTACTTAAACACAATTTAAGCTCTCACAGCGCCACCTACGTCACAGGGTGTCTGTTGTGGGGAGATGAACAGAATACTTGTCAGCTGCTTTGGAGTTCCCTTAGGGACTAATATGCTAGCTACTATGGTGCTTAGAATTTTATAATCCTGACTGATAAGTGCAATTGGACGGTAAGAATCTATTTGGTCTGCAGGTCTATTTAATGTATTTAAAGTCTGCAAATGTGTTTTAAAGTATTTATTGTATTTAATGTTTATACTGAGAAACTATGGTAAGAACAGGTAAGCAGAGGGGTTAGCCTTCCCTAATTAGCATATTAAAGGGGGGGAGAGAAAGCCCACAGGCTCAGCCAATCCAGGGTTGGCTCGTGCCAGGTGGGATGTATATAAGGCACCTTCTAAGAAGGGAGTTTGTTCTATGGTTGGGATTTTTCTGGGTAGGAGGATGGAACCACTCTGCCTCCTGATGGGAACATTGCCAAGATAGTTCCATATAGTTCCGTAGGATCTTAGGCTAGGAAGAGCCAGGGAGAGACCTATAGGTAGCCTAGACTAGAGTAGGTTGTCAGAGGCAGTGTTTGTTATCTGTGAAACCATTTATCATTTCTCTTTGAAGAGCCTGCTGGACATTTTGTTTATTTATTTCGCTAACGTATTTATTCATAGAATTGTTACCAATAAAGAACTAGTACTTTTGTTTGAGAACACTTGAGCCTGAAGTGCTATTATTTCTTAAAAGGGAGATTCCTAGGAAAAGAAACTCTGTGATTCCAAAACTAGTGAAAGCTAGCGGGAGAAAGCGAGCCGAGGTTGGCCGATAAGAACACTTCTCCGCTACGGGATTTACTTGCTGAGGCAAGGGAAAGTGGTGTGCTCTTTGGCGCAGGGCTGAAGACTGGTCCAGCCGACGCAACTTTAAAGGGAAGCCATTATTTACGAAAGTATATTTTTAAAAGCACCGAGCAGTGCAGTAAAGCAGGAGAGAGAGATCTGCTTCGCCTGAAGGGCGCCACAACAAATCAAGTAGCTTACCTGCGACTTCACTATTTGATTTTCCAAAGCTCTGTAAAAGAGACTATTTCTGTGGCTTAAATGTGCCACTGTCAAATAGCAGCAGTATCCCCCTCAGGGGAGTGCAGTTCTTATTCAGTTCCCAAAAGAAAATGTATTGCTCCTTTTGCTCTTAATATAGGAAGTAATTAACTATGGATCCAATCTAAATGTATATGAAAATGTATAATTTGGTTGGTTCCTGGTAGAGTGCTTTCTCTCCCTCCCCCACATTATTAACTCAATACAATTTCAATACCTCGTAAAATAAAGATTCAAACTTTTGTTACTTGACTAACATGCCACAAAACAATTTATGGAAAAGTTTAGTGAATTAAATTGCTTCTATTCAGCTTATTGAGCCAGTCTGGTCTGGTGGTTAGGAAGCTGGACTCTTTTCTGAGAAAACCAGGTTCGATTCTGCCCTCCCCCACCAAGCCAGCTGGGTGGCCTTGGGCTAGTCACAGCTCTCTTCTTCTCACTGCCCAACCTACCTCACAGGGTGTTCTGTTGTGGGGAGAAGACTAGAAAAGCTTTGTCAGCTGCTTTGAGTCCCTTTAAATGCTGCCAGTTCCACTGCTTCTGCTGTGGTTGCATCTTTAAAAGGTTTTCCTTTGTATTGTGTTGTTATCTCATATGGATACCCTCACCGGAAATAGATGTTGGCACGGTACAAAGTGCTGACTGGAGAGGTTGTAGAGTCCATCTAAGTCATAGAGTTTCTGGGGCCAAAGCAAGAATCACAAAGATTTTCTTCCCTCATGTACAATGTTAAGTTTAGTCCTCTTTGCCATAAAGAGTTTATTCTTCAAGGAATATTTTGCAAAAAATATAACATCTCAAGGGCACTGACCAGGGTCCAATCAGCTATATGAGCTCTGGCTATATCATCCTCCACAATAGGGATTTCGGTACATATTTCTGTGAATAGTTTTATCATGTATTTTAGTCATGTCCCATTCTTCAGAGAGTTCTTTCAAGCTTCTCACTCGAAAGTTTGACTAACAGAGACGATTTTGAAGGTCCGTAACTTGGTCAGATAGATTAAGAAGTTCAGCATTAAGTTCCTTGATATTATTAGTATCAGCTATAGAATTCTTCAGTGCCTCTGATGCGGTTACTTGCGCTTCCAGCAATCTCATTTTTAATTAATCTAATTGATTTAATTAATCTAGCTGAATTTCTATTTTGAGACTTTGGGAGTTCTCCTCCCACTTTTGCAGTAAAAAATTCCTAAGTTGTTAGATTTTATTTACTAGAAATGCAGCAGGGCAAGAATGCTCCTGACTGCCTTGTAAATCTGTGGGTGAAGCGTCTTTCCCACTCGCAGCCGCCATTTTGGGTGGCATTTCTGGGGACCACAGTACCTGATATTTTCTTTTGTTTTTATTGTTCCTTGCCATCTTTTGTGGTGATTTTCCTGACTCAAAAGTTGGGGAGAAGTATTATTTAGCCGAGAGAGGTTTTAAAGAGAGGAGAGAGAGAGGGGTGTTTTACCAGCCTCTGGATCCTGTTTGTTGAGGTGCTGGCTGCTACTGTTCCTGTTCACCACACAGGGACACGCCTCAGTAGCACAAATAGTTATTAAATGACATCTTTCCTGTGGCCAGACTCCTACACTATCCTGAATATTCAAAGGAAGCAACCGTGAAAGCACGAGGGTCCATGCACTCAGTATAGCCCCAAATCAAACTTTATAACACAGCGGCAAAGTGTTCACCTTTCCTTACAGTACTTAATATATTTAATGTACAGTATTTGGCTTCCAGGGTATAGGTCAGTGATGGCCAACCTATGACACGCGTGTCAGAGGTGACACGCCTAGCCCTTTTGGGTGGCACACATGGTCACCCTGCCACCTGGACGTGTAGTGCTTGCTTGTTTGAAGTGTATGAAATACCAACTTTCAATTGAAGATTTAGTAAATTAAATTCAGCAACAAAAGTCACTAATGTAAAGAATTGTTTTTGCTTTTAATAAAACACATATATCAAAAATATAACTTTTTTACTAGAGCTACAAATATCACAAAAGTATGGATATTTCTAGATGTGACACAGCACCCGGGTTTAGCAAGGTTTTCTTGGGAATTTTGACACATCAAGCTCAAAAGGTTCACCATCACTGGTATAGGTTATGACTCACTAGTGGATTGCGGAGAAAACTGGGTGGGTTGCAGTAAAAAAATGACAAAAATATTGATGTTTTGGTGATCCTTGGGAGTATTTCTGCCAGCTCAAAAGCAGTCGTGTAGCTCAGTCCTCCCAAGACAAAACACTAAGCGGCATTCCATGTGGAGAATGAGACCACTTGTCATGAGCAACCGGGTGGGACCACCCAACACCAGCAACCACCTTTCTCCACAGTTCGACAGAGATACTTATTAATAATAATAAGTTTTATTTGATCAGTCTTAGGACCATTTCAAAATTCAGTAAAAAGCAATAAAAACATTATAAAACAGAATAAAGGAAAGCAGCTGACAATTCTATTTGCAGGCAGGTTCTTGTTTTCCCAGTTCCTTTTCCAAGAAGCAAGCGCTTTTCTTTGTGGCTTTCAGAATAAAAAGGCTTACTCTGATTATTGCAGATCTTGACAGAGATACTTAAGCAGGCAAGGCTTTTACACATTGGTTAGCATTAGTCTAGTTAAGGTTTTGCAAATAATATAATGACAGGCTTCCATGTTTACCAAGAATATGAGTAATCAGTTTTTTTACCTATTTGATTACTATGTATCTCCTTATTATATCTGTGTCAGCCATATCATGAAAAGCTAAATACAGTATACTTAAAATCCTTTAAGTAGGTAAGTGGTGAAAATTTTCTATGGATGACTTCTTTTTCGACAAACTTATTTTACCTTTCTGTTTGCAAAACATACATTTGTAAAGCCACACAAGCTTTCTTTAAGATGTGCTTATTTATAAGAATCTATATAATGATTATAACAGATAAAGTCAAGGTGGGAATGGCCGGAACTATAAAGACGAGTCATTACATTATACATACAATCTTAATCACCGTAACTGCAGGCCTTAAGGACTTTCTGCATGCACAGCCAGTGATTTGTAAGCAGACAGGAAGAAGGCATAGTGGGATCCACCCCAATAAAGAATTCCCATGATCTACAGTGGCAGAAGACTTGAAGAAGAAGAAGGAGGAGGAAAAGGAGGAGGAGAAGGAGTTGGCTTTTCTGACCCTCTTTTCTCACCCATTTAAGGGGACTCAAAGAGGCTGACAAAGCTTCTTCTCCCCGCACCAGACATCTTGTGAGGTAGCTGGGGCTGTGAGAGCTCAGAGGAGAGCTGTGACTAGCTCAAGGTCACCCAGCTGGCTTCATGGGGGAGAGCGGAATCGAACCCGGTATTCCCAGATAAGAGTCCGGCTCCTTAACCACTAGACGAAGCTGGCTCATGAGTAAGCAGTTTTTAGACTTATCTGACAATGGAAGAGAGGAGCATGCATGGAAACAGGGCATTTTTCAAACCCTGTTTGACTGGTGCTGTTGTAGGGTGTTGCTAGCACACCTTATATCTGCTAAGCAGAAATCTCATAATGTTATCAGTGTATTGATACAGAACCAGTATTGGGGGGGCTATGGAAGTTTTCTAATCTGGGTGACTCTGGCCACACTTTCTTATTGTGTTCCAAACCTGAATAATTTTATTGCAAATATATCTTGTATACTATACTAACCTGAGACCTGTGAGGTATCCTAAAATCTTAGCAAGTTCTCACTATATTTTAAACATACTCTTCTCTGGATACAACTGCTGATCTTACAACGTTTGCAGACAACCAAGGCAATATGTCCTTCACTGAAGCAAAAAAGAGTTCCCCACTGAATGTTTTATAATGTGTTTTAACAAAAAGTTGTGTGTAAAAATAGTGAGCGGCATCACAGCGTTCTTAGTAACCAATGGTTGTGTCTCATTTTTTCTATTTAATACCTAACTGCAGGAAAAAGATACATCCCTTTTATTTACCACATAACATTCTGGGTTTCAGATTGAGAGACACCGTTAACAAATCTAATACCACTATCACAGTCACATATTAAAAAGATGAAATCAGGGACCCAGCTAGGATGTAACAGACCTTTTTAAGGAAAGCAAGATTTATTTAGTAATACTACTATCCTGTCTTATGCCTTGAAGTCTCAGGGTAAGTCACAATGAAACTAATGTAAAACACTATTTATTTATTTATTTATTTATTTATTTATTTATTTATTTATTTAATAAATTTATATCCTGCCCTTCACCAAATGGTCCCAGGGTGGCTTAAAATAAGAATAAAACATATCAAAATAAAAAACATAATTAAAAATATCACTCACTCACTCACTCACTCACTCACTCACTCACTCACTCATCCATCCCCTCTCCCTAACAGGACAGCACCCTGAGGAAGCTATTTAGATGGCAAAAGAGGGAGGCTGTTCCAGAATCTAGGGGCCACTACAGAAAAGGCCCTCTTGCATGTCCCTATGCCTCGTACCTCTGCAAAAGAAGGAACTACAAGAAGGCTCTCTCCTTGAGATCTCAGTGTACAGGCAGGTCTATATGGGAGAAAGTGCTCTTCCAGATACCCAGGACCCAAGCTGTTTAAATTAAAAATGAACTGATCAAAAAGAACAAAGAACAATGCCTAAAGGGGGAGGGGAAAGCGAGATGGGCCACATATGCCGTCCAGATAAAAGACAAGAAATTCATCCAAAGAACAATAATAAATACCAAGCCTGGCATTCAGCCAAGCACACAAAAGGGCCCACCTTTGCTTCCCAGACCCCTGGGGAAAAAGCCAGGCTTGCTCAATGGCAATTAAGCTGCTAGGTCTGATTCGACCAGAATCAACTTGTGCAGTTGTGTCTTGACTGTTGCTTTCCCTCCAATGGCACCAAACAAACTTTGATCAGTTCAAAGGGTGGATCAGTACCATCGAAGGTAAGATGCCAATCACAGTCACCGCCTCCCCCTCCTTCCATGCAAGCTGCAAAGGTATGGTGCACCGAGAACAACAAAGTCCCATGAGGCTGATGGCATGGCAAGCTGTGCGCGGAAGGTCTTCTGTCTGCCTTCCACTTGCCCACTTGCGAACCAGATAGGTTAGGACAGTGATGGTGAACCTTTTGAGATCAGTGTGTCAAAATTCACAAGAAAACCTAACATAACTCAGGTGCTGTGTCACATCTAGAAATATCCATAATTTTGTGATATTTGTAGCTCTAGTAAAAAAGTTATATTTTTGATATATGTATTTTATTAAAAGCAAAAACAATTCTTTACATTAGTGACTTTTGTTGCTGAATTTTGTTTGCTAAATCTTCAATTGAAAGTTGGTATTTCATACACTTCAAGAACAAGCAAGCACTACATGCCAAGTGCCAGGGTGACCATGTGTGTCACCCAAAAGGGCTTGGCGTGTCACCTGTGACACGCGTGTCATAGGTTGGCCATCACTGGGTTAGGAAGACAAGCTCACACCGACCTTTTATAGAGACGCCACCTAGTGGCAAAACTTTGAATCATTCAGCTGAGCAATAGAAGGTAAAAACCATCGTGATCCTACTCTGAACCCATAGGGAACTGCAGTTTCATTCCCCACCAACTGTAGGCATGTCTGAGTGGGACTGATATGAAACTCTAGAGAGAAATTCTTCTGGAATAAACTGACCAGTCAGACAAAAGATGTCTCTTAACTAACTCATTTGATCTGTTTTTATGTCACTTTACTGTAACCTACCCTGAGATGTTTCAATACAGGGTATAATAGAATTATAAATAAATAGAAAAGAGTTGGCTTTTATAACCTCCTTTTCTTGCCCTTAAGGGGACTCAAAGCAGCTGACAAACCTTCTGTTCTTCTCCCCAAAACAGACACTCTGTGAGTTAGGTGGTGCTGTGAGAGCTCTAAAAGAGAGCTAAACTGAACTGGGAGACTATCAGAGAAGAGTCTGACATTGTAACCACAAGACCAAGGTGGCCTCCCACATAAATAAACATCGACCAGCACATGTACACAATCATCATCTGCTATACATTTTGCCACATAAAGCCTCCTTTTTTCCAAAATAATTTCTCCTACAATCATCCTGCACCCAGTGGGAATGGATACGAACATATACCTGAGCTCTTAAAATGTGTATAACACCCTCCCTTCAAATATCTCATGGCACAATTACTCAACAGTGTGCACTGGTGTTCCTCCAATAGCTCAAGCCATAACAAGCAGAGGGAAGCCTAGGAAGAAAGCTGATAACCATCTCAGCTGTATGTTTCAAAGAACCACTTCACATATGAATTTATATTCCTTTCCCAAGTCTAAATACTGAGGCATGACACGGAATTCCTACATGAAAGTTGTTCTCATGTATGAATTTCATTCAACATGAAGTTCACAGGCACTAAGGTGCCAAGGCCCGTATGGTGCATCAGTGTTTAAGTTATCCATTTATTTACTTTAATTCAGTATACATAAAATCACTTTTTAAAATTTAGGACTTCGGCTCTTTGTAAGAGTCTGTTTGAAAATGTGAGGTCAAGGTCTACCAAAGAACCACTTCACAGCACGTCTGTCTTCCTGACCGCTGGCCAAAAAGGCAGGAATGGTTACTGAGCCCCACTGCTAAAGCCAACGTGAGCTAAAGCCCACTGAGCACTTTCAGGAGGACTTGGAAGCCCTTTGGACGCCCCTCCAACCGCATTTTGATCCAAAATGTCCGAGAAGGGAAAACCAACTGAAGCTTCACCTTTTCTCCCACTGTACCTGGGTTGCCACTGGCCTGTTGGGTATAGTGGACAGAGAGCAGCCAAGGGCAGTGGGATAACCAGCAATAAGGACAGCGGTGACACCCTTTCCTATGCAGTTCATCCACTGAGCAAACTTTCTAGCTACAATATAAAGACTTGCATATGGGCTGGTTATCCTTGGGGCTGCTGGTTGAGGGAGGGAGAAGGTAGCTCTGGGCTGCTGTTACTGCCTGCTTTCTCTAGTCCAGAGCTGCCTGCTGCTGCTGCACAGAACAGCCATGTCTGTTGTGTAACGTGTGAAACCAGCCCCTGTAACTTAGCCAAGGTCGCTGAGCTCCAAGGGGCAGGAGGAGGAGGAGGAGGAGGGCCCTTTCTGCACTTAGCCTTATTCTGGAATGTGTCCTATGGGATAGGGGTCTGCTGTCTGCATTAGGGATGTTCATGAATGGGTTTGGGGGTATTCAATTCCTTACAAGTCAAATGTTAGAAAATCTGTATTTGTTTGAAAAGATCCCCTCTGATGTGGTAGGATTCCATTCAAAACGAATGTATTCGTATGAATTCGTATGAATGTCTGATAAGTATCCAATGCAAACAGATATGTACCTGACATGAACACATATGTATCCAATATGTATTCAATATATGTATCCCGTGTTATATCTGCTCTGAAAGCGTCAAACCTGACCTGAACCCACTTCCAATCCCCTCTTGATCCATGTCAAATACAATCTGGATCCCTTGCAGTTGTGACTGGCGCAGCTGCTTTTGCGCCTCCCCAGTTTAACAAATGCTCATACTATTGCTACGAATGTTACTGTATGACTGTTCTGACATTCGGTTTGCCTACAAACGTCCGAGTTCATCTGAATAACCAATGTTATGAATATTCGTGCAGGGCCCTAGATTTGAATTCTAATGCAGACTATGGCAGGCCTCACTTGGGACTTGCTATAGTCCGCACTAGTATGCAGACAGCAGCCCCTCCTATTCCAGGACATATTACAAAATAAGGCCAAGTGCAGAAAAGGCAGAGGACTCCCAGGACTGCTGTCGCTTCCTCCCTCCCTCCTCCCTTCCTCTTCTCCTCCTCGTAGAGTTTCTGGCCCTCTCGGCCCCTTCGGTCCTTCTACTTACAGTCCCTCCTCTCCCCAACTTTACACAGGGCATCCCTGGCGCTGCCTTCCAGACCCCGCTCCCCCCCCCGCCTCCATTAAGTCTCCCCGCACACGGCCGCGGCCCTCCCGGCTTCGTTCTGACAGGCCCGCATCCCTCCCTCCCTGCCGGAGCCCGGCGCTGGGCCCAACTAGCCAAGCGGGCGTCGCACAGACCCAGCCGGGCTGCCGGGCTGCTGCTTCTGAGCCGCTCGGCCCGCTCTGCCGCCCCGAGCGGCCCACTTGGGGCCCCGCTCGCTCGCTCGCTCGCTCGGGGTCTCCCTGAGGCCTCCCCTTCTCGGCCACTGCCGCTGTCAGAAGCAGCAGCAGCAGCAGCAGGGGCCCGGCGCCTCCTCCTCCTCCTCCTCCTCAGCCACTCACCGCCTCTCTGGTCGCAGCCCTTCCGAGCCTGGCTGGCGGCAGGCGGCGGCGGCAGGAGCAGGCCCATAGCCCGGCGGCGAAGCGGCTGAGGGAAGCGGCGTCCTCCTAAACTGGATGGGCGGCCGTCGCTTCCGAGGCGGGTCTGTCCGGAGCCGCTGCCTCCTCTCTCGCTCTCCTGAGGCGGCTCAGCGCAGCGGCAGAGACGGGGCGGTGGGCGGGGAGAGGCGGCGGGCTGTCGTTGGCTTCTCCCCCTCCTTCCCCGCCTCACGGCCCGGGCTCCGTCAGAGAAAGGGCTGGGCCGGGCGGGAGGAAGGAAGGCAGGAAGGCATCAACTGCCGGCGCCGGCCTGAGTGGCCGAGTCGAGTGGCGCTGGGGAGGCGCGGAGAGGTCGGACGGAAGAAGGGCGAGAGAGGAGGGGAGACCGAAGGCCGGCGGCCGGGCCCTTGGGGGCTGCGGCGATGGCGGGCGTCGCTGGGCCCTTTGCTGCGAAGTTGGGGATGATAAAGAAATGGCTTCTCGAGGGGAAAAAGGGGGCTGGGAGAGGGCGACCGTCACCCGCGGCCCAGGCTGGACGAGTCCCGGGGAACTTAAGGCAGGCGCCGCTGGCCTGAAGCTCCGGCGGCCCTCTGGAAGATGGGGGTGTGGGTGTCACAGCGCCTTCATCCTGGCAGAACTTCCTTAATCCGCATTCTTTGGACGGTCCTGAGTAGACGCATCTCTTTGCCCTGGCCTTTGGCTCACTAAAGAGGCCTACAGGTAATAGGGCGGGATATAATTATAAAGTAAATAAAGGAACAGCCTTTTCCTCCCCAGGTTCAGACACTGCCATGGTTTTAATAGGTTTCATGGGTTATTGGTTTTGATGTGTCCATTTTATATGTTGGAACCCGCCCTGAGACCCTTGGGTATAGGGGTCAGGTGGGGATAAAAATGCAAATAAATAAATAAAGCACACCCCAGTTTCATCCACCCAGCACTTACTTAGTCCGCATTATTTGGATAAACTGGAGTAAAGGACATTGATGACATCCAGACCCTTTTTTTTTTTTTACAAATTATCCGTGCTTTATTCCAGATTAACCAAATAAATGTAGTTTTAAGTAAGTGTTGCATAAAAGAGGGAAATTCGGTGATCAAATTCCTTCAGCCCCAGGCTATAAAAGGCCTTGGGAGCACTGGACTGTCCCAGATGTGAGATGAATCCTGAAGCCTCTTCGCACTACAGCCAGAACGGCTGTAGCGGAGGCTAGGACACGCTTTCACCATTTATCAATAATGTATATGTGATTGTACATGTGATTGTAAGTTATTTCCAAGTAGTGCTCCAGTGAAAACTCCACTTACTATAGGGGAAAGGTCCAAGTTAATTCAGCTTGATTCTTATGGGCACTCATCGTATATAGTACATAGCTGGGTAATTGTTTTAGGCACCTAGTCATCAACCCAGACCACCACCACTAGATACTTTATAGCCAATCTGCTTGAAACTTCAGGAGTTTATCCTGTACAACCACATTCCAATTATTAATACTGTATTACAGAAACTCGATGTGTACTGAACAAATGAATCACATACCCCTTGTAAATTTTAATGACACCATGGAGCACTTATGCAGACTTTGACTGTAAACTTCCAATCTCCCCAACTGGGTTTTGAAATATTGTACATGAAATTGATCAAAGTGAAGCCTTAAAAACCACTCTTAATGTTCTATCAATCTAGACCCATAGATCACCATTGATCCAAATAGCTGAAGCAAATTACAGAGGAATTAGTGTTTAATAAGTTAGATACTACAGTATTAAAACATATGATCTTACAATGTAATATTTTATGCAGAAGAAAGGCTGTTTTATAAATGAGGCCCTGTGAAATCTAAACGTTTTGCTTTATATTTGTGCAGCATAATTTAGGCTGCTTGATTTGGCAAAGCCCAGAGATTAAGCCATGCCAATTCTCAATGTTAAGAATCATACGGAGAATGTACATATTGTAAAAATGGAAATATTATGCCTGATTAACCCTAATGTATGTTGATACTACTATTTTCATGTTAGCTAAAATGACAATACACATTTGTGGGTTTTGTATTAAGTCTTAAGATACAATTTAAAAAATCATCTGAAGAGTAAACTCTGGGACACTCGTTTGCTTTCCTCTAGACAACAATGTTAAATGCAAATAAGGCTTGGTACGGACTGGTCTCTCCATTCCAAAATTAAAACGGTTTCTGGCATTATCCTGCTATCTTTATTTGGGGTGGGATTATGCAGATTTCTAAAGAGGAGAACATGTGCCAAGGGTATCTTGTGTTCCACTGTACTGTAGCTTAAAAGATAAACCTGAAACCTAGGCCCATATAATCAAAATAGTCCAAAGCTTGTGCATCCAGTTAAAAATTCCATCACATTTCTTAATGACTCAACCCATCCTGTTTTCCTTCTGAGCATGCAATTCCAGGTTAGTCTTCTCTAGAAAGAACAAAGAAGATTTGAGTTTATGTCACCTACACCTGGCAAATCACACCAGTTTTAAAAGGCTTGGATTGGCTGCCAGTTCACTACCAAGCCCAATTCAAGGCCCTAAATGACTTGGGCCCCAAATATCTAAAGGAACACCCTCTCCCATACTGACCAGTCCCTGCCTTAAGATCTGGCGGTGAGGCCCTCCTGGTCATCCCACCGCCTTCAGTAGTGAGGCGGGTGGGCACCTAAGAGAGGGCCATCTCAGTAATGGCCCCCAGGTTATGGAATAGCCTCCCCCTTGAGGTACGTCACGCCCCTTCTGTTTATATTCATGAAGGCGGTGAAGACGCACCTCTTTGCCCTGGCCTTTGGCTGAGGTGATTATACTTTCTCCCCACTACAGACTCCATTATTTTAATATGGAGTATATTGTTAGATATGCTGTATTTTTAAAGTATTTTAATGTTGCTTTTAATACAGTTGTTTGTAATTTGTTGTTTTAAAGGTTGTTACCCACCCTGGGACCTTCAGGTATAGGGCAGGATAGAAAACAAATAATAAAGTAAACACAAAAGCATCTCTAAAATCTTGATTTCCCCCCCACTATGTACATTCTGATTTTAATTTTAAAAATGTGTATATCACAATATTTATATACTATATATGAGGCTCCTAGAACCATAAGAAATGCAAGCATTTAACTGTTAATAACTCATTCGCGAATTGCCCCCCTTTAAAAATCAAACTGCCCCATGTTGGGAACCACTGATCTACAGCTTGTAGCCTAGAATGAACTTTAATATAGTTTCCCCTAGAAAAAACACAAAGGATAATGGATAGTTCTTTTTTTCCCTAAATAAACTTTTATTTCTGTTAAACTGTTACAATATAATAAATCTCTCATAAAAACATTTACGAATAATGTATGTAACTACAAGCAAACGTGAACTATTTACATAATGGCAGCAGTGTTTTGTTATACATCCTTCCGATCACTTAAACTTCATTTGTCTGTAGTTCTGAGGCAGGGTATAATACAAAAACCATTATATTACTTTAATCAAGCAGGAATTTCACAATATGGAGTGGAATCATTTTGTTTCCATTCAGGTCATTAAGTTTTGTTATAAATGGAGACCAGGATAATGGATAGTTCTAATGGGAAGAACTATCAGAAGAACTTGAAGAAAAAGCCTTTCCACATACCACAACAGTTAGGCATTTGGCATGTATCAAGATTGCCCAACTTACCAGTTAGATAAAGGTTGAATATTTTGGTGCGTTAACATTAGATCAACAAACGTGGAAATTTGGAGCAGAGGTCAGATGCTTATGTTAATAATTATTGTGCAACTGTTTCATAACATCTAGCATTGCATTTTTATTCTCCGAGGACGGAACTGAGAGGGAATGCCTAGACAGGTGGTGGGTATGTCTTCAGCTACTCTGCAAGAAAGCGACAGGGGGCGCTCCAAGCTATAAATAGCCGCACTTGGCGCCCTTTTGACAGTCCTTCTGTCGCTTTCTGCAAGTTAGCGAGGACTTCTGACTACAGAGTGTATTTGAGGCCTGTCAAGGCATTCATCAAGTCAACAGATTCCGTTTGTTGGGGCCGACAGTTCCCTTCTGAAGGGATACTGCGAGAGCTACTCGACCTCCGGGAGAAGAGGAGGTTCGTGCCTTCTAAATATTGTCAACAGATTCCGTTTGTTGGGGCCGACAGTTCCCTTCTGAAGGGATACTGCGAGAGCTACTCGACCTCCGGGAGAAGAGGAGGTTCGTGCCTTTTAAATATTGACAATCTGCCTGACAAAGTCTGAGGCAGCTTGTTCGATCTATCCTCGGGCCGATGGCAACTCATTCTCCTCACAGCGTGAGGTAGTCTCCGGAGGAATACCATGTGAGTTCAACCCCTGAATGATATATCCAGCATTCACTCCCTCACAGCATGAGGTGAAGTTAAGGCTAGGGAGTAAGTGGCCATCAGCCCATCCCGTCAGCTCAATCTCTGGCCCAGGATCAAAATAATGACCCGCCCCTTCTTTGCTCGTGGCAGAGTCTTCATCGGCTGCCCTCGCCATTCCAGCCAGTTCCAACACAGACCAGCCCAGCCGTCTGTTCCCTGGGTCTCCCTTTCTGAAATAAGGCAGGCAGGAGGCATGTTAGGCTTTTATTGCCTGAGGCCTCGGCTGGGAGCGGAGCCAGAGGGAAAAAAAAAAAAAATCCACCTCCCTCCCTCCTCCTTCCCACAAGCTCTATCTGCCCCTTTGGGCCTGGGTTTCCTATTCCTTTCTTCCTTCACCCTCCTGTCTCGCCTACCAATCCCTCCCCACCTGAGTCAAACACGAAGTCAAAGAAGATTAAGCATGCTGAAAAAATAAATAAATAAAATAAACCCTCTAAAAAGGTAAGTCTAGGTTGGGAAATGCTAGTCCTCCAATTACCATCAAGACCGCAAGCAAGAGCAGCAGGGAAAGCAGCAGCCACAAACTACAAAGCCTGCCAAAGCCAAGGCCTCAAAGGGGCGGTCTCTTCTGTGCCGGTGCTGCCAGCAATGTCTGTCAAGCCAGGCTCGTCTTCCACAGAGACCAAACCTGCTGCCCCTTCTTCAAGCCTGAAGAATAAAACATCCTCTCGGGACTCTCTTAGCCCAAAAATAAAAAACTCAGCAGCAGGAAAGAAAATTGAGGCTTAATCTGCTGCTGTTGCTTTGCAGAGAGCCTGTCAGCTAGACAGAGCCAAGCCTTCTGGCAAGCGATCATCGCCACCTGCTGGAGAACCTGAAAATAGCAGTTTTGACACTGGCAGTAATTGCGACCCTTTAGGTTTCTGACAGTGAACTGCAGGATTCTGAGGGATCTGATTTTTCCACTTATGTTAATGACCCTAACCAATGGGACTCGGATGATAATGATAATGATGATTCTGATTCTATGCAAATACCAGATTTAGGAAAGGGATTGCCTTTTCCTAGGATTTTTAAATGGAGGAATTTCCAAAAGTATTACTTAAGATGTTAGCCACATTATCCTTAAAGCCAGTCGAAGTGGTTTCCAGTGACCTAGCCTCAGAGCAGGCCAACCTTTTGATGCCTCCCCCCAAACATTATATGGTATCTCCCTTGAATCAGAGCTTTAAGAAGATGATTCTAAAACAGTGGGAAAACCTGCGAAACTCCCTCCTGTTCCAAATAACTGGAGCAGAAGGTGAGGATGCTAGTTTTTGGGCAACGCCTCTCATAGATTCAAGAGTCTCTGTGCTGTTGTTCCAATCAGCAGACCTTTAAGCATGTGAAGTCGATGTTAAAGAAAAGTTTTGAATCAAATTGTTTGTGTATACCTACGAATACTCAGATCTCCGAATTCTAGAGCGGCTCTAAAGTGGGCAGACTCTGTCATTGATGAAATACAAAAGGTTCTAGCTTGACAGCAGACACATACGAAAGGTTTTAGCTTTGACAGCAGACACATCTCTAGATGCCATGCTCATGTCAACTAGAGGAGTAGCATGTAATGTAGCCACCAGGAAAACCTTATGGTTAAGGTTTTGGCAGGTGGATCCAAATGTAAAGAACAATGTGACTACTTCCCCATTCATTGATGGAATGCTTTGGGGGGACTTTGTGTTGTGGGATATTTTGCTGGAAGGCCAGGGGAAGAAAAAAAAAAAAATACAGGCCAACCACATCATGTTTGCATAAAGGTAAAGAAAAGATATTCTTTTCCTACAAAGCTGGTTTTCCCCTCCAAGATTGGCCTATCACCCACAGAGGAGTAATTTTCATTCCTTCAGGGAAGAAATCTCTAGAAATTATGACAAGCCCTCTTCAGACAAGTCAAGAGTTCCAAAACATAGCTGGAAGTCGGGAAAGGCTCTTTCTTTCATGATTCCAAGTGAATTTCCCAATGATTCAGAAAGTGCTCCAATAGGGGGTCATTTGACAACCTTTACTGATCAATGACCACCCGAGTCAGGTGCTTATTGGATTTCTAACATTAGTAAGACGGATATAGAACTGAATTTGATTGTCTCCTACCTTCACGTTTCGTTCAGTGCTTAAAGTGTTTGTCTTGTTAAAAAAAAAAAAAAAAAAGAGATAGATAGAAAGATAGAAAGAGGGAAGTTATGAAGCAATTTGCTAAATTGATTTCTATTGGAGTTGTAGAACATGTACCTGAAAATGAAAGAGGTCAGGGAGTTTACTCCTCTTTCCTTGTTGCCCCAAGAAAGAAGGGTGATTGGAAATCATTTCTTGAGTTTCAGTACATCAACCAATTTATACCACACGTTAAGTTCAAGATGGAAACCCTTGAAAAACCAAGAACAGCGATTGATGCAAATCTTTACATGTTTTCTATGGATTTTTCTGATGCATACATGCATATTGCTATGCAGCCATGTTCTCAAAAGTTCCTAAGTTTCGCATTAGGATTGAGCCATTGGCAGTTTTGAGCCTTACCCTTCGATTGAGTTTGACCACTCGAATCCTTCCTGTGTTCTAAGCGCACTTGTACAAGGTCAAAGATTGCATGGTATATCTATTTATGCATATTTAGATTATTTGTTTATTCTATTGCTGTCTAGGGATAAAGCGGAATGTGATGTTACCTTCGTTAAACATACGCTGGAGACTCATGGGTTTTTGATAAACTGGATCGAAGCTCATAGGTTCTCTCTCAGACCATGGTGCATCTGGGTACTCTGATTAATACAGCACAAAGTAAGATCTCTCCTTCTCCAGAAAGGGTGGATGTAATATCCACCAGGGCCCTGATCTTAATGAATAAGAGAACAGCTTCCCTAGCTAGCTTCTCTTTCTTTGGGGGCAAATTGATTTCTGTAATAGATATTGTGCTATGGGCAAGGTTCAGAGCTCGCCCATTGCAATGAATGCTGCTTCCGTATAACTCTGTCATGATCACAAAGGTTCCTAGGACACTTCTGATTACCAAGGAGGTTAAGGGATCCCTTGCATGGTGGGGTCCATGTCAGACAGCTAACCCTGGGCTGCCCTATATCACCTCCTGAGAGAGTTCTAATCACTACTGATGCCAGCCTCTTTGGGTGGGGTAATCACTGCTTGGGCAGGACACCACAGGGACAATGGTCTCCTCGAGACAAACTTCATTCTATCAACTGGTTTGAACTGAAGACTATATAGCTGGCCTTGCTGGTGTTTTCTAATTGGTTCAAGGACAGCATGTCTTGATCTTCACTGACAACTTAACTGCCCAAGACCATATTATAAAACAAAGAGGTACCATATCCAAATCTTTCATGCGTCTGTCAGAAGAAATCTTTGCATGGACAGAAGCTAATATCTAGTCAGTTTCTTCACTGCACATTCAGAGAAAGGAAAATCTGCAGAGGGATGCGTTATCTCGCACACACCTTCCGAGCACAGAACGGGCATTACACCTGGTATCTTTCGACTGGATGAGACAGTGGGGCACCCCAGTCATGGATTTGTTTGCAACACTGGAGAACACTCAGGTGACAAGATTTCTGTGTCAGTTCAGGCATCATGCAGCGGAGGGAATGGACACCTTATCACATCCATGGCCACCAGGTTTACTGTATGCATTTCCTCCGCTGCCTCTTCTTTCGAGATTCCTGGCCAGACTATGGAGATTGTCGGCAGCTGTGATCTTGGTAGTGCCATTGTGGCCTCGCAGACAATGGCGTGCCATGGTCAAAGCATTGGCAATTCAGGGTCCACTTCAGCTGCCTATCAGACCAGGCTTGTTAATGCAACAAGGGATTCCACATCTGGATCCTCAGTGGATGTCTCTCAATACCTGGGTGCTCAGAGGCACAAACTGAGATGTTTAGTTTATATGGACTTAGTTATTGACGCAATTCTGGCTGATAAAAGAGGATCAACCATTAGACTATACACTAGTAGATGGAAAACATTTTCTGACTGGGTTCAGTCGATCTCGGAGGATCCCATGAACCCTTCTGTTGTCAACACTTTAATCTTCTTGCAGAGGGGCATTCAAATGGGATTTCAATACAGTACCATGAACAGACATTTGGCTGCCGTTGCTTCAGTTGTGAACATTGGCAAAGACTCAACTGTTACCAATCATCCACAAGTTAAAAGGTTTCCTTAACCATTTAAAAACAGCTCATCCCCTGTGGTTCATAGATACCCCTCTTGGCTTTTGCATTGGGTTCTAAAAGCGCCCACTGGTTCACCGTTTGAACCTTTGGACAGTGTTTCCTTATTTCGTTGACTTGTAAGACTATTTTCCTCATAACCATGATCTCTGTGACAGAGTATCAAAGTTAGCATCGTTTTCCCTGCCTGAACAATGTTATGCAGTGCATGTTCCTTCCTTAACTCCTAAACCCTCTAGTACTAAAGACCATTACTGGCATCTTCTGGATGTGCAGAGAGCCTTACAAGTTTATGAGAAACGTACAAGAGAATTTAGAAAAGCAGAAACTATTTGTTTTACAGAATAATATTCGAAAAGGTCAAAAGGCAACCTCCAAAACCATAGCAGGATGGATAGTGAGTTGCATTACTACGTGTTACAAGTCCTTAGGCAAAACGCCTCCTAAAAAGATCTGGGCTCATTCCCAGAGCTTCAGCTTCTTCGGCTGCCTTCCACAATAGGGCTTCGTGGGAAGAGATTTGCAAAGCTGCCACCTGGAAAAATCCTTCCACTTTCACAAGACATTATAAACTTGATTTGTTTAGATCAGCAGAGGCAGCATTTGGAAGAAGAATTTTGCAACATATATTGGAGGAAGATGAAGAGCAAAAAACTGCCTAGTCTCCCTCCCAGGTGATCAAATCGTTGGTACATCCCACCTGTCTAGGCATTCCCTCTCAGTTCCGTCCTCGGAGAAAAGAACACCGGTACTTACCGTAGGGTGGTGTTCTAGAGGACGGAGAGAGAGGGAATGCCGTCCCTCCCATCGACTAGGGAGTTTTTTGTACTACAATACTTACCTTTTGGACCTCTTACTTACCTTGGGGCTCCAGAAGGACTGTCAAAAGGGCGCCAAGTGCGGCTATTTATAGCTTGGAGCGCCCCCTGTCGCTTTCTTGCAGAGTAGCTGAAGACATACCCACCACCTGTCTAGGCATTCCCTCTCTCTCCGTCCTCTAGAACACCACCCTACGGTAAGTACCGGTGTTCTTTTCTATCCTCTCAAAAGAATAAGGAAAATATATTTTGCTATACCGCTTTATTCTTAGGATTGTTCTATGAGTTAGGAGTGTGTGTATCTGAGACAGTTGCAAGTTCTGCATGGCATTGTAATGGTATCATGGGGTAGCCTACAGTGCAGACAGACTGCACGATGCTGAATACCATTCGGCCACCGAAAACACTTTTACTTCAGAGTATGGAAAAGCGCTCTGACAGCGCTTTGTACCACTTTCCCACTCTACTGCTGCTGTGCGGGCCTATCCTAAGTGCTTTCTTCACGGCACTTTTCATAACTCTGTTTTTGATGGCACCAAAAATGACCAACTTTGGGAGCCATTTCCTACATCTTCAGAAATAGTTCTGAGGAACTAAAGTTTTTCCCATGTTGGTGACATTAAGATGCTGAATGTAACAGGTGTACCCTCAACATTTGGATACTGAGGTTAACAATCACGGGTATACTGATACTGGTGAGCATTTGAATAGCAGGCAATAGTTTTAGTGTGACTAAGTTTGACTATGACTGCTATAGGGTAGGAATTAAGCCCTCTTTATTCTATTTCTTCCTTTACTAGCAAGACATATCTTAACAAAAAATGAGAACTGTCATTTATAAAGTGCTATTCCTGGAATATTTAGTTGTGGCCAAATTGTCACCAAGATGAAAAGTTTTACATATAGCTGCAGATACTAGAACTGTGTTTCAAAAATAAAGCCCTTCACATACTTGGTGCATGACCAAAAGATTTCAGATGTAATTGAAGCAAAGTTGTCCAATTCATATGCAGTTCCAATATGATTTCTGGATAGCTGTTTTGCTCCTACAGTTGGCTAACTGTAATGATAGCCTCTGCTTCATCATTATCCTGTGTACTGTGTGGGCAATTCCTCTGGACAGACCCTGTTTTTCTAGGGAGTAGGAACGCACTATGACAAGTTTAAGGTTGCATGACATTTCCAAGAACATATGAATGGCAGAGATGGAGATAATTTAATGGTGATCCTGCTAATCGCCCAGTATTGGGTGCTTCATGTTTGCAGCCTTGTTAATGTACAAAAGATCTTTGCTAATGAATGAAGCTACACACATTCTAACAAAGAAGGCACCTGAAAGTTCCTGGATTGAGGGGGTTTAGCTGTACCTGGCTTTCCGCCTGCACTGCCTGTTTGCTCTGCAGGATGATTCTGTAGAGCTACAAAGGACAGAACTAGGTATCATGCAAGTACATAAAACAGTGAGTCTTCTAAGTGAGCTGTTGAAATGATTTAGATAGGTTCATACAAAACTGCAGTTATACACAAATCTCAGATTAATCACATAGAAAAATCACAATCTGTATTACTCTTTCACACTGCTAGGTCTATAGCCTGGTTCACAGAGTTTGTGCACGTTTATTTCTAGTTACCATTTATTTCGACAAGACTAAGTATTTATGAACTAAAATTTCACATTTCCCAGCTGATCCACCCACAAATAATTTTTTCACTTCAATTTGTTACATTTTTGCCTAAATGTCAACACAATATCAGGTATCTGCAATACTTATTAGGGAACAAAAAATAGCTAATTAATACTGTATAGAAGAATTCAATGATTAATAGAATCATAATTGGAAGGGACCTCCAGGGTCATGAATCCAACCCCCTGAAAGGAAGTACAAAACACTGTTTTGAACTCTTTCTGGAACATATGAGGCAGGTCCTCTGCTTAGCAAATAGGACCCCCATGTAGATGAGGAACCCTTAACACACACCTTGCTCCTGCACTGTCAGTAGAAGTGGATACACACATCAGCATGTCACACATCAGCATGCAGCAAGCCCCAATAGATTTAAAAATTGCATGTAACCACACAATGATGTCATCACATGGCTTGTCAAAGCTCCAAGATGGCTGGGAGGGTCACACAGAAGCAAGGTTCACCTTGCCCCCAGGACTGAGTTTGAGTGTTCCACCTAGGAAACTCAGACCATTTTCATGCTAGGCCATATTCCAGGATATATCTTGGAATAGCAGAAATGTTTTCAGTGATTCCTTTAATCAGAATATTGACCATCATTTCTGAACAAGCCTGAGTATTAACTGCCTTACTGCAAATAAAATCACATCGTACAATACCTTTAATTTTATCATAAATTTAATAAAAAACTCATATCAAAAGGCAGAACTTGAACTGCAAATAAAAAAACCTTAATATTTTCATAAAAACATGCAAGTACAACATAACTTCAACACATTTCTTGCTGCACATTTTGTTACATTTAATAATTTTGACTTCTCCCCTCCATTTCTCTTAATATGAACACTGCTAAAGTTCAATGCTAAATGGCTTGGGCCCTGGGTATCTGAAGGAATGCCTTATCCCATATTGACCTGCCCAGGAACTATCTCAGGGAGAGGGCCTTTGTGTAGTTCCTTCCCTTTCATAGGTACCAGGCATAAGGACTTGCAGGAAGGTCTTTTTTGTAGTGGCCCCTAGACTCTAGAACAGCCTCCCTCTTGATGCTTGCCAGGTGCCTTCATTGTATAGTTTTCGGCACCTGGTGAAAAATATCTTTTCACCCAGGCTTTTGCTTCTTAAACAGCTTCCTCAGGGTGCTGTTCTTTTAGGAGTGAGTGGGTTATATTTTCAATTATGTTTTACTATTCAATAAGTTTTTATTTCACAATCATCAGGAGCAATAATGAGCCCTTGGAGCATTCAGTGAAGGGCGGGATATAAATTTTCTAAATAAATTTGGAGGGAACTTTTTACCATATGTGTTGGACTTGTGAAAAGGCAAAAAAGTATTGGATACAAATTTATAATCTGATGAAACAAATTTTAAAGAGAAATTTTGTATTTAAACCAGAATTGTTTCTGTTGGGAATTGTAGATACCTTAGATAATGAAAGCTCCCTAATTTTGTACATGGTAGTGGCAGCTAGACTATTGTATGCACAAAAATGGAAGGAGGAAGAGAAATTGATTAATTTGTCCATTTCTGCCAAGTCAAATCAGTTTCATTAACCATAACAGGGTTCGAGTCTTCCACAAACTTGTTTTGCCTTTTAATAATGTCATTGACTTGGCAGAAATGGACAAATTAATGACATTATTAAAAGACAAAACAACAGAAGTTTGTGGAAGATTGGAACCCTGTTATTAAGTATCTAAGGGAAATGGAAGTGATGACAGTTTTGATTTAAACTTAGAAGGCAGCTGAGAAACCAAACAAACGATAAGAAAAGTTGAAAAAACAGGAAGTCATGTATAGGTATTAAAAGCAATGTAATAATGTGATAAGATAGAAATGCAAGAAGTATTTGTTGTTTTTAAGTAAATAAAAGTTTTTAAAAAGCATGAACACTCCAAGGTGCCTCACATAATTAAAAAACACACTAAAAACTAAAGCAGAAAGTAATGTTAGGAGAGAAACAGCCCTTTTGAGTTTAAAAGAATACAACTATTCCCGTGCAAACAAAACGAAACTCAGCGTGTCTGAGGGAGCAAGGCCTGCTGTGTGTGTGAGACGCCCGGACGTGCCGAACGAACCCAAGTGACACACTTCTGCAGACGAATGCCCACACACGCGTGCCTAACGCGGCACAAAGTTACACTGACTCCCTTTGGAAGACCCACCATCAGGGGCAATAAGGAGTTTTACTCCCAGGCTTAGCATAACCCCAAACGCCAAGAGCTCGGTCTGAAGAGGCCTGTCTCTCTCTTTCGCTCTCACACACACGCGCGCGCGCGCCACTCCCTCGCGCGCTCCCCCCTCCCTTTCAGGCGGGAAAGCAAAACACACCAATCGGCCTTATAGAACATGGCGGCTCCCTTTTTCGCCTCGTCTCTCTTGCCACCCCCCCTTCTTCCGGCCTCTGCGCCTGCGCCGTGCGAAACTTCTCCGTTACCCGTATCCCTCCGCCACCGTTTCCCCCCCTCCTTTCTTTTGTGTGTGTGAGGGAGAGCCCGTTCCGTGCCGTAAAATAATCCCGCGCGCCCCTGCGTGGCGAAGGAGAAACTAAGGGGAAAAAGCGCGAGGCCCCCCTCAAGCTCGCAAAGTTCAGGGCCTCCCCTCCGAGAGAATCCCCGCAGGTGAAGCGCCGCGTCTCCGACTTTTCCCTTCTTCTCCTCCGCCCCCCCTTCTCCGCAGCGTGGGGCCTCCGCGCTTCCTTCCTTCCCTCTCTCGCCTCACCGCCGAGAGAGAGAGAGAGAGCGAGCCGAGCGCCCGCCGCTGTGTCCTTCCGCCGGGCGCGAGCGGGGACTTTTTCGTGGGGCTTTCGGGCGCCTATGAGAAGAGGCGGCGGCCTTCGGCGGCGGCGGCCCGGCAGCGGCGGCGGCGGCTCGTCGTCGTCGTCGTTCTGGTGGGCGGCGGCCGGGCGGCAGCGGCACGGTAAGCGGCGAGGCCTCTGGTCGCCGTTCTCTCTTCCTCTCCCCCTCCTTCCCCACCTCCCAATGGCCGGGCTGGCCAAGCTTTTCCAGGTCAGTCGGCGTCTTTTTGTATAGGGCCCTTGTTACCGGATGTGGAAGTTGATCTCTTCTTCGCTGGTAAAAAATAATTCCACTTCCCCCGGAACCCGGCGCTTACCGCGGCTCCCTGCGCTCCCTCCAGGCGCCCAACCCAGCCAGGATTTCCTGTCGGGGAAAAGCGGGGACGGGAGAGAGGCCTTCCGGGGATCTCCTCCTCAGGCGTCGCGGGGGAAGGCGGCCGGGCGAGCGAGGGCGGGAAGGCCGCGGAGCCTCTGAGGGGGGCGGCGGACAGGGAGGGAGACATGTCTGCGGAGTGGTGGTGGTGGTGGTGGTGGGGCGCGCCGCGAGCGGAAGAGGCGCCTGCGGGTTTCCTTCTCCCGTGTCAGGGCGTTCAGACGTGCGGTAGAGAGCGGCCCAGGCCCCTTGGCCTTGCGCCTCTACCGAGCATGCGCGCTGCTGTGGCGGCGGCCGCCTCCGCCACGCTAGCCCCTCGCTGGCTCGCCCCACCGTCCATTCAGCGGGGACTGGAGGGGAACTGGGGTCGTGTGGGTTGATGAAAGCCACCGATCGTCGGCCGCCGTCACGTCCTGGATTTTAATCCAGCTTCAGACCGCTTTCGGAGTGGGAGGATACATGGGCAAAGTGACAGGAGGTTTTCTTTCAGTGTAAAGTGACTCAGGAAAGTCTCATCTGGGAGAGATGATGCGGGAAGGAAGTTAGTGGCCGCCTTGGCGGTGTGTGCTCTCGCTCTGAAGGTGGGCTGAGGCTGGGTTGAACCTTAGGCGTGACCGCAGCTTCTGAAAGTGGGCTGAAGCTGGATTGAACCTGAGGTGTGACCACAGCCTATAATGTGAAAAGGAAGTTCGTGGTCACTTTGCTGAGGGGTTCTCTCGCTCTGAAGCTGGATTGAACCTGAGGTGTGACCATGGCCTGTAATGTGAAAAGGAAGTTCGTGGTCACTTTGCTGAGGGGTTCTCTCGCTCTGAAGCTGGACTGAAGCTGGATTGAACCTGAGGTGTGACCACAGCCAAGGTGTTGTGTTGGGCAGTCCTGCTTTTGCCCAAAGGGATAAAAACAGATCACCTGGGAGCAAGCCCATCATCTTAGAGGAGGTTGTAGTTACAAGTTGCCAGTACCATGCTCCCTGCCTCCCTCTTCCCTCGCTGTCAGTCCTCTGAAGTCAAAGCCAGCCGTGGGTAAGGGCTGTTGCTGAACTTGGTGCCACCGTGCTGCTACTTCCCTGTCTAGTGGAACTCCTTGTGGCGTAGTTTGTATGCCTGTTGAGTGCACACTTCTTGTTTGGTGCTTTAAAAAGTCATAGAGGGGCGCAAAAATATCCCTCAGGGTTCCCTTCCTGCATGGCAGAACGGATGATATGATCTGTTCACGAGTGCCTTTTTTTTGTTGAAACAAATCTTAAGTTACTTCACAGGTGGAATAGAACTATGTTTGGGGCCTTGGTAAGGAAATGAGAGTCATTCTTGGTATTGACATTTCACCATCTCTGCAGTTGTGTCTTTTTCAACATTGGTCTGGTCCTCTCCTTATCAGTGCCAAACCTAGACTATTGGACTTTTTCTGGCAGCACCTTGACTAGTCATTGTGCAAGGATGGAAAAATGGGGATTTTATTTCCATCCTGCAGTGGCATAGGCACTTGTAGCATATAGTTCAGCTGGAACATACGGCCTCTATGCTAAAATGCAAGGGCAAATCTTAGACATGGATTTTGATACTACTTGGCAACCTTTCTTGATTAACGTTCCCTCTCAACCAGATTATATAATTCCTTCTTCCATAGTCTTAACTACTGCTGCCTAACCGTATGTTTTGAGATTTTGTGTTAACTTCAGTATTTTGTTATTGGCTTCTTATTAAGTGCTATTTTTAGTTATGTCTTAATAAAGCTTTGCATTCATTTTTCTTAAAGGGTGATACAAATTTAAAAGATAATTTACTACTTCCATTGAGCTTTATTAATTAAATACCTTCTGATTGTTTTGTCCCATTATTGTATCAAGGAAAAATTCAAACTTCTTCCAAGTAATTTCCAAATCACTCTAAATGCCTAATACCATAGGGAAAGCTTCTTTTAAAAGCCCCACACTTCTTTTAAAATAGAAGTGGGATAATTTACTCAAAGATAGACCAGACTGAGTGCCTTCCACAGTTTGTTATCTGAATGAAAATTAAGGTGAAATTTAGACACATTCTGCATCTGTAATCATTCAAGGACATTGAAAAAGACTTTAGTCCAGTGTAGACAAATGTTTTGTGTACAGAAGATCCTTTGTCACCATCCCTCACCTGATGTAAAGACACAATATAGTTAGTGACATCCTGAGACAGAAGATTATTTCATAAAAGCTAATAGATTTCTGTCTCAGATTTATGAGCTTTATTTTCATCCCCCCCCCTACAATTGATTTCTGGGGATGCATTTCAAGCCTCTGCCTCCTTTTGAACTGAATATAAGTTTACTGATAATATCCACATCTAAAGATTTTTTCACCTGGTTCAAAACTGGAGTGCAGCCCCCCTTGAGTATGCTAAAGGAAAGAAGTGAGGGTATATTAGAAATACCATGATTTTTGTAAAGTTCACTAAAAAATCTTATTACGTGGTTAACGTACAAGCAAGTTGATCATAATAGTACAGAATTGATAGTACACAGATAAAATGTGTAGTGAAATACATTTATACATTAATCAAAAATTGTTCATGGGAGGTTTGTCATGGCAAAAGCTTGGGGACTTTGGTGCAGCATTTTTAGGATCAAATGTTATTTTTGCTGTTTTGATTTTGAGTATTGTATTGGAATTTTTCCCTCTGCCTTAAGGCTTCAGTCTTCTAAGACAGAATATTGGATATTTTCTTTTTAAAGATATTTTTGAAGCAAGCTCACTGAATTTTGGCTTAGCTACTCCTGAGTTTTAATCCACCTTTGATCCACCTCCACAGTTAGAGGACATTACACATTTTGCATTATTGAGCCAAAAGATAAATTTTGGGGGGGGGGGATTTAATGCAATAAGAGAACTGTTCCTCACACTGCTGATGTATTCTCTCACTTTGCAAGCTGGATCAAACTTGCATTAAAATGTTGGTGTTACTCGGCTGTTCAGCAGGACTGTGTTTATAATAAGTAATTTAAAGTTATTTTTCATGTTCAGAGTAGCAAGAGCCAGTTTGCTTATACTTTGTACATGAAACTCATCTTTTAGAATTAAGCTGACAAAGCTGTGTTCCTTCTAAAATGTTTATTCGGTATTGTCTATCCAGAGTGATTCCTTAAAGGTGATGCTGTAAGTCATGGATACCAAACCCTGTGAGCCATTGGAAGATGTTAGATTACAGATCTTATCAATGCTGGACATTGCTCAGGTCCTCTGTGTCATAAGCTGAATCTGTCAAAACCTAGGTTTATTTTCAGACTTAACACAGAGTAAATCCAACTTACCTCAGGATGACATCCACCTTAGTAAAAAGGCCTGAAGCTGGGTTATAAGGATGGTCTTTGTTAAAATCTTTAAAATGTTACTTAATAGCAATAAGGTATGGGGATTTCTTTGCTCCATAGGAAAACTTTATATGGTTAATTCTTCCCAGCAGTTTTGTAGAAGAGAGTTCTGTATGCAGGACATGTACAGAAAATAAAAGATTTGCTCTAAAAAATAGGTGCATTGTGTAGAGGGAATCAAAGTGCCAAAGCCAAAAGTAAGAAGGGGCTGGCAGGGAGTACCATCACAATTTTTTCTAATGCATATCCAACTTGAAAGAAGAGTGAGGGATGCTGCAGTGATATTGCATACGGAAGACAGAGAAGCTGTCATGAGTGCTGAAGAGAAGATGGAATTGTTTATCTATTTTTGGTCTTCTCACAGGACAGCAGTAGTATTATCTCTGGGGAAGTAGGGGTTCCACAGCTCAGATTTGGTAGACATAAATAGCCCTAAAATAAATTTAACTCTCCAGGGCTATGTGAATAACACCCTCAAGCACTGAAAGCTTTGAGAAATGATCTTGAAAGCACTTTGAGAGTTCCTTGAGAACAAGAATGGAGGAGAGCAATCTCAGTTCCAGTACTCAAAAAGGGGAAGGAGAACCATGGAAGCTACCCAGCCATTTTGCCTGTTTTTGTACTGAACAGATTATCAAACTGCTTGTCTGTGAGCAAAATAAATAGTAGAGGGACTGGTACACACATGAAGGGAGTAAATCTTCTTTCCTTTGGTAGACCAAAGGAATGTTATGGATATTTTATATGTGGATCTCAGTAAAACATTTGACACAGTTTCTCATGAAGTTACGGGAAAGATGGTAAGGTGTGAGCTAGAAAATTGAGTGATTTGGTAGATTTGCAACTGACTGAATGACTGCATCCAGTAACTGTTTGTTACTGCGTTTGCATAGTCTTGGAAGGAAGCAACACGTCGTTCCCCTGAGGCACTATCCTTTGCCTTGTGCTTTTCAGCATTTTTGTAAACAAGGGATTGCACTGAAAGAATTCTTACCAATTTGTGACTGATAGCAAGCAAGGGGGATTGTCATATAGGGGACAAAACCTCAAAATGTGCTTGCCAGGCTTAAGTACAAGGCCAAACCTAATCGGCTAAAATTCAGTGATGGCGATTGCAAAGTTCTATGTTTTGGTAGAAATAATCCAAGATACTGTAAAAACACACTATAGGGGAAGCTTGGTTTGGAAGTAGTCCATTTGAAAACAATCCTGCAACCCTGGTGGTTAAAAGGTTTCTACTTTAGTAGAAACTTTGCATTTGGGACATAGGAGTTATTAATTTTGCTTTATTTGTACTGGCTAGATGACACATCATGTACAGAAACTGGGAGACTATTTCAAAGTTTATACAGGAGAGTTCATTCAGATATTTGGAGCCCAAGTCATTTAAGACTTTATAAGTTAACATTAACACCTTGAATTGAACTTTATAATGAATAGATAAGTGGTTTATGTACATTCAGCCAGAAACTCTCATCAGCAGTTGGGCTGTTGTATCTTTCATTTGTTCTTACTTCCAGACCATCTCCTAGGTAAAATCCTGTTGCACCTTTGCTTCCTAGACTTAGAACCTCTTGACACACAGAACTCACACAGGTTGTTTTGGTGTTATCAGTATACCGGTGGCAGCTTATTCCACATTTCTTGATGAAATCTCCAGGTGGGTTCAGATGGTAATGAGAGTAGGAAGAGCCTCTGAGGAACTCCACATGAGCATTCACAAGGTGTTGAACAAATGCCCCCCCCAAATTGCTATTTTTAAAAATCTATCTTGAAAGTAAGAAGAGAACCACTGCAAAATAATGCCTTCAAAGTCCCAGTCCCTGAATCTGCTTCAACAGAATATCATGGTCATTAGTATTAAAAGTTGCATAGAGATCACGTAGAACTGCTGGGTTGCATTGTTCTTGTCCCTCTCACAATAAAGGTCACCTGTCATAGCAACAAAGGCAATCTCAGTGTCAAACTCTCCTGAAACGAGATTGAAATTGGTCTAAATAACTTTTCCTACAAGCGTGCCTAGAGCTGTGTAAGCACCACTTCCTCCTGCACGTTTCCCCAAAAAAGGGTATATTGGTAACTGGATGATACCTCTGGATCCAGTGAAGTCTTTTTAGGAAGGGGACATACCACAACTTAAGTGCCACTAGCACATACCCCTCTTTGAATAACCCATATATCACTTGCTGGATCCCTCCAGCCATATCCGCTCATCTAGCTTTTATTAGCCATGATAGAGAATGGTCAAGGAGACAAATGGTTGGCCAGATTCCTTCAGGGAACTTGTTCACTTCACACCACAGATCCAGACTAACAAAACAACTGGACAGGTCTTGGGATACCTCCTCCAACCACTTCCAAGTGTGGAGACCAATTCCATACAAATCAGAGTGACTTTATCTTGGAAGTGCCTTGCAGATTCATTGCAGCAAGCACACACACACCCCGCTTTCTGCAGACCAAATCCAAAATGCATGGGGACACCCCTTGCAGATTCTGCGTTTGGAACTGTACCAAATGTGCATGGGGATGTGGAGCAAGTGTCTCAAGGGGGCATAAATGGATTGTTATGGCTAAATAAAAATAGCCTTTCTGCCACCTGGATGGCTGTTTGAGGATGCAGTGGAGATGGAGCAGTAAGCCTTCTTCACCATTGCCATCACAGGATAATGTGCTGTTACCTGTATTCAGTGAGATTCATTTTGGGATTTATGTGATTTGCACTCTAGCCCTCTGTTTCTTTCCTCATAGCTCTCTACTATACAAGAGTGCTTGACAAGCTCTGCAGAGTCACATATAGGCACTTCCGTCAACAGCTCTACTCAGCCCCCAATTCCAAAGTGAGATGAGTCTCAACAGGAGCGCCAACCATATCAACAGGAAACACCACCAGAGATCCCTCAGGCTGTTTCTGCATGGTACAAGTGGATGCCCATGTTGGTCCTCACCATGTAGCCTGTAGTCTTGGGCTGAACTGAATGATCTGACCAAAGACTTCAGTGGCAGCCAGTAGTCCAGGCCAAAGACCATTCACCTTATGGCACAAATTGCCTGTTTTAGGGTGCCCAGAAGTGGCCCAGTTCAAGGACTGTTTCTGGGACCTTGGCAGATCAGACGAGACACTCATTGCTGTTTGCATATGAGTAGATGGTCTGCTCACCATTGGGGAGTGCATGGAAGGTCACTTTAAAATGGTCTCATTGGAGTAGACTACAGCACAAATTTCACATTTGTACACCACTCCAAGTCCTAGTCCCTTGCAAACAGGCCCGGGGGGGCGGGGGCACATTCCAGTGTGAACACAGTCTCAGATTCTATTAGTCTCTGATGACAGACCATCTTAATTGTCCTTCACCCTGCTCTTAGGGGCCAATCCCATAAGCCCAAACTTCACCAGAAAATGATCTGTCTGTGACAATGAAGTCCACCTACCAATGGATTCTTACAGTCTTGCTCTCTAGCAAAGACCAGTCTGAGAGTATGCCCTACAACATTAGGCCCTATAATGTACTAAGGAAGTGCAGTGGTTGCTCTGGAGCTGGTCTGCTAGAGGCATCCTCAGCATGGGAGTTGAAGTTCCCCAAAACCACTATGCAGGGATCCTCCAACATCATGTCTGAGTAGGTCTTCATCAACTCAGAGAAGTTCTTGGGTAGCATGGTTAAAATGATATACCCACAGCCACCCTGTTCTCTCTTTCTTGCTCAATGCTAGGAATAATCCCTAAACCCCAGAAACAGAACAGACAGGGTGTCAGTTGGTAGACAAATTGTGGATTATGATGACTTTCCTATGCCACCCAACAATCTTGAATTGGCGCTTCACCAGGTATCTGGGGGGCAAATCTGAGTAAGCATCCCGTTTCCCAACTTCCCATCTAGCAGTCAGCCTAGATGGCTTTAAGGAAGGGTTAGACAAATTTATGGATGACAGATGTATCAATGGCTACTAGAGTGGATGCCTAAGTACATCTTTCAGGCTGGGCGGGGTGGGGGTGGGGTCAAGCAGGATGCCTCTAAGGCCATTTGCTGGGATTCAAGAGCAGGAGAAGGTTTGCCCCCGCCTCTGCTTGAGATGCCCAGGGGCCATTGTGTGAGACAGGATGCTGGACTAGATGGGCTGTGGCCTGATCCAGCAGGGCTCCTCTTATGTTCTTATGTCTCTGTGACACATACCAAGTCAACGCTTTCATCCACAATCAAGTCATCGAATAAAAACTTACTTTGGATTCATTTGGCATTTAACAACATATTTCTCATGTATCAGTTTGTGGGCCATAATAAGAACATTTGATTTGAGATGAGATACGGTACACAAAAAGTCTTCTTATATCTTTAGGGCTGTCATGTTCAGGAGAGTCCAGAGCCATCAAAATCTGTGTTTCCCCTCTCCTCCAACCTTCAAGGCGTTTGCATCAAGAGCAGAATATTTTGATACCCAGGGAGAACAGCATATAATAGGTTGCTCCTTGCGCTTGTCTAATCTTGAAAATTAAGCAAGATTGGGCCTGTTTACCACTTCGATGAGAGATTAAGCAGGAAGAATGGGGCAAAGGGTTACTGTAAATCTTAGTTGTAACAGGGTGTTTTTTAAAAAAAATAATGCAAGACTTTTTCTTGTATATAATAAAAATTATAAATAAAAAAGCAAAAATCTTCTGAAAGCTATTGAAGGAAGCTTTTAAAGGAATGTGCTGTGAATTTCTACCATGGAAACAAGGTGGTGTTATTGGCACTGATTGTTGCAGTGGGATTGGGTTGATGGAAGCATTTCAGATCTGATTCTTTCAATCGCTGTTTGGTGTGTTTTACTATGACCTGGATCTTCTAAAGTGAGCCTTTCAGAAGGCCATGCACACTTACATGTCCTGGAAGGCTTCAATTGCAGTTGAGACTGTCTAGAACATAAGAACATAAGAGAAGCCCTGCTGGATCAGGCCATAGCCCATCTAGTCCAGCATCCCGTTGCACACGGTGGCCCATGGGGATCTCAAGCAGAGACAAGGACAAACCTAGGAAGTAGAGGTGTGCAGATCCATGCACTTGACTTGCTGGGAGGATTCATGGTCCTGCGTTCCAGAAATCCTTGTTTGGGTGAAGCATGTCAGCTGGAATTTGGAAGAAATGCATGGCTGGTGGCAGGACCCTAGCACAGGATAGCAAGTAGGTGGGGCATGGGTGTAGAGGGAGAAGGGAGGAGACCATAGGCATGTGGAGGTGCTGTTAATTCAACCTTTGTGAAAAAAGGTTCAGTTTGCATTGAACCGGACTTGTTCTTGTATGCTCCTAGTGCTCATATTTTGATTAAGATGACACTTGTTTGTAGAAATGTATGTGTATAGCAAAATCCCGCTGTGCCTAGTGTTTGAGCCATTTTTGAACTGATCTGACAAAGTTGCGTGTTTTGAACCTAATTCTTTTTCATTTGGAATGTTTTATTAGATGTCCCTTGTAGATTTGGGAAAGAAGCTTTTAGAAGCTGCACGGGCGGGCCAAGATGATGAAGTTCGGATTTTGATGGCCAACGGCGCACCGTTTACTACAGACTGGGTAATAAAAACATGTTTTTAATTTTTGGGGGGACTAATGAGGGATGAAATATGTTGATAACATGTGAATCCAAATTCCATAACTAAGCCAGTCTTACCAGTTTCTGAGATTTTACTAAATATGCTTCAAGCATTTGTGCTTATAAAGGAAAACAATAGGTATAAATATTTAAAGTTAATTTTGGGATGTTTTTGATACTAGTATAGCACTCATACGTTTCTTTAAAAGGTTCAAATAATTTAACGTGTATTATTTGTTTGGAATCCTTAAAATATTTGAATGAGGGGCTAAGGGCCTGGGAAATGTGGCTTTGCAAAAAATTTCTTTATTTTGGTCAGACCTCATCTAGATTACTGTGTCCAGTTCTGAGCACATCAGTTCAAAAAAGACACTGGCAAACTTAAAGCAAGGAGGGCTACCAAAGTGTTTAGTGGTTTGTTGATCTTGAACTATCAGCTGCAGGGATGTTAGCTTTGAAAACACACCTTTATCTTGATGCGTCTCTGCACTTAACTTCTGATCCAGATCAAAGGGCCTCTGGTCCGGACTCTGGACTTCCCGGTGGGCATGTTAATGCAGATCAAGGAGAACCCATCCCTCGTTAGTCCAGCTCTCTCTGCACAAGGCAGAGCCAGATCTGGATTAAGAGGCCCTTAATCTGGGTCTGTTGTAGACCTGTTTAATCAAGTATACAGTCATACTGAGGCCCTTATTCAAGGTCACAGAGGCATGAAGACAGCATGCCTCCATGCTCCAGAACTACTGGGGGCTGCTATTCACACTGCCAAAAAGCACAGACACACCAAAACCCTGACATCTAGGGGTGGCAGTATCTTTCCCTTAATGTTTTTCTTCAGTTTTCTGTTCATTATAATTCGTTGTGAGAAAATATATGTTTTCCTGTAATGCTAATATACTGTATTTTTTATTGCCTAATCTGGGACTATATTGGAATTGTGAGGCAATCCCAATAGAGTCTTGGGAAAATTGCAGGTTTTTACATTCACCCTTAGTATTGCCCTGTAGTTTCCTCAGTATTCACAAAGCTTATCGTGACTTTATTTAACTTTCATTTCCGGATACTGTGTATTATTTTAGTTGGGAACATCTCCGCTTCACCTAGCAGCGCAATATGGGCACTATTCAACCACTGAAGTATTGCTTCGAGCAGGTGTAAGTCGAGATGCCAGGACCAAAGTAGACAGAACGCCACTGCATATGGCAGCTTCAGAAGGCCATGCAAGCATTGTAGAAGTTTTACTTAAGGTAAAAAAAGTCCTTATTTCATAGAAGATACCCAACTGTGTATAGGGAAGTGCAAACACTCCCCTCCTCATCTAGAAGCACTTGTTTGTGCTTGTGTTCTTTCAGGAAGTGCCCGGAAAGTGAAACCTACGAAGAAAACCCATCGAGCAAAGCCCCTTCAGTGATCCTGCTGGTGCTAGATAGTGCTATAAATTGGTGCCAAGGCAAGGATCCATATTAGTTCAGTATCCTAAAGTGGTTTGGAAAGCACTCGATAAGCTTCAGACCCCCTTGTAGTAGTGTCTCGTGCCAACAGAGATTGGCTGAAGGGAGTTGTTTTTTATATCATTATTATTAGTTTCTTTTTCCTTCCCTTTCCTGAAAGAAAACAAGTTCCGTTAAATATTATTAATGGAGTGAGAGGAGCTGAACCTTTGCACACTCATTATTTAATTTTTTTAGATACAGTTTTTTCCAGTTTTACAAAAAAAAATCAATACAATAAAGATCAAACAATGAATCTGTAAATTATTTAACTGAAAATAACCAGTTGTGTTGCATGGGAATAACAAGTGTGAACATGGGTGAGCAACCTCATATGTTTGAAATTGTTGATGAACATATACTGTTAGCTCACTCAGTGCCTACAAGTGAAGTGATGGGAACAGTTGAAAGACTAGAAAAAGTTCCTATTTTTGGCAAGTTTAAGGAAAGGTGAAGAAAGGCTAGAGAACAAACAAGGTGGATGGATGGCCAAAGAGACCAGCAGAATATCTTTAAAAGATACCTTATCTAAGACTGTTCAAGATGGCAAACATTTCCCCATACAGAAGTTTAACCTGACTCAGTGATCCCTAAAATAAAACAACGAAGCTGAACTTGATCTTAGTGGGAAGATAATTCTTTTTTAAAAATTATTTTAAATGTTATATATCACTTCCCATCTTAAGATCCAGGTGTTTCACATTAGGCTTTATAATAGATCAAATCTTTGGTTCATCCGATTTGCTATTAAACTTTGCTGATTGGCAGACAGATACTAGGGATGTGTCAAACTGAAGTTCATTGAATGTGAACTTCTCAAACGCAGGGGAAGGGACTGTAAGAAATTTCCGCTATACAAGACTATGTCTTTAAGGGAGACGGAAGAATTTGTGGAATGGAAATCGGTTATTGCCTGTGATGTGATTTACTTGATGGGTTTATTTTAACTGTAGCATGGTGCTGATGTAAACGCAAAGGACATGTTGAAGATGACCGCTCTTCACTGGGCTACAGAACACAATCACCAAGAGGTAGTGGAACTCTTGATAAAATATGGAGCAGACGTTCACACACAGAGTAAATTTTGCAAAACAGCATTAGATATTGCTGTAGATAATGGATATGAAGACCTGGCAGAAATATTACAGGTAACAACCTCTCTTTTCCATTCTTGTTTGTTTATTTTTCATCCTTGTTTATGTGACTCATAGTTATAAAACGTGTAAAATCTTGATTCCAATAATATAAAACACTACTCAGATCTAATAAGATGTCAAAAAGCTAACTAGTAGTGCAGTTTTTAATTGAGCATAAGATATAGTAACCAGCAGTGTAAACCCAACTAAGCAATGTCCCTGAAGAAGTAGTTCTGTCTTTTAGGATCATTGCTGACAGTGTTCAGTTGTGCAAAACTTTTTGAAGACAGCTTTTGTTAATATTAGTTTGCAGGGTTATACAAAACTGTTCAGAATAGTGTTCCAGATAACAATGCACAAGCCCTGTTTTGATCTTGCACTCTCTTCTGTTTAAGTTTTCTACTGAGACAAAGCAACTGGGAAAGTGCTGCACATTTGCAGGCAAACTGAAGCAATAGTTGGCGGGCCAAGCGGTCAGCCAACACGCCAGTTGCTGTTTCACCCCATCCCAAAGATGCAGCATTTCTGGGTTGCCAGCTGTCTCTTAAGGGGAAGTGAAACAAGACTCATACATAACCATTTGGAGCACTGTTTTGAATAGTTTTGCACAGTCCTGCTGACTAACATTATTAAACACACCAATGAGCAAGCATCTTCAACGGAGGTGCGGGAAGCTATCTGTCCCTTTATACAAAGGAAACATCTTTTGCTTTCCATGACTCCATTGCTTGGATAAATGGCTTAGCTAGCAGATGTGAACATCCACTTTGAGGTCTTGGAAGGCAGGGTATAAAAATGCCGGAACAAAACAAAATAGAATACTTGGCTGACACCTGCTATTTTTCAGTTATGTTATCTTTCCTTGACTAGTGGTTTCTTTGAGAGCACCCCTTTCTTCATTGTCACTAGAATGCCACTGAAATTTACTATCAGTCACTAATTTCCTCTTTGGCCTCTATGGATTCTTCTTAGTTTTCTTAGTGAATGTGGAATTGTTACATTACCTTCTATGTCTCAGATTGCAATGCAGAACCAAATCAACACAAACCCAGAAAGTCCTGACACTGTGACGATCCATGCAGCAACTCCTCAGTTCATCATTGGTCCTGGCGGGGTAGTGAACCTAACAGGTGTGGTATCTTCTGCAACTATGTGAAATACAGCAGGTATTCAGATGGGGGTGAGGCAGGGGAGGGCAATAGCATGATGGTAAGGGTACAACAATAACATGTTATTATTGCTCCTGAGTAACTTCTCACATTGTGGAATAGGATTTTAGAATTGCCCAAAACACAGCCTTAGAATTAAAATAGCATTTGAAAGATAAAAAATGAAGCTTCAGTGAAATTGAATGTTTTCTCCATTTGTCTTAGTGGAGGCTGTACAGCTTTGCAGTTGTGGAGGACTAGGTAGAAGATGACAAATCTGGTGTCTCCTTATGAAACTTAAGTTTTCTGGAGGGGATGGAGAACACGCCAGAGCTGAATCTGGAGATGGTTTTCTCTCTTCGCCTATTAAACTCAAAAGGGCTAATTATGCAACTTTTTGATCTGTTTTGCAGACTGACTGTGTATTTTCCCTTTACAGATGACACAGGGGTATCCGCTGTTCAGTTTGGCAATTCATCAACTTCGGTCCTGGCAACTTTAGCCGCCCTAGCTGAAGCTTCAGCTCCGCTGTCTAATTCTTCAGAAACACCAGGTGAAAGGAAATAATGCTATGTTCATGTCGGAATGTGAATTTATATTCATCTTTAAAAGCCGCATAATCTATAGGTCAATTTTAAGCACTTTAATATTATCTTCAGAGGAAAAAAAACACAGGCTAGATTTCATATGTATGGAAATCAAGGTTGGCTGAATTCCATTTGGAGGACAAGCAAATGATTAGTTTCTTTTTTTTTATTCCAAGGCAGATCAACACTCCCACTCTTATGCCTTCCTATCCTAATTTTTGCAGCTGTGTGCTTGCGCTTTTAGCGAGGGATTCCCTTTGTTTTCTCTTTTGCAATCTGCAGAAGGGAACAGACCCTCTAAACAAAGCAAAATTGCTACTGTCTGGGCTTGTCTTATTAGCTGCCACTAATGAATACGCACCACCTGCCCTGTTCTCCCTCTTTGCAAACTGTGGAGGAAGGACAAAGCCACATCTAAAGAAGCGTAGAGAGGGGTTGTTTGCCATAACCTGCCTGCATTTCATCAAATGGGTCTGGACGCTTGCCCTTCTTGTTTCAGGCTATCTGGTGGAAGAGAAGTAACGCCTGTTTCCTGCTGGTGTGAAATGCATAGCCCTGTGCCTCCCTCGCTCATTAGGATTAAAGTGACTGAAGTGACAGTCTTCTGGCATGAGGCTCAGAGGTGTTAGGAAAGATTGTTTGGCCAAGTTAAATAAAATACCAGAACCGCCAGGAACTTTCTAGTCTGAAAAGACATGTTGGGAGGCTGGTTTCAATTATTTGAAAAATGCTGGAGAAATATTCAGCTCCTGGAATTAACCTAGTAATACTTGGCAGTGGTGTATGTTCTCCAGTGCTCTCACTTCATATGTACATCTGAAATACAAGGCACGGGGACATGCAAGAGGGCCTTTTCTGTGTTGGTCCCTAGTCTCTGGAACAGCTTTCCTCTTGAGGTTTGCCAGGCACCTACGCTGTATAGTTTTCAGCGCTTGGTGAAAACATCTTTTTCCCCAGACTTTGACTGTTTCAGTAGCTTCCTCGGGGTGCTGTCCTGTTAGGGAGGGAGGGAGATGGGGGTATATTTTTATTATGTCTTAATATTTGATGTTTTATTGAACTTTGGAATATTCTTCTATGGATAAGATTACTACAGGATCACTGGCCAGAGAGAGATTTCTCCATGGTGATTCCCAGAATCTGGAATAGGCTTTGCCCAGAAATATGCCACACCTCTCCATGGTTCACTTTCTGACATTTAGTTAAAATATTTATCTTTACTCTGCTTTTGCTAGTTAGCTCTACCTGCATCTCCCCTCTGATTCCATTAATTTTACTTGCAGTCTACTCTTATATTTTATGTTCTATTCTATTTTAGTTTGTTTATTTTAGTCATCTTTGGTACACTAAGACTTTGGTGTAGGTATAAAAATCAATACAATATATATAAAATTTGGTATTTCTGGCATTTATGCTATAAGTAAAGCATTGGAATAGAAAAGAGATCATTTTAAAAAGCTTGCTTTGAGAACTTAGGGCTGGGTTCTGTTGAGTTATTTTGGGGAGTGTGGAAAATGTGTTGAACCTAGACTGCTTCCTACCATTATTTTATGCTAAGGCCAGGTTCCTGGTAGGCAATTTAATCTAGTTTTAAATCAGGGGTTTTTAAAATCAGCAGTGAGGTCTGGCCTTTTCATTCCCACTGTCAGCTTATAACCTTCCCACCTGCAGCCACACGATGGCAGTGGTGTATTGAGATGATCCGTCTCCCTAGTTCTTAACCCTGCTTGATGCTACTCTAAAGCTTATTCACTTTTATGGAAAGTGAACCAGGGCAAGGAATTCCAGTAATACTAGGGATACCTCAAAGTGCTTCTCTGTCAATCTTTGCTGTGTACAATAGAACATGGACCTATGATAAACACAGTTTGGGTCATTATAGCAGGAGTGCCTGAGACGTCTGTCAGCCAGTTGTCCAGGACAGTGTGTCTTGTAGCCTGAGAGCATCAGGAATTTCTCATTCTCATTTTGTTTTCTGCTCCAGCTGCTTTAAAGCGTTGACATTTTTAAAAGAAGCTTTTAAAGTGTACATATATAACCATGCATCCATCTTGGCAAAATGTATTTTTTCCCCAAACAATCTTTTAAACTTCTTATAGGTCCTCAAAATGCACTAATTGCATTTGCTGTCTGAGCTAAAGGATCGTGACAAAATAGGATTGTAATTACAGTGGTACCTCGACATACGAGTGCCCCAACTTACGAATTTTTTGAGATACGAGCCGCAGAGTAAGGGATATTTTGCTTTGACTTAAGAGCAAAATTTGAGATACGAGAAGGCAGCGGTGCGAGGCGAGGGAAGGCTAAGGCGGGGCGACGGCTGTGACGCGCCGAGGGAAAAAGAAGGCGGCGGTGCGAGGCGAGGGAAGGCTAAGGCGGGGCAACGGCTGTGACGCGCCGAGGGAAAAAGAAGGCGGCGGTGCGAGGGAGAGGGAGGGAGGGGGTGAGGAAGTGAGCGCCGAGGGCAGGCTGAATTTTGGCAGACTCCGAGGCCTGGCAGCTGCTCCTGTAATCCAAACATAGCAGCTCCAGAAAGACGTAGGGCAAAAAATGGAGCTGTTAATAGCTGCTGGCCGCTTTCAGGGACTGAAATTTGGGTGTGGAGCTGGAAGGTGAGGTGGTTTTTTGGGACCCGGAACGGATTAATGGCATTTCAATTAATTAAGTGCTTTGAGATACGAGTGATTTGACATACAAGCAAGGTTACAGAACGAATTAAACTCGTATCTCAAGGTACCACTGTAAAGGCAAAGATTAAAGCTTTGGAGTTGTATTTCCAGCGTATCTGATGTCTGGAGCTTTATGATAAAAAAAATGATGCACTATATTTTTAGATAGAGAACCTCGTGTGATTTTCTTTTTTAGTAAACTTCAAAGAACCTGATTGAATGTTATATGATCTGAATGTGAACATGATTGAATGGATTTTGTTTAAAAACCTAAAAGGCAGAGCAAGTCCAGCGTAATGATATTGTGAAAGTTGAATAGTCCATTCTGAATATTGCAGACCAGAGATGATTGCAATTAACTGTATCCAGCTTGCCTCTGCTCTTGCCAGACGCATTTTGACAATAGCATCTTCCTCAGAAATAAGAACAGAAGAGAAGCCCTGCTGGATCAGGCCACAGCCCATCTAGTCCAGCATCCTGTCGCACACAGTGGCTCACCAAATACTCATGGGCATCTCAAGCAGAGACAAGGACAAACCTTTGCCTGCTCTCGAATCCCAGCAAATGGCCTTAGAAGCATCCTGCTTTCTCCCCCCCGCCCCTCAAGCCTGAAAGATGTGCCTAGGCATTCATTCTAGTAGCCACTGATACATCTGTCATCCATAAATTTGTACAACCCAACCTTAAAGCCATCTAGACTGGTAGCTGTCACTACCTCTTCCGGCAGCACATTCCATAAACCGATGACCTTCTGGGTGAAGAAATACTTCCCCTTGTCGGATCCGACTCTCCTACCCATCAGCTTCATAGAGTGCCCCCTGGTTCTAGTATTGTGTGATAGAGAAAAGAAATGTTCTCTATCCACCTTTTCTATACCATGCATAATTTTATATACTTCAATCCCCTCTTAAACGCCGTCTCTCCAGACTGAAGAGGCCTAGACGTTGCAGCCTGATTTTGTAAGGGAGGTGTTGCAGGCCTTTAAGGAAGAATGTTGCTTTGTGACTATAATGTACAAATCAATTAGCACTGGAATATAAATGAGAATGTGTCATTAATTCAAGTGGAAATCTTTTAATCAGGCAGGCTGCCTCCAGACAGTAAGAAGAAAATGTTGTGATGCTTGATCATTAAAAGAATAACAAAATTATCCACAGTCTAAGATAAAAAACAAAGAACAAAAGATCTTTCACTTGGAAGAAAACAAAAAACAAAACAGCCTAGATTAACTTGCAGTATATTGGAGATGAATCTTAATTATTGCTGAATCAAATTTAGCAACTTGAATGGACACTGATCTGGCTAAGATAGAAATAACTCAGGTTTCTTAATAAGCCTGATTATCTATTTGCTTTTCAGACTTCTTTAATGGGTCATCTGACCTTTGAGATTTTGTACTTTTAAAAAAAATTGTGACGAAGAAGTGAAATTTAAACTACCCCAGTGAATTCATAAATTAACAAAGAAACAGATTTATTTGCATTGTATTATGAAACTTTGATTAAATCGATGGCCCTCTGGGTGAAAAAAATATTTCCCCTTGCAGATCCTAACTCCCACCTGTCTGCTTCAAAGAGTGCCCCTTGGTTCTAGTGCTGTGTGATAGAGAATTTTTTAATAGTGTGTGTGTATTCTATATCATGCATAGTTTCATAGCCTTCAATCACGTTGCAGTATAATTTCGTACTCTTATATCTAATGTTTGTAGGAAATTCCCCTGGTAACTTTGTCTGCAACAGAAATTGAAAACTTAACATACTTGCAGCTTGTTATTTGAAGTATTGTGAAACAATCTAACCTTGTTTTATCTTTTGCCTCTGTCTAGTTTAGTACCATTACAATATTTTCTTCTTTTTCTCTTCAAATGTATTTCTTAATATATGAAATCTATATTAACATTTTTCTGTTTTTCTGCATTATTTTGAATGGTGTTGTGCTGTGATAGATTTAATAATGTATATTTAATCTTTGAAACTTTGAAGCTTATTGAATTCCCTTTTTTTACCATTTAAATTGAAAATTTTAAGAATCTTTATTCTCTTTATCCTCTTCCTTTTGGAATGTGAAATACTTATTAAGTCACTGTTGCCCATCTATTTTACTCAACATTTTACTTTTCATACATTAGTATCAAACTTGTAATTCCTTAATAAATTTCTCTCATTATATAAATGAATTAATTTGAAAAATGGGAAGAAAGATATAGAATAGAGGGGTTGAAGGGTGTTGTCTCATGAACCCATTTCTTGATTTTTATCGAGAATCTTGTTAAACTGTTCCCACCAATGCGGCAGCGGCTTAAGCTTGCGGCACCTTCGGCTGGCGTCAGCAGCATTTTTTGGAAGCCGGCGGCAGTGTTCACAATTATCCATGGTTTCACATATCCATGGAGGAGCTAGAACATATCCCCCGCGGATACCGGGGGTTCAACTGTATAGACATAACTAATAACTCACCCAGTGGCAATGTGCAGGATAACAGATGTTCGGGTGAAATCTTCATGGGAGAATACATGATTTAGTAGAATAGCTGATTTTAAGAAAGACTGTACATTTTATAGTCTGGTATCTTTTAAATCTAAAAAACAAAGGCTAGGATCAGTGATGCTAGCTATAGTTCATGGGGAAGATACACAGCACATTGGAAAGCAAAAGCTGGCTGCTTCATACAAGGATGGTTCAACAGATGCTGACATTTGGCCATACTGGAACATCTCTATTCACAAAGTTTAATTCCTACTTTTTGTTTTTTATTTAGGAAGACCAAGTATTTTGGTTCTTCAAGTCTAGTGTCTTGATATATCTTTTATCTCACGTTCCCCCATTTGTTGAGAAAGTATCCAAATGATTGTAAATGTGCCAGCTATCTCTCAGTGGAGCTGCTACATCTCTATCCAGTGTGCCTTATTTCATATTAGCAATGTGTTTATTTGTAGCTTTTATTGACCGTCCCAGGCATTAAGGTTTAGAAAATTGCACAACAGTCACAGTGATAATTTGTTTTCATCTCAGAGCAATTATAGTTACCTGTTGATGATGATGATGTTGTCATTTAATTGTAAGAAAGCCAGCTGGAGTTTAAAAGGCAAAAGACTGATTTCTGAAAAAATTATAGAAACATTATTCCTGAAATTAAGAGTTGTTAGTGAACATAATGATTGTCCTTTTTTTCTTTTTTCTTTTGTAATAGTTGTGGCCACCGAAGAAGTAGTGACGGCAGAATCTGTGGATGGTGCAATTCAGCAGGTTGTCAGTTCTGGAGGTCAACAGGTTATTACCATAGTAACAGATGGCATTCAGCTTGGGAATCTTCATTCCATTCCAACCAGTGGAATGGGTCAGCCTATTATTGTGACCATGCCAGATGGGCAGCAAGGTGAGTCAAAGTGAAACTTTTGAGTTAAATTCTATGGGTTGTATTTGGCTCAGATTTCACTTAAGCTCTAAAATGCTTTTTGAGAAAAAGAGGAAATATTAAAAATGCAGGTGGGCTAGAACAGATGAACCTGCTGGGGCAGGGTTGTGGGGAGAACAAACAAGTTCCTGACACTTGTATTCTAAATATGAGTAAAACCATGGCTGTTTTTGCAATAGCAGCGAAGATCCCAATAGGAACCTGATAGATACTCAACTGGTACGGATCTGTTATGTACTGTCCGCACACAAGAACTCCATTCTGAACGTGCTGTACCCACGAGCGCCGCCAAAACCGGGATTTAATGGGGTCCTCAGGCCCTTACATCCAGATTAATGGTAGACCCCTTAAAGGTGTCTTCAGTCTGGTCTTCCACCATGAAGACCAGACCAGAGGCCACGCATCTACACGTCTACCAGGGCAATGCAGTCCACGAGTGGGCCTTAGAGGCCCCCATTTGCAGCAGGGTGGCTCTGGCTCCACCCACACCTATTACGTTCTTCATAGTTGTCTGCGAAGCTGAGCACAAGCCTTGTGGTGGCTACATAGGCAGCTGCAAAGCCGTGTCTCTGCCACACTCACGGTAACTGGAAGTGATCCCTGATTGACGGCTATGTGGGTCAATCAAGCTGCATCACTGGTGGACCATCTTGCTTGGGCCTAATCAGGCCTAATGGGAGCCTCAGGATGGGTGCTACGGCATCTGCATGGAAGCCCTGTGGATCTTCAACAAGGACTGGATTTCAAAGATCCGGATCTTCTAAATCCGGATTAATGGAGGGAAGTGCAAAAACAGCCCATGTCTGAATACAGAGAATCCTAATTTAACAAAATGTAGGCTTGTTAACTGAGCACAACAGCTCTCAACATGCTTCACTCTTTGATCTTTTAAGTCTGTTGTCAAAAAGTAGTTTAAAAAGTAAGTGCAGTGTTGGACATTTAACAAACACTTGCAAAATTTTGGGCTCTTAATCTTTTTCCTAATTTGGTATAAGTGGTAATTAAAAAAAAAGGACCTTAGTTTTTATCTCAGTATCTTAAGAAAGAGCCAACGGCACTTAAAATGACTCAGTTATCCTAGAATCTCTTGTTTGTGCAGATAGGGGTTATCGACCAAGGAAAACAGAACTTACTTGTGCATGTAAATTTGTGTAAATAGTTTAAAGAAGAGTTTAATGGATATACCAAATCTCTCCTGCCTGTGCCAATTTAGCCTCTACAAACTTAAGAACATAAGAGAAGCCCTGCTGGATCAGGCCACAGCCCATCTAGTCCAGCATCCTGGCGCACACAGTGGCCCACCAGTTGTCCATGGGCATCTCAGGCAGAGACAAGGACCAACCTTCTCCTGCTCTCAAATCCCAGCAAATGGCCTTAGAAGCATCCTGCTTCCCCCACCCTCTAGCCTGAAAGATGTACCTAGGCATTCATTCTAGTAGCCGTTGATACATCTGTAGCCATTGATACAACTTAATTCTAGGGGATAAAATAGCTGATGGAAAAGCTGGTTAGACGAGGCAACCACCATACTTCTCTAGAAACGCTTTTCTGCTCCACACAAGTATTTAAAAAAATGTGGAGAACTTTGTAGTTAGCATCCAGTCCTGGTATCCCTTGCCGTAACACAAAAAACCTCAATTATATTCTAGACTTAAGATTCATACATTGGCAGAAACAGGCATTTATCAGTTTGTGGCTACATCAGTGGCACAAAATCTGGCCGAAGGAATATTGATGTGGCAGCTCATAGAACAGTTGGCAGAGGGCTCCACTCTGCTTAGAAGCTTCCCTCTGCTTCTCCAAATCATGGGGGGTGGGGGTGGGGTTGGAGCTCAAAGGGAGGCTTCCAAGTAGCGCCTCAGTGCATTCCTAGACTTCAAGATGCTGTTGGCTTCTCTTGAGTTTTAGTTGGCACGACTAATGGTTCAAGCAGCCTGTGTCTGAAGGTCACTGGAGCTTGTTCCTCCATTTCAGCCTTACAGCCTGCTTAGTTATAACTCTGGCTGTTTTCGTACCTTCAGTTCTCCAGGAAAACCTCCCAGGGAACTGAAGATGGGGGGCAGATCTAGCGTCTGGACTTCAGGATGCTGGATCTACCCCTATCCTTGCCAGCACTTCCCTCAGCTCTGGCACAAATTGTCTGGAGGGAATTGCCGAGTTCCAGCAACAGCGCCAGCGTGCCTGCGTGGCACTGTTGCTGCAGTGGCAGGATGATGTGGTGCTGACCGTGCCTGCACTGCCCTTCCCCAGGCTCCATGTAAACCTCCTCTGCTAGGAAGAGGTGCGAATAGAACCACACCGGGAGGCAGGCAAGGGTAGATGTAGAGCAATTTAACTGCTTACATTTACATATGTGGAGCTGCATCGGCTTAAGTCCATTCAGGAGTTCCCCCTGTCTTTGCCTTCCCACCGAGTGTGAAAAGGCACTCTGTCTTGTTGGTTCGACGCCAGCCGGTTGCCGGACATGGTTTATGGAGACACTTGGTTTTGCCAAATCACACGACCGGCTGTTTTGCTCAGCTGGGATTAATAAAAGTAGATATAAAAACATCCAATTGTTCTCCTGGATACATTAGAATTGGGGAGGAGAGGTGTGCCTGAGGTCTAGGCCTCTCCAGTTTTATTGTGTTTTATTGTGATGCCTGGACATTGTAAGATCCCTTTGCATTCCTGACAGAAGCTTGTGTTAATTCAAGTACTTACAGTACCGGCAACAGATATTGCTGAAGAAACCGTGATCAGCGAAGAACCACCGATGAAACGACAATGCATTGAGATAGTTGAAAATCGGATTGAATCAGCAGAAATAGAAGTAAGGAGTCTCCTAACTGTGCTGTTTTCTTTGTAGGCTCTAAACAGAATGTCATTTTGAAGGTTTTTTTCTTTTCATTGCCCCAAAGTAAGGGATGATCATATGTGAATTGTCTCTAATAGAATTGAGTCCAGTCTACTATGGGATTACTAGTGTCACACAGAAAGGGACTGGTTTTCTCCATCCCTTCTTTCGAAGGACCCAGTCTTTCATTTTCTGGGGCAGTGGTTTTTCATGCCTCTCTCCCTGTAAAATGATGTTTGTAATTAAATTTAGCAAATGAAATATCAGCATGCCCTTTTCTGCTTTTCAAAGAAAAGTTTCTCTGTTCAAGTGTTGATGGTCCTTTGTAGTCATGTCTCAAAAGGAAAAATTATTTGTGTATTTAGAAGGCAGCTGTCTGCCTAAATTTCATTTGAATTCTATGTTTTAAGGCTTAGACCTGGCTTCTTCACAACACTGTTTGTTTGGCAGGGAGTTTCCCAAATCAGAGGATGCTCTTGTCAATACTGATGCTGCTTCCTATTAAAAATCATATTTCTTGTTTCTTGTGAGACAGGTGACACAGACGTTCTTACCTGACTACAGTTTTATACCCCTGTTAGTTAAGAAGTGCTCTTTTATGAGTTTGAGTTTCCTGATAACAAGCTAACAGTAGATATTTTGAATGCATTAAAGACAAGTTAACAGAAGGCAAGGATAGGTAGGAAAAGACTCAGGTTGTCCGTTTGTCCATCTATCTGTCTGTCTGTCTATCTACAATCTATGTGACCGTTTCATTTTGGCGAAACAGTATAGACATATGCATTTTCTCAGTGTCTTATTTAGTATAGTCTAGTGATTGAAGTGGATGAAATTAGCTTTATAAAAGCAAAGAGTACCTTAAAAAGAAACGGGCAAAACCTTTTGTTTTTGTATGAGTTGGAATGAAGTCATTTCCCTTGCAATTATTTCTAAAAGCATGGACCTGCTGCCTTTGTATCATGCATCTGAAGAGCTGATCAAGTGGGGCCACCAAAATTTCAGATGGGAATTTTTTTTAGAATGGAGAAAATGCCTTTTGCTTTGAACTAAAGTACTTCTTTGCCATAGTGCTTTCTCTGACATCAAATACGGATAGAGTGGGTAGGCTGAATGGCATTTGTTGAGTGATTTGTAATTTTTAAAAAAATCAACTCAGGTACGGTTTAAGGATTGGCATCCTTTGGAAAAGAGCAAATGTAAATTAAAACCAAAGGATAGAATTTAGAGCAGATGGGCTTTTTCAGGGGAGTGTTAGTAGAGTGGCCATTACAGTGGCCATTGTATGTTCATTCTGCTGCAGACAGAACAACATTTAAATATATATAATTGTTTTACGTGACTAGTACAGTAAGGGCAAAAGACAGTATTATTCTCCGAGTAGTACTCTCTTTCCTCTTCTTGGATGGAGAGACTTGGAGGGACTTGTGTAGCTCAATGCCATTGTGAGCCGTACTGTGCAGGGCTAGACCAGACAAGGCAGGCCATAGTGGAGAGTTCACACAAAAGGTTATGCGTGTAACAAGGAATGGCAAATCTCTCTAGTATAGGGATGTGCTCAAATATTTTTTCTGCATTTGAATTCAAGTCGAATTGAATATCAAAACATTTGGTTTGATTTTAATGTTTAAAATCCAAATGTTAAAAAAATAATTCCAGCCCCAAACATTTGAATCTATTTGTCTGAATGTTAGATTCATACTTAAAGATATGAATGTCGACAACATTCATATGTGTTATATGTATCTGTACGCATTTCGTATGCATCCCGTTTTCATCCTGTATTATAAGCGCAAGTGTGTACGAATACATATATTTGTACAGGTACATATGTAATACATATGTATCTGTACATTTGACTGCTTCAAATCATTTGAACGAATGTTTCGGAACATCCGAAATCTGTTCAGATGTCTAAATTCAAATGTTAAGAAATCTGATTTGAATTCGAATGTCAACATTTGTCAGATTCAGATCAGATTTTTGAATTTTCGAATATTCATGCCCATCCCTACTCCAGTATCCTAGCCAAGAAAACCCCATGGAGAGTTTAGAAAGGCTAAAAGATACATCACTGGAAAATGAGTCCCTCAAGTGTCTAATTTGTTAGTGGGGAAGAATGGAGGGCAATTATAAGCCGATCAAGAACAAGTGAAGTGGCCCAGCCAGTGCCAGAATAATACTCAGCTCTGAATGTGTCCAGTGGTGAAGGGAAAGTCTGATGCTGTAAAGAACAATATTGCCTAGGATCCTCCTGGAATGGAAGGTCTGTGAGCTAAGGTGTGTTGGATGTGGTCAGGCATGAGATGGCAAGGTTAAACATCAGCATTTGGGGGTCAGTGAACTGAAAGGGATGAGAATAGGTGAATTAAATTCAGATGATCATTATATCTCTCCAAAGAATTCTTAGAAGAAATGGAATAGCTCTCCTAGTCAATAAAAGGGCGAGAAAAGCAGTACAGTCTCAAAAATGACAGAAAGATCTCTGTTTGGATCCAAGGCAGAGACTGTTCAGCATCACTGAAATTCAAGACTGCGCCCCACCCTCTGATGCCAAAAAGGCTGGTCAGTTTTGTAAAGACCGAAAAAAGATGTTGCTTTCGTCCTAGGTGATTGGGATGCTAAAGCAGGAAATCAAAAGATAACTGAAATGAGCAGCAGGTGTGGGGTTACTGATGACAAGATTGTTCTGTTTTCATAGGAACGAGAAACTTTACAAAAGCAGCTGGATGAAGCCAACCGAGAAGCACAGAAGTACCGCCAACAGCTTCTGAAGAAGGAACAGGAGGCTGAGGCCTATCGACAGAAATTGGAGGCAATGACTCGCCTCCAGACTAACAAAGAAGCCGTCTGAATATTTCAGGGGAGGCGCTTGGTAAAGCCAGTTGAGAAAACTGCAGTGATATCTGGACCCACACATCTTACTGCCAGGGCAGTAAGTGGGATTATACGATAGAGAAGAAGCCGCAGGTTTGAAACTGGACCTAAGCCTGAAGAATTTCTTGTATTATAGAAAACTCAGAATTTAGACATTTTGTGAAAAAAAATATTTAAAAAGAAATACTGTAAATAGTTTTTTTTACAATTCCAAAATTAGTTGCTTAACCTTTCTGAAGGGAATCACAAAACATGCAAAGCCAATGTTTTTGTGACCTTTTTGATTTTAGTACCAAGCGTTGAAACATAGACAGTTTTAAGGGTAATAGATGTTGCCGCAAACTGACTGTGCATAGATAAATTATGTGATGGAACCAATTCTAAAAGTTAACAACTTCTGTACAGTTTTCAGTCGTTGCCCAGAGACTCAGAACACCCCTACCTTTTTTTTTTTTTTTAGAAACAGTGTAATTTTTTTATATTTAATTCCCGATATATTCAAGTAGATTGACCTGTATATGAAGCTGATATTTTTAAAACTTTTCAGTTTGTACATATGCTGCATGTTTTTTGTTTTTTTTATATTTTCTATATTCATCTTACATAAGTATTCTTCAGGAAAGAGGTGGGGAAATTATGAGGAAAAAAACCCCCTTTAATCTATAGGTCATATGGGTGTGGGTGGGAAACAAACTGGTAGACGTTGTTTTTTGTTTGTTTTAACTGTAACTTACATTTCTTGGAGGAATGTAATTTGGGGGAGGAAAAGAAACAAACCAAAACCAGTATTTATGTAATACATGATTAATTTGAAACTATCACCATTAGAGCATGAAATCACATTTCTGGGGTCTCTAATAAATTTGGGCTGTAATTCTGCAAGTGGAGATCAACAGCACCAGAGGTATCCATAAAGCTTTAGTTAAACCACTCTCCCCGGGACGTCCACTGCTTGATGGGCCGTACCTTAGCACGCTTCTCACTGTTCAGCTTTATAAACACGGGATGCACAGAGCCTGAAAGGTCAATGGAGAAACTTTATCTGGTGTGCGTGTGTGTGTGTGTGCATTATCAAAGAAAGATTCTGTAATTCTTTCCAGACCAAAAGCAGATTCAGTTGAGTTGAGCTCAACTAACAGTCGAGAACATGATTTTTAATAAGAGGTATAAGGAAACGATTGTATCCTATGCACTGTAGGAGTTGCTTGAGGCTGAGGAGAAGAGAACTGTTTGAGGAGAGAGCCTTAAGTTTAGATATGAACAGCGAGTAAAGCCCACTTTTCGGAAGGCCTCAGAGGAGCTTGGCTCCAAAGGGAATGTCAGCTGGATTGTATGGGTGTGGAAGGGGAAGATGACCCACACAGGGGAGACCCAAGGCTGCTTTTCTCATGGACGCTTCTCCTCCTCCTAGTTTTTGCCTTCAGGGTTTAGCTTTGGTGTTCCTAACACTATAAAATACAGGAATGTTTTACACAGTATTTTGGCCTTGAAATTAACAGGAGCGATGTAAACAGTAGGCCCTGGAACTGCTTGAATTCACTTTGAACAAAAACTGCTCAGGGAAGGTCTTGCATTCTTGCATCCCTCCTGTTACCTGACATTCTTAGTAAGCAAGCATTGCCTTCCTTCATCAGGGCTTGGAAGGAGTTTCCACCCCACCTCATCCCACCCAGTCCATCCGTTGCTTCCCCAGTAGCAAAACTGAGAATTCTTTCATCCTTCTCTTCACACACAAAGGCAGAACTGAGATGGCCCCAATGATGGATTCTAAGGCAAACTGCCGCAGTCAAACAGCAATCTACACATACAATATTCTGGCTGGGCTGGACGCTGTTTCTGATTGCTAGGTTTGTATTTGAAGGGGCCCATTTCTCAAAAATCAAGTTCTTATCATGTCAGTGCATAGATGGGCAATCCCGAATGCTCCTAATACCTTTGATCTTTTCTTTTGGTTAAATACAGGCTTGTTTTGGGGTTAGGGTCTACAGAGGGTAAGTGTGCACTTTGCCCCAGACTGGCATTAATGGGGACGGGGGAGGCGGGGGGGGGCGGAGGGAGAGAAGCAGGTGCAATGTGAGCTTGACTGTGGAAGGATAGCATTGGGGCAGCAGAGGCAGGTCTTGTTCCTGTAGCTGATCTGAGCAGGAACAAAGAAGCTGTGAAATCAAGCCCCGCTGCTCGTGGTACCCATAATGTCTGCAAAGGCCGGGCAACACAGATTGGCTGTACCTGTGGAGCAGAATAGAAGGCCGAGTAGATGATGCCGCTTCATCGTGGAGGCAAAGTTACCATTTTTAAATGCATCTTTTTGTCAAGACAAAATGGGGAGGGGGGGGAGACCTTTTTATAAGTAAAAAACGAGCATGTCAGATGAGCCAGGTCTAGCCATCTCCTAGGTAGGCTAGTTTTCTGCTTTCAAGGAGCCCCATTTAACTCAAGGGGCCATTTAAGAAACCTTCTCACATGCAGCGTCGCTCTACATTCACATCTATGCCCCGTTGCACATGTAAGCCCATCCACAGCGGAGCAGAATTAGGAGTTACATTCAAACCTCCCCTTAGACCATACTGCCTTAAAGATGACAGGACCTACATTGTGTTATGTTTCCAATGACTGTGCATCCTTTATATCAGATTATACTTTGTATTTGATTTGTGCTTTGCTGTGTCTGTTTCAGTGCTTTTATGAAAATGTATAACTTTATAAATCATCTAGATTACCTATACAAAAAAAAAAAAAAAGAATTGCCCTTAAAACTGTACTCTGGTCTACTTTTTCTATTTACAATTAAATATCTTTTCCACACGTGCCGTGTTGGTTCACTTATTTGTTTTTATAAAACTGTTAACAATTCCTGTCCCTCATTTGGGTCCCTTTTATAATGTTAATCAGATGTCAAAGTTTGTGCTTCCTTGCCACAATTCTTTTATCTTCGGCCGTGGTCACACCTTCCCTTTAAACCTCCTTCAATCCATCTTCAGGTCTGACGGCTCACCTTTTAAAATTTCTATCCATTTTATTTGTGGTCCAAATGGAGGGTGGAAAATCCACAAATGGATAGCAATGAAAAGGTGTGAGCAGTCAGACCCAAAGAAGGTTTAAAGCGAAGGTGTGACCGTGGCCTTAGGGTCGCGGCAGGTGAATGTCTGCCTATGTTATAAGCAGGCCCGTGGGCACTCGGGCGTGATCGAGCCAGGATGCCTGCATGGGTGCTTCTCCTTGTGGGAACAGTTGGCTACTGTGATGCTGTGGGAAGGGTGGCATTATGGCAGGGTATGGATCTGGCCAGGGCTGAAACAGCAATCAATCTCTCTCACACTGTCTTTTTCAGGATCTCCACTACTGAGAATTTTTAGTTATTTTGTTTGTCCTTGGGTCCCGGAGTGGTTTACACAAGAAAAACACATTTCAAATCAAATATTTAAATGCTCAAGAGGTGGGATCCTGCCTGAGTGGTGCCGGTGTTCCTTCAGCAGCTGTGCTGAAACTGTCTTCAGGAGCATGGCAAACCCATTGATTTGGACCCTTATGGTGCCTCACCTAGAGTGGCACTTTCCTTCTTCCTCTTCGGGCTATAGGCCACCCTTCCAGAAGCATGGCTGACCATAGGCTTGCATCTGGTGCCCAGAGTCAATGCCCCTGTCCCAGGGTGCATGGGAACACCATGCTCCCCCTCTGTCCAGCTTCTGCAGACAGTAGTGATGGCTGCTCCCTGGAGGCATGCGAAGGGGGAGAGGCCTGTTGGAATCAGTCTCTTGTTAGGGCAGATGGAGTGGCCCTCCTTCCCCTCTATCCACCTTCAACTGTACTCCTTTGGACTATTTATAGTCGAGCTTGTTTTGCTATTCTTTCCTGCTTCTGAAGTTCCTGCGGCTTCTCAGAGCTTGCTTATATCTCCTTGGGTCTCACTAGCTCCGTTTCTGTTGGCCCATACCACCAGAAATTGCTGATAGAGGATGTGATACGGGCTTGCCTTCTCCTTATCGTTTTGGGCACAGCCTACATTGCACAAGGGAACTGTTCTTCGTTAGAGCAAGAGAAGACCAAAAGAGATTCCGGGATATTCTTAAGACCTTTGGCCTACTCGCACTATAGCCCGTATTGCAGGATTAGGCAACTTCTTGGGAAGAGCATCCACGCCTTGAGGCTGAGACAGCCTTCAGGCGCCCCCTGGCTTCCCAGAAGCTCCCTAATTATGCCCTAGATGTTGATCTCAGAATCATGCTCCACGCCTTTCCCAACGCTTACCCCAGCTTATCTGATCGCGTCCAGCCTGGGAGCATTCGCTCTTCAGTTGGATAAGGAGGTTAACAGGTGCCGCGCAAGTGCACTGGCAGCTCTGCTGCCCTCCTGATGCGTCTGTGAATGCACAGAGCATCAGCCTTGTCATGGTGGCAGCACCGATACAGGTCCAGTTGCGGAGGGCGACACACTCAGGATGGCACCCTGATGAGGACTGGCCCTGGGATAGGTCACAGGTGAGTGACTATTGCGTGGGGCGTGGTCTGTAGCTACCTAGCGCTCACAAGTGTGAGTGCTAGTTAACATTGGATGATTATACTCCTTTCCCATCCAGTGGATGGGGAGGAAATTGTGAGATCACCCCAAGTGTAGTGTATCAGATGCGTATCACTAAGCGAACTGTGCTATTTGCTACCAAGCCCGGTTCCAAGGTACAAATGTTCGCTAAATGGCTTGGTCCCCAACTGTCTAAAGCAACAGTTCTCAACCTTCCTAATGCCGCGACCCCTTAATGGAATTCCTCATTTTGTGGAGACCCCCAACCACTGGGGTAGAGCAGCTGGGAAATGGGAGGAAAGGGTGGCGGGGGACTTGTCGCGACCCCTTTGAAAGGGTAGTTCGACCCCCAAAGGGGTCCCGACCCCCAGGTTGAGAACCACTGATCTAAAGGAACACCTCCCATATAGACCTGCCTGTGTTCTAAGATGCATCCAGACTCATTAATAGCGCACAGCGGAATGCGCAGTCCCAGTGCGGGCATCACACACCACAATCGAGCAACACGTTATCCCATAGCTACTGCACAGTTACGTTAAAGCTGATTTAACAGCACTCCCAGTGCAGTATTAAGAAACTTCACGGCTTCCCACCGGTCTGGACGGAATGGCGAGAAGAGCCATTGAGAACGGGGGAGTGGCTGCCTCTTCCCATGTGACCCTGCGCAGCGGCTCAAGCTCTTGCAGCTTCCAGTGAGGAAGCTACGGAGGCTGCTCTAGTGCGGACGCCCAGCTGCCGCTTCACAGCAGGTAAGCTTCAATTGTTTCCTTCACTGTGGATTTAGTCCACCAGTCTGGAAGGGACCCTAAGGTCTGCCAATGAAGCCCTCCTGATGCTCTCACCACCTGCAGTAGTTAGGGGGTGGGAATATGTGGACGGGCCTTCTTGGTTGTAGCCCCCAGGCTGTGGCATATCCTCCCCTCCGAGGTGCGTCAGGCATCTTCGTTGTATATGTTCAGAAGGCAGGTGAAGGGGCATCTCTTTACCCTGACCTTTGTCTGCCCAAACAACATCCCCTCCGCAGCAAAAAGTCTCATTACAAGGCTTTGTTGACAAAATCCCTTCAGAAAATTTGGAGTAAGCTCCTCTCAGCCCTTCTGCCAGAAGAATAAAGGTGTTACCCTGTTTCAAATGACCCTCATAATAGCTTCCCTTTATAATTCTACCTGTCTGTACCAAGCTCACCTGTAACATTTGCAAGATTTTCACCCTTTCGCACTTCCAGCTTTTAAGAGGAACAAGTGTATCGGATAATTTGTCACTTCATCATAGGGGTTTTTTTCACTAGCACTAAGCACCCATTAAGGACCCATTAGGGACCCATTAAGCTCAGATCAGGAAGATCCCATTTCCGCTGCAGACCCCATTAGAGCCACATTTGTTTCCATCTGTTCTAGGGAAATCCAGATTGAATGGGTCCTTCAGTACCTATTATCTGGATTTCCTGTAGACCCCATTAAAGGGGTCTACAATGGGGTCTTCAGGCATCAAATCCGGATTATAAGGAGTGCGTTTCCACTGTGATTGGACAATGGGGTGGGGGGGGCTCCGGGGGGGGCACATCCATGGGGGATGCCCCGAAACCCAAAGCTCCGAAGCTGGCTCGGAAGGATAGCAAAGGCTCGGAAGAGGACCCCACATGAGAGCAATGCCAATCCTACAGACCTTTGTCAAAGGCTCCAGAGAATCTTCGAAGAATCTCCAGAGCATCTCCAGAGATTGCACCCTCTGCTCCCCAAAAAGCCTGGGGTGACAGGCGGGCCCCATGTGGGTCGATCCAGGTTTGCCACATAGGTGCTCTAGCATTTCCACTGCGGGCAGGCTAGCACCCATTGCTATTGGGTGCTGCACCGCCCGTGGGGACGCATGGGGTACCTCCCTTAATCCAGATCTAGATCCAGATTAGTTGAAGGACCCATTCCTTAGCTCTGGATCATCTTAGATCCGGATTAAGGGAGGTCAGTGGGAAAAAACCCCGTAGCTTCACTTTTTTATGCACTGTTGGAAGCCATTTTGGAACCGTCACTCAGTTTGAGTTCAACTGAAAGGAAAACAACCCTGAAAAGCGAGATCAGCAACAGTTCAGCTCTTGCCCTTCATGAATTGCCTCTTGGATGGTAAACTAAGGAAAACACAGGCTACTGAGCAGTGTTTCCTCTAGTGTTGGATGTATTTCTGTTTAAAACATGGTCACGATTTTCCGTTAGCCTGTGCAAATCTCACCCTCTCTAATCCCCTTTTACTGGCCACCCATTTCCTCTTTTGCTATTTGGATACCCTATGTAGATACCCTACAAAATAATTGTTCCTTCAATGCCCATGTTGCAACAGATATAAACTCTGCCCAGCAAATATGGGATTGGTGCCATGGATTTTTTATGCCAACTGCAAATATTATATGCTGCTATAGTGAATGGGATCCATTCATGACCATATGGAGATTTCCCAAGGGTCTAACTCTGTAACCTTCTTAGCAGTTAATGACAAGTGCTGTTTCTATTAATGCCACAGATTATGAGCAAATATGCCTTATCACTTCAGCTTGTGACCCGTTCCATCCCAAGATAAGAAATCCGTTGTTTGCAACCATTAATATTTGTCGAATCCGCATCTCGATTCCTTACGTGTTTTGTTCCATTTACAGACTAGACTTGATTATATTTGTTCATTCTTCTAATGAATGAAAATCCATTGGCTCACTGTGTCACTTAAAAACTCCCAACGTAAGATAAATGTCAAAGTACTGATTGTGTAGTTTAGGTTTGAAAACATTTGGTACTAAGTGATTGCTTCCTGTAGAGTGTTCTAAATGGATAGCGGCTAGCTTTCCCTTCTTTGTACCCTATCCTCTCTTGGGCTGTGGTCACACCTAAGGTTGAATCCGGCTTCAGTCCACTTTCAGAGTGAGAGAACACATCAGCAAAGTGACAAGCTGTTTTCTTTCAGTGTTAAAGAACGCAGAAAATTCACCTTTGGAGCAGATAATGTGGAAAGAAAATTACTGAAAACCCTAACCCTATGACACCCATTTCTCAGGGATCGAACAAACCATCCAGAAATATTGGCATCTACTTCGACGTATTCCTGGTTGCAAAAATCTTCCACGCTTTGCATATAAACAGTCCCAAAATATAGAAATCAAAATAAAAAATAAAGCCCTACTAAATTTTCTGCTATTAGCGGCCAAGCAAGTGATGGTCCAGTCTTGGAAAAATGGCACCAATCCAACTCAGGTCGTGGTATCGGAAAGTCCAGGACTTTGCGTCACTGGATTGAATCACTTATCAAAATCTTTTCGTGCAGGGTTTGTCATGGAAGGTTTCTTTCTTAGATGTCTGATGCCCACTGATTTCTCCCACCCCACAGCTTGTATCAGAATACTTCACTACTCCTTTTATCCTATATCAGCAGTTTGCAACCTTCCTAAAGCCGTGACCCCTTAATGCAGTTCCTCATGTGTGAGCTAGTTTGGTGTAGTGGTTAGGGAGTTGGACTCTTATCTGGGAACACTGGGTTTGATTCTGCCCTCCCCCACAAAGCCAGCTGGCTGCCCTTTGGCTGGTCACAGCTCCCTTTCTGAGCTCTCACAGCCCCACCTACCTCACAGGGTGTTCTGATGTGGGGAGAAGAACAGAAGCTTTGTCAGCCACTTTGAGTCCCCATAAATAGGTGAGAAAAGCAGGGTAGAAAAGCCAACTCTTCTTCTTCCTCCACAAAGCCAGCTGGGTGACTTTGGGCTAGTCACTGCTGAGCTCTCACAACCCCACCTATCTCACAGGGTGTTCTGTTGTAGGGAGAAGAACAGAAGGTTTGTCTGCTGCTTTGGGTGCCCTTAAATGGGTGAGAAAAGCGGTGTAGAAAAAGCCAACTCTTCTTCTTCTCAACAATTCTACTTTCCCTGTATCAGGGAATCACGGTTATATATCATTATCAAGCCAACTGCCTTTCACTGAATATCTAAAGATAACAGAAGATAGGAGTGACACCAGGAACTCCAATAGACGCGAGGAACTTCCTTTCTTGATACCCTCATTGACAAAAACCCAAAGCGGTTAGGTATGGGCAAGAAAAGGAACATGAGGTGACCAGGACTGCCTGGCACGCTCTGGGACAGTGTGTTCTCACGCTGTGGTGTTGCCTCTGGGCTCAGATTTACCTCATAAGAGAAGAGCGGAAACACCGCTGCACGCAGCATCTGCAGTTCCTGGAACAATTACTCTTCCGGGGAGACCGCGTGTGTGCAGCGGTGCTCCCAGAATGTGTAGATGTGGAGCAGTTCTACCTAGATGCTACGTTGCCAAGTGTAGCCCCCTTTGCGCCTCTTCTGGACAAGAGAGGTTTGACGGGAGTTGGCGGTGGGGCGACGCAAGTGCAGTTAGTGTCGGTCACCCCATCACCAGGGCAGCAATGCCGCTCAGGTGTGCCTGTGCCATTGGTGCGGTTCTGTGAAGTGCCGCTACTAGCAGCAATTCGCACTTCACCAGCACACAGAGAAGGAGAAGAGGAGGAGGAGGAGGGCTTCTCTACCCCAACCTTCTTACCCATTTAAGGGGACTCAAAGCGGCTGACAAGCCTTCTGTTCTTCTTCCCACAATAGACACCCTGTGAGGTGGGTGGGGCTGTGAGAGCGCAGAAGAGAGCTGTGACTCACCCAATGCTACCCAGCTGGCTTTGTGTAGTAGTGTGGAATCAAATCGAGTGACTACAAAATATAAGTCCAGCATTCTAACCGCAAGACCAAACTGGCTCATTGCCCCTGGCAAGGTTAGGGGGAGAGCCGGTGCCTGGCAGAGCAGACGCCAGAACTCTCCTCCATCTTTGCTTCCTGGGGGTTCCAGAGTGCCCATAGCATGTGTGGCTGTCCCAACGGTCTCTAGTTTTTAACTGCTCCACAGCTTTACCAGGAGTGTCTGGGGCGCTCTCGGTAAACGCCTGCATGCCGGGTCTATCCCAGATCTTTCCCTCCTTGGGACAATTTCCCCGGGAAAGGAGGTGTGAAAAGGCCATTGTTTCCCCATTGCTGTAGTGCACCTAGGAATACATTTTTGGGAAAGCTGGACCTGATCCCACCGCCATGCCATCTCCGTCTTTTGCTGCTGTTCTTCTCCTGTCTCCGTATCTGTGGTGAACTGGTTATGGTTATATGGCGAATCAGTAAAGTCAAAAGTCATACCTGTGGTGGCTTTCTCTTTCTGTGAATCCCAGATACAGAAGTAGCACAAACGTGGTACCAAAGGCAGCTTCTGCACACTTGGCTAATTTTGAAACCATCCTTCGTCTAGATCAATGATGGCAAACCTTTTGAGCTTGGTGTGTCAAAATTCGCAAGAAAAACTAGCTTTAACTCGGGTGCTGTGTCACATCTAGAAATATCCATAATTTTGTGATACTTGTAGCTCTAGTAAAAAAGTTATATTTTTGATATATGTATTTTATTAAAAGCAAAAACAAATAATTCTTTACATTAGTGACATTTTTGCTAAATCTTCAATTGAAAGTTGGTATTTCGTACACTTCAAGAACAAGGAAGCACTACACGTCCAGGTGCCAGGTTGACCATGTGTGTCACCCAAAAGGGCTTGGTGTGTCACCTGTGACACGCGTGTCATAGGTTGGCCATCACCGACCTAGATCCTACCCCTTCCTAATGCCGCAACCCCTTAATGGAGTTCCTCATGTTGTGGGGACCCCCAGCCACGGGGGCAGAGCAGCTGGGAGGTGGGAGGGAAGGGCGGCAGGAGGCTCGTCGCGACCCCTCTGAAAGGGTAGTTTGACCCCCAAAGGGGTCCCGACCCCCAGGTTGAGAACCACTATCCTAGAGCCATGTATAGATGGACACTACCAAAACAAAACCCGAAGGAGCCATTAAATGGCAAATAAGAATCTAAAGTAGGGATGTGCATGAATATTCATAGCATTTGATATTCCTACAAATTCGGTCTAGTGGTTAGGGAGCCGGACTCTTATCTGGGAGTACCGGGACTCTATTCTTCTCCCCACAACAGGACACTCTGTGAGGTGGGTGGGGCTGTGGGAGCTCAGAAGAGAGCTGTGACTAGCCCAAGGTCACCCAGCTGGCTTCATGGGGGAGGACGGAATTGTACCCGGTCTTCCCAGATAAGAGTCCGGCTCCCTAGCCACTAGACCAAACTTAGGCAATAAATATCAGGCATGGCGTGCCTCTGGCATGGAGCCTAGGGTAACAGAAGAGTCAAGAAATTCAGACACTTTTAGAGGAGAAAAGAAACAGGACAACGAAGAGAGGGAACGTTTGTTGGTGGCTGCAAGTAGTTATCACCAGAGGAAAAGGGGGAAACGCCATGCTGACCACTCTCTGCATTCCTGTCAAAGGGCCTTTTGGTGTGCTAATTTGCACTCAAAGGCATTAGGCATTCCCAAAGAATAACTAAACTGTGAATGAGACCCCAACCGCATAGACAGGAAGAGAGAAACCTGTGTCTCTGCTATGCAAGGCTGGCTTCCTTCCTTCCTTCTGTCCGTCCGTCCTTCCTCCCTCCCTCCCTTTCTTCTTCCTCCATCCCTCCCTTCTTCCCTCCCTTCTTCCCTCCCTTCCTCCCTTCTTCCCTCCCTTCTTCCTCCCTCCCTCCCTCCCTTCTCTCCTTCCTCCCTCCCTTCTTCCTCCCTCCCTTCTCTCCTTCCTTCTTCCTCCCTCCCTCCCTTCTCCCTCCTCTCCTTCTTCCTCCCTCCCTCCCTCCTCCCTCCCTTCTTTCATTCCATCTTCCTCCCTCCCTCCCTTCCTCCTTCCCTTCTTCCTCCCTCCCTCCCTTTCTTCTTCCTCCCTCCCTCCCTTCTTCCCTCCCTTCTTCCTCCCTCCCTCCCTTCTCTCCTTCCTCCCTCCCTTCTTCCTCCCTCCCTTCTCTCCTTCCTTCTTCCTCCCTCCCTTCTCCCTCCTCTCCTTCTTCCTCCCTCCCTTCTCCCTCCCTTCTCCCTCCCTCCCTCCCTCCTCCCTCCCTTCTTTCATTCCATCTTCCTCCCTCCCTCCCTTCTTCCTCCCTCCCTCCCTTCTCTCCTTCCTTCTTCCTCCCTCCCTCCCTTCTTCCTCCCTCCCTCCCTCCCTTCTTTCCTTCCTTCTTCCTCCCTCCCTCCCTTCCCTGCTAAAGGGCGACAATATTGTGGGGATGAAACAAAGTCACTTGCAAAGCCAGCCTTCAGATCTAAATGCCCAGAGATCTAGACCTATGTGGTCTCATTCACTTTTTGAGTTTGGCATACACATGTAAGCATGCAAGTGTGCGTGTGTGCATATAACTTCCTGTGGCAGTGAATAAATAATAATAATAATAGAAGCCCCAATTTGCTTAGAGGGAAGATGCTTAACATCAAAGGTATGCTGAGGGAGATGCAAGCCACGGAGAAGGCTGGCCTCCATATTTCCTAATCACTTGCTGACGTAGAAATCTATCAATGCTGACAGATAAAAGAGGATATAAAAGGCTGCAGCGCAATGGTTCAGCTTCAGCTGAGCAGAGGCAGAGTTGCCTAGTGATTCCCAGGGGCGTCATGGACCAAGAGGAATACAGGCAGAGAGGTGAGTGTGGGCATAAAAGGAACCATCCAGGTCCAGCCTTTTTCTCTCTAGGAGGCCAGGCGGCAGATGTGGGTCTTCTTGTCTCCATTTTGTCTCCCCAAGTCCCCCTCTGAAGGTAGGCTAGGGGTAGCAGCTGGGCTAATATCACTCAGGCCGTGGTCACACCTAAGGTTTAATCCAGCTTCAGTCCCCTTTCAGAGTCAGATAACGCATCAGCAAGGGGGCAAGTGGCTTTCTTTCAGTGTTAAATAACTCCGAAAATTCACCGCTTTGCTGATGGGTTCTCTCGCTCTGAAGGTGGACTGAAGCTGGATCAAACCTGAGGTGTGACCGCCGCCTAGGAGCCGCAGCTGGGCTAATATCGCTCGGTGAACTTCTAGCCAGCCAAGTGAAGGTTCCAAGGCTTGTCCCCCAGCCCTAACTACAATATTGCAATGGCTTGTTGTGACTGGTGTTGGAACAGCCTTTGGTCTTTGTGGCTGCAACAAGGAACAGTTGAAGAAGCTGAGGGTATCCTGGGTCTAGTGAAGGTGCAGAAGGCAGAGGACATGACAGAGGTCTTCCCGGAATTGGGGAGTAGGCCTGGGACCAACAACTTGCAAAGGAACCGATTTTGGCTGAATGGACAGGGACCCTTCCAAACCCAGCACTGAAACCCATGACCTTGAGGAAATAGGCGAATCGTAGCAGAGGCTTCGGCGTTGGTGTACTGAGATGGATCAGATAATTTGAATTTCACCTGAGGAAGACATAAAGCAGTGGCCTCCCACAGGCGTGAATGCAGCCAGAAGCCCCTCTCCTTCTGAAAGCTGGCCATTGAAGTTTTCCTTTGCATTGAAGTTTGGGAGGGAGAGTCATCCAGCTGCCCTTGTCCATGCTGGCCACCCCTGAACTAAAGTAGGGGAGGAAAGGATCTTGAAATGCAGGGTGAGAGAAAGTCATGGTTGATGGTGTGCGGAAGACTCTATTCATGCCGTATTTATGTATTTTATGGCATGGATACCTCCTTCCTCTCTTCCCAAGGAGCAGAGCTGTGTCTCACCAATAAATCAACGGCCTGAAGAAGCAAAGCTCCACAGCTTCCTTTCCCAGCATCTCCCTCCAAGAAAGTAATGGCAAACCATTTGTGTTATCATTGCCAATAAAACTGCACAGACATGTCCGCATTGGCGCAAGGGCTTTTTTTTACCTCTACATCTTTTTTGAAGAGCCCAGGTGAGGCAGGTGAGACCGACAGGCTGATGAGCCAAAGTCATCCAGGGACCTATGGAGTTAGTCTCTGCCACCATGCTTGGCTTTTCATGTTCATGTGGGTACTGCCCAATCCAGGGAATTCTACGTGTGTGCACCCAAAACAAATTTGAAGAGGGAAATGTGCCGAGGCAGTACCTGTAGCTCAGCAGTATCCAAACATCAGAGGGTTGCAGGTTCGATTCCCAGCCTTTTCTGGGAAGTAGGCAATAGCGAACCAGTTATGCCTCTCGTCTGTGGTGCCTTTTGCACGCATGAGTGCTCTGAAAGTCAAACCTAGGGAAGGGCACAAATATTTGTAACATTTGAAATTTGTACGAATTTTTCTGAATTCAGACATTCAAATTCAAATTGAACATTTTGATACATTTGTATGAAGCTTCGTATGGGATTCATGTGTGATACGTGTGGCCCAGTGGTTAGGGAGCCAGACTCTTATCTGGGAATACCAGGTTCGATTCTGCCCTCCCCCATGAAGCCAGCTGGGTGACCTTGGGCTAGTCACAGCTCTCTTCTGAGCTCTCACAGCCCCACCTACCTCACAGGGTGTTCTGTTGTGAGGAGAGGAACAGAAGGTTTGTCAGCCACTTTGAGTCCCCTTAAATGGGTGAGAAAAACGGGGTAGAAAAGCCAACTCTTCTTTTTCTTCATATGGGATTCATAGGGGACTGAACCTTTGTATCGAATTCAAATCCCAATAAATTTGAAGGGGATCTATTCAAACAAATTCGAATTTTCTTCAGTTCAATACAAATCGAATCCAAGACAAAATTCATGCCTATCTCTCGTCAGGCTGCATTTGGCCAACCCATCTCCCGCAGACCACGGCAATGCACCCTTTACAGTGCAATCATACCCCTAAACATGATCGAAGTGTTTATTGATCCGCTGATTCTGTTTACTCCCCGCTGTGGAACAGAAGGGCTTGCGGGACACATTTTAGGGATTATTTTTTTTAGCTTGACCCGCATCTCCAAGCCGAAAGGGATGAGACGGAAACATCTGTTATAAGGTTTTATGTTCTTTTAGCATCAGTGGCTGCCTTGGCTTAACACTTGCTGCTGCTTCCAGGGAAAGAGATGGTGGACTACATTTGCCATTACCTGAGCAGCGTGAGGGAGAGGCGGGTATCTCCTGACGTGAAGCCTGGTTACATGAGGGACGTGCTACCAGACGGAGCCCCCTTAGAACCAGACAGCTGGGACAGCATTTTCAATGACATTGAGAAGATCATCATGCCTGGGGTAAGGATGCTCAGTAGTACTGTACAACCAGGAGTTAATAGAGGACCTGACGGGAGTATCTAAAATCAAGTGTGGTGTGGGAAAGGTGGATAGAGAAAAACTCTTGTCTCCATTGCATGACCCTAGAATGAGGGGGGCAGTTTAGTCTAGTGGTTAGGGAGCCGGACTCTTATCTGGGAATACCGGGTTTGATTCTGCCCTCCCCCATGAAACTAGCTGGGTGGCCTTGGGCTAGTTACAGCTCTCCTCTGAGCTCTCACAGCCCCACCTACCTCACAAGGTGTTCTGTTGTGGGGAGCAGAATAGAAAAGCTGGACTGTAGTTAGCTGGTGCTCACAGATGCAAGCTCTAGCTAACGTTGGGTGATTAAACTCCTTCCCTGGCCAGCAGACGGGAAGGAAAGTGTGAAATTGCATATGGAGAAAGTAAGTAAAGGCAGGCATTTACGTATACATTTAAAGTATTATATACTGCATCAAATGAGAAGAAATCTCAAAAGTGGTTTACAGAAAAGCAGAAGCAGTCACTTTATATGACAAATAGTCCTACAACTGTGAGCCAGTTTGAGCCAGTTTGGTTAAGGAACCGGACTCTTATCTGGGAATACTGGGTTCAATTCTGCCCTCCCCCATGAAGCCAGCTGGGTGACCCTGGGCTAGTGACAGCTCTCCTCTGAGCTCTCACAGCCCCACCGACCTCACAAGGTGTCCTGTTGTGGGGAGCAGAATAGAACAGCTTTGTCTTCTTCTTCCTTGAAGGTGATGGGCAGGAGAGTTAGGACCCACAAGGGAAAGGGTTTTTTCACCCAGAGAGTCATTGGTCTATGGAATCCACCACCAGAAGAGGTGGTGACCACAACCAGTCTGGATGGCTTTAAGAAAGGATTAGATAAACCCATGGAGCACAGGCGTATCAGTGGTTACTAGAAAGGATGCCTAGGCACTGCCTCCAGCTGGTTGGGGGTACAGATGGGATACCTCTAAAGAGAGCAAGTGAAGTGGTTTTCTTGGCCTTTGTCTTCTGCTTGAAGCCTAGAAGCAATTAGTGAGTCACTGTGTGGGACAGGATGCTGGTCTAGATGGGATGTGGCCTGATCCAGCAGGGCTTCTCTTGTGTTCTCTCATGTTCTTAGGCATCTGTGCCACTAGCGTGTCTTTAGAATCCATGATTTGCCAAGTGAGCTTTCTCCTGAACGCAGACCTGTTTAGAATGCTTTGTGCATGACATGGCTTTATGGGACTTTGCTGTCTTTAGGGAGGGAATAAATGGCCTAGCTGTTGAATTCAGGAGGGTGTTTCTTGTAGGAAGTTGCTGTTCTCCCAGGGCTATGGCTGGAGTGAGATACGCCCCTGGCAGAAGGTGATTCTGTAATGAGCAGTATACTGGATCGACTCCTTTCCGCTCCTGCCCGGCATCTTCTTTAGATCGCACCAGCCTGCCAAAGGGAAGCTCCAAGTACATTTGCTGGTCTGGGATACTGGCCAGTGTGAAAGTGTCCAAAGAAAATTGGCTTTTGGAATCAGGAGATGAACAGAGCTATCGACATGATCGCTCCCAAGTGCTCTTGGCATACCTGAAGAGCCCATAAAGCGCCTTGGTATACCTTGGAGCTATGGGCGATGACAGAGGAAGGTCAACAGCTAGAGTGCAGGTGGTGTAAATCCCACTGTGAGTCTGACCAAACATGGGTTAGAGCACACTGTTGTACCTACCATGTGGCAGAGCATGCGCTCTGCCTCTCTGACAGCTGGGCATGCGCCGACAATCCGGCTTTTTCCCCGCTGGTGCGGAAGCGTTCGCTTCCAAACCAGTTTAAGGGGAAAAGCCAGATGTAAGACCTGATTTTTTCAGATCTTACATTTGGGTAGGATTCGGCGGCAAAACCGATTTAAGCAACCGGTTTTGCGCGCCGACGTGCAGACAAGGCGTCTTCAAAGGGACCCTAATTGGGTTCCCTGTGCGGATGCCACGTCCAAATCCTTTCCACATCTGGCCCTAATTTCGGCTTTAGGGCATGTGCGGAAAGGCCCTAGATTTTCAGTGAAGATGATAAAAAGATGTGGCTCTTTCTTGCAACACCCTCTGTTCTTTTCAGACGAAAAAGGATACAGAAAAAGATACGTTACTCTGATGGACTTTATAAATCTGTAACATTTGGTCTAGTTGGGTGCGTATCAATTTCCTCTTTGCAAATGTCTATCACCCATGTGTTCCACTGAGATAAAGAGGTGTTTATCTATTAACTGCATGTGGCTGTACTTCCTTTGCCATCGCGATCTGCTGCTAACTTCAGATGCAAGCTCTGAAGTTGACAGTGCTTGACAGTGGCATTGCTCTCGCAAGGGATTTTACTGCAGAGCCTTTGCTAATCTCCGAAGGCAACTTTGGAGGGACTCCGGAGCCTTTGCTAATCTCCGAAGCAACTTTGAAGGCAACTTCGGAGGGCCTTCGGAGGTTTGATTTTGGGGCACCCCCAATGGGTGCCCCCTCCCCCAAGCCTCCTGTAGACCCCATTGCCCAATTGCAGTGGAAACAGGCTCCCTATAATCTGGATTTTATGGCTGAAGACTCTATTGTAGACCCCATTAGGGTCTACATGAAATACGGATTATAGGTCCTGAAAGACCCATATGATCCGGGTTTCCCTAGCTGTGATGGAAACAGATGTCTCTCTAATGGGGTCTGTAGTAGAAATGGGGTCATCTGGCTCTCAGCCAAATGGGTCCTTAATGGGTGCTTTAATGGATACTTAGTGCTAGGGTGAAAAACACCCCACGTGTGGATCACAGAGCTCATTTGCTGGATTGAAGTGTGACAGTTACTAGGCCTAACTCTGCAACTGCAGGCCTGATGGATTTATGTCAGGCCCAGCTCTGGAGTTGCAGGCCAGATGTGGATAAGCTGTATGTACCGGATCTTCTGTACAGCTAGGAATGCCAGAAAAGCAAAGGGGCGTCTTTCTATCTATTCTCTCAGGGAGCGCTCAGACACTGTAAAAGGATCGTCTCCTGCCTGAACTGTTCTTTCCTGGCAGGTGACCATCATGGGTACCCAACTTACTGCAGATGTTCAGTCTGTGAAAGGGTTAGCTGAAATGCAGAACAGGATTTCCAGAACCGGAATCAATCATTTCTCTTTTTCTGTTCTTTGTGATTTTGGGACTGGAATTCTGAATGCCTGGAATTCAGGAAGTCCAACAGATGGGTAACAGGAAACAAAAGCCAATTGTGAGGTAGACACCATTGCTAGAAGAATGATGGATATTGGAGTCTGGCCAAACAGTAGACCATTCACGGCCACATTTTTGCTGATTTATATGAAAGGCACTTGTCTTTTCCTCCAAGGTATACCTGCTTGCTCCCTCATTGTCTTTTTTGACTCTTGTTTTAATCTAGGTTGTCCACTGGCAGAGTCCGCATATGCACGCCTACTTCCCAGCTCTCACTTCTTGGCCATCACTTCTTGGAGACATGCTGGCCGATGCCATTAACTGCTTGGGTTTCACTTGGGTAAATGATGCACCTCTTTTTGTTGCATTTGTTGCCGATTGGACTCTGAGTTGGATTCTCTGAGCCCTGGATGCAGAAGCTGCATTTGATGACTTAGCAGGCCTTGAATATTTTCCATTGAAAAAGATGCATGCATACACCTGACTTTTCAGAATAGTTGTTACTCTGAGATACTCTTTTTTTATACCTCAACCCATGTGGGCCTTTAATTAAAGAGATATTAATTTTTATTGTATTTCATGATTGTTTGCTTGTGGATCCGGGCCTCTTCCTGCACTTTGTTGGGATCAGTGGGTCCCACATCCAGATCAGCCCACAGCCTCAGGGCTAAGGATGTGCGTGCATATTCATAGCATTCGTTCTTTGTACAAATGTGTGCAAATTCGGATATTTGTATGCAAATCAAATGTTACGACATCCGTACACTGGCACTCATGCAAATATGAATGTTTTGGAACATTCGTACGAAGCTTTGAAACATTTGTGAAACTGGGAGTTGGGAAAATGGACGTGCCAGTCATATCTGCAGTGGATCCAGAGTGAATTCGGCATGGTTTGAGAGCAGATTCAAAGTGGATTCAGGGCAGATTTGATGCTTTCTGAACAGATATGTTACAGGATACGTTTTGGATATGCATCGGATACCTATGCGTTTGTTATCGGATAATCATACACATTCATATGAATAAATTTGTATCAAATAGAATCCTACCACTTTTGAAAGGGATCTGTTCAAATGAATAAGAATTTTCTTACATTTGATCTGATAGGAATCGAATGCAAAAAACCCTCCATTCATGCATATCCCTATTCAGGGCCTCTGGATGGTGTTTTTGGGTGGCATGGCACAGAAAGGTGCCCTCCATAGTCCTGAACACAGGAGCCTTGTCTTCTGGTTGCCTCCCATATTCTGGATCAGAGCCATACTGGTCCACTGGCAAGCTCAGTTACACATGTCTACCTGTGGTCCAGGTTATGGCCACCTTAATCCAGATCACACTCTGGTCCTTTCTGCACTGGGCTTTATTCTGAATTATTTCTTGGAAGAGGGGCCTGCCATTTACATGCTAGTACAGACTACAGCAGGTCCCACCTGGGGCAGATGGTCATTTTTATCAAAGGTTTGCACTATTTCTGTGGCCACATGGCCATCGCATTGAGATGAGGCTGATCCAAACTGGAGGAAAAGGCTGGATGATCTTCCTCCCCAAGTGGAGGAATGTACATTGCATTTGTGTCAACGGTGTTGGTTCTACTGAAATGGAGCCACTAACCCCTTGGTTGCCTTTTTCATACTTACAGGCTTCAAGTCCAGCCTGCACTGAACTGGAGATGAACGTGATGGACTGGCTGGCAAAAATGTTGGGTCTCCCTAATACGTTCTTGCACTACCACCCAGAGAGCACTGGTGGAGGGATCCTGCAGGTAAATAGTTGACACAGAGTAGCGTGGTATGGCGTTGCAATGGGGACCTAAGACTATCAGCCTTTCGCATCTTCTTAAGGTGCAGAAATTGGGGAAGCTCAGGGGCCGATTTGCACTTTGGCCCGTAGTCAACAATTGGGCAACATCTGAGCAGGTACATCTGCACCTGAAGGAGGTGTCAACATGCTAGAAATGTCCTCTGCCTGCTCAGAAGTTGCCTAACGGCTCCACAACTTGAGCAACCCTAAACCCAACTTACTTGGTCACGTCCAGCTGGTGACCATCCGCACCTCTGCTGGATGGAGGAGTAAAATGGAGCTGCCGCACAAATGCGCTGGCAGCTCCACTGGCCTCCTGATGCAACTACGGCTGTGCAGATTGTCAGCGTTGGTGTGGCAACAGCACAGTAAGATGGCGGTGCCCTGAAGCGGGCTGGCCCCGGGATCAATCACTAGTGCGGTGATGGCCAACCTATGACACGCGTGTCACAGGTGACACACCAAGCCCTTTTGGGTGACACATATGGTCACCCTGGCACCTGGACGTGTAGTGCTTGCTTCTTCTTGAAGTGTATGTAATACCAACTTTCAATTGAAGATTTAGCAACAGAAGTCACTAATGTAAAGAATTACTTGTTTTTGCTTTTAATAAAATACATATATTAAAAATATAACTTTTTTACTAGAGCTACAAATATCACAGAATTATGGATAATTCTAGATGTGACACAGCACCCAAGTTAAGCTAGTTTTCTTGCGAATTTTGACACACTGAGCTCAAAAGGTTTGCCATCACTGCACTAGTGAATGACCAATCATGTGGGGCATGGGCGGTTAGCGATCACGCTCCTTTCCCTTCCACGGGAAGTGTGAAAGCGCCTCAGGTATGGATTGAGCGTTCACGTTTCCAACACCTGACGTGTCCCAAGGTTACCTAAGTGCTGGGTAAATGTGAATTCCACTGTACTAGCAGCAGTTGCCTTGCTGTGACCCGATCCGGTTCGCTAGGGCCTGCGGGAACCCAGGGAAGGAACTGGACAGGCCTGCACACCCTACGTCCAGACAGACTCAATGGGGACAGGCCTGGGGTGGGGCCTGCAGCTGTCAGGGAGGGAGCATGCAAAAGCGCTCCCTCCTGAACCGCTGCCGGACAGCCTGGGATGGCCGCGAACGACCAGGGATGTGTGTAGACCATGATTTTGTACTCTACACTCAGAACGCGTGTCGGTGGCCTGCGATGGGCTGGGGCGGTTCCAAACGGAACTGCCAGCCCAGGAGAGCGAATGCTGCATCCCAGGGTACCCTGCATGCATTCCATAGGCCCTCGTGCAAAAAGGCCTCTCCTTTCCTAAATGGTAACTTCTTAGACTGTGGAACGATCCGGATTTCCTCCTTACCCTGCAGAGCACAGTGAGTGAATCGACCTTGGTTGCTTTGCTGGCGGCAAGAAAGAATAAAATTCTGGAAATGAAAGCACGCGAACCGGATAAAGATGATTCTGTTCTCAACTCCCGCCTGGTTGCTTATGCCTCAGACCAGGTGAGTTATGTTAAGCAAGCTGATTTTCTGTTTAGCAACCAAGAATATTTCCTAGGGGAAGACGGGTTGGATCGGCCTCCTAGGTGACAACTGCTCCTAGGTCATAAGGTTGCTTCAGTCACAGTGTTCTGCTGGAAGAAAAGAAGCCCAGAGTTTCTATAACTTTAAAAGCTGTATAGGACAGGACAGATTTAACTTCATTTATAATTTGACATTGGTGGGAGTGGATTTCAACTCCAGAGTTACAAATAAAAGGAGAATCAACTTATAAATGGTATATGACTCCATTTAGGCCAGTGGTTCTCAGCCTTCCCAATGCCGCGACCCTTTAATACAGTTCCTCATGTTGTGGTGACCCCCAACCTAACCCTAACTCTCACCCCCAACCATAAAATTGTTTTCGTTGCTACTTCATAACTGTAATTTTGCAACTGTTATGAATCGGAATGTAAACATCTGATACGCAGGATGTATTTTCACTGTTGCAAATTGAACATCATTAAAGCATAGTATTCACATCAGCCACAGCTGAATATAAAAGTGTCATTTCACCTCCAATACTGCTGCTTTCTACCCAGTAGCTGCTCTCTACTGTATTTGCATGGGGTGTATGTGATGGGGTTGGCACAATGATGTCATCACGCCAGGTACTCATATGTGGGCGTATCTGCGTGTGTGCGGACCTGTCTCGGTTCCTATGTGTTTTCCGATGGTCTTAGATGACCCTTGTGAAAGAGTAGATCGACCTCCAAAGGGGTTGCGACCCACAGGTTGAGAACCACTGATTTTGTCTGTTGAAAATGTATTTAGATGTTTCTGGTAAGTGTTGGAAAGGTAAAAATGTTACAGGAACAATATACCATGTGTGGTGGGCCTGTCTAAAAGCAAAACAATTCTGGTCCCGAATACATAAATGCTGCATCCACACCTAATTTTAATCCAGCTTCAGTCTACTTTTAGAATGAGCAACACCATCAGCAAAGTGACTTGTCATTCTCTTTCCACATTATCTAACCCATAGGTGGGTTTTCTGTGTAAGATAAAGCCAAAAACAAACAACCTGTCCCTTTGCTAACTGCGGACACACCTAATTTTTAAACCAGCTTCAGTCCACCTTCAGAGTGAGAGAACACATTGGCAAAGTGACCAGCAATTTTCTTTCTACATTATCTATCCAAAACATGAATTTTCTGAGTTCTTTAATATTGAAAGAAAACAGCTTGTTACTTTGATGTATTCTCTCACTCTGAAAGTGGACTGAAGCTGGATTAAACCTTAGGTGTGACCACAACCATTTATCCTACTCTGAAAAAAGGCTGAAGGCGGATTAAAACTTAGGTGTGAACACAGCCTGTTTAGGAATACATCTTAGACCAGTGATGGCGAACCTTTTGAGCTTGGTGTGTCAAAATTTGGAAACAACACCACCACTACCCTAGCTTAACTTGTGTGCCATGTCACATCTAGAAATATCCATAATTGTGTGATATTTGTAGCTGCAGTAAAAAATTATTTATATTAATGACTTTTTTGATGCTGAATTTCATTTGCTAAGTCTTCAATTGAAGGCTGGTATTTCATACACTTCAAACCTAAGCAAGCGCTTCATCTGTCAGTTGGGTTTCTTTTATTGATTTTAAGATTATTTAATGCTGGGAATAAGGCATCACAAAAGTACGTAGAGGGAAAAATGGCGAGTAAAGCCATCCGTCCCGCACACAGGTCTTCAGTCCTCTGGGGGTGGGGGTGGGGTGTTCCCAAAGACACTAAAGTCCAGACTGGATTCAGACTCGGGAACGAGTGTTTCCATTAAATCAGCCAGTAGTCCAAATCCAGGAAGGCTTGCTCCCATGCCAGTTCTTTCCGCCCGGATTTTCTGCAGAAACCTGCAAAAAAACCAGGGGGGAAAAACCCCTTACAATCCAGCCCAGATTTTAGTGCTGGAGAAGATGAAATCCGGCGACCGGCCAGGGTGAGCAGCAACAAGTAAGTTGAGCATGTGAGCAAGCGAATGAGGGGAGATTGCCTCTCCTCTCCTCCCCACACCCCCTGTCTGATGCCGTCCTGCAGACATGGGGGGGCACAGGCCCCCAAGGATTGAAGGAGGTTAACTGACAAGTGGATGAATGGATGGTATTAATACAATATACAGTAACTGCTACCAGACTTATACTGTATATATGCACCTCAAAATTAAAAAACAAAAACAAAAAACAGACAATAGCCTATTGATTGAAGGTTGGGTAATTAAGATGATGGAATTTGCTGAAATGGACAAATTAACCAATCTGATAAGAGACTGTTCAGTGTGTGTGTGGGAATCATTAAAAATTGGCAGCACTGGCAAGAAATGACCTTCTAATTGCAGGTTTTATAGACTAATAAAAGAATCTTGCAGAAGAATAGGAGGGGGGAAATCTATGGGAAGCAGAGTATTAGACTTACATTGAAATGACAAGCAGGAGGCTGGGAGTTGTCACGATAATCAAGAGATTAACAACTTGTGTAATTTTAGTGTTTTAAACTCTTATGATAAAACAATAAAAATTATTTTTAAAGAGAAGGAAACTCTGTCTAGAAAGATAGATGCCTTCTCTTTTTCTTCCTGACTGGTGGAGGTGATTAGTTCAAGAAAATAGCTTGCATTTAGCCCAGGCAAACCTACTAGCTATTCTTGAATCCAAAGCCTTTAGCAGTGAAGGAAATACGTTTACACCTTTCCCACTTGAATACCATATAGATCTTTTTGATTCCTTGGTCTTGCGTGAGAATGTCAAACTCTTATCTGGAGATCTTCTGGTTCGATTCGTCATTCCTACATGAAGCCAGCTGGGTGACCTTTGGCTAGTCACAGCTCTCTTCCTGAGGGCTGACAGCTCCACCTAACCCCACAGGGTGTCTGTTGCGGGGGGAAGAATGGAAGGTTTGTCAGCTACCTTGAGTCCCCTTCATTTGGTGAGAAAAGCAGAGTATAAAACCCAACTCTTCTTCTTTCACCACTGAATTTCTAGATACTTTCTTGTCTTTTCAGGCTCACTCTTCTGTAGAAAAAGCAGGTTTGATTTCTCTTGTGAAGATGAGATTTCTACCTGTAGATGAAAACTTCGCCTTGAGGGGAGAAACTCTCCAAAAAGCCATAGAAGAAGACAGAAGCCATGGCTTGCTGCCTGTTTTTGTAAGTTTCTCTCTCTCTCTCTTCTTGCCTGGTGATGGCCAATCAAGTCTCTTTAAAGAAATCTACTGAAGGAAATACAAGGCCATTCTTGGTACTTGTAAGTCAAAATAATGCAGGATCTGTGTGTGAGATACCCAGCAGTGTTTAAGCAAGGGAGCAGCACTATGCCTTTGTGAACACTGAGGCTGGGGTATTTTCATTCCACAGCTGTGATGTTTCCGGTGGTGGTGGGTCCATATACAGGAAAACACAGTGCCACTGATGTGGGGCTGCTGGCAATGAAAAGTTAGTGGACCAGGTGGTCCCATTTGTGTAGCAGCAATGCAATTACAGTAGAACCAGCCAAAGGTCGGGATGTGCACAAATATTCGTAGGCATTTGAAACTCAATTGAACGTGCCGAATTTTGACATTCGAATTCAAACAGAATGAAATGCGATTTTAAACATTTGAATCGAATTTCAAATGTTGGATCTATTCGTTCAAATTATCTGGACATTCGTATGTGTATGGGTTTGTACCATACGGATTTGTACGGATGTGTGCGAGATAAAAACGGGTTGCGTACAGGATAACTACGGGATGCAGACGCACATGTACAGACACGTACAGATGTGTACGGATGTCGGGAAGAAGCTTACTGGAATCTACAAATGTTGTTGACATTCGTGAGTGCAAATTCGAATAAAAAATTTGAATGAATAGATTCAAATTTGCTTAATTTGAATCAAATCTTATTAAATTTGAATTTAAATAATTCAAATCAAATTGAACTTCAAAAAAACATTCTTGTACATCCCTACCAAAGATTGGTAGTAATCTTTGTCCATAAGATATGTTCAAATCCTTATCCTGATTATTATTATTATAGTTGATTTTGCATTTCTGACTTTTTATTTTAATGTGTATGAGCACACACATACTCATGCAGCGGTATGAGAAAGTAGATAGGTAGGTACAAGTATTTTGATGATTTATTTATGGCATAGGGATGTGCATGAATATTCAAAAATTTGAAAATCCAATTTGAATCTGTCAACTGTTAACATTCGAATCAGATTTTCAAAAATCCAATAAGGTGGCATTCTCTAAAACAAAGATACCGAATAATTCGAATTAGTAGATCTGTATCTATTTTTTATGACTGTGCACAAAAATTATATGTATTTGCACATATAATGCGGGATGAAAACAGGATGCATACGGAATAAATACATTTGTACACATTCGTATACCGGATATGAATCTTATCGACATTTGTATATTTGGATCTGAATCAGATTTTTCAAAGTACAGATCCAGATAATCCGGATCTGAATCGGATTTTTGAAAATCCAGATTTTTGAAATTCGAATAAAATCAAATTTTTGAATATTCTATTCTACTCGAATTTGAATGCAAAAAATACTTATTGCACACCCATAGTATGGAACAATAGGTGGGAGATGTACAAAGCATGCATTTTGCAGATGTTTGAAGGAAATATACATACAAACTCCTGAGACCTGTGGTCAAACCTAAAAACCCACTGCTGTGTCCTCTTCTCTGAATGCTAGGCACACCTATAGGTTTTTTTCAGTGATGTCTGATTTGGAATTCACTCCCCAGGCAGGGTGATCTAGAACCCTGCTTTTTAAATGTGGTTTGGCCTGACGTTTGATTTCATTTGATTCAATGTAATGCTTCTTCAAAAGAATCCGAAAGAACAAGAAGATGGCGCCTCTCTCCACCCTATGGGCCAACATTTTCTTACCCCAAGATGATACTTGTTTCTTTGCCATGATGCTACTGCATAATTTTTATGTTATGCTTTTTACTGGATCTATGTAGGTTTGTGCAACTCTGGGAACAACTGGCGTCTGTGCTTTCGACAACCTTTCAGAACTGGGTGTGATATGTAAGTAGTTTCATCCGTACTCAAAGAGATTACTCCACCCCCAAGACTCAGCACTAACCAATCGCTCTTTTCTCCAAACAAGTAAACAAATCTGATGCTGTGCCAGACCAGGGGCAAATTTGCAATTTCTATCCCATCTTGGGGACGGGGAAGGTGAACTTACCCCGTGTGCCAGCATTCACACTAGCAAATGCTTGTACCTGGGTTCCCTCCCTTCCACCTCTGCAGACGTAGCTTAGGTGCAGACACATGTCTGGGCACGCCCTCTTCAGCCCGGATGCTGGCACCATGCGCGCACACTCACATTCCAGGTCATCTGACGTGCCAGGACACTTGCACAGTATGTCACGTCACCCTACAGTACCCACACGTGGTGCGAATGCAGCATGCAGAACCTTACCGGCTTTGGCGCTGGATAAGGTAAGCAGGGACGTGCACAAATATTTGAAATATTAGTTATTCGTACAAATTCGTATACGAATCGAATGTGTGGACATTCGGATTTCCGAATTTGGAAGAGTACGAATATTGCAAGTTATTCGTACAAATTCGGACATTTGTATCTGTACGGGTACATACCCATCTCGTATGTACCTGTACGCATCTGAATGCACATGGGTGCGTATGAATGTCTGAATTATTCATACAAATACATGCAAGAATCCAATGTCTGTACATTTGTTTTCCCTTATTCGTACAATTCAGATTTTTGAAATATTTGATTCGTTACAGATCGAATGTCGAAAATTGTATTCGTGCCCACCCCTAATGGTAAGAGCACACGTGCAGTACTAAATTGTGCTCAACATGTGGCCGCCATCTGGGAGTGCACTGGAAGGTGACCACAGGGCCACGTGCAGAATGGACATAGGCCCAGCTACTGATAGAAATAAAGCTCTTGCAGGGGAGATCTCCCTTCCTGTTTCACAAATCCTCTGTACCTTGGCATAGCCAATGGAAGCTTTGGCACGGCCTCCACCCTACAGTGAATGGGAATGGGTCGTTGTGACCAACTGGGATTTGATCTGTGTTCAACCCTTCATTGTAAACCTCATTAAACTACAAAGGCAACCTCTGCGTTGGGTTTAATGGAACATACCAGAGTCTCTCCTTATTCAATAGAGGCAGGTTCCTAGAAAAACCTGGTGCATTTCTCTTTTATGAATATTTATCAAATGGAGGCTAGGAGAAGCTGCAGCATGCTCCAATGACCCCTAAGGCCATGGGAATGACTATAAAATATTCATGTTGTACCTAAAGGGAGCTGGTTTCCAAAATTTCCAGAGGAACCTAGTTGGTGAATACCACTTTCTCAACCTGTGGGTCACTACCCCTTTGGGGTTTGATCTACTCTTTCACAGGGGTCGTTATGAAGTAGCAATGAAAATAATTTTAGGGTTGGGGGGTTAGGGTTAGGTTGGCGGTCACCACAACATGAGGAACTGTATTAAAGGGTCGCGACATTGGGAAGGTTGAGAACCACTGCCGCTACAAGGTACTGTGGGGAACTAAAACAGAAGTTGCTAGATTCTTTGAATTTGTAATTTGATGTAAGGCTTTGTTCTTCGACCACAGATTGATTAAAATTATCTTGGTGACATCACCACCATTGTTGGAAGCAACATGGGGGGTAGTTCAACATTGCCTTCCTTCAGGAAGATGCGCGCTTGAACCCTTTGGTGCACAAAGTAGATGCTTTGCCACTGAGCACTGGCCACCTCCCCTTTAATGCCAATATCTTGCCAATATCTTCTTACTTTATATTAAATAACCACCACCCTGTGACCCGATTCCTAATGCAGTCTCTGGTTTGGCTTTAACTGCACATGAAGCCAGGAGTGATGGTGAACAAGCGAACAAGATGATGTCTCTCTCATTAGGAATAGATTGTGTTGGCTGGCCTGAGCCATATAACTTCCACAAATAATAATTTTTTTTTCAATTCTGCCTCAGGTTCTAAAGAAAGGCTCTGGCTTCATGTGGATGCTGCATACGCCGGGACTGCATTTCTGTGCCCAGAATTCAGGCCACTTCTAAATGGGATTGAACATGCCAGTTCTTTCACTTTCAATCCTTCGAAATGGATGATGGTTCACTTTGATTGCACAGCGTTCTGGTAAGTTCAAAAGTGGAAAAACATCCAAATACGTATGCATGAGTTTCGAAAGTGGTGGGATTCTTCTCATGCGCACATTGCTGTTACTTCTCCCTTATAAACAGGGTTAAGGATAAATACAAGCTACAGCAAACCTTCAGTGTTAATCCTGTCTACCTCAGACACCCTAACACAGGATCAGCCACTGATTTCATGGTGAGTAAATCAATCGGAGCTATGTGTCAAATTAGCCAGACAGGTAGAAATTGTAGGCTGCTTCCAGATGGCAGCCAGATATAGTAGAAGGAAGCAATAATTCAAGGTATTGAGCCCCAAGACAATGCTGGCCATATTAACAACATCTTAAATATAACACTGGAAATAGCATTGTTCAATGTGGCATTAGGGGGACAATATGATAAGCAATATTTATTTGAACAAATGATATATGCTGCACAATCTACAGAAGTACTGGGAAGGAAGGAGAGTAGAAAATGGCCAATAGAAAATTGGTATGAATATCTAATGGAACAACATAGATTTTGGAAAAAATAAGGGAATTAAGATTTAAAAGCCAAAGTTTGAAACTGCAATCCACGGTGGAAAGACTTATTATATTACTCATCGAGTCCCCAAGCACCAGAATTCTTGAGAGAAGATATAAGAAGACTATTTCTTTGGTCCAACTAAAGAAGAAGAAAAAGAGAAGAAAAATCTAAAAGAGGTTTTCTTTGGACGGGGGAGGGGGGATGCTTGTTAGTCACAGTTTTGTGTGCATTTTATTCTTATTTTTGTATTGATAATAAAAAAATAAAGAAAAAGAAAAGAGAACGCTGGGCACAGTGCATGTTTTGGTGACATGCAATGTGGCTGCCACTGAATTCCCAGACGTGTGCGGCACCACCTCTGTGCATGCATGGTCGCCTGTTTCAGCCTCTGCGCATGAGCGCTGAATTGTAGCTACTATAATCAGTTCTAACATAACCCCAGTGGCTTGGGATTGTGCTATGGCATGGGCTCCACACTCCCCCAGCCCCTCCCCATTACCCTTTTCACTAACCTGCCAACACTTGTTTATATTTTGCAGCACTGGCAAATCCCACTGAGCCGAAGGTTTCGGGCCCTGAAGCTCTGGTTCGTGATCCGCTCCTTTGGTGTGAAAAAGCTTCAAGAGCACGTCAGACATGTAGGTGAATTAGGAGTGTGGATGCATAAGACACACAATGGATTAAACGCTGCTATTAGGGCAGTCATGTGCAGAATGAAAAGCATGGATCCATGCCCTATGTTTGAATTTTAGATTCGTATTTAAAGATACGAATGTTGACAACATTCATATCTGTAATACATATCTGTGCGCATTCTGTATGCATCCCGTTTTCACCCCCATTATAAGCACAAATATGCATAATATTCACACAGATATGTATGTAATACATGCAAATCTCCACATCTGACTCATTCAAATATTCAAACGAATGTTTCAGAAAATCCGAAATCCATTTGAATGTCGAAATTCGAATGTTTTTAAATCCGATTTGAATTCGAATGTCGATATTTGTCGGATTCGAATCGGATTTTTAAATTTTTGAATATTTGTGCGCATCCCTAGTGAGTGTTGGGTCTAAAGATGGTCTGAAGAAGGATTAAAATGAGGATGTGACCGTGGCCTGGGACTGACCACCTGGGTATATCCCCCCCCAAACTGGTACTGATTTTCTGCTTGGTTTGGCATGCAGAAAATATCAAGCAAGCACATGATGCTGCTCTCTGCTGCCTGCATTTTTCTGGGCATCCCTGCAGATCGCAGTACTGTAATTCCATTTGCTGCGTGAAAGAGAACAAATCAAGCCAGTAACAAGCAAAAAGTTTTCAGTCTGCAGCACAGCAGCAAACTGCAAAGTACCTTTCTTGCCTGTTAGCATCTGAAAACTTCACCTGTTACCTTGTTTCCCCCAAAATAAGCCCTACCCTCAAAATAAGCCCTAGCACGATTTTTCAGGATGCTTGAAATATAAGCCCTATATAAGTGTTATATAAATCATCCCCTGAAAATAAGCCCCAGTGCATCTTTAGGAGCAAAATTTAATATAAGACTCTTATTTTTGGGGAAACACGATAGTTAGATGCCTGGTCGGAACACAAGGCTATATGCTTTGGGAATTAATGGGGCTACGAAACTAAGGCTTCATTTCCATGTTGTTTCCTAATTTTATTTTTAACGTTCTTCTTTCTCTCGAAATGACAGGGTACTGAAATGGCCAAGTATTTTGAGTCACTGGTCAGAAGCGACCCCATATTTGAGATCCCTGCCAAAAGGCATCTTGGCTTGGTGGTGTTTCGTTTAAAGGTAATACAAACATTGCATAAGAATATGAGAACATAAGAGGGAACCTGCTGGAAGTACAGCAACCTTTGCTTCAATGGGAAGCAAACAAAACCCTAACAGATACGGCCCTGTTTCCACTGCACCAGGTTAATCTGAAATAAAGTCTCCTGAGGAGTGAGTTCGTGTCCTGGCTCTTTCCACACATAGGTTGCATTCGAATTACTTGTTCCCACCCCATTCATTCCAGTCTCCAGTCTCAGCAAACAGCATCTTTTCATTTCCTTCCACCCCTCTCCCTGATTGGTTCTGACCCCATCAATCAAACCATGACACTGCCATGGCGAGTAGGACCCTGGTTACTTCGGGGTGGATTTGGGGCAGCCCTAACGTGAATCGTAGCTTGCAAGGCGTCCCCATGTGATTGAGGACAGCACAGGTTCAAGCTGAATCCACCTGTCCCCATGAAAACCGCGGAAAATCCTGCATCGGGGAACGGCATCCCCCCCTCCCCCCTGGGTATAAGGATGACACACTCCCCTTCCCTGATCACCCAATCTGCTAGGCACGAGTAGGTGCTGATGTAGCGCACAAGCGCCTGACAGCTTCCGTGCACTCAGCAGACCAAGATCAGCTGTCAGACTGAAGTATGCCCCTAGTTTGAAAGTTAGACAAATCTGGCTTTTCATTATCTATGTCTTCCCTGTCTCCCAACAGGGCCCCAACTGGATGACGGAGAAGGTCTTGAAGGACCTGAACAACTCCAGGAAGCTCTTTGTGATCCCGGCCATGGTTCGGGACAAGTTCATCATCCGCTTCACAGTGACCTCTCAGTTCACGACCCAAGAGGACATCCGGCGTGACTGGATCTTCATCCAGCAGGTGGCGGCCAAAGTCTTCAGCGCGCACCTCGCCTCACAGCCGGCCCTCTGGGAGGAGGGAGTCCTAATCCCCAATGGGACAGGCAGTCCCTCTGGCCCTAGAGAGACAAACACCCCTTCCCATTTTTTCTCGGAGGACGGAGAACGCAAAACTGTGCCAAGCCGAGTGACGGCACAGCCTCGAAGGGCATCCTCCTACTGTCCTCCTTGGTTGTCCAGTGAACATTTGGGCACGCCTGAAGAGCATGACTCAGACGACTGTTTCACAGAAGACAGTTCCAAGGCCGCCAGCCCCCAGCTACCTTTGATCTTGAGCACTGGTGTTCGGAACAAAAAAAAGACCACACGGTCTCTCAGTGTGCCAACAACTGCCTTTGGGGAGCCGAACCAGCCAAAGGTGGTGGACTTTGACAGCAGTGGGCAGAGCGGATCTTGTGCCAACGACAGCATCCTTTGCAGGCTGCCGCAACAGATCCTGGCGATCAAGAGAAACCCCCTTAGATCACATCTGAAATTTTACAGCGTCCCGAGCTTTCCTGAATGCACCCTCCAGTGTGGGATTCAGCTGCCATGCTGCCCCCTGCAGGCCATTGTTTAATTAGCCCTTGGCAGCCTTCCCACCATTCCCAAGGCGAGTGAAATGGAAGGCGGCTTTGTTCTTACCCAATGCAATAAACCTTATGACCTTATTTAATATGGAAAATAATAAGCCCATTAAGTTCCAGAAACGTCTTCTGTGTTACATTTTTTAAGGCTTGTATATTTAATAGGTTTCAAAGAGAAATAAACTATTTAGCATTTCATTTCGAGAACCCTTCTGCACATTTTTATGCACGGCCAAGGAAGCCATGATGGTGTCATGGGGTAATTAGACATCAACAGCCAGAGATACAAATGCTGCCCAGTGGTTTATCACCCTAAAAATAAAAGGGATGCGAAGAAAGCAGTATTTGTGGCAGGAGAACCGGAGCCTTTTTGCACTTCCTTTCCTGTCTGCTGGACAGAAAAGGAGCACAATTAACCAACGTTGAACAGAGCTCACACTTGGAGCACTAGTCAAATTTAGCCATCCCACCCCCCGCGGTCGAACACTCACCTGATTTGATTGTGGGACTGGTACATTTCTAGGTGCCGCCATTTTGTCTATGGCGCCCTCTGTGCTTACACACGGGCCAGTGCCATCGCCCTGACAATGCTGAAACTCTGCACATGTGCAGTCACATCCATGGTCATCTGAGGTGCCAGTGTGCTTGCAAGGCACCTCAGACAATCCTGGAGCTGCTGCCCCACATCTCTGAGTAACCAGATCACAGGCAAGAGCATGACAGATGAAGAAGGGTCTACATAATTTGCACCAAGATCTCTCATTAGAGTGGCAAGGGATGATTTAAGGGTTAGGTAGAGTGGAAATAATAGAAGAAGACGAACTAGCATTTCTACCCTGCTTCTCTCACCCTTTAAGGGGACACAAAGCTGCTGACAACCCTTCTGTTCTTCTCCCCACAACAGACACCCTGTGAGGTTGGTTGGGCTGGGAGAGCTCAGAAAGGCAGTGTGACCAGCCCAAAGTCACTCAGCTGGCTTTGTGGAGAAGCGCCAGAATCAAAACCTGTGACTACAAGATATGAGTCTGGCACTCTAACCACAAGAGCCATCGATTTTACAATTCAAAAATACTGGTTAAACAAACAGAAAAACTGCTGGTTACATTCTGGCCTTTAACATTTGATCACTTCTGAATCAATTTTGATGGCTTTCTAAACATTAATGTAAATCAGATTCCTGATTTATGTTTCTTTTTAACTCTTTTTGGATGTATTATAGCTTCAGGCTGTGGCTACATATTGAGTTATAAATCTCTTCTGTCAGAGGTATATAAGACTTCCCTTCGTTGTTCAGGAAATAAATGACATCTTTAATAGCTGTCGGGTTGAATCCTTCTTGGACTAATTCCACTTTCCGGTACTTAAACGTTCCTGTGATCTCAATTGCATTCTGCAAGAAGGAAAAGTAAAACTTAGAGCAATAAGGTACAGATGGCAAGAGAAGATATTTCAGCTCTGCAGTGACTAGGAACTGCCTGTAGGATTTTTGATATGCCTGCAATTAAATTAGGCTGCCATTTTGATGTCCAGCCTCTCCCCAGAAGTAGCCAATGGCAAAACCACTTCTGTATTCCTGCCAGGAAAAGTGCCTAGAGGTGCCCATAGAATCTGGGAGGAGCTGTAGCTCAGGGGTGGAATAAACTGCTTGGAGAGTAGAGGGTTGCCGGTTCAGTCCTCAGCCTCCCTCTGGAAATAGGCAATGGCAAACCACTTCTGTATCCTTGCCAAGAAATCTGTGCCGAGGGGCCCATACAGTCAAGCAGAAGGTGGCTACAACACAGTAGTACCCAATAACAAGAATTGCTGTAGGTAAACTGAATATTTAAGATTTAACGAGTTAAGAACTCCCACTTCCAAGTGAAGCCGGGCTGAAATACTTCTGGTAAAATGACTGATTCTTTCTCTCAAGTAAAACTGTAGATTTTACTGCTGTTCTTCATAGCTGCAAAGAAACTCCCAGCCGTTAAGGGGATGAATAAGAGAAGCTATGAATTACAAACTCAGCAACAGGCCATGGGAAAGAAAATTGGTCAGGGAAGTTGCACCCCCAGAGAGCTGCTCCACCTGCTTTCTCCTTCACGCAGATTCAAATTGAAGCTTGGCAAACGTGGACAAACCTCAATGTTCAGTGGGGACAGTTTTTGTGCGGATTACTAGAATGGATGCCTAAGTGCATCTTTCAGGTTGGCGGGACAAACAGGATGCTTCTAGGGCCATTTGCTGAGATTCAAGAGCAGGAGAAGGTTTGCCCCTGCCGCTGCTTGAGATGCCCACGGGCCACTGTGTGAGACAAGATGCTGGACTAGGTTTTTTTTTCCCACTGACCTCCCTTAAACCAGATCTAAGATGATCCGGATCTAAGGAATGGGTTCTTCAACTAATCTGGATCTAGTCGATCCAGATTAAGGGAGGTACCCGATGTGTCCCCACGGGCAGGGCAGTACCCAACAGCAAAGGGTGCTAGCCTGCCCGCAGTGGACACATGCTCCGTATAATCCAGATTTGATGCCTATAATCCAGATTTCCTGTAGACCCCATTAAAGGACCCATTCAATCTGGATTTCCCTAGAACTGGTGGAAACTAATGTGTCTATAATGGGGTCTGCAGTGGAAATGGCATCTTCCTGCTCTGAGCCTAATGGGTCCTTAATGGATCCCTAATGGGGTACTTAATGGGTACTTAGTGCTAGTGGGAAAAAACCCATGATGCGCAGTGGCCTGATCCAGCAGGGCTCCTCTTATGTTCTTACTGCAGTCACGCCCAAGTTTTAATCCAATTCCAGTCTACTTTGCTGATGGGTAATCTCCCTCTGAAAGTGGATTGAAGCTGGATTAAAACTTAGCTGTGAACACAGCACCTTATCACCCTTGATCTCTACATGTCCTGGGTCCTGCTACTCATTGCTTTTAGCTGCCTTGTTCTGTGTCCCACCAATCCCAGTGGGCATCAGTGAGAAATCATCAAGCAGGCTTACCTGGACCCTCACAAAATAAGGTCTTGCGTAGCTTGGCAGGTATTCTGCAACATGCTTATAGAACTCGTCGCCATTGAATTCACAGCCCTCCGTCAAGCAAACCGATGCCATTCCTATTCTGCCTTCGTGTCCTGGAAGCGGGAGGCAGATGATACTGAGTTTCCAAATAGATTACTGACAATTATGGGAAAACAACAGATCCACCCTTTGTAAAACATGTAGATGAGACATAGGGGCTTTTCCCACTTACCTCCCTTAATCCAGATCTAAGAGGATCTGGATCTAAGAAATGGGTCCTTCAACTACAGTGCCTGACAAAAGTTCTGTCGCTTATCCATGTTGTTGAAACCAAAGCCGATAACCTGACTTAAAATTCATCCATTGGTTTTAAAAATGACTCATATGAAAGCTGAAACCCTCCCAAATGAGGTTTTTAAAAAGAAAATAAATTTGCTTCACTGCTGAAATATTGATCATTTAATGAACACAGAAAGGTCAGATTTTGGCTAGACAAAAGTTTTGTCGCCTTGTCATATAATGCACCTAATCCTAGTTTACAGCCTCACCTGTGCTCACTAATTGATCAGATAATTAGTGGGTGTGTATAAAAAGAACTCCAGCACTCCAGACCTTCACTTGAACTGCAACTTGACCTCTGACAACATGCCAAAAATCCACCCTGCGACCAAAGCCTTGATTATCAGGAGACTGAAGACCAGATCCTCTGCAGAGGTGGCTGGCACCTTTAATGTGTCTCAGCGTCAAGTACAAAGAATTACAAAAAGATTTGAAGAGACTGGAGATGTTTTTGACAAGCCCAGGTCTGGCAGACCCCGCAAGACGACTGCTCAGGAGGAACGTTTGTTGGTTCGAAAATCAAAAGCCAGCCCTTCTTCCACTGCAGCAGAGCTCCAACAGGCCTGGTCACCTCAAGTCCCTGTGTCAACTAGAACAGTTTGTAGGATTCTGTCTCGAAATGGCCTCCATGGTCGAATCAGTGCCCAGAAGCCAGCACTAAACAAAAGGCAATTAAAAAACCGTGTGGTATTTGCCAAGGCCCACAGCCTACTAAACGGATGGATGCTGGAAAAGTGGCAGAAGGTGGATTTCTCAGATGAATCTTCAGTTGAATTACACCACAGCTGCCGCAAATACTGGAGCCCGTATGGATCCAAGATATACCCAGAAAACAGTTAAGTTTGGTGGTGGAAAGATCATGGTCTGGGGTTACATTCAGTATAGGGGTGTGCGAAACATTTGCAAAGTGGAAGGCAATATCAATAGCCTAAAATATCAAGACGTATTAGCTACCTCTTACATTCCCAATCATAAAAGGGGTCAAATTTTGCAGCAGGATGGCGCTCCATCTCATACATCCATCTCTACATCAAAGTTTCTCAAGGCAAAGAAGATCAAGGTGCTCCAGGACTGGCCAGCCCAATCACCAGATATGAACATCATTGAGCATGTTTGGGGTAGGATGAAAGAGGAAGCTTGGAACACAAAACCAAAGAATCTTGATGAACTCTGGCAGGCATGTAAAACTGCATTCTTTACTATTCCTGATGACTTCATCAATAAATTGTATGAATCATTGCCGAAACGCATGGATGCAGTCCTTCAGGCTCATGGAAGTCACACAAAATATTAAATATGGCTCTAATAGCACCACAACTTCATTCACCAATGTTATGAAACATATCTTTGTATTTGAAGTGAATTATCTGTTTGATTTTCACATTACTTTTTGTGGGCGACAAAACTTTTGTCTCGCCAAAATCTGACCTTTCTGTGTTCATTAAATGATCAATATTTCAGCAGTGAAGCAAATTTATTTTCTTTTTAAAAACCTCATTTGGGAGGGTTTCAGCTTTCATGTGAGTCATTTTTAAAACCAATGGATGAATTTTAAGTCAGGTTATAGGCTTTGGTTTCAACAACATGGATAAGCGACAGAACTTTTGTCAGGCACTGTAATCCGGTTGAGAAGATCCGGATCTAAGGAAGTACCCAGGGCGTAGCACCTGAGAGCAATGGGTGCTAGGCGTGCTCGCAGTGGGAATGCCGGAGCACCCATGTGGAGCATCTGACTGTTCCCACATGGGGGGCATCCATCACGCCATGTTCTGGGGGTGCGACAAACTCCAGAGCTGCTTTGGAGATTCTTCAGAGCGTGTATCACAACGCTTCGGAGAATCTTCGGAGTTTGCGGCAAAATACTTCAGAGATTCTCCAGAGCCTGGCCAAGCGGGGTGACCTTGGGCTGGTCTCAGCCCTCTTCAGAACTCGCACAGCCTCACATACCTCCCAGGGTGTTAGTACGTGGGGGGAATAATGTAAAGCCATGTCAGCCCACTTTTCTGTCTCTTTGCGGGGGTGAGGAGAGTGGGGTTGAACAGCGTCTCTATTTCTCTTCTGCCTCTTTCTCTTCGGAGTTCCCCTCCAGACAGCTTCGAAGAATGTACAATTCTCAGGAGTTGGCTCCAGAGCTGTTTTTGGAGCTGCCTTCGGAGAATGGGCACCTGGTTTGAAGCTTTGGGTTTTGGGGTGCCCCCCCCTGAGCCTGCCCCTGGACCCCACTGACCCGGTCGTGGTGTGAACGTGCACCGTATAATCCAGATTTGATTCCTGAAGACCAGATTGTAGATCCCTCTAATGGGGTCCACACGAAATCTGGATTAAGGGTCCTGAAGGACCAATTCGGATTTCCATAGAAAAGGTGGAAACAAATCAGGTTCTAATGGGGTCTGAAGTGGAAATGGGGTCTTCCTGCTCTGAGCCTAATGGGTCCCTTATGGGTCCCTAATGGGTACTTAATGGGTACTTGGTGCTCGTGGAAAACCCCCAAAGTTTAAAGCAGCCAAGGAGACAGCAGCTGTTAGAACTGTGCACCGCATGTTTGCACCTGTACGGCCAGTTATCTTATCCCTCTGCCTCTTTAAATGGCTCCCAGAAGTCCAACTTCCGCAAGAAGATAATAATTGTTAGGAGAAAAACATACATAAACTGAAGACAACAAACTCTTCATTTGGCTTGCAGTGTTAGGACTACATTTCTACCTCATGAGATACTCAGAGGGGTGGAAAATGAAAGAACAGGCAGCTATAGTGTGATTTGTAGCTTTCGTGGAAGAGCACATCCTGTCATTAAAAAACAACAACACTACATATCTGTGGCCATGGTCACACCTTCTTCAGTCCCTCTTCTGATTGCAATGCTCACACATTTTCATTTCCATCCATTTCATTTGTGGACTTTCCACCCTCCATTTAGACTTTGTGAGCTAGTTTGGTCTGGTGGTTAGATTGCTGGACCGTTATCTGGTGGTCTCCCAGTTCGATTCCGTACTCCTCCTTGGAGCCAGCTGGGTGACCCTGGGCTAGTAACAGCTCTCTTTCTGAGTTCTCATGACCTCACCTACCTCAGAGGGTGTGTGTTGCGAGAAGAAAAGAAGGTTTGTCAGCTGCTTTGAGTCCCCTTGAATGGGTGAGAAAAGCAGGGTAGAAAAGCCAACTCTCCCTCTCCCTCCTCCTCTTCTTCTTTCCAAGGTGGAAAGTCCACAAATCAAATGGACAGAAATGAAAAGGTATGAGGCGCTGCAAGCAGAAGATGAACTGAAGAAAGTTTTAAGTGAAGGTGTGACCATGGCCTACGTTTTATTAACAAAGGGAGAAAATGTGGTTTGCTAGAACTGGAAAAACCCAAGGCATTTTAACTAATTGAAAATCATCTCCAGAAAAATACTGTAACCTCCATACTGTTTCTTTTTCTCTTTTAAAATTATGAATTCCACTAAAATATTTGTTGCAGTTTACTATGTGTAATCTTTCTTATGATCATTTTTGAAACAGAGAAAACCACAATTATACAAGAAATGCTGTTGTATATTAAAATCCTGAAATATGACCCAAAATCTAAGTTTTACACTAAAATGCCTACTGCGAAACCCAAGATCTTGAGGCTGTGGCTGCATGTACCAAAAGGTGCATCTCGTACGTGTCTTAGAACCCTTGATATAAATCCTATATTCCTGAACACTGATCATATAGTACGTAGAGTACTTGCTTTAATTTTTTACATCGCCAATGTCTAAGGTGCTGAACTGGGTTTCCTTTTGGAAAGGCAACACCCTTGCATGGAACATGTTTACTCAAAAGGTTTGTGGCTTAAATGACACCCTTGGTCTGCAGAATTAGATGACTCATTTAAAATATTGTTCATTTTATATCCCAGGCTTCACCTGGAACCAAATACAGATATCAGATATAGCTGGTTCCAGATTATATGGAAGAAAACAGGGAATGGATACCAGCAATTACTACTTTGTATACCTACTCTCATTATTGTTTAAAACGAGTTCTGCAAGACCAGTTTGTAATTCAGCACTTCAGCATCTTCTATTTGCTCATTAAAGTCTCCTGGGTCTCAGGTATTTCTTCCCCCACTGACTGCAACATAATCTGAGGACAAAGAACTCCAAACTATCACACAGGGCTCTTGCTGGTGCAATTTTCTTTCCCATGGCAATTAGATGTTTACCTTTTCAACAAAGGCAGGGGAAAACAAAAGAAGGCAGCTTTAGACACAAAGACTACGGCTGCTGGTGGCAGAAATGGAGCGTACAGAAAAAGAATATCGTTAGTAAACAAGGGGAACAACTACAGGCCTTTTGGCACTACAGTTGAACGGCTGTAGTGCAGTAAGGTTAGGCCTTACTACCAGCCTACGTGCGAAAGGGGAATCCGTCCCTGCGTGGCCTAGCCTCAAAAGGCTGGCGCGAGGGCAGGACACCCCTCCCAGGCCTGCCCCCCATTTGGTCGAATTCATGCAGACACACAGCACCACTGGCTGGGCTCGCTGCTTCGAAAGCCGGCGAGCACACGTCCCCACATAGGCCTCTGCCCAGGGAGGTGCCCGGGGTGGTGGTGGTCCTGAGGGCCCCAGATAACCTGATCCGGTCCCCTAGAGCCCACGGGAACCAGGGAAGGAACACGATAGGCCTGCCCAATGGGGGCCGCCGGAGGTGGGCCCCGTAGCTGGGAGTGAGTGAGTGTGCAAATGCGCTCCCTCCCAAACAGCTGTGGAACGTCCTGGAACGCGCTGGGCCAGGTGCAGAGCATGATTTCATGCTCTACACCCAAAACGCATGTGGGCGCCCTGGGACAGACTGGGGCGGTTCACAATGGAACCACTGGCCCAGCTGAGTGAATGCTCTGTCCCAGGGTGTCCTACACGTGTTCCATTGGCCCTCGTGCAAAAAGGCCTCTTGTCTATGGCCATGGTCCCACCTTCCCTTTAAATGTTCTGCAGTCCATCTTCAGGTCTGACTGCTCATACCTTTTCATTTCCAGGGTGGAAAGTCCACAAATGGATAAAAATGAAAATCTGAGCATTGCAATCAGAAGATGGAATGAAGAAGGTATAAAATGAAGGTGGATCTCAGCCTGTCATGACCTTTTAATACAGTCATGACTCCATAATGTACATATAATTCTAACCTGTTCAAGATCACCTATCTGTGAGTCCAAAGCCTGCAGGCTTCAAGGAAGGTGAGGAACACAAGGGAGGTCTGAAGTCTAGAGAAATATACGTTGAGGAAACAGAACTTTAGGGCCTTTCTGCACTTAATGGGTACAGATCTATAATGGGACAGTCATCTGTCTGAAGGGAAGAATGAATTACTCTGGGCTGGAACGTGGTAATAGCATGTTCCAGCCCTGCCCTCATGCTTCAGAGCTGGTCTGCTCAGGTTCTGGTGACTAGGAATGAAAGCATCTAAGCAGGGAATCCATTTTTGGCAGCACAATAACTGACCCAGGGAAGTTTGAAAAATGGTGCATGATCCTGTGAACTGATTTAGCAAGGGGAGGTCACTTCAGTGGCACAGAAACAGATTTCCCCTGGGGGTCTGAAGCCAGGTATTTCAGTACCTGGCTGTCAGAACCCTGGTAACTGGCTCCAAAGCCTATGTGAGAGGTCCAAGCCCTGACAAATGTGGCAAAGCAACTGCATGCCCCAAAAGCTCACAGTCTGAAGATTACAAAGTTGGAAGAAATCTTACTGAGTTTGGAAATGTGACTCTGAAACCCATTAAAAGGCAGCGCAATGCAAAGAAGCTGAATGTATACTTTTCAACTGGCCTTTAAAATTAACTTTAAATTTGAGGCCTATTTGCACTACAACCCATAGTACATGATCAGGGAACATAAGAACATAAGAGAAGCCCTGCTGGATCAGGCCACAGCCCATCTAGTCCAGCATCCTGTCGCACGCAGTGGCCCACCAAATGCTCATGGGCATCTCAAGCAGAGACGACAAACCTTCTCCTGCTCTCGAGTCCCAGCAGATGGCCTCAGAAGCGCCCCAGTTCCTCACCCCCTCAGCCTGAAGGATGCACCTAGGCATTCGTTCTAGTAGCCATTGATACATCTGTCCATTAATTTGTCTAACCCTACCTTAAAGCCATCTAGACTGGTACCTGTCACCACCTCTTCCGGCAGCACATTCCATAAGCCGATGACCCTCTGGATGAAGAAATACTTCCCCCTGTCAGACCTGACTCTCCTACCCATCAGCTTCGTAGAGTGCCCCCTGGTTCTAGTATTGTGTGATAGAGAAAAGAAATTAGGGAACTTCTGGAGAAGAGCATCCACACCTAGATGAGGCTGTTACAGCCTCCAGGCACCACCTGCCCTCCCAGAAGTTCCCTAATTATGCACTAGGTGTGGAACGTGAAATCGTGCTCTACACCTTTACCAATTATGAGCTGATTCCTTACCTGGCATGTCCAGCAGCGAGCATCCACACCTTTTCTGGTACTCTGGGGTCATCTGAGGAGTTGCACAAACGTGCTGGGACCTCAGGCAACCACAGACGTGACCGCACGTGCAGAGAGCGTCAGCGGTATCATAGCGACAGCGCTGATGCACACAAGCCATTGCAAAGGCGCCACAAACAAAATGGCGGCATCCTGAAGAGGACCAGCCCCAGGATCAAATGCCAGCACTAGTCAAGGTTGGGTTATGGTGCCCTTTTCCCATCCAGAGGGCGGGAAGGGAAGTATGAAATTGCCCCTGGAAAGGCTGCTAAAAGTAATTGTTGCATAAATTTCAATTTGGTTCCTAACTTGCATTTTTCTTCTCCTGTGGGGAAAGCAACTGGTAAACAGTTTCTTCTTCCACAGCTTCAGGACAAAAATCATATCAAAAACAGAATTCCTGAGTGAATGAAGAAAGTGTGGCAGCCTTGGCCATGGTGAAGTAATTCCCTTTATCCATCAAGAAAATAGTCTACTATTTAGATACTGAAAGAGTTGTTTTTTTTACTGTACCTGGCACTGCAACACCGTATACATTAACTTCTTGAATAAAGTTGATCATTCCTAAAATATCTGCAACTTCAGTTGTAGCTACATTTTCTCCTTTCCATCTGGAATGGGTGAGAATAAGAGCCCACTTAACATCATACTGCCAAAAGTACTAATATAACTTCAGTGAGGATAACAACAAAGGCTGCAACTTCTAGTGTTCCTTGTTTAGGGTTGATTTTATATTTTGTTTTCATGGTTATAACAAGTCTTGAAACCTTATTCTAAGTAGTCCAGAAAACAAATGGGGAATTGTTACCATTTTCCTTTCTACAGATGCAGCTCTCCATTGCAAGGAAGTGGGGATAGAATTACTGAGTTTTAGGGATGTTCATGAACCTAATTTTTGCAATGTGGTTTGAATCCAATCAAAATCTAAGATCAACAAACTGGTTAAATTCAAACCGGTTCAATTCAAGCCAGTTTGATAGATCATCAAACCGGTTTGTTGCTTTAAAAATGTTTTACAAGTTCTGCAAAAAGAGCACAAATATTGCCAAACTGATTCCATTTCAAGCCAGTTTGGCACATACCAGGGTGGTTCATGGGGTTCTATGCAAACCCACATTGGTTTGGTTCAAATTTGAGCCATTCAGACCTCGGAGATGAGGCCTTTTCTCACTACGGCCTCTAGTGCATAGTTAGTGCATCTCTAGGGAAGAGCTTACACATGTCGAGTAAGCTGTCACAGCCTACAAGCATGCACACGTGCATGTCCAGGTAAGCCGCGCCCCAGGGGAGTGGGTGCCTGGGGGGGTTACTGTGGGCTCTAGGACATATGATCCAGTTCCCTGGAGCATGCAGGAGCCCAGGAAAGGGACCGGATAGGTCTGCCTGCCCTAGGTCTTACCTGACCCATTGGCAGGAGGCCTAGGAGGGGCATCCCACCCCCGCGCCAGCCTTTTCAGGCTAAGACATGCGGAGATGGATTCTCCTTTCGCACATAGGCAGGTAGGAACGCATGTCCATGCGTTCCTTACCTGCCTAGGTATGAATGGGGAATCTATCCCCACGTGTCGTAGCCTTACTGCACTACAGCCGTTGGGCCTCTGGAGTGAATCAAAACAACAAACCGAACCAATTTCTCATGAAATCAAGGACAGCCCATCAGGAAAAAAAATGGATAAATCAGAAAATCCCTGGCAGGGCTGAAACATTTCTGCTAATTGTACTCATTAGTGTTTTGAACAGCTAATTACTGACATGGAAAAACAAACCACTTTGCAATAGATTTTCATTACACATATAGTTAATTAGATCACTTGGGGGCCCGTATTAAAAGCAAATATGCATATAATGAGCAGTTTCACAATTCGCCTTCTTTCTCTCTTTTTCAGAATTAGGTCACAGAACCATTCTGTTATTATATACATACCATGTGCATGTTTCAGTTAAATGTGTGTTCATACTTGAATCAGTAGCTCTTGTAAACAAGGAAGGAAAAAAATGGAACTGCAAAGGCACAGATATCTGGGCTGACAGTGGATTCAGCACAAACATATATATATGAGAAGCCAACAAACCGGAATGTGTCTCCAACGCGGTCATGGAAGTAGATGAAGTTGTCATGGTCAATCACCAGAAGATCACCAGTGTTGAAGTACAAATCCCCATTCCGGAAGACGTCTCTCAACTTCTTCTTTTCCGTGTGGCTCTTTGCTCCCACATAGCCACTAAACGAAGCAAATGGTGTGATTTTGCAAATCAGCAGCCCCACCTCACCTAAACAAAACCGAGCAAAAACAAGAATAAACCCAGCAATGAGGACCGAGGTCAGGCACGGTTACCAAAGCTAGTCTAAAACGATGACCCGTTTATAGAAACAGCGCAGAAAGGTGGAAAACTTGGTGCATCCTTAAAAACCAGTCTTAGGCAGTCTCTCTTCTAAGGAGAGATGTTAGCAGTTGAACCTGTGCACCTCTGCTGTCCAGAGGCCAATTTGCACTTGGCCACATAGTTCACGATACGTTAACATCTGGGCAGGTGCATCTGCACTTGCAGGAAGCGTTTACAACCTGGAATCGCTTCCTGCCATCCCAGATATTAACCTATTGGCATCACACACATACTAACCTTAATCTAGATTCTAAAGCATACCTGTCCTGTCAAGTGTGCGATCATTCTCATTTCAGTCCATTGAAATGGGTGAGGAAAGTGGAGTAGAAAAGCCAAGTCTCCTTCTTCTTCTTCTCCTCCTCCTCCTCCTCCTTCTCCTTCTCCTCCTCCAACGTTGGTCTTCTTCCATAAACTGCTGGCTCCACACGTTAGCCATTTTAGAAGAAGGAGAAGGAGAGTTGGCTTTTATACCCCACTTTTCTCACCCTTTAGTAGTGTATTCCAAGCGGCTAACAAATCTTCTGTTCTTCTTACAACAGTCACCCTGTGAGATAGGTGGGGCTGGGAAAGCTCAGAAAGAGAGTGTGACTAGCCCAGGGGTCACCCAGCTGCCTTTGTGGAGGAGTGAGGAATCAAACCCGGTGACTAAGGGATATGAGTCCAACACTCTAACCACTAGACCAAACTGGCTCATTTCTGAAGTTGGTGGCATTCAAGTTCACATACAAACAAGTAAGTAATAGAAGTAACAGATTTGAAGAACTACATGAAGTTTAGACCATTTGAATCAACACGGTATCTGAAGAAGCCAAAACATATATTGTTCTGACACTGAACTGTAATAGGAAAATGTTAAAAACGCACTTACCTCTGGGAACTTTTATGCAGTAGCCATTTTCATCTCTGACTGGTTCATCTCTTTCTACATCATATTTAATCAGTTCGTAACGCATTACTGTCTGATGAAAATATGGAAATATTTATCCATACATTGCCTTGTCCACCTACAGACTGAAATGCTGTTTATCAGAGAACCCAAAATGTTTTGCACCTGTAAACTATTCAGCAAAATTTCTGCAGTTGACCCATTTGGAAGAAGAAGAAGGAGAGGAGAAGTAGGAGGAGTTGGTTTTTATCCTTTACTTTTCTCACCATTTAAAGGCTGACAAACCTTCTGTTCTTCTCCCCACAACGGCACCCTGTGAGTAGGTGGGGCTGGGAGAGGTCACAAGACAGCTGTGACTAGCCCGAAGTCACCCAGCTGGCTTTGTGGAGGAGTGTGGAATCGAACTGAGAGACTAGCAAATAAGAGTCCAACACTCTAACCACAAGACCAAACTGGCTCACATATGAGAAGTATTTATTTCCAGTTCCTCTGTTAAAAATATACAAAGCAAAACAGCCCTGCCTCACACACTTGGCTATATGCTTGGTTGCATCTCTAGGATGAAATGTGTTATGTTCTTGGCTCTTCTGGTTCTTCTTGGACTTGTTATGAGTTGGCAAGAGAAAAAGAAATGTGAGGTGACGAGGTGAGGTGAAGTGAAGTGGAGCACAGTTCATCAGTGCAAGATGCACTCTAGTTCTTATGCTGTGTGTGAAGAAATTATGGAACAGCACACCCTGAATCTCTTTTCCAGATCAGAGATGGATTCCCCATTCACACCTAGGCAGGTAAGGAACGCGTGGGCATGCATTTCTACCTGCCTAATTGTGAAAGGGGAATCCGTCCCCGTGTGGCCTAGCCCAAAAAGGCTGTCACACGGGTGGGGCGTCTCTCCCAGGCCTGCCCCCATTGGGTCGCGTTCCTTCCCTGGTTCCCGCTTGCCATTCAGAGCTGGCGGCGTGCGCAGACGCACAGCGCCGCCAGCTGCACCGGTCACTTCAGAACCCAGTGAGCACGAAATAAGTGCTTCTCGTGTGTGCATCCCGCATAGGCCTGTGCCCAAGGGTGGTGGTACCCAGGGTTTTTTCCCTTGAGTGTCTTGAAACAACAGTGGGGAGGTGGTCTGAGCACATGGGGGGCCTTAATCCCATCATCCATGGCAATTGGCCACACTTGCTGTGTTAGGCCCCAGACCAATTTCTGGATTTACCCCCAACCCTAAACTTGACAGACCTTTCTCATATTTCCCCAACAGAAAGGTGCCTGAGGCGAAAAACCTCTCTTCCCCAGCTTCACTACCCTCTATGGTGCTTTATTTATTTATTGCCAACCTTCTGTCTAACAAAAAATAAGATTTCCTCAACTGTCTTCAGTTGTAAACATAGGCCACACTCTCCCCTGTTCAACTCAGATACTTTGTAATCAGTCCTGTTACCACGGCAACCACAGTCTGAGGCACACTGTTGAATTTAAGAATTGCTTTTATTAAGTCTTTAAAAAGAGGTAACAAGTTTCAACTTATGATATCTCCCCTTCCATACTAAAACCCTTCATTCAGTTTTTCTGCTTCCTTTCAGGATCCCACCCCTTAATTCCCTCTCTAAGGGCTTTTTCTAGGGACCCGGACGCTATCAATCCTAACCCCTTTAGTTGATAAGATAACGAACAAAACTGTCACTTCTGCCCCCTCTATTTAAGCCTTCTCCCCCACTGTTCTCAGTCTCTCATTGGTCCAGCCACTGGAGCTCATTCATCCCCCTTCTTTCTTAGAGCCTGTAAGCTCCGTCCCCTTGCAGGCTTGCATTCTCAACTAATTTGTTATGCAATACCTATCTAACTTACCTACTGATCCAGCTTAGCTGACACAGCATCTTTACTGGAAGGCCCTTTGTTTCCAGATTTACGAAGCAGATTTTCTCTCACAAATTCCCTCCAGAAAGAGTACTCTCAAGTTGCTCATCAAGAATCCTCACTTGGACAAAGCAGTTCATGTGGTAGTTCCACCCCATACTCTCGGTCTCTCCTCACCCTTTACTCCTCCCTCCTCTTTCTCCTCCCCTCCCTCTCTCACAAGCCCACTTTTGGACTGGAAGGATTGTTTTCCCATTTGCAAAAGCTGAAAACAATAATCCACTTTGAAAGGATACGGAGAACTTAAGGAGGACAGTGCCACCTTGGCACTGACGGAGAAAGTAAGTGGACCAGTAAGTAGGACAGTGGTTCTCAACCCTCCTAGTGCTGCAACCTTTTAATACAGTTCCTCATGTTTTGGGGACCTCCAACCTAAGCCTAACCCCCAACCATAAAATTATTTTTGTTGCTACTTCATAACTGTATTTTTGCTACTGTTATGAATTGTAATGTAAATATTTGATATGCAGGATGTATTTTCATTGTTACAGATTGAACATAATTAAAGCATAGTATTCACATCAGCCACAGCTGAATATAAAAGTGTCATTTCACCTCCAACACTGCTGCTTTCTACACAGTAGCTGCTCTCTACTGTATTTGTATGGGGTGTATGTGGTGGGGTTGGCGTAATGATGTCATCACGCCAGGTACTCGTACATGAGCGTATCTGCACGTGGGTGGACCCGCCTGGAGATGGGTATAGGAGCGGTGTCTGAGTTCCTATGTGTTTTCCAATGGTCTTAGACAACCCCTGTGAAAGAGTAGATAGACCCCCAAAGGGGTTGCGACCCGCAGGTTGAAAACTCTAGTGTAGGAGCTTGTACCACCATGGCTGATTGGCTGGCAGAGAAAGGGGTGGGGTGGGGAGGAATCCGTCTGTGAATTTGTGGAAATGTTTTCCACTGTGAGGCATGGAAGTAACTGTGTGCCTTTCTCAGAGGCCTCCTAAAAAGAGGAACAAATGTTCTGTTTTGGTGGACTTACCAATACAAGCAAGCCAGAAGCCATTTCTCACTTGGCTCTGTAGTTCTTCATAGGGTAACATCTTGGGTGTTTTTCCACTGTCACTAGAAGTACCCATTAAGTACCCATTAACACCCCTTGGCAAGTGCATCTGCACTGGTAGGAGGCATTTCCAACCCAGAAACGCCTCTTGCCTTAAGAAGAAGGAGAAGGTGGAGGAGAACAGTTGGCTTTTCTACCCCACTTTTCTCACCCATTTAAGGAGATTCAAAGCAGCTGACAAAGCTTCTGTTTTTCTCCCCACAACAGAACACCCTGTGAGGTAGGTGGGGCAGTGAGAACTCAGAAGAGAGCTGTGACTAGCCCATGGTCACCCAGCTGGCTTCATGGGGGAGGGCAGAATCGAACCCAGTATTCCCAAATAACAGTCCAGCTCCCTAACCACTAGACCAAACTGGCTCAGATGTTACCCTAGCATTGACTAGCGTCAACACTCCAACTCTAACCTTTCCCATCCCATTCCTTACCTGTCGAGTCCAGCACTACAACCATTTGCACCATTTTCTGCGCAAGGGGTCACCTGAGGTGCTGCGCAAGTGCACTGGCACCTCAGATGACCCCAAGTACAACTGTGTGTGTGTGGAGTGTCATTGTCACCATGGTCCTGATGCACACGCAGTCACACCAGGCTCTGGACACAAGATGGTGGCGCTCTGCCGGCGATTGGACATATGCCTGGACACAGGTATATGTCTCTGGGCACATGGGGCTTAGTGTAACATGTACTAGCATCCCCAGAGGGATGGGAAGCCAAGAGAGAAATGGCTGGATTCAAAGGCTGTCAACTACAAATATTTCCAGCAAATGCTAATGGAGCACATGTATATTTCTGACCTTACCTTCTGCAAGCGGTTCATCCTTCCCACTGCTCCAATTTTTCCAGTGTAGTTCACAAAGCTAACATTGCCTTCAGTTGAAGCATAAAACTCTAAAATACGTATATCTCCAAACCTCCTGACAAACTCTCTCCACACTTCAGCCCTTAAGCCATTGCCAACAGCAAGCCGTACTTGATGATCTCGGTCATTGTCTTTCTGAAAATAAAAGCAAGAAGTCACAATTCCAGAGGCACAGAACCAAGGCTGATTCACACCTCTGCTGGATGGGGAGGTCAATGGCGCTGGTGCGCAAGCGTGCTGGCAGCTCTGCTGGCCTCCTGACGTGACTGCAACTGCACAATGTCAGTGTCATCGTGGCAATGGCGCTGATGCACGTGCAGCTGTGGAGGGCGCTGCGCACAAGACGGTGGCACCCTGAAGAGGACCAGCCCCTGGATCGATCACAGGTGAGTGATCGATTGCACAGGGTTAGTTTATAGTTACTAATGCTGGCAACCACAAGTGCTACTCGATGGGGAGGGAAGTGCAAAAATGCCCTTAGATTGACAATCCTTTGGGATTTTTACACTCACGAAGTACAGTTCCTCTATGGAGGAAAAAGCAATGGCAGAGGTTGTGTTTCATGGAGAGATGAGATCCTTTAGCACAGGACTTGCCTACTCCTGTCATGGTCACACCTTCACTTCTTTGGTCCATCTGAAGTATGGGAATATCCATACTTCATCCCGGAATCTCCGAAATATGTAGCAGAAAAAAAGTAAACAACATCTGGATTGCTTTTCTGGGGCATGCAAACCCCATAAGAACTAAACTTAAAAACGGTACAAGCATTCTTCTCCAGAACATCTCCCTTGCCCCCCACCTTCTGGGCTGGTGGGAATGTTATGGTATTGAGGGCAGTGGTGTGCTGTGGACACACTCTAGGCAAAGCTGTGGCTCTTCTCTGCCAGAAGTGACCACATTTTTATAATCCAGAAGATCATTCAACTCTCCTCTAATATTCGGCATCTGTGTGCACACATACTGGGGGTGGTACGTGCCATGCAGGCCTTGGAGGTCCAGCAGAGTGAATGACCCACTCTGGGTCTAGACACCTTAAAGCTGCCTTAAAGCTTTGCATTCCCTGTACAGCTGCCACCCGTTGTCCAAATGGGATGACCCAAACTCTGCAGTATCCTGCCTCCAGGCCAGGCAAAGCGCGAAGTTAAAAGCTGCTGATAAAACAGCAGCTTTTAACAGTGCGTCTTCCCTGCTGCGGCGCAACTCCTGATTGATGGTCATGTGACCAATCACATGATTGATGGATCATCAGCAGCAAAGTCTTCGCTGATGTCTGGAGGCACCTTATGATTGGACTGAGAAACTGTGAAGCATCCAATACTGTCCATCCACACTGGTTGGAGCTATGGAAGGATAACAGAGCACCCAAATTGCACCATATCCTACTCCACTAGCCAACCTGTTAAAATTAATCTACAAGTGGACTGCTCTTAGTATACTGGGACAGTATGCCACGATGAGCCCTTTTCATCCGGGCTCTTAGAAGCAGCACTGGAACATCATAAGAACATAAGAGAAGCCCTGCTGGATCAGGCCATAGCCCATCTAGTTCAGCGTCCTGTCGCACACAGCGGCCCACCAAATGCTCATGGGCATCTCAAGCAGAGACAATGACAAACCTTTTCCTGCTCTTGAATCCCAGCAAAAGGCCTTAGAAGTGTCCTGCTTCTCCAACCCCCCAGCCTGAAAGATGTACCTAGGCCAGTGATGGCGAACCTTTTGAGCTCGATGTGTCAAAATTCGCAAGAAAACCTAGCTTAACTCGGGTGCTGTGTCACTTCTGGAAATATCCATAATTTTGTGATATTTGTAGCTCTAGTAAAAAAGTTATATTTTTGATATATGTATGTTATTAAAAGCAAAAACAAATAATTCTTTACATCAGTGACTTTTGTTGCTAAATCTTCAATTGAAAGTTGGTATTTCATACACTTCAAGAACAAGCAAGCACTACATGTCCAGGTGCCAGGGTGACCAGGTGTGTCACCCAAAAGGGCTTGGCGTGTCACCTGTGACACGCGTGTCATAGGTTGGCCATCACCGACCTAGGCATTCATTCTAGTAGCCATTGATACATTGTTCATCCATAAATTTGTCTAACCCTTCCTTAAAGCCATCTAGATTGGACATTGCTCCTGTTCATGCTTCCAAAAAAACCCTTACTGGAAACATTCCAAATGTGGATGGCCTTTGGAACAGCCTACCTGTAGCTCAGTCCAGTGAGGCTGGGATAGAATCCACGTGTTCTACCTATGCTACACTGGTCTTTGCCCCTTCTTGTAACCTGTTCTAGCTAACTTATTATTTTATCTGTCTTTATACTAATTTTATTGTAACTTGCCCTGAGACCTTCAGGTATACAATGATGCCGAAGTACAAATAAAGAAATTTAAATAATAATTCCCCCTACCTTGCTGTTAAAAAACCCAAAACAACAACAACTATGCAAAGGGATGAGATTTATCTTTCCACTTAGAAAACCTTCTCCAGGGAAAGGCTATTATTAAGCTCCTGGCTTCCTGTTTGTCCCTTTGTTTTCCATTCATCCATCTCCCTCTCATTTGATGAGGTAATAGAAGAATAAATGCAGCAGCAATTACTGGTGACCTACAGCTAAAAGCAAAGGGACACATTTTAAAGTAACAACAAGCCTTTAATAAGGGCTGAAGAATGCAGAAGCAAAAGCTTTAATTGCAGTGAAGTGTCATATCCACTGTTAACTGAGTCTAGACAGAATGAGGCTTGTCTAGGAGTTTCTCAGAGCTTCATCTCACTTTCTGGACTGCCCTGAGTGCAAGCCATTAGATCTGGCGGTAGATGTGTGTTTTCTACCCATATACATAAGTTTTCCATTCAGGAAAGTCCAAATGGTGCGTGGAAAGTCCACAAATCAAAGAGATAGGAATGAAAAGGTCTGAATGATGGACTGAAGAAGGCTTAAAGTGAAGGTGTGTCCATGGCCTCAGTTTAACTGCCTCTATGCATGAGGTCTGACTCTTCATGAATATCTTCTGCTCTTACAGTTTGGTTGCAGTGATTTATGGACTAAACTCTCTGATAAAGCCTCCCAATGATTCAAGATTCTGCCTATTTACCTTAAATCTGTTTTGGTTTCTCCTTTGTTTCCAACCCTATACTGTATTCTGAAGTACATCCTCCATTCCCCAGGACCGGAAGACTATGCTTTGTTTATCTTCTGAAGCAGACAACAAGATGAACAGCCAATCCAGATTTCTCTGTTTCTTGGCACAAGTGGAGTAAAGCTGGACTTGGAAGACACCAATCTACACGGTTAAATTCCAACTGCTGTAAAAACTTCTCCCTTCAGGCTACAATTAGCTTCGCTGTCAATGCTGCTATTTATCAGTGGCTGGCCTGTGGCTATTCAAGATCCCTTTGCTTTGCTTGTAATTTGGCATTCTACCCCTAATATGCTCTGCAAGCATACGAAACCGATGCCAGCCAAGAAACAAAGTCCCCAGTTCCCCTCATGTTCATCCAGTTGTTTCTAATTTCAGAACAAACATCCAATGCTTTCTATTGCCAAGACGCAGCCTGCTAGGACCCAGTGACTCTGCACCCACCCACCCCCGTCTCCGCCTTTTCCAATCGCTCTCAACGGCAAAGCTCACCATGTGGCGTTTATGGCAGATACGACCAAAGAGGAAACTTGTTCCAAAGACAATATAATTTCTTTTAACAAACCACCAATGGCACCGTCTTGGAAAACAAATACTTCACCATTAATTGATACATTGTAAGATAATAGCTAACCAACTGCTTCAATGGGGAAACTGAAGATAGAGCAACTTACTCAAATCTTACTATTTTTTATGTTTATATATATTTTATTTTTCTATATAGAGTGTTCCACACTGGCCACAATTAGGCCAGCCCTGGAACGGGACAGGATGGGATGGTTCCAGATGGAACCGCCCGGCCTGCAGAGCGAACCTTCAGGGCCGGCCTAATTGCGTCCAGTGCGGAGCACTCTAGAATAGGCCTCAAGTCCCTATTCTGGGATATATTCCACAGTACAGCCCAGTGGAGAAAGCCCAAAGTCCACATGCTTCCACAACCAGCTGAATCTTACTAATTTATTATTAAATGCTTGAGCTTCTCTTTAAAAGGACAAACCAGACTATCTCAGCATTCTTTGTACACGTTGGAAAAGGAGGCCAGAGAAATACAAGTTACCTTGGGCACATTGCATAAGTATCGAAGAAGTTCACCAATGTATTGTATGACAGTTACATTGTATTTTCTACAGTCATCCCAAAATTGGGTAGCAGAAAATTTGGAACGCAATGCTAGAGTTGCACCTGCAAAAGAACAAATAGAGAACATAAGAACAGCCCTGCTGGATCAGGCCACAGCCCATCTAGTCCAGCATCCCGTCGCACACAGTGGCCCACCAAATGCTCATGGGCATCTCCAGCAGAGACAAGGGCAAACCTTCTCCTGCTCTCCAATCCCAGCAAACGGCCTTAGAAGCATCCTGCTTTCCCCCTCCAGCCTGAAAGATGTAGCCATTCCAGTAGCCATTGATACATCTGTCGTCCATAAATTTGTCTAACTCTACCTTAAAGACATCTACCTGTTACCACCTCTTCCATGAACCGATGACCCTCTGGGTGAAGAAATATTTCTCCTTGTCGGATCCGACTCTCCTACCCATCAGCTTCATAGATGCCCCCTGGTTCTAGTGTTGTGTAGTGTCCACCTTTTCTACACCATGCATAATTTTATGAGCTTTAAAAAGTACCACATGTGGTGTTGGGAGATGGATATGAGGACATTGCTAACACAGGAAAGATGAAGGACAGTTTGTAATTGTTCTAGGAACTGGGCTAGCTAGCTCTTAGACGTTGGGACTTTGCTCTGTAAGGCTAACTTGAGTTAACCCTGGAGCCTCACCATACTGCTAGAACAGATGCCGTTGATGGTGGAAAGGTAATAAGGTTGGCACATTCTGTACCACTGTAAAATCAGAGCAGTTTGCACCTGGAAAATGATATGGTGGTTTGCTGGAGCTTTTTTTTCAAGCTGTGAAGGGCATTTCCTTCAAGTTTTTTTTTCCATATTTAAATTTTTATTTTTCGAAAATAAAGTTTCTATTTCTAACACTCAAGACTTCTATATTTTCTGTACTTTCTCATATATAACATATTTGCTTGTAAGATAAAAATAATATCTCGAAAACTTATAAGGTCTGCATAGCAATAGATACATTAATTAATATATTTCAATATTGCTTCTATAGTAAACCAATTCTTCTTTGTTCCAATATAAGTCCTTGTAGTTTTTGTCCATTGTAATAATGAATAAGTTGTTTGAAGGCTCAGGTCAAATTTCAAATGTTTAAGTACTTAAAATGCAGTTTTTATAACTACTAGAAATTTCAAAGTTATTAGCAACTTCAGTTAGGGTAAGTCCCCATGGGCTCCAGTTATTTCGGTGCTGAATCGGGGCATTCCTGATACGAATCGTAGTTTGACTTAACATGTCCCCATGCAATTGAGGCGAGCGTGGATTCAAGCCGAATCCGCCTGTCTCCAAGCAAACCGCAGCCAACCCCTGCATGGGGAAACTGTATCCTTTTTTCTCACCCTCTCTGCCCGGATAGGAAGCCCGGTTGATGTCACCATGCCCTGTCCCGCCCGGTGCAGCAATGACAGGGGAAATCCCTGGGAAACCCCTCCATTTTGCTCCTCCAAAAACAAAATACACACCATAGATAAGATAAAAAATGATAAAAGGGGGGGGGGAATGTGATGGTTTCAGGGTACAGGCTGCAAACTGCTTTGCTTTCTGGCTTTGCAGGCTTCTTGCAAGCTGCAATAGCCAGCCTTGTTGCAAACAGCTTGTTGCAAACCCTGGGATTTGGGCTGCAAAAAGAGCGGGAAATCCTGTGCGGGCCCTGTTGCAGTGATTGGCTGGAGTAAGGTTTTGGAGGGAAAAGCTGTCCTGGGATCTGAGTGCTGGAGGGGCTAGAGAAGGAGTTCCCACCAATCAGGCTGGAGGGATAGCAACCTTTGTTAGGAATCTCCAGCAGCATTGTATTGCAGTTACAGCCAATCAGGGTCAGGGACGTGTGTATAAAGGAACTGAGAACACAGCAGACTATGTCTTCATGCTGGGACAAGAGCTGAAAGGAAAAGAGCTGAACCTGAGGGAGCTGGAACCAGTAGCTGACCAGGGGTCTTCATGCTGGGAGAAGAGCTGAAGGGAACAGAAGAAGAGCTGAATCCTGAGGGAGCTGGACCAGTAGCTGACCATTGGTCTTTTGGGCTGAGTGATTTCTGAAGGAGGCAATCGGGTGGATTGTGGCTCTGAGGGAGACTTCACTAGCAACTGACCAGGCTAGATGATCGGTCAAGCAAGAATGGGACGGGCCTTGTGATCATCTAGAGCCACGTTCTAGTACCCTGGCTGGGCTTGGGCTGTGGCCGAGTTAGTCAGGAGGGAGGAGGAACGTGTGGAGGCTTGTCTTTTAAAAGGTGAACTATTTTCCTGTAGAGGAAAGGGTTAGCTCCTAGCTTTAACAGACTTACAAATTTAAACTGACAACTACCTGAACCTTATTACCTTCCTAGTATTGCTTGTGTATAATAATAAACTTGTTTTAGTTTACTGTTGAAACGCTTGCTACCAGTGTTTTGTGTCCACACTGTAGTATTCACTTGGCCGTTGCACGAACCCAGCATCCTAACAGGGCCAAGCTACTCCTCAGAGACGGCAGGCACTAACTGGATCGCTGGGCATCGTGGCAGGGAATAATAGGATGGGAAAGGGGCTCCTTGCTTAAAGCCACAGCTCTGAGTTTAGTGGAGGTGTGCACCTCCGCATGACAGCAAGCACACCTCTTGTGTTCTTATCTTTGTCATCCTGGTGCAGCGAAGCCACGGACACTTCGCCCATTAAGCTGATCCAGCGCTCATGTGCAAAATCTAGCCCTTTACACATGCGTGCCTTGCTGATCGGGCAATCAGGCAAGGGGGCTGTCATGCCTGTAGCCGGAGAGACACTTGCAGGGCAAATGAGAGCTCATCTATTCTCTTTTGGCTAAATTTCTTTGCTGCCTTTCCCAAGAAGTTGTGATCGCAGTGCGCACAGCGGGAACACCGAGCAGAGGGGAAACCCTGCCCGCTAATGATGTGATCGCCAAACTCCTCCCCCAATAACCTGGGAGCGTCCCCATGGCTCAAGATAATACATGCTTGCCTTCCTAATTCGGAGCGAGAACAGTTGGAAAGGGAGGGGTTTGCCACGGATTTGTGCCATTTGTGCCACATGTAGCTCAGATTAGAGACTTTACATCAGGGGTCCTCAAACTACGGCCCGCGGGCCACATGCAGCTGGCTCAGGACATTTATCTGGCCCGCCAGGTGTTTTTGCCGCTGCTGCCTGGCCTGCATAGGAATTTGTTCATAGGTTTTTTAAAACTATATTCTGACCCTCCAATGGTCTGAGGGACAGTGAACTGGCCCCCTGTTTAAAAGGTTTGAGGCCCCCTGCTTTACATGGAGACGCTCCGAGGCAAACTCAGGTTCGCCTCGGAGTATTTGGATCATGGGGAGAAACTCTTAGTCTGTTCCAGAGTTTGTTGTATTCACATATCCTGTTCCAGGACTGTTACTGCGACTATGTTGGTTCGTGAATCATCAGACATTCTATATTTATTTTGTTTCTCATTTTTATCAAGTGACTATGTGGGATTGGTGCCATTTGGGCAGAACTTGCACATATCTCAACGGAGTGCTGACAGAAAGGCAAAGGAGAAAAGAAACAAATACACAATGCTGATTTTTACAATTAAAAGCCAAGAAGAATAAAAAGATTTGCTTAACGCTTTAGAAGAGTATAATGCAAGGGCCAGGTGCGCAAAACGTGCCAGTCAGAATTAAGTTCTAGCTAAAGCCCGTCTACTTGACTTTCAGTGGCCTTTCTGGCTTTTACTCAAACATTTCCTGCCTGCCCCTAAGGGATTTTCTTTTCTTTTACATATAGCCAGTCTTATACCTTGAGGTCTCAGGGCGGCTTACAATTAAAATACCTGAAAACAAAAATTAAAAACAAATAAAAACCAGAGTAGTACACAGAGAAGGAGGAGAAGGCCTGCGGGTTCTTGGTTCCTAATTATTACTAGCATTATTACTAGTAATTACACTAGGAAAATACTAGTAGTTACTACCGTCTGAGGTTCTTCAGGCTTGGCAGAAGGAAACTGTGGGCCTCTGAAAGTGAATTTCTGCTTCCCACCAAAATGCCAGCTATGGTGAACAATAACTAAAGGAAAAGGCACAAATATGTGTTCTTTGTATTCTTGAGGCCTTTTTGCACAAGGGCTAACAGAATGTGCGTAGGACACCCTGGGATGGAGCATTTGCTCACCTGGGCTGGCGGTTCCATTCGGAACTGCCCCAGCCCCTCCCAGGGTGCCGCTTGCGTTCCAGGTGTAGAGCACGAAATTGTAGGCTGCGCCCCGGGGTGTGTGTGCCTGGGGGGGGGGTCCTGTGGGCTCTAGGGGACACAATCCCTAGGGGACTCTGCATCCCACAAGCAAGAGAAAGGTCATCACAATGCTTTGTTTCTGTGTATGTATCCCCAAGAAAGGTGTATGGATTACACATGAAGCCCATATGGAGTTTCCATACTGGAAAGAAACAGAGCCCAATTTGTTCCAGTGCCTTTCCATTCTGTGAATTTGTGGACAGGATCTGAAACTGAACCGAATGATTCTCGGGCTTCAGCCCAGCCCAGCCATTATCCACTGAATGAATATGATCATGGTCACACCTTCCCTTTAAACCTCCTTCAGTCCATCTTCAGGTCTGACTGCTCACACCTTTTCACTTCTATCCATTTGTGGACTTTCCACCTTCCATTTGGACTTTCCTGAATGAAAAGTCCACAAATAAGCCAGATAGAACGGAACAGATGGGAGCAGTTGGACCTGAAGACGGACTGAAGAAGGTTTAAAAGGAAGGTGGGGCCATGGCTTTCATGGCAACATGTGCTCTGGTGCCAAAGAGCTTCTTTACCTTTCATGATGCAGCCATTGAGACCAATCAAGAGTCCTGCGCTGTGGTAGAGGGGGAGAGCAGTATAGATGACATCGGATGAAGTAACACCGCTACTATCGAACAGACCACAAGCTAATAATGTACGTTTATGGGTAACCACTGCAGCCTTGGGCAGACCTGCAACAAGAGAAAGATCTGTTAAATTTCATTTCACGTACAGAAAAAGAACCCTAGCACCTCAATTTTCAACCACGACAAATATGGATGCTTAGAAGCAAGTTACGTCTGTGAGACACGATATCATTAGGAAGTGGGCCGTCCTTCTATATGCCCATACATGATGACCTGGTAGTTATGGATAAACAATAAAAGATTCTCATGGCCTTAACTAGTGAGTCACACAGAATTAGAACTATTATGTTTACAATGAAAAGTGTGATAAGCAGATGTTGTTTACTGCTCCTTGCTGTCTTCTGCAAGCTAAGCAGAAGAACATGATGTTATGACAGGCTGAAAAAATGAGCCATATTTTTCCAGAAAATTCCAGGCCAGACAGTTATTCTTTGAAATCCCAGCAGTGTGATAAAGAGTGGTGGCGACTGCTCAGGGGTGCTGTCAGAAAACAAGGGAACATTCAGTTCACGGAGCTGTGACATACCTGTCGTTCCAGAGGTATAGATGTACAAGGCGGGACTTTTTAAAGTGACGTTTGATCTCCAAGACAGTGGGACAGGCTCATCCGATGCGGCATCCACCTTGTCGAGAAAGCTGGTGATTCCCTCTGTGTCCGACGTCCTGCTTAAAAAATAGATTGCCGCACCTTCTTCTTGCAAAGTCGGGAGAATTTCCTGAATGGCGCCTTTTAATCCTTTAGAAAGGAGACAGGAAGTTGTCCTGCAATGGATGGAAGCAGCCCCCTAATTCCATTGAAGCAATGATCATTTTCAGGCCCTTTCTGCACTTGCCTTACTAGATTTGTATTGGTGAATCCAGAGTAGGGGTGTGCATGAGTGCTTTTTTTTTTTACTTTTGCAAGGCAGATTCAGATGAAAACATTTTTGTTACCTGAACTGTAAACATGAGAAAGCATAATGCTGTTTTATGCACCCTAAACCTCTGACACTGGGTTTTTCCCCACTTACCTCCCTTAATCCAGATCTAAGATAATCCGGATCTGAGAAATGGGTCCTTCAACCAATCCAGATTTAGAAGATCTGGATCCAAGGAAGTACCTCCACGGGCAGTGTGGCACCCAATAGCAATGGGTGCTAGGCAAGCTCACAGTGGGAATGCCAGAGCACCCATGTGGAACATCCGTCTGTATCCAAGTGGGAGACATCTGTCACACCACATTTTGGGAGGGGTGCGATGCGTCTAATCTGGATTTGATGCCTGAAAACTGGATTGTAGGTCCTGAAGGACACATTTAATCCGGATTTCCACAGTACAGATGTGAATAAATCATGTTCTAATGGGGTCTGCAGTAGAAACGGGGTCTTCCTGCTCTGAGCTTAATGGGTCCTTAATGGGTCCCTAATGGGTACTTAGTGCTAGTGGAAACCCCACTGAGTGCATCCACACGTTTAAAAAGTACTCAAAAGCAGTTTAGTGGTGCTTTATTTGAACCGACATCAAAGTCCAGTGAGTGCAGTTTGGAAGCACATCTTCACGCCTTTAATGTGGATTAGAGGCATGGGTGGGCGCACCTTAAACCAGTTTCGATGAGGAGCATTAAAAAAATAAGAACTCCTCTCTGGGATCGAACCAGGAAGCTTTTCTTAGTCTATAGGGAAGCCTTCAGCAGGAAATGCCCTGAGCTTAAGAAACACAAACCTCAGCAAACACAGCTCTTTCCTCCAAGGTGAGGATGAACGCTCAAGGGGGGAAAGCCAGAAGGAGCCGTCTTGGGCTACCAAAGGCAAAGAAGTGAGCAGCTCTCTTTTTTCCTGCTTTCTTCCTAAAAAGCAGTTCACCCCCCCCCCCCCATGCACTCTTAGATGGTTTACACACAACTAAAGAGACAATGCAGCTCTGGTTCGTGAAACCTTTCCTTGAGGTCGGTGCTTAAAGATATCAGTGCGCTAGTTGAAAGGCTCATTTTTTATCTGGACAGCTCACGTTCTGACTGGACACAGGTCACGATAACCGTGAACTTTCCAAACGGGCCTGGCAATGTACCAGTCAAAAGTCTGCAGGCCACTGCTGAAATTCTCTCTCTTCAATGGCTCAGCCTCTAGGGCAGTCAACATGTTGTTAATTGTTTGCTACCTGCAAGTCAAGCTCCACTTTTGGTGCCCCTAGGGACCATTTATGCTGCCTTCTTGGCAGGTGTGAAAGTGGTTTATCATTAGCTTTTTTGGGGAAAATGCTGTGGATCGACTCTTCGACCATCTGCAGCTGCTTTACAACTTAGCCAAACTCTCAATCCCTTAAGCAAATATGGGCCTTTTTCCATGCCAAGCTCTGTGGAGGGAGACCTTGGTAAGCTCAGCTTTCTCCACCCCAGAAGATCTCCATTTCTCCTCAAAAGATCACAGTGAGGAAGGAAGGACAAACTGGGATTGTATGCCCATCCCTGGCCACCTAACAGAACTGAAACTGGTGAAGGATACAGCTCACCATCTTGGCAGAGGCGGTCCCCTGGACACACACATACCCCACCTGTTTGGTCTAGTGGTTAGGGACCTGGACTCTTATCTGGGAATACCAGGTTCGATTCCGCCCTCCCCCATGAAGCCAGCTGGGTGACCCTGGGCTAGTCACAGCTCTCTTCTGAGCTCTCACAGCCCCACCTACCTCACAGGGTGTCTGGTGTGGGGAGAACAGAAAGCTTTGTCAGCCACTTTGAGTCCCCTTTAATGAGTGAGAAAAGTGGGACAGAAAAGCCAATTCTTTTTCTTCTTCATCATCATCATCATCCATTCATGCCTACAAAACCCCTAGGATCCCAGGGTCAGAGGGAGAATACAGATGAACAGTTTTTCTCATGGTTCTCCAGAAAGCTGGACCTCCTCAGCTGCGGTCACACCTCAGATTTAATCCAGCTTCAGTCCACCTTCAGAGCGAGAGAACACCTCACCAAAGTGACCAGTCATTTTCTTCCCACATTCTCCATCCCAGAGGTGAATTTTCTGAGTTATTTAATCTTCTAACACCAAAAGAAAACCGCTTCTCACTTTGCTGATGTTCCCTCTCACTCTGAAGGTGAACTGAAGCTGGATTAAACCTTGGCTGTGGTCATACCTAAGGTTCAATCCAGTCTCGATCCACCTTCAGATCTAGAGAACACACCTCAGCAAAGCGACTGGCAATTCTTTCTACATTAACTATTCCAAAGGTGAATTTTCTGCGTTATTTAATTTTCTAACACGGAAAGAAAACCACTTGTCACTTTCCTGATGTTCTCTCTCATTCTGAAAGCGAACTGGATTAACCCTTGGCTGTGGTCACACCTAAGGTTCAATGCAGTCTCGATCCGCCTTCAGATCTAGAGAACACACCTCAGCAAAGCGACCGGCAATTCTTTCTACATTAACTATTCCAAAGGTGAATTTTCTGAGTTATTTAACACTGAAAAGACCTCGTCGCTTTGCGGATGCACTCGCGGGCTCTGAAAGTGGACTGAAGCTGGATTGAATCGTAAGTGTGACCGTGGCCCTCCCGTCCAAGCACGAGACCCTTCAAGCCCAGCCTGCGCTCCTCCTCCGGCCCCCACTCGGTACGGGCTACCCCGTCGCCCGCGGGGCCCTGCCGCCTCGACGGGGCTCCTCCTCACCTGGGTCGGCCAGGAGCACCTTGGCGCCGCTGAGGCGGAAGCAGTGCGCCAGCGAGCGGGCGCGGATGTTGCAGTTGAGGCAGGCCATCACGCAGCCCACCTTGGCGCAGCCCAGCCACAGCCACAGGTAGGCGGGCTCGTTGCCCAGGAAGACGGCCACGCAGTCCCCCTGCCGCACGCCGGCGCGCTCCCGCAGCGCGCGCGCCACCTGGTTGCTCCGCCGCTCCACCTGCGCGTAGGTGTAGCGCTCGTCGCGGAAGAGCAGCAGGGCTTTGCGGGGCGTCTCCCGCGCCCGGCGCCCGAAGACCTCCAGCAGGGTGCGCGGAGGGCGCCGCCGCTCGGCGCGCAGCATCCGCAGCGCCGCCCGCACCAGGCGCAAGAAGAAGAGCAGGTCCTGCAGGAAGTAGGGCCGGCGCGCCATGCTCACCGCGAGCGGCGGCACGAGCAGCAGCAGCAGCAGCAACAGGAGCCCCGACGCCCACTGGGGCCACCACATGCCACCCGGGCTGGCACCTCTCGGAGGAGGAGAGGAGGAGGAGCGCTGTGACGGGACTGAGCCGACGCCGCCGTCGAGTATTGTTGGTCTGGTCATCCCCTGCTGGGCCAGAAGTGTGGACCGTCCGGCTGGTGGGGGAAAGGGGCGGGACGGGACGGGCTGAGGGACTGGCCGCTCTCCCGCCAGTCCTTGGCGCCTCCTGAGCACCGCCTCGCTTTCCCTCGCCTCGCCTCCGAGTGAGGCGAGAGCGAAAAGAGGCGCCACACGACGCGCTGCGCGGGTCTCGCCGCAGGCAGGCAGGGAGAAGGAGACCGCCACGACGACGCCTGTGTGTGTGTGTGTGTGTTGTTGTCTGTCTGTCTGTCGCGGTTCTGTGGCGCAGGAGCGCTCGCTTGAGGGTCCTTGGGCCGCGTGTTTCTTCCGCACCTCCTTCCTCACTAGGAGGAAGACTTGGCTTTTCCACCCCGTTTTTCTCACCCATTTAAGGGGACTCAAAGCGGCTGACAAAGCTTTTCTATTCTTCTCCCCACAACAGAACACCCTGTGAGGTGGGTGGGGCAGTGAGGGCTCGGAAGAGCGCTGTGACTATCCCAAGGTCACCCGCCTGGCTTCGGGGAGGAGTGCAGAATCAAACCCGGTACCCAGAGATAAGAGTCCAGCACCCTAACCACTATGCCTTCTGTTCTTCTCCCCAAAACAGACACCCTGTGATATAGTTGGGGCTGTGAGAGCTCAGAAGAGAGCTGTGACTAGCCCAAGGTCACCCAGCTGGCTTCATGGAGGAGGGCAGAATTGAGCTGGGAAACCAACAAAGGAGGAGGAGGAGTTGGCTTTTCGGGCCCATATTTCTCACCCTTAAGAAGACTCAAAACAGCTGACAAAGCTTTGGGTGAATCCCCACGGGGAGCTTATGTCGGTTTCCCTAAACCAAAATAATATAACCGGATTGAACCTGTCCTCATTACTTTCAACTCAATCCAGCTGCCCCGTCTCTCCCGCCCCCACCCCGGTTCCAGGAGCAGTCCCTTCGCCGCCCCTGCGTTTCTGCCCACCGACCATCCGCCTCCACAGCCAGGTCAGCGGCACACGGCGGCTCCTCCGCGCTTCCTCTGTCCGCGGTTGCTTTCTGCGCTGCTCCTGGAACCGGGGGGGGGGGGGGTTGTCGGGAGAGATGGGGCGGCCGTGTGTGGGGAAACGGTCTCGCCTGTCGCTGGGGAGGACCAGGGCTGCGGGTGGGTTTCGGTCCCTTCAGAGTGGCCGGAGGAGCTGCAGGTGCAGGCTTTTGTGGTGGTGGTGGTGGTCGACTGAGGGAGCGGGCAAGGCGCTGCTGGGGGGGCACTTAGAACGCTCAGGGTGGCGTAGCGGGGGCCAATCAGGGCCCCGTTTGCTGGCTTGGCAGGCGCGTTTGAGGCACCGTCTCCCTCGGATCCCCCCACACTGGGTTCTGGTTGGGCAACGAGAATACGGATGGTCCCCACGGTAAAAAATGAAACGCGTATCAAGCGCACGATCCGGAGTGAGACCTGTTGAAATCTGGGATAACGTTTACAATGGTTTGGGGCGATTTAACACGCAGAAAGCGTGTTAAGCCAAACTGACGTGAGGACTCCGAGGATTGAAACCGTATTGAATCTGAAATAAGCTTGCTGTGGGGATTCGGCCTTTCTGTTCTTCCTCCCACAACATAATATGTACTGAAGAATATGTAGATATAGCAGAGGGGTTATTTTAACAAGTTATTTTGCTAATATTTAGGAAAGAAAGCTTTAAAATTACCCCAGTGTTTATCTCACCAGTTTTGTCTAGTGGTTAGGGAGCTGGACACTTAGATGGGAATACCGAGTTCGACTTTGCCCTTCCCCATGAAGCCAGCTGGGTGACCTTGGGCTAGTCACAGCTCTCTCCTGTCTCTCACAGCCCCAGCTACCTCACCGAGAGGAACAGAAGGTTTGTCAGCTGCTTTGAGTCCCCTTAAATGGGTGAGAAAAGCGGGGTAGAAAAGCCAACTCTTCTTCTTCAGCTCTTCTTCACGTTAAGGGATACACTTGAAATATTTCAGTGAAGGGGAAACACAGGTGCTCTATTTTCTCTATCTCTCTTCCAAAATATTTTGCACTTGCTGCCACTGTTATATTTAATGTACTAATTTCCTTTGCCTTTTCAGTGGCTTTATTAGAACTGCTAAACTGTTTAGACACTGGGTGAGTCCCCATAGGCATTTAAACCTGAATTGAATCCTAATTTGGTATCCAGAGTCCCCATTTGTTTATGTATAAATCTGAACTCAGTATCCAGTGTCCCCATTCAATTTCTTTTTGCCAGATTTTATGAGGACTATCCTGCAAAAATCCAGAGGGAATAAAGTACTGATACAAACAGGACTTCCCTTCCTTTTTTGAGCCGAGTCCGCACAGGCCTGGGTGGGATGTCCCGCCCCCCATTCTAGCCTTTTTGGGCTGGGACATGTGGGGACAGATTCCCCATTTGCACCTAGGCAGGTAAGGGATGTGTGGGAACATGTCCCTTACCTATCTAGGTGTGAATGGGGAATCCGTCCCCGCGTGTCCCAGCCTAAGTCCGGCTGTAGTGTGAAGAGGCCTCAGGTTGTTAGATCTCTGTGAAATTGCTGACCCTCGGTCTTCCGACAAAGCAAAGTGGTGGAAGGGCATTGCAAGCAGATTCTCATTGAACCCTGGGCTTCGTCCATCATGCCCCTGCTGAAGAAATGCAGCTTTAGAAAGGGAAAGCTCAAGCCTATTTAAAAGCGAGACGTAAGCATGGAGATGGGGAAACAGCCTTTGCTCTTCTGTCTCTCACAATGAGGCCCAGTCTCAATCTGCTTTGAATCCATTCTGGATCTGTTGCAATTTGACTGGTGCAGCCGCTTTCCCACCTCCCCAGGTTCACGAATGTATTGAAGCATTTGATTCGAATCAGGACCTCAACTGTTGAATTTGCCAACGTCCAATCCGAATTTGAATGCCCAAATTCATATGAATATTGACTGTGACAAATATTCTTGCACATCCCTACTGTTATAGCCGATCTGTTTTATCTGCTTTTATAATTATTTTATTGTGACTTGGCCTGAGACTTTGGGGTACAGTGCAGGATAGAGATGTAAATAAATAAAGGGTGGCAGCCATCTGGTAGTTTCCCTCCAAAAACTTGAGAGCTCATCTCTTCATTGTGACTTCGCAAGGCAGCCTCCAGCCCAGCGCCATCTTTTGGCCAACCAGCTCGTTCCAGGCCATTAGTCAAATATGGCTGTGTGGTTTCTTGAGTCCAGCGCCCTCTGCTGGGCACTTAGCAGACTGCCTGTTAGATGAGTCCAATTGCATTATTTATTTATTTATTTGCATTTCTATCCCGCCCTATACCAATATGAATATCAGTATATGAATATTATAACATTAAATTCATATATGAACGTCCAAATTCGTATGAATAACAAAAGTTATGAATATTTCTGCACTTCCCCAACTGCCACATTTATTTGAGCGAGATGATTTCCTAGATTACTGAGAACGGTTTGAGTAGCTCTCAGCAGTAGGCTGAGCAGTGGTGGCTGGTGGGCTTCAGGGCTGGGTGTTCACAGCCCTAAGTCCCAGGGAGGCGGGGCTGCTGAGTTCGCTGGGTGGAGCCTAAGAGGTCGCTGGGCGGAGTCTAAGAGGTCACTGGGTGGAGCTTAAGAGGTCACTGGGTGGAGCTTAAGAGGTCACTGGGTGGAGCCTAAGAGGTCGTTGGGTGGAGCCTAAGAGGTCGTTGGGCGGAGCCACAGGTCAGAAATTCTCAGAACCAGATAGGTGGGACCACAGCCAATCTGATGTGTTCCCTGGCTGAGTCTTAAAGTGCACTGAAGCTGGATTAAACCTCAGGCGTGACTGCCGCCAATGAGAAAAGACAATTACTGTTCACACTTGGCTAATGTCTTCTCTGGCTGTGAAAGTGGATTAAAGCTGGATAAATCCTTCTTAGGTGGGACCTAAGAAGTGGACTAAAGCCAAGGTGGAAAGAAAATTGCTGGTCACTTGGGCTCAAGGAAGGTACTTTTCAACCCAGGTTATCCCCTTGTCAAAACATTATAGTGAAAATTGAAAACCATCCTTTTAGGCACATTTAATCAGGCAGATCAAAAATGTTTAGACTGCTTCATTTTCTCAAAGCACACAAGATGCATTTTTTTTCCATGTGCTGCAACTACCATGAAAAGAAACATCAGGTAGGAAGGCTGACTGGGGAGGAGAGAGGAATTAAGAAAGGGAAGGAAGGTGAGAAGAAGAAAAGTTGGCACTCAGCAAAGCAAGAAGAAACTCTTTAAGCCTCAGTCATATGGTTTCTGCCTTAAAACTGCCAGGGTTCAGACTGCCTCCAACAACACCCAAGTCTCCTTAATGGGTACTCTAGTGCTAAGTGGAAAAACAGCCCTAGTCCCATTGATTTCCTAGGATTTAGTTTATTAAGACCTGCAAATACCTCCTTGATTACCTCTACCACCGCGATCCAGCTTCAGTCCACTTTCAGAGTGAGAGAATACTGTTTTGTTTCAGGGTTAAGTAACTCATAAAATTCACCTTTGGGAGGGATAGTATGGAAAGAAAATTACTGGTCACTTGGCTGATGTGTTCTCTCACTCTGAAGTGGTCTGAAGCTGGATTAAACCTTAAGTGTGAGTACATGTCATCTTTAATCACCCCGTTCTGATAAGAATATAAGAATAAATAAGACATAAGAATTTAAGTGCATTAGAAAATTGGATGTTATGTCTTCTATTCTAACTACTCCTGTCCTTCAGAAGCACTTTACATGAGAAGGCAAAACAAAATCTGTTGTTCAGTTTATTTTATCTAGACTGACCCCCCCCCCCAAAAAAAAACACTCCTAGAGACCTCCATTATCACAGATCGTAGTAATCTTCCACACATTTTTTGACATCAGGTTTCAATTTCATAAAAGCACCCTTAAAACCTTCAGGAAGGTGGCAGTGGTTAAACTATTACTCTAATCAAAAAATGCTTCAATACTAGTTGCCAAAAATACATCAAACAGTGTGAAGCCCAACAGAAGCAACATCACACATTCTGAAATAGCAGGAGGACCACTTCTGTTGTAAGAACTTCAGAAGAGACTGTCACTGTCATGTTAGCTTTATCCGCTGAGGATGAGTTTGAAAGGCAGGCCCCTGAGTTAAAGGACGATGCATAGATGAGACTGAATTTCAGGATGAAGGAGGGAGAGTTGGCTTTTCTACCCCACTTTTCTCACCCATTTAAGGGGACTCAAAGTGACTGACAAACCTTCTGTTCTTCTCTTCACACAAAATGCAGGGAGGTAGGTGGGCTCAGAGTCAGCTCAGAAGACAGTGACTAGCCTATGACGCTGGCTTCAGGAAAGCAGGCAGGCAAGAGTGAGCTTTTCTACCCCACTTTTCTCACCCATTTAAGGGGACCCAAACCTGGCTTTGGGAAGGAAGAAGGAAGGAGTGGGCTTTTCTACCCTGCTTTTCTCACCAATTTAAGGGGACTCAAAGAGGCTGACAAAACTTCTGTTCGTCTCTCCACACAACATGCAGGGAAGTAGATCAGCTCAGCTCAGAAGAGAGCTGTGACTAGCCTAGGAACAGTAATCCACGCTCCTATTTCACAAGCCTATCATGCCTTTTGTATTTCTCAGTTTAGCTGTGTTGGGGAATGTGGTGTTAAAAACTTATGAATGCACATGATTCAGTTTGCCCCTTCTCCTCTGAGTTAAAGATCTTACACGCCAGACAAAATTAGAATTGGTCCAACAACAAAGAAGACTTTTTTCACTCATTTAAGGGGACTCAAAGCATCTGACAAAGCTTCTGTTCATCTCCCCAACAGAACATCCTGTGAGATTAGTGGGGCTGTGAAAGCTGTGAAGGAAGGAAGGAAGGAAGGAAGGAAGGAAGGAAGGAAGGAAGGAGGGGGAGGGAAAGAACAGAGGGAAAGGGAAGGAGTGAAAGAGAGAAGGGAGGGAGGGAGAAAGGAAAGAAAGGAAAACCCTGTGGCTCAACCATAACCAACCGATGCCTCGTGAAAAAGGGAAGGAAAGTTAGAGGGGGGAGGGGAGGGAAGGGAGATGAAGAGAAAAGATAAAAAGCAAAGGAAAGGAGTAAGAAAAAAAGGAGGGATAGAGGAAGGAATGAAGGAAATAAGAGAAGAAAGAGGCAAGGGGAGGGGAAGGAGGATGAGAGAGAAAAGGAAGAGGAGAAGGGAGGGAGAAAGCGGTTTGAAAGAGAATCCACTCTGCTTCCACAGAGGCAACACAGCTGGGGGCGGGGGGGGGGGGGAGGGAAGCCCCACCGGCCTTCAGATTACCGTGGGCCCGATTTCTCTCTCTCCCAGCCATCCCAGGTCTCTTCCCGCCCTGGACGGCTCGGAGGGAGCAAAATTGGGCCCACGGTGGCCTGTCCGAGCGCCCGGCAGCCTCGCTTCTCAGCAAAAGGCTTTTCTTCGCAGGTCTGGCCGGCAAAGAAAAACCTCTCACCGGGAAGCGACGGCGCTGGGGGCGGGGGGGGGGGGGGAGGGAAGCCCCACCGGCCTTCAGATTACCGTGGGCCCGATTTCTCTCTCTCCCAGCCATCCCAGGTCTCTTCCCGCCCTGGACGGCTCGGAGGGAGCAAAATCGGGCCCACGGTGGCCTGTGTGAGCACCCGGCAGCGTCGCTTCCCAGCAGGCAAGCCAGCCCGAAGTGAAGAATGAGCTGCTGCCGTCGCCGCCGCCGCCCCGTGCTCTTGCGGCCTAGTCGGTTGGGACGGAGCCATGGAGGGGGGAGCAAAAGCGGGGAAATGGCGAAGACCACGCGGCGCGTTGTGGTGTGGCGGCGGCGGGCGGCAGCTCCTACAGGCAAGGCAGCCCAAAGGGGAAAAGTAAGCCGCGCCAACATAGCCTCCCTCCCTGCCCGAGGGGGTGGTGAACAAACCGTGCCTGCCTGGAGGAGGGCAGGCGGCGGCGGCAATGGGACCCGTGTGCTCAACAGGGGCACACGCCGGCCCGTGGCTGAAAGAAATAAAGTTCAATCATGGCTGGCCATTGTACTAATGAATCAAAAAATGCCCAGTAGAGGAGCCAGCCAGTCCTACCTCTATCTCCTCCCGCCGAAACCGAAAATGGCGCCGCTGAAATGCGCCAACTCTGAATTTGGAAGGAGGGGAGGGAGGAGAGAGGGTGTGTGTCTATTTACATTTCAGACCTCCTTATTGGCTAGGTGCGGCGCACCCAAATAGGCTATAAATCTCCCGGTTCTTCCAATGAAGAATCGGGATTTTTTTTGGATTTTTCCTATTGGCCAGAAAAATTGTCTTTCTGGCTATCTTTTCTTTAAAAAAATAATTTTCTTTCCCTAGCAATGGGTGAGCGGCGCACACTGCGCTACCATTGGCCAGCCTCCTCTGAGGCTGAGTGTGGAGATTCCTGATTACTTGTATCAAAGCCACAGGTTGACCCCTGGGCCCAGCAAGTGGCTGTTGGTGCCCTTGGCCTAAATCCTCCAGGAAGTCCGCAGAGTCAAACAGGCCAAGAGTCGGGGTACCAGAAGAAGAAGAAGAAGAAGAGTTGGTTTTTCTACCCCGCTTTTCTCACCCATTTAAGGGGACTCAAAGAGGCTGACAAAGCTTTTCTATTCTTCTCCCCACAACAGAATACCCTGTGAGTTGGGTGGGGTTGGGAGAGCTCAGAAGAGAGCTGTGACTAGCCCAAGGTCACCCAGCTGGCTTCACAGGGGCGGGGGGGGCATGGAACTGAACTCGGTATTCAGACAGCCTGGGATGCCAGGACAGGCTGAGTCCTCTGGAAAAGAGGACTCCAGTTAAAACAAATAAAAATAATGTGAGTAACAAGACCTGAGGATGATCTGAAGTCATCCTAAACTACTTGTGTGACCATGGCCTGTGAAGCCAAGCTTAAGGTTTAGCTGTTGACATATAGATCCCAAATCAACCAGAACATCTGTGATATATCCTTGAAGAAGAAGAGTTGGCTTTTCTTGCCAATTTAAGGGGACTCAAAATGGCTGACAAAGCTTTCTGTTCTTCTCCCCAGAACAGATACTCTGTGAGGTAGTTGGGCCTGTGAGAGCTCAGAAGAGAGCTGTGACTAGCCCAAGGCCACCGAGTTGGCTTCATGAGAGAGTGAGGAATCAAACCTGGTACTCCCAGATAAGAGTCTGGCTGCTTAACCACTAGACCACTAGAGGGCTGAACTTTCATGGTGCCTCCAGAGAGCAGGGAAAGATTTGCAGCTGCTGCGGACCTAGCAGTTGTGTCATTGGCCATATGCAAGTTTAAAAGTTCCTGTTTAATTAACAGCTTTTAACTTTGCACTTTCCCTCGCCTGGAGAGAGGAAAGCGTGGAGTACTGAGCATCTAGTCTGGACAGTGGGACGCAAGGGCTCTGCCCTCCTTGTGCAGCTTTCCCTCGTCCTATCGGGACGACAGGAAGCGGCTGTGCAGGGAATTCAGAGCATTACGCGTGTCTGAGGCATGCTGAGACCTGCCTGTGATCCTTACCTACTTTGTACTGCCATTTGCAGAGATCCCTCTGTCATCGGGCAAGCCTTTCCTTTTTGCCATAGCAAAAAATATGGCCTGAAATATTTCAGGCACGGACCCGATTGAACATTCAGCATGTGCTTAAAACATCTTTATGTACATGGGCACTTGGCTGATATCACTTGGGTTATCATTAGAAATCTTATTCTGTTTCAGTGTATGATTGCATATTTTTTAAAAAATATATATATATATCATGCAATGACACAAAAATAAATTACAAAAATTACCAACAGCTGTTGCCTACCTTGCTAATGACAGCTACAGATCTGGGACCAATTTGCAGTACAGTCTGTAGTGCATGATTAAGGAACTTCTGCTATAGCTTCCAAGTGCCCCTTGCCTTCCTAGAAGACCCCTAATCATGCACTACTTGTTGGTTCATTGTGCTCCTTTTACATCCAGCGTTCCTCTTGGTTCTTGGCTGGAGATCAAGGAAGCTTTGTGGCCAGCCAAGGAATTATGCAAACACCAGGTGGCCAACATTGCATTGGTACTTCAAGCCTAGCGACTTGAGGGCTCTCTGTTGACCAAGCATCTCAGGTTCATCATCAGGCCTCCAGCGAGCTCAGCCCTGAATTGGTTGGTCCATTTCCAGTCAGACAGAAGGTTGGTGCAGTGGCTCATGAACTCTGGTCTTTCATGTGAAACCTCCTAAAACTGGAATGGTCCACTTCCCCGTGGCAACTGCCTGCTCCTCCCCCAACTTCTTGTCATGGTGAATGACCACGAGTGCTCTGAGAAAGTAGAGCACTCTCAATATAAATAAGTCGCTGGTTTTTTTAATTGCTGTTAAATAACCCCCTTGGCTTTCTGCCAGCGTGGTCCCTGTTTAATCAGCATTTAATCAACAGTATCCTCCTGGGGGTTCTGTGTAAGATATCTGCATCTCCACTTCTAGATTTTTGAATGAGCTGTGGGTGCTCAGTAGGAGGATTGAGTCGCTTGCTCTTGGAAGATGGCTGAGACAGGTCAATGGTCTGAGAGACCAATAGGGCTGGTAGAGTATTGAGAAGTAGTATTAAGTTGTTTTGAGGCTGGAATTTATTTATTTATTTATTTATTTGTTCAATTTCTATGCCGCTCCTCTCCGAAGACTCGGAGCGGCTTACAACAAGTCAAAATATCAGACAGGTTAAAACAATAACAGTTAAAAGCAAACAGTAACATCAAACACCCACCCTCAAACCCATTCCCGAAACAGGGAGGTCTTAACAAGCTTTCTAAACTCCAGGAGGGTGGGGGCATTTCTTATAGCGTGCGGGAGCTCATTCCACCAGGTGGGGGCTGCCACCGAGAAGGCTCTCCCCCTCGGGGCCGCTCTTCTACACTGTTTCAATGTTGGAACTTTCAGGAGCCCCAGTCTATGGGTCCTAATCGGTCTGAGGGACTCATGAGGCAGGAGGCGGTCCCTCAGATATACTGGTCCTAAGCCATGTAGGGCTTTATAGGTTATAACCAGCACCTTAAATCGGATCCGGAGACCGACAGGCAGCCAGTGCAGCTCGCGGAGTGTTGGTGTAATGTGGGACCGTCTAGGAAGTCCCACAATAGCTCTTGCGGCTGCGTTCTGGACCACCTGTAGTCTCCAAACGTTCTTCAAGGACTGCCCCAAGTAGAGAGCGTTGCAGTAATCTAACCTCGAGTTCTCCTCCGGCTCTTCAGTCGGAAAAGACTGGGCTATCGCTTCTGCTCCTTCCCGCAATCGACCACTAGGTGGCAGAGTTTTCCAAGGTATATATATGAGTCTCTGTCACATGGTCCCCCAGTTTTCGCTGGTTGCTCCTTCCCTGCAAACGGAAAAAAGTTTACTGAAGAGAAAGAGAAAGCATTTGGAAACGAGGCCTGCGGCCTCACTACAACCTCATTAAGCGTTGGGATTCAGAAGTGCATGGAAAAAGACGGATTTCAGGGGGAACTGCGTTGGAACATCACAACTGAGCTCACAGAATTGCCGGCTGGCATTTCTGAGTTGCTCCTCGCCCCCCCCCACTCCCCAACAAACGGAGGAGTTTGGGTGCCTCGTAAGGCGTTTGCAGCAGCCGTTAGCGGCGCTTTTTCCCGCCTCCCTGAAGAAGGGAGAAGACCGGAGGGAGCTGCAAACCGGGAACCGGAGTTCTGTCTCCGTGCCTCCCGATGGCTGGCCGACACGAAAGCAGCGAAGCGGCCGCTGCTCAACCCGTACCCGCGGTAGCAAACGCTGCAGAAGCGCCGCGTGTTTCGGCAACGGTCCGGGCCAGCAGAGACAACAAGCGCACGGGGCGCGCGTCTTCATCTTCCCGCTCGGAGGCGGCGAAAAATAAACACAATACCGGCGCCAAAGCCCACGTAAGTACAGCCGCCCCTGGGAACCCCACGGGAGCCTCAGAGACTTCTACCGTGTTTCACGGGCGGGAAGAGGGGTTGGGAACCCCCCCCATTCCTATGGCCTCTACAACGCCCCTGACCCAGGAGGATATAATGGGCATTTTCAATGCTTTGCTGGAGCAAAGGGAAAAGAAACGCAAAGAGAAAAAACGTAAAAGGGCTAGGTCACCGCCCTCTTCTGAGTCTCCTTCTTCTTCGTCCTCCGCTGAGGAACGCAGACCCAAGAAGAAGAAGAGAAAGAGAAAGCATTTGGAAACGAGGCCTGTGGCCTCACTACAACCTTTACAGGCCCTTCCTCCACCCGCGGTTTTGCCTAGGCAGGAACAAAGCCCGCAGTCTACCCTCCCATCTAGACCAGAGGAGGGGGAACTGCCTGCTTCATCCTCAGATCTAGACACAGGCCCCGATGCCTCGGAACTCAGGGATGAAGCGCACTCACAACAAGGCCAACACTTGTTTTCGGGGGAGGAATTCAGCCCTTTAGTGGATATTCTGTTGAATTTCTATGAGCTACAGCCGCAGACTCCTATTACACCTGAGCTCAGGGCTGAGGCACAAAGGTTCCTGATGGTTGCACCGTCAACCTGTTCCATTCTTCCGATTCCATCCGTATTTAAGGCCGTAGTGGAGGCAGAATGGGTTTCTCCGGCCGCCCCCAAGAAGTTACCCCCCCTACCAAGAAAATTCTTTGGGGAGACAGACGCGGTGGATCCAATGTGGGCAGTACCTGAAGTGGACACCCCGATTTCAGCTCTGGCCTCCAATCAGGTGATCCCAGGGGTCCTGCTTCGAGACTCGGTGGACAAGAAGCTTGAATCGAACTTGAAAAAATCGTATGAATGTCAATCTTTAGCTGCTCGAGGGGCAGCAACTTCTTCGATGTTCGTCCGGGCAGGGCTCTGCTGGACTGATGAGCTCATGGCAAATCCGGCCATACCAGAACCTGACAAGGCTATTCTCTCCAATATACGTTCAGTCCTGGCATTCGCGGCTGATGTGTCTATGGACATTTTACAGCTGCTAGGAAGAGCCATGGGTGGCAACGTGGTGTCCAGAAGGTCACTATGGCTGAAATATTGGAAAGTGGATCAAAACTCTAAGATTAAGCTGTTATCCATTCCATACAAGGGCCGAAAATTGTTGGGGATGATGCACTCCAAAGCCTGTTGGTGGAAAACCGGGAGAAACGCAAGGTTATGCCTTCCTCGGCACCTCATGATTCCTCCAGGAGTCGGGATCGGAAGTTTTACCCTCCCAGGAGGTCTTTTTACAGGCCCAACCCCACTCCACCCATGCGAGCCCCAGAGCAACGAAGGGATGCACCAAAACCACATTGGAGCAGGTTTTCACAGTCGCAGAAACTGAGCACAAGCAAGAGTTCCTTTCGTCCTAACAAACCTGGGGGCAAGTCCTTCTAGCACCTCGCCACCTCCAGTGGGAGGCAGGCTTCAGCTGTTTCACAAGTTCTGGTTACAGCACACTACAGATTCCTGGGTTAATTCAATTGTTTTAAATGGTTACCAATTAGAGTTCCTTAAGGTTCCTAGAGGAAGAATGGTTTCCTCCTCGTTGTCAGCTGATCCTAGCAGGAGACAAGCAGTGCTCTCTGCAATCCTAAATTGTTGGAGGACAAGGCTATTGAGCCAGTTCTTTTTGCTGAAATGGGCCAAGGGGTTTATTCCATTCTGTTTTTTGTTAATAAAAAAGATGGTTCCTTAAGAGCTATATTGGATCTTAAGTTCCTTAACAAGTTTTTACGCAAGAGGAGGTTCAAATTTGAGAGCCTGGCAAGCATTCGCACTCATATTTTTCAGGGAGATTTTATGTTTTCGATAGATTTACATTCTGCTTATCATCACATCCTGATTCATCAGGATTATAGGAGATTCTTACGTTTTCGTATAGGGGGACGCGATTACCAATATCGCTCATTAGTTTTTGGGTTAACGGCCAGCCCCAGAGTCTTCTCAAAAGTTTTTGCCGTGGCCCTCGAAAGGCTAAGATGCGAAGGAATCCAGGCTTATTCATATTTGGATGATGTGATTTTTATTGCTCGCTCTGCTGAGACAGCACAGGTCTCAGTGGCTCGAGCAATCTCAATTATAGAAAAATTTGGATTTTTAATCAATTGGGAAAGAGTTCAGCTAGGCCGTCAACCTCGCTGATCCATTTAGGTGCCCTCATAGACACTCAGGCGGACCTTATTCGACCTAGTCAGGAGAGGATTTCTTCTATTACAGAATTAGCCAAATCTGTGCAAAGGTTGCCTAGAACTAATATCCTCACACTAGCATCCCTGCTAGGGAAGATGATATCAGTCATAGATTTATCTGCATGGGCACGCATCCACACACGGCATTTACAATGGTTTCTCTTACCCTATGGCCCCCTGATTGCTACATCCAGGGGTCTCCTAGTTTCACTTCCTACGGAGGTTAGGAGCTCCTTGGACTGGTGGACCACCAGGGACAATCTAACCCGAGGGGTACCCATTGGATCGCCATCCAGGGTACTGGTTACCACTGATTCCAGTCTCAGCGGGTGGGGGGCACACTGCCTAGGCCGAACAGCGCAGGGGTTCTGGTTGGCAGAAGATGCCAATGCCTCTATTAATTTCCTGGAATTAAAAGCTATCTTCCTAGCACTACAAGCTTTTGTACATCTGCTGTCTGGTAAACATGTCTTAGTGGCTACCGATAATGTTACGGCTAAGGCACACATTAATCGACAGGGAGGCACTAAATCCAAGACCTTAATGTCACTAACGTATAGTCTGTTCGCCTGGGCAGAGAATAATATTTTGTCTATTTCTTCTGTCTACATCCAGGGTACGGCCAATTCTATAGCAGACTCTCTCTCAAGGGTCCTGTTGCCACATTCGGAATGGCGCTTCAGTCCTCGAGTGTTTCAACTCATGGTCAGATGCTGGGGTTGTCCAGTGATAGATCTTTTTGCCTCCGGGGACAACAAACAAGTACAGGAGTTCATCTCACGCCACAGGGAACCGGGGGCGCTTGCTTCAGACGCCCTGTCGGCCCCCTGGCCTATCGGACTGCTGTATGCTTCCCCCCCCCTCCCCCTGCTGGCTCGTCTGATACACAGGGTGCGGCTGGAAGGAGCACAGATGATCCTAGTTGCCCCGTTCTGGCCGAGACGCCCGTGGTTTCCACCTCTGCTATCCATGTGTCTGGAGCCCCCCTTACGTCTTCCAGTGTCGTAGGACCTTCTCACTCAGAAAGGCACATATCATCCGGACCCTTCTTGGTTGGTCCTGACGGCCTGGAGAATCAGCGGGGATTCCTCCAAGCGATGGGACTTCAAAGGGATGCCATCGATACTGTCTTAGCATCTAGGCGGGCCTCCACTAATAGGTTATATAATGTGGCCTGGAAAGCCTTTTGGTCCTGGTGTCAAGTTCACCAAGTTACACCAGACCGTCCCTCCCCTAGCCAGGTCGTGGCCTTTTTGCAGGCAGGGTTGGGGAAAGGATTGGCTCTCAATACGATTCGTAAACAGGTTTCGGCTATCTCTGCCACATTAGAGTTCGCCGGCATCCCCAACATCTCTCGAGACCCTCTCATTAAGCGTTTCTTAGCTGGGGCAAAATCATGTACGCCACCAGTAACGCACAGGTACCCCTGTTGGGACTTACATTTAGTTCTTTCAGTTATTAAAGAACCACCTTTTGAGCCCATAAAGGAAATTTCCCTTCGGCACCTTACGTATAAGGTAGCCTTCCTAGTGGCCATATCCTCAGCAAGACGGGTTTCGGAGTTGGCAGCTATGTCTATAGAGGAACATTTATGCCAGATTGCTCCAGACTCGGTCATCCTTAGATTGGACCCGAGCTTTTGGCCAAAAGTGGATACCCCTTTTCATAGGGATCAGCAGATCCATCTACCTTCCCTGTGCCCGAAGGCTACAGACCCTAGAGAAACATCATGGCACAAGGTAGACGCACGCAGAGCTGTCAAGGTTTACCTACAAAGAACTGCCGACATCAGAAAGACTTCTAGTCTCTTTGTTTGCTTTCACCCGGCGTACCTTGGAACCAAAGCATCAGCTAAGGCTATCTCCTCCTGGTTGAGAGCCTGTATTTCCTTGGCATACAAGATCAAAAAGGTAGATCTCCCAGGGCCTATCCTGGCACATTCAACGCGATCCCAGGCTACATCTGCAGCTTTCGGACGTGAAGCCTCCATCAAGGAGATCTGTCGAGCAGCCACGTGGAGTGCACCTTCCACGTTTATGCGGCACTACAAGCTCGATAAATATCGCTCAGCAGAGGCAGCGTTTGGACGCCGAGTGCTTCAACATGTGGTACCGTAGGGTAAGCGGTGTGTCTTCAGGAATGTGGCGTACTTGGGAAATAGAACAATTTTTTCTTTCCCGCCCTACTCCTAATAAGCTTTGGTACGTCCCAGTCTTTTCCGACTGAAGAGCCGGAGGAGAATGGGACGATGTACCTGGCTGGACGTGATCGTCCATTCTGTCCGGCTCTGAAGTCGGACCCACCCGAGAAAAAATTAATGTCTCTGATTTGTTTTTCAGATATTTTTCCTGATAGCGTTCAGGGATTCCCAGCGAAAACTGGAGGACCATGTGACAGAGACTCATATATATACCTTGGAAAACTCTGCCACCTAGTGGTCGATTGCGGGAAGGAGCAGAAGCGATAGCCCAGTCTTTTCCGACTTCAGAGCCGGACAGAATGGACGATCACGTCCAGCCAGGTACATCGTCCCAGTAATAAGAGCATGAGCGACTGTACGTAGGGCCTCCTGATCCAAATAAGGATGCAGCTGGTGCACCAGGCGAACCTGGGCAAACGCCCCCCTTGAGACCGCAGCAATATGATGGTCTAAACTAAGCTGCGGGTCAAGGAGGACTCCCAAGTTGCGAACCTTCTCTGAGGGGGTAATATATTCACCCCCCAGGTAAATGGACGGACAGTTTGAAATGTCCCTGGGAGGCAATACCCACAGCCACTCCGTCTTGTCGGGGTTTAGTTTGAGACTGTTCTCACCCATCCAGGTCCTAACAGCCTCCAGACACTGACACATCACTTTCGCTGCTTCATTGACTTGGCATGGAGTGGAAATGTAAAGCTGAGTATCATCAGCGTACTGATGACATCCTACCCCATGTCGTCGGATGATCTCCTCTAACGGTTTCATGTAAATGTTGAATAGTAAGGGGGAAAGCACCGACCCCTGGGGTACCCCACAAGGGAGCAGTCTAGAGGTGGACCTCTCACCCCTCACTAACACCGATTGCGAGCGATTAGAGAGATAGGAGGAGAACCACCGTAAAACGATGCCTCCCACCCCCAAACTCTCCAACCGCCGCAGAAGGATACCATGATCGATGGTATCGAAAGCCGCCGAGAGATCAAGGAGCACCAGAATAGTGGATTCACCTCTATCCCGGGCCCGCCAGAGATCATCCATCAGTGCGATCAAAGCAGTTTCCGTGGAATAAAGTTCATTAAAAAAAAATACAGGTGGAATCCCTCTCTTTGTTATGAACTTGTTGGAAAAGGTCAATTAAACTAAATTTAAGTAAAGCTGGATAAATGGTTGGCACTTTTGAAGAGGCTGGCTTATTATCAAAGAATTCTGTAGCTGTTGGTTGGCCATAGCATTCAGATCCATGCCGACTAATATCTCTCCATGACTGAATGCCAGGAAGATTTGTAAAGTATCCTCCCCTTCTATAGGCCTTTTTAAACGATGGATCCATTTAAGTTCCAATATTTGTATTTGCTTTATATTTCTAATATTAGATATACCATCTATGCACCAAAACATGAATGCGTCAAAAGAGCGATGTTCACCTAGAAAATGTTTTACCATTGGGGCTGTAGGGACTTGTGGCTGTCCAGACTTGTGTTGGTTTGCTCAGTACATGCGGCCAGCAAGTGTGAGAAGAGAGATAAAAGGATGGTCTAAAGGTAAAATAAAAAACAAAAAACCCTAGCCTGCAAGAAAAAGCCACTGAGATTTCCAGTAAATGATGTTTTCTTCAGGATATACAATGCCACATAGGTTCACCCTTTCTTCATTTGGTTTGTCTGGTCCTCCAGAAATGGGAATCAACATTTTGCAAGTTGCTTCTTCACACTCAGAAAATTGGGACATACATGTATTTGTGCTACTAAGTAATTAAAGGTTATGTTTTAGTTATTGTCTGTCCTCCAGTATTGTCATATTCATTCCTAATCCTTCACTGGTTTGATGAAGAAGTCTTTGCTAAATTGCATCTGTTGGAGGCTACGGAAGGGGTTATTTTTAACATGCAATTTAGAGTTGGATTTCAAATGATTTATGGTGCCATAGACTTTTTCCTAGAAGAAAGCAGGTTAGACTAGAGACTGATACAGAAACCCAAGCCAGCCTTACGATAGATAGTATTTCTTGAGTGCCATGTGAAATATACATGCCTGCCGCATGACACAGATTTGGACTGGATTCCTGGCTGGTGGCTCGCCTCCTTGCTTCTTGGAAGGGGTTGCTGCAAAGAAGTTGCTGTGTTTTGGCCAAGTGTATTGACAAATGTTCTAAATTGCCGTCAAGGGGCAGGGATCTCTGCCTTTCTTCAGCTTGATGGTCATGGGCAGGATGCAGCTAAAAAAGAACCTGGGGAGAGAAGAAGTGAAAGAGTATTATTGGAGTTTGGTGTGTAGACCTGATGGCCGCCTGCTCCTGGTCTGGTTCTCCTGCATCTAGTCCAGTATCTTGTCTCACTGAGTGGCCCAGCAGTTGTTTCTGGGTGTCTCAGGCAGAAGAGAAGGGCAAAACCTTTACCTGCTATCAGTTCCCTGCAAATGACCTTTAGAGACATCCTGCCTGTCTTTCCAACCGGGAGGCAGTATTAGGGCATCTGTTCTAGTAGCCATTAATGCATCTGTCCTCCATGAATGTATCTAATCTTTTCTTTTAGCTAAGCAGGCTGATGGCTGTCACAAGCCGTCTAGACCTCGTTATTCATTCTTTTCCATCTTGCATTGAAAACCCTGCCAGAGTAAAGACACGGAGGAGCCAGGCTCCAAGCCTTGGTAGCAAAGGTTATTCCTGCCCCTTGGGTCTCTGGAAGACACAGCTGGCTGGTTGTATTTCAAGCCTGCCTGCAGCCAGCTGTCTAAGGAACATTGGATATGAATGAAAGCTATCCCCCAACATGCCTCCCCTCAACTGCTTGGGCTTTTCAATGCCTGCTGCCCCCCTGCTTTTAGAAACAGCAGAGCGTAATCTGTTCACATATTTATTTATTTATTTATTTATTTTTGGCAGAGTGAACACAGCTCTTCAGTGCACGGCTTCTCAGCTAGGAAGACCAGGACAGGATTGCAATGGTTATAAATAGCATCATCAGCATACGATTTGAACGTTCACCTAAAACATCAGTGTCAGGACAGGGCAGAGTGTGGAAGGGGCGTGGCCATCATTGCGTGGAGCTACATCTGATTGGCTGGCTACTGAGCTGTGGGGGTTATATATAATTGCACTCTATGCATGCTTTTGGCCTCTCTGCTTCATAGTGGGAGATGTGTCTTGCTTGGTCAGTTCGGTCTAGTGGTTAGGGAGCCGGACTCTTATCTGGGAATACCAGGTTCGATTCCGCCCTCCCCCACGAAGCCAGCTGGGTGACCTTGGGCTAGCCACAGCTCTCTTCTGAGCTCTCACAGCGCCACCTACCTCACTGGGTGTCTGTTATGGGGAGAAGAACAGAAAACTTTGTCAGCCGCTTTGAGTCCCCTTAAACGGGTGAAAAAATTGGGGTAGAAAAGCCAACACTTCTTCTTCTTCTATAGGACACTGCAGTTAACATCTTAAGACTTCAGGACAGCACAAACTATTCTGGTTGAATCTTTTTATCATTATAAAAAACCCAGGAGATAGCTTTGGCTATGTAGCAGTGACTGGACCAAAGGTCTCTCTGGTGGGCTTCCATACCAGTGTGGATATGAACTCCAGTTTGGTCTAGTGTGGATATGAGCCAGTTTCATCTAGTGGTTAGGGGGCCGGACTCTTATCTGGGAATACTGGGTTCGATTCCGCCCTCCCCCATAAAGCCAGCTGGGTGACCTTGGGCTAGTCACAGCTCTCTTCTGAGCTTTCACAGCTCACAGGGTGATCTGTTGTGGGGAGAAGAATAGAAAAGCTTTGTCAGCCACTTTGAGTCCCCTTAAATGGGTGAGAAAAGGGGGATAGAAAAGCCAACACTTCTTCATCCAGATTCCTATTAGCACTTTGGCCGGTAGTCAACAATTAGGCAACATATGAGTAAGATTATCTGTACTTAGAGGAGGCTGTTACAGCCTCCAAACGTCCCCTGCCTTCCCAGAAGTTGCCTAATTGTTGATTACGTGTGGAGCCGTGTTCCACAAAGCTACCTAACCTTTACCTGCTGCATCCAATAGCTTACCTGGGGTGCCCAGTTGCATGTCCGTTCCGTATATTTGTGGTTCCCTGCGGTCAGTGGGAGGGGAACACCTCATCCACGCAGGCATGGTTGCGGTGGCAGCTGTGTTCGATCATGGCTTCTGATGTGACCGGACCTCCGATCCCCAGGACTGCCCCCGGTTGTGATGGGAGTTGCATCTGGTCAGAGCTGCGAGAGGGACCTTCGATCAGCAGTGGAGTAGTGGGTGCTGCGTGTTTGATCAGGGCTGCATTTGGTCACGCCCCCTGGGTGCTGTTGTGACCAGCTGCAATAGGTCCCTGTGCTTGAACACGTCCCTCTGCCACAGCGTCTGAACACACCACATGACATGATGATGCAGCTGACAGCGTCAAGGTGGTAGAACTTCTAACTTCCGATGCAGTGGCGTGAACTGGTAAACAGGAGGACCATTCACAATTCTGACCAGTAATGGATGCTTCAGGCAACCCCCCCCCCTTCTAACTGTTCTCACCCCAAATTAAGAGGCAAGAACAGGTTATCCTGGGGGCATGGGGACGCTTCTGGGGTTTTGCCGATCACAGAATTAGTGGAAGGGGTTTTGCTGTCCCCGCCGTGTGTGCTGCGATCGCAACTGTCCCCTCTTGCCTCATCACATGATTGGGCAGGCATGCCTGAGTAAGGGCTTGCTTTAGCGAACGAGCGCCTGACAGCTTCCCTGCCTGCACTCAGCTGATCAGCTGTCAGACGGGTATAGCGGCTATCAAGCGCACAAGTGGAGCTCTGGTAAAATAATTAAAGCACAGCCGCGGCTTCAATGAGCCGCTTTCCCTTCTGCACATTCAGAAGCCACACACTGCATAATGGGGGCATAATAGGAAGGGAAAGCAGCTCATTGAAGCCACGGCTGTGTTTTAATTATTTTACCGGAGCTCCGCTTGTGCGCTTGACAACCCCTATACGTCTGTCTGGCAGCTGATCAGCTGAGTGCAGGCAGGGAAGCTGTCAGGCGTCCATGAGCTAAATCAAGCCCTTACCCAGGCATGCCTGCTGGATTGTGCAATGAGGCAAGGGGGGCATGCTTGCAACCAGGGGGGAGAGGGGGGAGAAACCTGCGGTTCCCCAATGTGGGGGTTTACCATGGTTTTTATGGAGACAGGCTGGTTCAGCTTGAACCTGCAGTGTCCTTGATTACCATGGGGACTTCTTAGTGCAAACTACGATTCGCTTTAAGTCTGCCCTGAATCCACCCCAAAGTCATGGCAGCCCATGGGGATGCACCCATAAAGTGGAATTTTATGTACTGAGTTGCAAGACGGAAAGCTAGCTGCATAGCTCAGTTTGCAATGGCCCTGTTGTTCGCTTAAACTGGTGTTGGCCATAAAGAAGCTGCTTATTCCTTGATTTTCAGTACCTAGAAATGAAATTCTGCTTAGGTCATTCAATTCATGATTGCACTTACTTAGGCAATTAATGATTGATTTGCAACTGGCTACAAAGGTCTCTCTCTAAACCACATTCTGCTTATCAGCAAAGTTTGAAACTTTGGATCACCTCGTTTTCATTCCTCCCGTTTTCCTGACTCTGCATATATCCAGGGCCTCTGGACTGTTAGGAATCCTATTTGAAAATCATACTACGAAGATCTGGATTCTACATATTTTAGACCTTCTCACTTGCTATCGTTTGTTTTATTAGCTGTTAGATCATGTCTGCCTCTTTCTGACTCCATGGACCACAGCCTTCCCCTGTCCTCCATCTGCCTCCCAAAGTCTGCTCGGGCTTGTGTTCTTTGCTTCCGTGGCTGTGGTCACACCTAAGGTTTAATCCAGCTTCAGTCCACTTTCAGAGAGAGCAAAATGACAAGGTTTTTTTTTTTTTTTAAGTAACAAGTGTCAAATAACTCAGAAAATTCACCTTCGGGATAGATAATGTGGGAAGGAAATTACTAGCCGCTTTGCTGTTGCGTTGTTCCACTCTAAAAGTGGACTGAAGCTGGATTGACTTTTAGGTGTGACCACTGCCCATGGAAGCAAACAACACATCTCATTCTCTGCTGCCCCCTACTTATTTTGCCTTCAGTCTTTCCCAGCCTTGGGGTCTTTTCCAGTGAGTCCTGTTTTCTCATTATGTGACCAAAGCATTTAGCTTCGTCTTCAGTATTAGTCCTTCTAATGGACAGTTAGGGTGGGTTTCTTTTAGTATTGACTGATTTGTTCTTCTTGCAGTCCAAGGGACTCTCAGAAGTCTTCTCCAGCACCACTGTATTGAAAGCATTGGTTCTTCAGCACTCACTCAGCCTTCCTCATGGTCCAGCTTTCACAGCCGTACATTACTACGGGGAAAACTATAGCTTTGACTATTTGGTCCTTGGCCAGTGAGGTGTTGTTTTACTCTAGCTTTCCTCCCAAGGAACAAACATCTTGTAATTTCATGACTGCAGTCATTGTCTGCGTTGAAGTTTGAGCCCAGGAAAATAAAATCTGACTCCTGCTTCCATTTTTTCCCTCCTCTATCTGGTAGCAAGTAGGGATGCACATGAATATTCGAATTCGTCTGAATTTGGACATTTGTACACAAATCAAATGTTACAACATTCGTACGTTAACATTGGTACGAATACAAACGTTTCGGACATTCGTATGAAGTCTGGACATTCATTAAACTGGAGAGATGGGAAAGTGGCTGCAACAGTCACATCTGCAATGGATTCAGATTGTGTTACAGTAGATGTGGATCGAGAGCAGATTAAAAGTGGAATCAGATCAGATTCGACACTTTCAGGACAGATATGTTATGGGATACGTATGGTTTGGATTGGATACATATTGGATATGTAGTAATTTGTATCGTATATTTGTAATAGTTTGTACAAATATGTTCATATAAAATAGAATCCTGTCACATTTTGGGGTGGATCTATTTGAACGAATAGGGATTTTTCTAACACTCAATTCATTGCAAATCAAATGGCAAAAAAACCTTGTGCACATGCTTACAAGGAAGTCATGAACATAGTTTTTTAAATGCTGAACTTCAAGCCAGCTTTTGGACTCTTCTCTTTCACCCTAATCAAGAGGCTCCTTAATATTTCTTCACGCTCTGCTGTCAGAATGGTATCATCTGGCCAGATTATTGATATTTCTCCATGCAATCTTAATCCCAATTTTTAATTAATTCAGCCTGGCATTTCATATGATGTACTCTGCATGTAACCTCAAATAAATACATTGACAATACACAGCTTTCCCATACTGGTTCCATTCTTCAGTCAACCAGTTGTTCCATGTTTGGTTCTAACTGTTGCTTCTTGACCCATAAACAGGTAAGGTGGTTGAATACTTTGGAAATCCTGGACTGAGCAGGGGGGTTGGACTTGATGACCCTAGAGGTCCCTTCCAACTTGGGTAAAAGGCTGCCCACAGCTTTCTTGCTGAGCTTCCTGAGGTGTACATGAGCCCTGAATTTTGTTCAATACAGATCACAAAATGATGTGCAGTTGGGTCCATAGTGTAGTATTTGCCCCAATAATGATGACATGCCAAAGGGAGCGGGAGAAGTCTTATTGAAAGCATATTGAGAACTCCTGTTCTGGGAAGACAAAATGTTTGGAAAATCTCTGGCACAGACGTTGATACATTGAATGTTATCCTAGGTTGGTAGCTACACGTCTGCACCCAGACGTTGGTTACTAATTCTGCTGTATTTGGATATTTGGGAATAAAATATGGAATATCTTATGCTTTATCCCAAATATCCAAATATTATGGAAGAAGGAGAGGAGCAGGAGTAGGAGTTGGCTTTTCTACCCCACTTTTCTCACCCATTGAAGGGGACTCAAAGCAGCTGACAAACCTTCTGTTATTCTCCCCACAACTCTAAGGTAGGTGTTAGAGCTCAGAAGAGAGCTGTGACTAGCCAAAGGTCACCCAGCTGGCTTTGTGGAGGAATGCGGAATCAAACCCAGTATTCCCAGATAAGAGTCAAGCTCCCTCACCACTGGACCAATCTGGCTGTAAGCCAAGGGAAGAGAAAATATCAGTAGTAAGGAAGAACATGAAATACGAGATGTCAACAGTGATCATAGTGTTAAATTTACATCCAGTAGACTTCTGAAAGAGGGTTCTGTGCACAGCTACTGTAATTCCTCTCTGTGAATGCTTTGGCTCGTGGCTGTGAAATGTTAAAGTTCATTCCCCTATACAAATTTGGCGCAGTTAAATATTCCAAAGGTACTGTTCATTGCAGGTCAAGAGGAAAGTTATTTCAGAAGGCAGGGGGATGTTTAATCTCTTGGAATTTGTTGATCTGGAGAGATTATGAGTTTAGATTGATAAACTAGTTTATTCCACGACAGTTTCGGGTTCTCGGAGGTATCCTTCAGATCCCTCCGGCAGCCATTCAATAAATAAAAATAGAGGGAGCAAGAGAAAGCGCATCTCTCTCTTTTTTTTGGTATCCACCGCTGAGACTCAAGGTTGCTTGCAGGTGGGGGCCAAAGCCCATGACTCTCCTGACACTCAGGCTACATTTCCACTTATCAAAAAAGTTGGTTTCACCCAGATTTTCTTTTACCCTCACCAAGGGCTCTTGCAGGGGTCCCGACTGCATTGGGGAGTCATCCCTCCCCTCTGGTGTTCCTCCGTGTTTCATCATCATCCTGAATCTGGCCGAACGTTGACATTTGAATTTGAATCGAATGCCCATAAATTTGAATTTAAAGATTCAAATGAATTTCAAATTTCATTTCTGTTCATTCGAATTATCTGGACATTTGCAGGTGTATGGGTTTGTACATGATGCGTACGTGCAGATTCCCATCTTTCCCATATCCGTACGCATTTGTACGGATCCGTAACGGGATGAAAATAGGTTGCATATGGGATAACTACGGGATGCATACGGATGTGTATGGATGCGTACAAATGCGGGAAAGATGCATACAGGCATCTACGAATAGATTCAAATGTGCTTAATTTGAATCAAATTTGGTTTAATTTGAGTCGAATTAAATTTTCGGGTATCTGATTCAAAGGAGCGCCTTCTCCCACATCAACCTGCCCGTGTCTGGATGTGGAGGGGAGGCCCTTCTGGTTATCCTCCCGCCTTCAGCAGCTAGGCAGGGGGGCACCCGGGAGAGGGCCTTCTAGGTAGTGGCCCCCAGATTGTGGAATGGCCCCTTCTCTGTCTATGTTCAGGAAGGCGGTGAAAACGTACCTCTTCACCCAGGCCTTTGGCTAAACGCCCCCTCCGCTTCCCCCCATTGCACACTCTACTGTCTTTTAAACTGTTTTTTCAATTATTATGCTGGTTTTTTTAAAATTTTATATTGGTTTTAGCATTGTTTTATACAGTCATGATATGTGTGTATTATAAATGTTGTGAGCCGCCCAGAGACCCTAGGGTACGGGGCGAGATATAAATATAAATAAATAAAATAAATAAAAGCAAATCGAATCTGAAAAATTGCATTCGTGCGCAACCCTACCCATGGCACTTCAGCCAGGCTTCCCAAATGGAACACACACACACACGCTACACAACTGTACTACAGCGTCCGCACGGTTTCCTGGTTTAGCACAGGTTGCAAGCCGTTTCGCCATCCTCGGTGCAGACATACAGCACTGTCTTGTTCCAGATCTAATTTACCTGGATCTCGCAAGCACTGATGTCACTAATACGGATCTAGATTGACAGCTGTTAGCGTGGAAACAGCCTCAGTTTATTGGTGTCTAGTATGTTGTGTCTTCCAGGCGGGATCCGAGCACTCAAACTGGCTGGTCCGACTTGGATGCGACGCGGGGCGATAGTTGAAGGACCTCCGCAGGCTGACGCCTGCTTCCCAGGGGTTTCCTCCAGGTGTCAGAAAGCTTGAGGGATCAGACCAACCTGTGCAAAATCACAGGCTACAGCCCAGGGCGACAAGCAGTTATTTCTCTAGTATCTTGAGGACATGAGCAGAAGCACCACAATCAGTGGGCAACGCATGAGAAGCATTTAGGAAGGGTGGGCATGAACAAGTCCATTTGCAGCATGAGTGCAAATGTTCTCCCTGCTGGACTGCTGTCTGGGATGGCCGGGGACGGCTTGGGCCAGGTGTGGAGCACACCCTGGATGGACATAGGGCAGCCCTGGAATGAATGCTCTGTGCCAGGACTCTCCTACGTCCATCCGGAAGCCCAAGTGCGGATCTGGTGAGCTCACTGTTGCTGATGGTCAGTGTGGGCGATGCTGAGATGAAGGAACTCCAGTTCTGGCTCTCAGCCGAAGCCCCCCACCCTACCTGGGGATTCCACTCTGGCCGCAGGCCCCCCTGGGGGGTCATCCACCCCAAAGCAGCACCTCCAGCCGTTTGCGGGGAGCTCTTTTCCTTCCCTCCTGCTCTGCAGGAGTCCTGCTGCCCTGCTTGCCTTTTTGAGCAGCTCCATGTTAAGTCCAGTGGGGAGAAGAAGAAGGAGAAGAAGAAGGAGAAGAAGAAGGAGAAGAGAGTTGGCTTTTCTCACACATTTAAGGGGACTCAAAGCAGCTGACAAAGCTTTCTATTCTTCTCCCCACAACAGAACACCCCGTGAGGTAGGTGGGGGTGTGAGAGCTCAGTAGAGAGCTGTGACTAGTCCAAGGTCACCCAGCTGGCTTCATGGGTGACAGCGGAATCAAACCCAGTATTCCCAGATAAGAGTCCGGCTCCCTGACCACTAGCCTCCCTGTGAGCCAGTTAGGTCTAGTGGTTAAGGAGCTGGACTCTTATCTGGGAATAACGGCTTCTATTCCGGCCTCCTCCATGAAACCAACTGGGTGGCCTTGGGCTAGTCACAGCTGTCTCTTCTGAGGTCTCACAGTCCTACCTAGCTAACAGGGTGTTCTGCTGGGGGGGGGGGAGAACAGAAGGTTTGTCAGCTGCCTTGAGTCCCCTTAAAGGGGTGAGAAGCCAACTCCGTCCGTCCGTCCGTCCATTCATTCATTTATTCATCCACTCATTCATTCATTCTAGCGCAAAACCCCCGAAAGAAGAACTGCGCACTCCAGGCGGCATTGGACGGAGCGCAACCACGCGCGCCCATCCGCTTAACAAACCTCCTTTCCCTTTATTCAAGGGGGGGGGAACAAGCCTCCCTTGCCCCTCGAAGGAGATGTGGGGAGTCTTTTTTGTCTAGGGGAGGGGGGGGGAACCCAGGCAAGGGTCTGCCAGTGCGGTCAACCCTCTTCCCCGTGGACGATCGCCGCTACTGTCCGCCTGGCCGGGTCCCCCCGGAGGCTATAAAAGGCAACAGGCAGAGTAGACGCGCCGTGCTAATTTGGGGGTCCCTCCCCCCCTCCCCGCCCCCTCCGCTTTTGGGCCAGCCAATCGCAGCGCGGCGATCTCCTATATAGGGTCCCACCGACGCCTCCGCCGTTGCATCTGCAGGCGCTGGTGCTGCTGCTGCTGGTCGCGTGTGCGCGGATCATTCCGTGTCGCCGAGAGCGGGGATGTTGCGCGTGCGGTGCCTCCGCGGAGGGAGCAGGGGAGCCGAAGCGGTGCATTATATCGGGTCGAGGGTGCGTGCAAAGTGGGGACCCCCTTTTGCCTCCCCCGGGATCGTGGCTGGGCTTTGGGGGTGCGGGCAGGGGGCTGGAATGATGGGCGAAGCCTGTGCGTGTGCAGCTTTGGCTGCGGCCACACCGAGGTTTTAATCCGCTTTCAGTCCGCTCCTCTTTTTTTCAGCGTCAGGGAAGACGCCTGCAAAGCGAAGAGCAGTTTTCCTTTGGCCACAATCTAACTCAGAAAAGTGGAAGGGAAAGGGCTAGTCGCTTTGCTCCACGCTCTCCCACCAAAGACGGACTGAAGGCGGTTTAAAACGTAGGTGTGACTGCGCGGCTTGGGAGGAGAAGGAGCAGGCGGAGAGTGAGGCTTGCGTCCTTGAGCGATGCCGAAGGGAAAGCCGTCTAGAGAGGCAAACGGTTTTTCTTTAAAATGGTAGGAATCTGCTCCCCTTTTCTCCCTCCCCTGGGCTTGGGAAGGGCACCTGAGCAGAAGTTTGAAAGAGTGTTTCTGTGCACGTGCAGAGGGCACTTCACTTTGCTACTGTCTCTGCATCCTTCCGGGAAATGGATTTGTAAAGGATTTATTTGCAAGCACTTCTGCAACTAGGTGCCTGGCTTTGGTGCTGTCTCACTGCGGGTGGTCTAGTGGTTAGGGAGCCCAACTCCTATATTGGAATACTGGGTTTGATTCCACAGCCCCACCTACCTCACAGGGTATATGTTGTAGTGAGAAGAATAGGAGGTTTGTCAGCCGCTTTGAGTCCCCTTAAATGGGTGAGGTAGAAAAGCCAACTCTTCTTTTTCTTTTTCTTCTTTTTCTTCTTCTTCTTCTTCTTCCATGAAGCCAGCTGGGTGACCTTGGGCTAGTCATAGCTCTCTTCTGAGGTCTCACAGCCCCATCTACCTCACAGGGTGTTCCATTGTGGGGAGAAGAACAGAAGGTTTGTCAGCCGCTTTGAGTCCCCTTAAATGGGTGAGAAAAGCGGGGTAGAAAAACCAACTCTTCTTCCTCCTCTTCCTCTTCCTCCTCCTCCTCCATGAAGCCAACTGGGTGACCTTGGGCTAGTCACAGCTCTCTTCTGAGCTCTCACAGCCCCAACTACCTCACAGGGTGTTCTGTTGTGGGGAGAAGAACTGAAGGTTTGTCAGCTGCTTTGAGTCCCCTTAAATGGGTGAGAAAAGCAGGGTAGAAAAGCCAACTTTTCTTCTTTTTCCCATTGGGTCAGGCCTGTGGCAGTGCCCAGTGAGACCCGATATTGTCTGACTGCAGAGCAAGGGGGAAGAAGCAACATTGCAGAGATGGTCATATGGCAGCTGCCCACAAATCTGGGTTCTCCCGTCCCCCAGGAGGGCAGATTCTTCTTTCTCTCTGCCAGAAGAGACACGTGTTCAGTTCTCCTCCAAGAGACCCATTTGGCTAATGATAGTGATGCTCCGTCATTTGAGAATTGACTATTTAGGATCGTTGGGCTTTTTTTCTGTGAGTTTTTGGAAAGTCTTTTTGGGTGGGAGAAATTGTTCTGGCTTTTTGTGGCTTCCAATGAATACTTTTCACACATCCACACCCGAGAACACCCTGTGCATGGGACTGGCCCACACTGAGTTTCATTCCATCCCACTTTGCTCTTCAGACTGATCCTAGAGCCCTTTCTGCACTGGGCCTTATTCCGGAGGATATCCTGGAATAGAACCTGCCACCTGCATGCTTGTGCAGACTAAAGTAAGTTGTGCCCAGGGCTAGTTTTAGTCTGCACCTGCCTAGGGACAGGCGGTCCCTACTCTGAGATATAATCCAGAATAGGTCCAGTGCGGAAAGGCCTCTCATTGGGTGATGCTCCAGATGTGCCTGAACTACAGCTCCCAGCATTCTACTAGGGCGGACATGGAATGCTGGGATTTGCACTTCAGAAACATCTGGAGGGCTGCAAATTGACCTGTCTGGCTCGAAGCGTCGTTCTTTCTAGAGCCAGCATGAAAGGAGCCGTGAGAAAAAGAGAATCTGTTTTAGAAAGGGAATCCAGCTTTTGCTCTTGAAATTTTATTATTTTATTTATTTAAGAAATGTATATCCCACCTTTCACAAGAAGCAGGTGCAGGGTGCTGTGTTTTCACCATGTTAGCAGGAATAGCATCCAGCAACCACAACTTGCAGTGGGAGTCCTTTTGGCCACAGGGTTATAGATAGATGGGGGGGGGGATGGATGAATATAGATAGGTACAGATAGATGGATGGAGATAGATGGATGGATGGATGGATATGGATGGATGGATATAGATGGATGGATGGATATAGATAGATACAGATAGATGGATGGATGGATGGATGGATATAGGTAGATATAGATAGATATAGATGGATATATATAGATGGGTGGATGGATATAGATGGATGGATGGATATGGATGGATGGATATAGATAGATACAGATAGATGGATGGAGATAGATGGATGGATGGATGGATATGGATGGATGGATATAGATAGGTACAGATGGATGGATGGATGGATGGATGGACATGGATGGATGGATGGATATGGATGGATGGATGGATGGATATAGATAGATACAGATAGATGGATGGATGGATATGGATGGATGGATATGGATGGATGGATGGATATAGATAGATACAGATAGATGAATGGAGATAGATGGATGGATGGATGGATATGGATGGATGGATATAGATAGATACAGATAGATGGATGGATGGATGGATGGATGGATGGATATAGGTAGATATAGATAGATATAGATGGATATATATAGATGGGTAGATGGATATAGATGGATGGATAGGTAGATAGGTGGATAGAAAGGTGGATGGATGGGTGGGTGGATATTTGTTTTCTTTATATGTGACCCAAGTTTTGGCTTTAGTCCCATACCCGGTCTCAAGCAAACCTGTCCTGCACCAAATCGCTTGCATGGGGTTGCAGCCCTAGTGAAAAAGGAAGTGTTTAATCAGACTCAACTGATTCCAGCCCAACTTCACTGAGAATTCAAACCAGTGTACACCTTGACAGTCCATTTCTGCCCTTGAGATCAAAATGTGCCATGAGTTGGTTTCGACAAAGTAACTATTGTTAGCAAGTGCAGTTTGCATGGTATCAGTGTAAAACAATTTACTAAGACCTTGCTTTGGTACTAAGCGGATCGGTTTCACTTTAATGCATTTCCCCCAACATTAAAGATCTATCACTTGCTGAATGTGAATTTCATTGTAAGTGATGATTTGCCAGAATGGAATCCTCACCTTAGATGGGACTTTGTTTCTGTGAATTGCTTCCTGCTTGCCTAGCGCAATCCAAATGCTGCAGCTGAACTATCTTACATCTTAAGCCGTGGTCACATCTTCACTTTAAACCTTTTTCAGTCCATCTTAAGGAAAGTCCAGATGGAGGGTGGAAAGCAGAGATGCACGCGAACGGGTTTGTTTGCATTTGAATTCAAGTCGAATCGAATATCAAAGCTTTCTATTCGATTCAGATGCTTAGAATCTGAATGCAACAAAAACCAACTCGAATCCAGTACGTTCGAATCTATTAGTCTGAAGGTTAAATTCGAATTTGAAGATACAAATATCGACAACATTCATATTTAAAGATACGAATGTCTACAACATTTGTATGTGTTATACGTTTCTGTATCCATTTTGTATGCATCCCATTTTATCCCGTATGCATCGTTCCGTATTATAAGCGCCAGTGCGTACAGATATGTGTGATATTCCTACGGATACGTATGTGATACATATGCATCTGTACATTCGAATGATTCGAATCGATGCAAATGGGGTAAGACGGGGTCCATACGAAATGCATACAGATACGTATAACATTGTCAACATTCGTAATTTAAGATTCGAATCTAAGATCTGAACGAATAGTTTCGAATGTATTCGGTTTGAATTGGATTTTGTTGCATTCGGATTTGAAACATTCAAACCGAATAGAATGTTTTGACATTTGATTCAACTCGAGTTCAAATGCAAAAAAACCCCCAATTCGTGTGCGTCCCTAAAATGCATTTTATTATTAGGAACATAAGGGAAGCCCTGCTGGATTGGGCCACAGCCCATCTAGTCCTGGATCCTGGGCCTTGAATAGAACTCATTCTAAGAACTGCCTGGGGCTTGGCAATGTCACTCTTTCCACACTCCTATACTTCTTGGGTAGACAAGAATTCCCTTCCCTCCCTCCCCTCCCTCCACCCCTCCCCAGCTCCTCTTTTGCTGAGCCAGCAAGCATATGTATATACATCCCATATAGGGTCGGGAATGTTGATCATTAACAAAGTGCAACAGGATAGGGCATATTTGCTCATCTGTAGCCTTGGCGTCTAGCCTTTCGCCACAGCTGATGGGAACAACTGCATCACCTTCCGCTGAAAGGGTTTTGCAAAACAGGAGAAACGGCCGTAAAGCCAGATCCACTGTTCCGCCCAGGCCAGACTGCTTAAACCTAAGCCAGCTCTAGTAGATAGGTGAGCTAGAGGAAGAATAAACAGATTCAGCACTTTCTTTTGGCGCTGTGTGTCTCAGGCTGCATCCAGATACAGCACTGACCCACAGTAAATTGGGATTGCTGCATGTATGGGTGGCAATTCTAACGTAGCCCCAGGATATAGGGGTGAAATCTCGCTTTATTGCTATTCTGAACAAAATAACTCTCAACCTGAGTTTTCCCAGAATAGCAATATGGGCTGACCTGTCTCGGCGCTTGGTCCCAGGAACCATGTTGGTGGAAATGGCGGCCGTGCGTTTCTGGATATTTTGCCCATTGAAACATCTGGGAGTATGTAGCATGCCATCACAGGAACGAGCGCCCAGACAGGTGAGGGCTCCTCTTTGCCCTTTGATTTGCCCTGGGAGTAGAGGTAGATAACCAGGGCAACCTGTCCCTCTTTGATCTATGACCTATAGCCAACCTTTTAGCACATCCAAATAAAATGGGTAGAAATGAAAAGGTGTGAGCAGTCAGATCGGAGGTCAATTCACACTTCGACTGGTAGTCAACATCTGGGGAAGAGCCTCTGCACTTAGAGGAGGCTGTTACAGCCTCCAAGTGCCCCCTGCCTTCCCAGAAGTTGCCTAGTGGTTGATTAGGTGTGGAGCATGAGATTGTACTCCACAAGCTACCAAACCTTTACCTGCTGCATCCGAAGCTTACCTGGAGCATCCAGCGGTGCAACCATTTGTTCTACTTCCAGTTCCCTGGCTTTGGTGGACGGGGATCGTGTCGTCCCCACAGGTGTGCTCACAGTGGTACCTGTGTTCGATTGCTAACATCTCACATGACCGGACCTCTGGTCCCCAGGACCGCCCCCAGCCATGGTGGGAGTGATGTCTGGTCATAGACGTGAGAGGGGCGTTCGATCAGCAACAGAGTAGTGGGCACTACAGGTTCGATCACAGCTATGTTCAGTCATGCCCCCCCAGCCCCTGACGTGATTGGCCACAGATGCGTCACTGCGCGTGAAACATGCCATCTGAGCATGTCACGGAATGTGATGCTGAAACTGACGGCGGCCAATCACAGCAGCGAGGAGGCGGAACTTCTGGCTTCAGATGCAGCAGGTAAATGGGAGGACCATTTGTATTTCTGCCTGGTAATGGATGCTTTGGGGAAGCTTTCCTTGTGCAAATACGATTGGTTCACCTTTACCAGAAGTTTAACCAGCCCTACGGCAGACTAATTAGGTATGTGCAGAAAGGCCCCTGAAGGAGGTTTAAAATGAAAATGTGATTGCAGTCCTGGAAAGGCAAGCCTTGCTTGTTTGTTTATATATATATATAATATATATATATTAAAAATCAGCCCTTGCAAATTTCTGCCACAGTTCAGACAACCCTCAACAGCTCAGACCCATGCAGCAGTTGGCTCGTTTTTTTCCTGTCTTTCCTCTTTCCCGTCTTGTATTTAAATGAATGGCAGCAGGAAGCAGGGATTGGAACGCTGTCTTGGGTGTGGTAGGATTACAGTAGGAGTTTCTTGTGGATTGCTGTAGCTGCCAGAATTTAACACTGCTGCCGCACTCATGAGGGTTTGGCCATTGGCTTGGGCCCATAAAATGCCTCCTGGTAATCTAAGAAGTTCTGGCATCATTTCATCTGCAAAGCGGCTGTCCTTTCCAGCAGCCCGCCGTGAGCTTTTCATTTGCTGCTGATGAAGCAGGACTTTTGTGCCAGCATTTTCACTGGCCACGTACTGATCTTGCCTGGTGTCAAAAGCTGAACAGGGTTGGGCCTCACTACTATGTGGATGGGAGACCACCTAGGGATACCGGATGTATCGACTCAGCTGGAAAGTTGACAAGTATCCCAGGTGATGGCAGTGGCCAAACCACTTTCTTATTGTTGCCCAAGAAAACTGTCCAGATATGTCCATGTGATCAAGCTTGACTTGAGGGTTGGCCCTGACTTAGATAGAAATGAAAAGGTGTGAGCGTTGTCCTCAGAAGGTGGACTGAAGAAGGTTTAAAGTGGAAGTGTGACTTTGAGAGGCTTAAGATTATTTTATGCAAGTGGAATTTTGTGCCATATGCTCCCAGGATCATGAGGACCGGCACCTTGGTTGGTCAAGTTCTCATCCTGGGTGACCCTTTAGATGGAAGCAACTGCTGTCAGTGGTTTGCCTGCCTGTGAATGTCTTTTTCTTTCCTTTTCTCTCTCCTTTTCAACTGAAGCTTGGACACGGCCTCAGAGGATGGGTGCAGCGAACTTTCCAGAGCACCCAGGCAGCTGCTGCCTCCCAGGCGACCTGTGCTGTTGCTGAGGACAAGCCCCCCGCCCCCCACCCTGTCCCTGAAGATTGCCCCGTCTGCTCCTACAACGAATGGGATCCTCTTGAAGAAGTCATCGTAGGGAGAGCCGAAAACGCCTGCGTCCCTCCATTTTCCGTTGAAGTCAAGGTAACGGTTTCTGCTCTGCTAGGTGGGACTTTCCCCACAACGTTCCAGTTTGGTCTAGTGGTTGAGGAGCTGGACTCTTATCTGGGGATACTGGGCTTGATTCCACCCTCCTCCACGAAGTCAGCTGGGTGACCTTGGGCTAGTCACAGTTCTCTTCTGAGCTCTCACAGCCCCACCCGCCTCACAGGGTGTCTGTTGTGGGAAGAAAAGTGGGGTATAAAGTCTAACTCCTACTCCTCCTCTTCTTTCCATTTACAGTTTTTTTTTAAATCCCCCAATATAGATGCCATACAAGCATGGCTGCTCCCTATATTATCTTTTTTTAAACATATATTCTTCATTAAAAATATATATTTTTTTGACAACTTAAAACTTCTCATTAAACATTAACATCAGATAATAACTCTCTGGGTGAATCCCCACAGCAAGCTTATTTCGAATTCAAAACGTTTTCAATCCTGGCAGACCCCACGTCAGTTTGGCTTAACACGCTTTCCACATGTTAAATCACCCCAAAGCGCTGTAAATGTTAATCCTCATTTCAACAGGTCTCACTCCAGTTTGTGCGCTTGAAACGTTTTACATTTTTTACTGTGGGAACCCTTCCATGTGAAAGGATGAGAGTTTCCCTCCCCCAATAGCTTGCTTGCAAAGCAAGCTGCAAAATCCACCCATCAAAGCAGCAGCCCTAGTAGCAATCCAAGCAATCCACTGTAGCAATCCAAGCACTTCACACCTGATAACGATCTTGCTGTTGAAAGTGCTGACCTTCAAAAAAGGGAAAAGAAAGAAAAGCAGCTGCCGGTTTGGGGAGATGTGTGTATGTTTAAGGCGAAGGGGGCTTGAGTTGCCGCCGCTGCTGTGTGCCCTGAGCAATGGGGAGAGGAGGGGAAAGAATTGCTGGCTGTCCGCTGCCGTTTTTCTTCCATCCAGGCAAGCAGCAGCCATCCAGCCACCCAGCTAGGCTCCCTGAAGGGGTCCCTTTTGGGTGGCACATTCACGCCAGGAGGAAGAGGACAGGGCAGCCTCGAAAAGCGGTTTTTAACAAGTAGCCACTGGAATCCCCACTTGAGTCATGTACGTCCTCAGAATCCGGATTGAACACGATTCTGGCTGAAAGTAATGGTATCAGGCAAATTTGCGTTTGCATCCGGTTCTGTTATTTCGGTTTAGGGAAACTGGATTAAGCTTCTAATGGGGATGCGGCCTCTATCTTTTTGTTGCTCTTTTAACGACTTCCTCCGTTTTTCCAATGACTTCCCTTCATTTCCCCTCTTTGTCGGCTCCTATGTATATCTCTTTTTCTTTATCAGCTGACCATTTAGTTTTACCACAAAACCAAACATAATTACATCAATTTTTCATATATAACTGCTGAAGGGATGCCAGTCTTCCACCAACTTATCTGTTATTCTATCTTTTGTAAAAAAAAATTATTCTGTTTTATCGCTGCTTATATTGTCAGTGGTGCTTCTGGCATTTGGTTTGGATCAGTAAAGAAGAGTTGACTTTTCTAACCCGCTTTTCTCACCCATTTAAGGGGACTCAAAGTGGCTGAGAAAGCTTTCGGTTCTTCTCCCCACAACAAACACCCTGTAAGGTAGGTAGGGTTGTGAGAGCTCAGAAGAGAGCTGTGTCTAGCCCAAGGTCACCCAGCTGGCTTCATGGGGGAGGGCGGAATCGAACCCGGTATTCCCAGATAAGAATCCGGCTCCCTAACCACTAGACCAAACTGGCTCGTGTTGTGTGTCTCTAGTACATGATGTGCCATCTCCTAAGAAGCTGAAGAATTTATGTAGCAGTCAAAAGTAATATCCATAAATAGCCAGCATCTTACACAGTTTTGTCTAAATTCTTTTGGAAAGGCCATTGCCATGTCTTGCCATTGTGAATTCCATAGTCTCTTCCCACTCCCCAGATAGCAGCTGGGATGGAAATTTGTTGCTACTTATTGAACTTATGGCAGCAACAATTTTTACTTTCTAACAATTAAAATAAAAAAAAGTCAAAACATGCAGATATTATAAAATACAACCAAGTCTATCCATTTCCATTCTAAATCATCCACTCCCAGTCTATATAAAAGTTACTAAAAGACCCAAGTTATAAAGACCAATTTACACAGTAAATATTGGGTTTGGATTTTTGAGGTCTGTAAGTTTAAAAAGTTTGCCAACCCTTGAAAGAAACTTCTAATCGATTTCCTGTCCAAGCTTTTGCTTACCGAAGGCAAACACGTTATTTGCAAGTACAAACATCTGGATATTGTCCCATCTTGCTTGCAAACTCCGTAGAGGAAGAACTTTAAAGTAGGGGAATCTCTTATTTACACGCAAGGGGAAGCAAATGGCTTGACAGTCAAACCTGGAATGAAATCATGTTGTTGCCAACAACCAGTTTGGTCTTGTGTTCAGAGTGCCGAATTCTTATCTAGTGGTCACTGGGAGTTTTTTCCACTTACCTCCCTTAATCCGGATCTAAGAAATGGGTCCTCCAACTAATCTGGATTTAGAAGATCCAGATCTAAGGAAGTTCCCGATGGGTCTCCACGGGCAGTGTGGCACCCAACAGCAATGGGTGCTAGGCAAGCTCGCAGTGGGAATGCTGGATCACCCATGCGGAGCATCTGTCTGTACCCAAGTTGGAGACGTCCATCACACCACGGGTTGTTTTTTTTTGGGGGGGAGGGACGTGTCTAATCCGGATTTGATTCCTGAAGACCAGATTGTAGACCTCTTTAATGAGGTCCTCAGGAAATCTGGATTATAGGTCCTCAAGGACCTATTTAATCTAGATTTCCCTAGTAGAGGTGTGAACAAATCAGGTTCTGATGTGGGCTGCTGTGGAACCGGGGTCTTCCTGCTCTGAGCCTAATGGGTCCCTAATGGGTACTTAGTGCTAGTGGAAAAACTCCCTGGGTTCAATTCTGCACTCCTCCATGAAGCCAGCTGGGTGAACTTGGGCTAGCCACAGCTCTGTTTCTGAGCTCTCACAGCCTCACCTACCTCACAGGGTATTTGTTGTGAGAAGAACAGAAAGTTTGTCAGCAACTTTGAGTCCCCTAAAGGGTGAGAAAAGTGGGGTATGAAAACTAACTCCTCCTCCTTGTAATTTGGCCTTTGGGATGCAAGTTGGCTACTCTGTTGTGAAATCTTCTCTGGCTTCCTGAGTTTTGACAAATGCCGCACACAGGCTGCAGTTCTCAACATGCTTTCTTTTGAATAAACTCTCATAAAACTGTGTCTAGTGTCTTTGCTTTTTAGCTCTTACAAGGCACTTTGCAAGCGATTGCATGAAAGCGATACGCTGTTGAAAGCACTTTGCAGAGAAGGAAGCCTTAATCTGTTGGCGTGGCTTGACAGTTGCGTCAGAGGACAGGAGCATTGCCAGAGAAGCAGGCCTTGTAAGAACCGTGGTTTCATCATAAATGAATGGTTTGGAGATTTACATGATTTAAAATAGGAACAGATGCTCCAGGATATTTGAAGTAAATTTCAGCAGTCATAAAATTCCATCAATATCTAAGCCAGGGCTGCTCAAATTGATGCCTTCCAGATGTTCCTGGATTGCACTGCCCAATATTCAACTCCTAGCATTTCACTCCCGTGAGGAGGTATTTGGTACCCTTGTTTCTGCCACCCTCCCGTGGTGCCTCTTTGAGAGGAATTTTGGGCCCCAAAAACAGCCTGTGGCCTGCTCGCATCTGGATAGTGCAGAGCTATGTCTTAAAGCTCCAGATGTCTGCTCACTGAACTCCCAACCTGGCGAGGATTTATGTGTGGCCTCCTTCTAGCCATGAGGGTTGGTAGACATGGGTGAAACCAACCTGTCTCCCACCTATTTCCTACTGTAGGGCTTATTTACCCTTGGGCCATGTTCTGCAACGTAAGGGAATTCAGTCCATAGTGAACTATTAGTTTACAGATAATAAAATACCTGGAAAAATAAAGGCACCAACAAAAATGCAGCAAACCAGCTTACAAAATGACCTCCTGAGCAAATTCTGTTACTTGCACACTGGTAAAATGATCTAAATGTACAGTATATGCCAGTGATGGTGAACCTTTTGAGCTCAGTGTGTCAAAATTCTCAAGTAAACCTAGCTTAACTTGGGTGCTCTGTCACACCTAGAAATATCCATAATTTGTAGCTCTAGTAAAAAAAGTTATATTTTGATATATGTATTTTATTAAAAGCAAAAACAATTCTTTACATTAGTGACTTTTGTTGCTGAATTTTGTTTGCCTCAATTGAAAGTTGGTATTTCATACACTTCAAGAACAAGCAAGCACTACATGCCAAGTGCCAGGGTGACCAGGTGTGTCACCCAAAAGGGCTTGGTGTGTCACCTGTGACACGCGTGTCATAGGTTGGCCATCACTGGTATATGCTGACATTACGAAACACATACATACATACGGCTACATAAAAGAAATAAAGAATTGGAGGAGTTTCAGGTTAATTTCCCATATTTAGATTGCCCCGCCGAAAGGTAAATATGAAGGGTGTTTAAAAGTAATAGATTTGTCTACAGTACTGTACCAAGAAAATTCCCACACAAAATTACCACTAATGACCCATAAACAATCATTCCTGATTGAGAAATATTATTTTCATGCCTTCCAGCTTGGTCTAGTGGTTAGGGAGCCAGACTCTTATCTGGGAATACCAGGTTCGATTCTACCCCCCACCCCCCCCGCCCGGATTTGATTCCGCATTGCTCCACGAAGCCTGCTGGGTGACCTTGGGCTAGTCATAGTTCTCTTCTGAGCTTTCATAGCCCCACCTACCTCACAGGGTGTTTTGCTGTGGGGAGAAGAACAGAAGCTTTGTCAGCCAATGTGAGTCCCCTTAAATGGGTGAGAAACGCGGGTTAGAAAAGCCAACTCTTCTTCTTCCAGGTCTGAACAAGGAAAGGCTGGGTTTGACTGTTGTAAACAATGATCCAGTATTTACTAAAGATACCTGGATAGCCACTTTTCAAGTGAGAGAATACATCAGCAAAGTAACTAGTCACTTTCTTTCCTCTTTATCTAATCCCAAGGTCGCTTTTCCCCAGTTAGATAATGCTGAAAGAAAACAGCTTGATACCTTGCTGGTATATCCTCTCACTCTGAAAGTGGACTGAAGCTGGATTAAGACTTAGGTGGGAACACCACAGTCATTTTCTAGACTGGTTTTCCTGTTGATTTTGGCCTTTGAAAACATTTTTCCTTTCGTCGTCATTCAAAAGTTTTATAATGACATTGCTGGTGCAAATGAACATTGTTTCTGGGGCCTGGGAGTCGGTTTAATTCTCCGGCCGCTTCCAGACAGCAGATAGTTATAGCGATGGGAAGTGATAATGCGGGGTATGGCTTCTCCGCCATTGATGCTTCATGCCCCCTTTGTTCTGATCAAGCACAATTTGGGCAATTTGGTCACCATTGAGTGTGCATGCGTGGTCAGCTGCTGGGTGCTGGATGGAGCTCCGACTGCTCTGTCCAAAAGGTTCACTGGCTACCTCCAGAGCACTATGGCTGGGAAGCCTGCTGCCAGTGCTGGGTTTCCGAGCAACAGTTAAAAGTACAATTTGGGGGCAAAAATGTGAGACTGCGGTGGCATTGCTTATGATATGTATGGCGACCCCACCATAGCAGTGTTGTAATGGCGTGTTTTTCCACTGCAGCCCTTAGATCCGGATCTAAGGAATGGGTACATTCCTTAATCCGGATCTAGTAGATCCGGATTAAGGGAAGCACCCAATGTGTTTCCATGGGAGTTGTAGCACCCATTAGCAATGGGTGCTAACACCTCTGCAGTGGAAACAGCTTTGCACCCATGTGGGGAATCTGGATTGACCCCCAAGGGGTCGGTCTGTTACCCCAGGTGTTTTGGGGGGCGGGGGGGCAGTCTTCGAAGCCACTTCGAATTGACTTCAAAGGCATTTCAAGGTCATTTTGAAGTCTGTGCAAAATAGCTCCAGAGTGCCTTTGAAGTCTGTGCTGATGTTCGGAGTGAACTTCAAAATGACTTTGGAGCCACTTCGGAGTCACTTTGGAGCCACTTTGGAGTCACTTCGGAGCCACTTCAGAGTCACTCCAAAGATCAGTGCAGACTTGAAACGCACTCCAGAGCTATTTTGCACAGACTTCGAAATGACTTCACAATTACTTCGAAGTCAATTCGAAGTGGCTTTGAAATGACTTTGAAATGACTTTGAAGTGGCTTCAAAGTCACTTCCGAGCCTAGGTTTAGGGGGACCCCAATGGGCGCATCCCCTCCCCCTAGCCTTCTTTGGACCCCATTGCCTGTTTCCAGTGGAAACAGGCTCCCTTTAATCCGGATTTTCTGGCAGAAAATCCGGATTAAGAGCCAAAATTAGATCTGGATTTCCCCAGCGGCAGTGGAAACAATCGGGTGCCAAATGAGTGCCGTGGTGGAAATGGGATCATCCGGCTCACACTCAAATGGGTCCTAAATGGGTGCAGAAATGGGTACTTTTTGTCAGTGGAAAAACACCCATGGTGCTCTATTCGTCCTGTCTGCATTCAGCCACCCATTTGTTTCTTTATTTGCTGTGTGCATTTGCCTTGAGTGGATGCAGGTGGCGAGGACGGCCCTGGAATAGGGATGTGCACGAATATTCTAAACATTCGAAATCTGGTCGAATTCGTTCTAAGGTGGACATTCGAATTCAATTCCAATGTCTTCACGTTCGAATTTAGACATTCGAAGAGATTTTGAATGTTCCAAAACATTCGTTTGAATGATTTGAATCATTTGAATATACAGATATGTACGTATTACATACGTATCTGAACGAATATTATACACATCTGTATGCATTTGAGCTTATAATACGGAACGAAAACGGGATAAAACGGGATGCCTACGAAATGCATGTGGATATGTATAACACATACGAATGTCGGCGACGTTCGTATTTTCAAATTCCTATCCAACATTCGAACAAATAGATTCTAGTGTAATGGATTTTAATCTGTTTTTCTTGCATTCGGATTTCAGACATTCTAATTGAATCAAATGTTTTGACATTCGATTGGACTCAAATTCAAATGCAGAAAAACCTGTTCGTCCACACCCCTTACCCTGGAATACTTCCTAAGGCTCCGGAGAACTATCTGGAGCCCTGTAAACTTTAGCTGTGTGGATTCAGCCATGGTTTAGCCTTAATTTTGTCCACCAAACCCACAATATTGTCTTTTCTGCCTAGAAGTAATACTCCAGTGGCCTACGAGGTGTCTTTCCCATCACCTGATATATGATCGTTTCAGCTGGATACAGTTTGTGCTGGAGCCAGGGGACATCTGCGTGCCCAGCGTCTGCTTTGCCGCTGAGCTATATATGGCCCCTCCAGTTGCAAGTGTAAACCATTGCCTTTACCCAGGCAAGGGGATTATCATACACGCACACACGCACTTGCACTGCGCCTCCGTACAAACCTGGAATGATTTCACTCTTCCCTTCCTGTCCATTGTACAGGAAAGGAGCGCAGTTAACCAACGCTGACTAACGCTCGCACTTGGAGTGCTAGTCAACGTTAGCTGTCCTCTCCTCTCCCCGCAGTCGGATAATTGATTTGATTGCAGGGCTGGTCCTCTTCAGGGTGCCACTATTTTGGCTGTGGCGCCCTCCACAACTGTGGGCGTCAGCGGCATCGCCATGATGCCACTGCATCTCTGCGCAGTCGCATCTATGGTCATTTGAGGTGCCAGCACACTTGCGCGACAGCTCATACGACCCCAGAGCACTGGAAGGTGTGCAAATGGCCGCTGCCTGGGTGTGCCAGGTAAGCTTCTAGTTGACGTTGGTAAAGGTGTCAACAATTAGGGAACTTCTGGGAGCAGGGGGTGCTTGGAGGCTGTAGCAGCCTCTTCCAAGTGTCCATTCCCAGAAGTTCCCTAATAGTTGACTACCGGCTGTCGTGCGCTTAGGTCCTTTTCAGTCCGCTTTCAGAGTTGAAAGAACAGAGGCCTTTCAGCCGGAACATGGAGAGGACAGTTTCCCATGCGCATTGGCAGGTAAGGGACGAATGGGAAGCTGTCCTCCAGGCGTTCCATACCAATCGGGCGTCTGGGAAGGATCAGAGGATTCCTCTCCCTCTTGGGGCATCGGACCGAGAGAGGCGTGGCTTGGGCAACGGCCCTGGCCGGGTGCCTCCCACCAGGCCGGGGTCCCAGGGGAGATGCGGGGTGACCCGAGGGAGGGCGCCAGCCTCCCCCCCAGGAAGTGGGGACCTGCTCGGGGGGACCCGCTTGCCGCTCATCGAACTGCCCCACCCAAATCGAACGGCTTCAGCCGTTCGATGTGCCGGCTGAGAGAGAGGGGGCAGGCGGTGATAGGCCCCCCCTCCCCGCGTGGGTACCCCATTCTGGGGGGAGGCTGGCGCCCTCCCTCGGAACTGCCCGCCCAGCCGCGCGTATGCTCCATCCCAAGGTGTTCTAGATGCATTCCAGGGGGCCTAGTGTGATAAGGCCTCAGATTAATAAAGCATCTAATCATTTTCTTCCCACGTTATCTAACTGAAAGGTGGATTTTCTGAGTTAGATAAATCCAAAAGAAAACAGCTTGTCGCTTTGTTGACGTGCTCTTCCGTTCTGAAAGCGGACTGAAATGGAATTAAAACTGCCGTGTGGATGCAGGCTAGAGAAAGGAGAGTAAACACACTGCAGAGAGTAAATTTGGGACCTGTCTGTGGAATTTGCTGAAATAGCCACCGGGGAACCTTTGCCCACAACAGCCAAACAAATGCAGTTGCAAAGAAAAGCAACCCTGAGCGCAGCCCCCACTTTGAGTATATTTATAATAGCCTTAAATGGAGGGTTCAAAATACTTTCCAGTTGCTGAGCTGGTGGTTTTGAAGGTCATTCATCTGTTAACAGCTTTCATTCCAGGCCATTTCTGAATCCATGGGACTGTGTCCCACTGGCAGAAGATTTATCTTGGGCCATGTACTGTACCTCTGGCTGCAGGCGCTGCTGAAACCATTCATCTTCCATCTGTCTAAGCCTTCCTAACATTTCCTGGCTGAAACTTAAACACGGTCGCAGATGTTTGCTGAGCTCACCACCCAGGAGATCTTTTTTTAACCGGCAGCCACTTTCATTGATACTCTAGTACAGCTTTATTACATGGCAGGCAGGTACCGTAGTGTATCATGCGCTCCGTGTGCAATTGAACACTCATTTATCCCATTAGCTTTACACGCTCAGGCTAGGGCAGTGGTAGGCAAACCACGGCTTGGGAGCCACACGTGGCTCTTTGGCTCCTTGAGCTTGGCTCTTCCAGCTTAGGAGTACCCTAATTAAGTTAATAGCAATGTATCTACCTAGATAGTTCAGCAAGATAGTTAGTAGCACTTGGAGACTAACAGGAGAAGGATTGATGGCATGAGCTTTCTTAGACACGTCTACTTCTTCAGATGCTAGGGGGGTCCCTAGCATCTGAAGAGGTAGACGTGCCCATTGGGCCCCCTAGCATCTGAAGAGGTAGACGTGCCCATTGGGCCCCCTAGCATCTGAAGAGGTAGACGTGCCCATTGGGCCCCCTAGCATCTGAAGAGGTAGACGTGCCCATTGGGCCCCCTAGCATCTGAAGAGGTAGACGTGCCCATTGGGCCCCCTAGCATCTGAAGAGGTAGACGTGCCCATTGGGTCCCCTAGCATCTGAAGAGGTAGACGTGCCCATTGGGCCCCCTAGCATCTGAAGAGGTAGACGTGCCCATTGGGCCCCCTAGCATCTGAAGAGGTAGACGTGCCCATTGGGCCCCCTAGCATCTGAAGAAGTAGACGAAAGCTCATGCCACCAACCCTTCTGCTGTTAAGTCTCCAAGTGCTACTAACTACCTTGCTGGATGGCTCAAAGTTGTACATCTGAAGAAGTCTACTTCAGATGTACCTACCTATATAGTTTAAGTTTTAAAAATTTGGCTCTCAAAAGAAATTTAAATTGTTATACTGTTGATAGTTGGCTCTGTTGACTAATAATTTGCCAACCACTGAGCTAGGGGATGTGGTTTGAGCTGAGCCTTCTCCTGGTGACTATATGCATCCTAATATTTATTTGAATTTTTATCCTGCCCTATCCCCAAAGGTCTCAGGGTGGATTACAAGATTAAAAGCCAAACTTAAAATGAGTGTATTAAAACCATAACAGTGCCTGAATGTGGGGAGGAGGAACAGTTTCATTATTTAGCAAAGGCCAGGGCAAAGAGGTGCATCTTCACAGCTCCCTGAACGTATAAAGTGAAGATGCTTGATGCGCCTCCAGGGGGAGACTATTCCATAATCTGGGAGCCACCACTGAAAAGACCCTATCCCAGGGTGATGTGCAAAAAAAATTTTTTGACATTCTATTCGAGTCAATTCAAATAGCTTTCAATTTCAAATATGATTCAAATTATTTAAATTCAAATTTAACAATTCAATTTGAATTAAGCAAATTTGAATCTATTCGTTTGAATTTTTGATTCGAATTTGCACTTACAAACGTCGAGAAGATGCCTGGATGCCTGGATGCATCTTCCTGGCATCCGTACACATCTGTACATGTGCGTATGCATCCCATAGTTATCCTGTAAGGAACCCGTTTTCGTCCTGTACGGATTTGTACAAATACGTACGGATGCGGGAAAAGGGCAGATCTTCAAGTATGCATCGGGTGCAAACTCATACACCCTAGCTGGGTGGCTGCTGCTTGCCTGGATGGAGGAAAAACGGCAGCGGACAGGCAGCAATTCTTTCCCCTCCTCTCCTCATTGCTCAGGGCATGCAGCAGCAGCAGCAGCAGCAACTCAAGCCCCCTTCGCCTTTTCACACACCTCCCCAAACCTGCAGCTGCTTTTTTTTCTTTTCCCTTTTTTGAAGGTCACCACTTTCAATGGCAAGATCGTTATCAGGTGTGAAGTGCTTGATTGCTACAGTGGATTGCTTGGATTGCTACTAGGGCTGCTACTTTAAGGAGTTGATTCTTACAGCAAAATCACTATCTTTGGAAGCAAGCTATTGGGGGAGGGAAACTCTCATCCCTTAACACGGAAGGGTTCCCACAGTAAAAAATGTAAAACGTTTCAAGCGCACGAACCGGAGTGAGACCTGTTGAAATGAGGATTAACATTTACAACGCTTTGGGGCGATTTAACACACGGAAAGCGTGTTAAGCCAAACTGACGTGGGGTCTGCCAGGATTGAAAACGGTTTGAAACCGAAATAAGGTTGTAATGGGGATGCGGCCTAACCAATCAGCAGCACTGTTCCTCCTACGTAGCGCCATCTCTTCAAATCCTCCTCTTGGTACATTCGTTAGCAAATGAATTCCGAGTAATTCTGTAAAGCAGCCAGGAGGACCTCAGTTTCCAACCCTCCTCCTCTTTTTGATCACGTTTTGTTCCTTGCCAGGCCAATACCTATGAGAAGTATTGGGAGTTTTATCAGAAGCATGGCGGCCAGAGCTTCCCCAAGGGGCACCTGCAGAAAGCCATTGCTGAGATCGAGGACATGTGCAACATTCTGAGAATGGAAGGTGTCACCGTGAGGAGGCCAGAGGTGATCGACTGGTCAACCAGATACAAAACCCCCGATTTTGAGTCCACTGGTAATTGCTGAGGCGCTCGTTTGTTTATTGCATTTATCTCCTGCTCTGTACTGGATGGGCTGAGGACAGATGACATCATTTCTAAAAACCCAAAATGGGAGTCAAAAGCAGAAGTTATAAAATGTTAAAATTCTAATAGAAGGGAATTATAGACTAGTGTGGAGGAAGAGAAGGAAGCATCTTCTGCCGTTGAAGATGAAGGCAGGGGAATTATGGGCAATTCTGCACTGGCCGATAGACCTGAGCAGCAAGGCATTTTGGGCACTTTTGGTCTAGTGGGTAGGGAGCCGGGCTCTTATCTGGGAAGACCGGGTTCGATTCCGCCTTCCGCCATGAAGCCAGCTGGGTGACCTTGGGCTAGTCACAGCTCTCTTCCGAGCTCTCACAGCCCCAACTACCTCACAGGATGTTCTGTTGTGAGGAGAAGAATAGAAAAGCTTTGTCAGCTGCTTTGAGTCCCCTTAAATGGGTGAGAAAAGCGGCGTAGAAAAGCCAATTGTCTTCTCTTACTGGTGTGGTCCTAGTACACTTGCTGGTCCAGTATACTGGCCAATGTGAGCCAGTATGGCATCTCTGGAAAGATCCGGAACACGGCGGACTGAATTCCCTGAGGACTGGATCCCAAAGATCTGGTCTTCCTTAATCTGGCTTTAACAAGGTAAGTGCAGAAACGGCCAAAGTGTTCTTCCCTGCCATCAGAGGGGTTGCTATAAGTAACTGTGTGGCCCCATTCACCACCTCATTGCCTGAATCAAGCCCAGTCTCCGCTATCCCTTTCTAACAGTTCAGAAAAACTGTTGTCAACTGGACCTCGCCGCCACCACCACTGGTGCCGTTAGGTGTCCCAGAGGCCTGGGTCAATAGGAAATCTGACACGATTTCCCATGATTCCCAGGAATCTGGAGCAATTTCCTAAGAATCATGGGAAATCTTATGCAGTTTCCCAGGAATCATGGAAAATCTTGTGCGATTTTCCAGTATTTCATATATCTTGTGTGATTTCCCAGTATTTCATATATCTGTGGTTTCCATTAACCACAGTAGGAGATGCTACATATCTCCCATGGATACAGGGGTACACCTATATCTATGTTTTTTAACTGCTGCTGGTGCTGTTAATGGTAGCAGTGCGTATTACGAACATCAGCACCATGTATGTGGTGAATGAAATAACAGGGCTGTGGTATGTCTTTTTTTTTTTTTCATTTGGCCAGGTATGTACGCAGCCATGCCAAGAGACATCTTGCTGGTCATTGGGAACGAAATCATTGAAGCCCCAATGGCTTGGCGGGCCCGTTTCTTTGAATACAGAGCATACCGGCCAATCATCAAAGACTATTTCCGCCGTGGAGCCAAATGGACGACAGCCCCAAAGCCCACAATGGCCGATGAGTTGTATGATCAGGTACTCTTTCTGCTAGTCTTTCAAGCAGCATAAGGTGGAAACTCCTAATTTCCTTATGTCCCTCACAGTGTGGGGGATGGATGGATGGATGGATGGATGGATGGATGGATGGATGGATGAGAACATAAGAGAAGCCCTGCTGGATCAGGCCATAGCCAATCTAGTCCAGTGTCCCATTGCACACAGTGGCCCACCAAATGTTCATGGGCATCTCAAGCAGAGACAAAGACAAACCTTTTCCTGCTCTTGAATCCCAGCAAATGGCCTTAGAAGCGTCCGGCTCCCCCCTGCCATTGATACATCTGTCATCCATAAATTTGTCTAACCCTACCTTAAAGCCATCTAGACTGGTAGCTGTTACCACTTCTTCCAGCAGCAAATTCCATAGACCGATGACCCTCTGGGTGAAGAAATACTTCCCCTTGTCGGATCCGACTCTCCTACCCATCAGCTTCATAGATGCCCCCTGGTTCTAGTGTTGTGTGATAGAGAAATTTTCTCTATCCACCTTTTCTATACCATGCATAATTTTATATACTTCAATCAGGTCCCCTCTTAAACGCCGTCTCTCCAGACTGAAGAGGCCTAGATGTTGCAGTCTGGTTTTGTAAGGGAGGTGTTCCAGACCCTTAATCATTCTGGTTACCCTTTTCTGGACCTTTTCCAGTTCCACAATATCCTTTTTTGAGATATGACCAGAATTTTACACAATATTCCAAATGTGGCCTTATCGTAGATTTATGAAGAGGCAAAATGACACTTGCTGACTTATTTTCTATTCCCATGGATGGATGGATGGATGGATGGATGGATGGATGGATGGATGGATGGATGGGTGGGTGGGTGGATGGGTGGATGGATGGATGGATGGATGGATGGATGGGTGGGTGGGTGGATGGGTGGATGGATGGATGCCTTTACCTGGGTGGTAAAAAGGAAATTAGAAAATGTTCAAATATTCCCCTGCAGTGCATTTCTCCCCTATCCAGTTGTGTGACCTCCAGTATGTGTTCTTCTGTCTTAAATCAGGATTACCCCATCCGCACTGTAGAAGATCGGCATAAACTGGCTGCTCAGGGCAAATTTGTCACTACTGAATTTGAGCCATGCTTTGATGCTGCTGATTTCATAAGAGCCGGAAGAGACATTTTTGTTCAAAGAAGTCAGGTAAGCAAAGTTGTTTGTATTTTGTTTTTGCCATGATGCACTTCGTAAACTACAGTATTTTTAAAAAAATTATTTTCAATAAGTATGTAAACAAATATTAAACAACCAAATATACAAAGCAAAACACAAGCCATACAAATCATAGAGATCATATGAACAAAATAAAAGAAAAAACACCCTAATCCAAGTGTCTCCTTCTACTTGGCCACCTGCACCCTATTTTTTTAAAAAAAAATTCTTAAATTAGGACCTTAAACACCATTCCAAAGTCAACAGTCTGTTTAAAAATATACTTTCAGCCAATCTAGGAAAGATCTCCTGTTCAGTTCTTCAATGCACGGGTTCCAGATCAGTCTAAATTGTTGAATGTTATCAACTCTCTCCAATCTCAAATATTTCACTGAAATACACCCATTCATCATGAGTTTCCATGAGTATTGACCCAAGAAATTACATCTGTGTTGGTTTTTAACATGTTGGTTTTAAATTTTAATATGGGCAGTTTTGTTTTGTTTTTTGATATACTGGATTTTAAAAGCTATTACCCGCCCTGAGATCTTTGGGTATAGGGCAGGATAGTAATACCAATCAATCAATCAATCAATCAATCAATCTGAGAGGGCGTGTAACAGAGATGGGTAGGTAAAATCTACTGTGAATTAGCTAAGAAGATGCAGAGATACTAAAGAGTTAACAGGCAGACAAATTCAGATAGTGAGGAAGTGTGTAACTAGTAAAACCAAAGTGAAAAGTTTTATTTATTTATTTATTTATTTATTTACATTTATATCCTGCCCCGTACCCGAAGGTCTCTGGGCGGGTTACAACCTTCAAACAACAGATTAAAACAGAATGTACATTAAAAGACTTTAAAAATTCAACAACTTTAAAACAATACACATTATGTTTAAAATGATAGTGTGTGGCCTGGGTGGGAAATATAATCAACTCAGCCAAAGGCCAGGGTAATTGCTGGCCAGGGATGGAAGCTGAAAGCAGATAAACATCCAGTCTAGCTGAGAATCTTCTCAGCTGGTGTAAATTGATATTGTTAATTAAGATCACCATATAGAATCTAAAAGGCGGATGAAAAGGAAAAGAGATCCCCAAAGCAGATCCCAGATCCCAACAAAGCCTGGAGGAAAGGCTCCATAAGAAAGGTACCAGGAGAGTACCAGGACAGAGGACTGTAAAGGCAAAATTGGTTTGTTTGTTTTTTATTGTGGACCAAAGTATGATTGAGGTTGAGCTTGGTAGGAGTTTATTTTTAGGGAAGTTATTCCACTGAAGAAGCTTCAAGTTCTTTTTCCCTGTTTTGGAAGGTTTTGGATACTTTTTGTATTTTTGTGTTTTATGTTTGTGTGTACGTTTGTAAGCTCATACCTCGCTTTATTGCAAAGTGTGTGATACGTTTTTAAGCAGAAGACTTTTTTCGTTACCTCTTATGGTGAAAATAAATCTGTTTTTGTATTTAGCTAAACCTCAAAGGGCCGGCATGTCTAATTTGAATTGGGGAAGTACACTCACTGAATATTTAACCCAAACCAATACAACAGCGGTTCTCAACCTTCCTAATGCCTTCCTAATGGAGTTCCTCATGTTGTGGGGACCCCCAACCACGGGGGCGGAGCAGCTGGGAGGTGGGAGGGAAGGGCGGTGGGAGACTCGTCGCGACCCCTCTGAAAGGGTAGTTCGACCCCCAAAGGGGTCCCGACCCCCAGGTTGAGAACCACTGCAATACAACAAGAAGTTGCACATTTGCTGAAGTCTAAGTACTGTATATTCTGGTGTATAAGACTACTTTTTAACCCAGGAAAATCTTCTCAAAAGTCGGGTGTCGTCTTATATGCCTGGTGTCGTCTTCTTATACGGCAAGTGTATCCCAAACTCTATATTTTAACTGGAAAGTTGGGGGTCGTCTTACACACCCAGTCGCCTTATACGCCGGAAAATACGGTACTCAAACGGCTCTTCATCTTCAACCTCAAGTTCATTTGCCACAAGCCGAAGTGGAGTAACAATGAATCAAATCTCATCTTCTTACTGCTCCAGGTCACAAACTACTTGGGAATTGAGTGGATGCGGCGCCACCTTGCACCAGAATACAGGGTGCACACCATCTCTTTCAAAGACCCCAACCCAATGCACATCGACGCTACCTTTAATATCATTGGGCCTGGCCTGGTGCTGTCCAATCCAGACCGTCCTTGCAATCAGGTGAGGAGGAGAAGGGAAGGGGTGATCTATGGCCTCATCTCCAGGGTTCCTAAAAGGGACGGGAGGCTGGCAGCTACAACAGGGGTCACTAAAATAATAATAATAATAATAATAATAATAATAATAATAATAATAATAATAATAATAATAATAATAATAATAATAATAATAATAATAATAATAATAATAATATTTATTTGTATACCGCCCTATGGCAAACCAATCCGGGCGGTTAACAGCAGTAAAATGTAAAATATAACAATTAAAAACACCTTATCCCTCCCCCCCTTAAGACAGTATTAAACAGTATAACATATTAAAACACAATATCAATGCATAAAACAATAAATTAAAAACTAAAAACCCTGATGTCCCTCTGTTGATCCTCAACCATCACTAAGATGGGGCCACGGGAGGAATCAGGGAATCTGGGCCGGGATGGTTAATCTGGAAAGGCCTGCCGGAAGAGATCCGTCTTGACCGCCTTTTTAAAGCTGTCTAATGATGTTATCTGACGGATCTCATCCGGCAGGTCGTTCCAGAGTTTGGGGGCGACAGCAGAGAACGCCCTCTGGGAGGTCGCCGCAAGCCTAGATTTTAGAGGCTGCAGTAAGTTCCTCCCAGAGGACCGGAGAGTGCGGGGAGGATTGTACAGGAGGAGGCGGTCCCTGAGATAGCTTGGACCCAAGCCATTTAGGGCTTTAAAGGTGATAACCAACACCTTGTACTGGGCCCGGAAGCTGATAGGCAGCCAGTGGAGGGACCTCAAAACGGGAGTGATGTGGTCCCTCCTAGATGTTCCTGAGACAAGCCTGGCTGCCATGTTTTGAACCAGCTGTAATTTCCGAGTCAAGCACAGGGGTAGCCCCATGTAGAGTGCATTACAGAAGTCAAGGCGTGAGGTTACCAGCACGTGCACAACAGTCTCGAGATCCCTTACTTCCAGAAAAGGGCGCAGCTGGCGTATCGGCCGAAGCTGATAACAGGCACTCCTGACCGTCGCATTTACCTGATTTGTCATCAGGAGCGACGAGTCAAGGAGCACCCCCAGACTGCGAACACAGTCACTGGAGGAGAGTGTGACCCCATCCAGGACTGGAGGTTGCAACCCAATTCTTGGTTTCGGGGCCGCTACCATGAGCACCTCCGTCTTGTCTGGATTCAGTTTCAGTCTGTTTTTCCTCATCCAGCCCATTACCACCTGAAGACATTCATTGAGAGAAGAGATGCCATCGGAATTTGAGGCCGACGAACGAGACACGGAGAAATAGATTTGGGTGTCATCAGCGTACTGATAACACCCAGCACCATGACTCCGTATTATCTCACCCAGCGGCTTCATATAGATGTTAAATAACATCGGGGACAAAATAGCCCCCTGAGGAACCCCACAAGTGAGGTACCTCTTACTGGAGCTACAGTCCCCGAGCAGCACCCTCTGAGACCTGCCCGAGAGGAAGGACCGGAACCACTGCAAAGCAGTGCCCCCGATGCCTAACCCCTTCAGGCGGTCCAAGAGGCCAAAATGGTGGCACACGTCTCATGCCTCAGTGAAGCTCCTGGAACTCTGTTGTTACAAGAGGCATTTCTGCCCACAGCAGCTGAGATCCCGCCTGGACTTGCTACAACGGGTCAGAAATGTCCCTGGAAGCTGACCATTTCATTGTCCTCCGAAGCCATTCCAGATGGGATTTAGCCCATTGAATTGGCTCCATCCATCCATCCATCCATCCATCCATCCATCCATCCATCCATCCATCCATCCATCCATCCATCCATCCATCCATCCATCCATCCATCCATCCATCCATCCATCCATCTCCTCCCCACATCCAGACACTGCCATAGTTTTAATATGTTTAATGTGTTGTTGGTTTTAATGTGTTCATTTTATATGTTGTAACCTGCCCTGAGACCCTTGGGGTGAGGTCTCCCTAGCTGTGGCACACTCCTCATCTCCATTTCAGAGCAAGGTGGTGCCGCTTTCCGTGGGGCCCGTGCGCCAGTTTGGAAGAAATGGCATGTGCAGTCCCTCCATAGGTGTCCACTGCTTCCTTCTTCAACCCTCAAAGGCAGCCAGAAATGGGAAGTGGAGACTGGGGGCCTATTCGCACTTGGCCTTTTTCTGGAGTATATCTCAGGATAGGGGTCTGTGGTCCACATGCTAATGCGGACTCTGGCAAACCTCACTTTGGGCCTGCTGAAGCCTGCACTAGCATGTGGACAGCAAGTCCCTATTCCAGGATATACTCCAGAATAAAGCAAAGTATGAATAGGCCCATGGACTAATACTTGCACAAGGAGGAATTTGTTCCCCTGGCAAAATCTGCACTTTGAAACTCTCTCTCTTCCTCTCCCTCAGATTGAAATCTTCAGAAAGGCTGGCTGGACCGTGATTCAACCACCGATGCCCCTTATCCCTGATGGTATGTTTAATTAACCTTGCTGCCAGAAGAGGTAACAGCATCCAGCCTAGATGGCTTTAAGGAAGGTTCAGACAACCAGCCTAGACGGCTTTAAGGAAGGTTTAGACAAATGCATGGATGACAGATGTATCAGTGGCTACTAGAATGGATCTCTAAGTACATCTTTCAGGCTGGGAGGACAAGCAGGATGCCTCTGAGGCCATTTGCTGGGATTCGAGAGCAGGAAAAGATTTGTCCTTATCTTCTGTTGGAGGTGCCCTTAAGCAACTGGTGGGCCACTGTGAGAGATGGGATGCTGGACTAGATGGTCTGTGGCCTGATCCGGCAGGGCTCCTCTTAGGTCCTTAGGTTCATTTCTGAAGACACGGTTTGTAAAGCAAAAGTTTCATTTGAAGTTCTGAGCGTTCTGCATCGTTCTGCATCGTTCTGTCTAGACCACCCTCTGTGGATGTCTTCTAAGTGGCTCTCCATGAATGTCCTGATGCTGGATGAGAAACGAGTGATGGTCGACGCTAATGAAACATCGATCCAGAAGCTGTTTGAAAGTCTAGGTAGGTCAGCTATGGTGTACATACAAAGTCCAACAGGAAAATTATGATCCAGAGGTGCAGCTGCATTCAAGGAAGGGAAAGACCTCTGGCTGTAGGGCGGGATAAAAATGTAAACAAACAAACAAACAAACAAATAAATAAAAATGCAGGTGGCACAGTCCTGCATTGCTGGCACTTGTCATCATCTTTCCCTCCAGGTGTTCGTTTGCTTTATTTGTTTCTTTATCCTGCCTTATACCTGAAGGTGTCAGTGTTGGTTGCAAACATAAAACCAGATTTAAAAGAACCCACTAAAAACAACAGTAGTGGTGGGGAGATGTTGTAGGAGCTACGGCTCTGAGGGAAGGTGGGTCCAAGGCCCTTGCTGCCCTCACCTCTAATTCCACGAGAGGGTGAGATGCCATGTCCCAGGATAATCAAACTGCCTCATGCTGGGACAGGTTGCTGGTGGAGCAGGACAGGGCTACCTGCATTGGAAAGGCCCATTTGCTTCAAAGAAACCTTGCTTGGAAGCACCAAACCTCTGAAGGCCAGAAATGAAAGTTTCCAGGAGGACCTTTTTTCAGTGTGCAGAACTTCTGGTAGAACCTCCTGGAGCCCTGGTGAATTCTAGCCCATGAGGGTATGCTGTCTGCATTCCTCTCATAGCCCAGAATACAGTCCTGGTCCACTTGTGAGCCTCTTCAAAGAGTTCTACAGCAGGGGCCTATTCACACTATGGCCAGTAGTACACGATTAGTGGACTTTTGGTGGAGAGTACCTGGACGTGGAATAGGCTGTTGCGGCCTTCAAGCGTGCCCTCCCTCACTAGTCCACTAATTGTTGATTAGGTGTAGAGCACAAAATTGTGCTCTGCATGTTAACCAATGTTTGCCAAAACTGAGCTTAAGCATCCGGGCAGTGACCATTCGCTCTTCTTCCGGTGCTCCGGGGTTGATTGAGGTGCCTTGCAAGCGTGTTGGCACCTTAGATGACCATAGACATGACTGCGCGTGCGCAGAGCGTCAGCATCAAGGCAACGACGCTGCAGCCAAAATGGTGGCGCCCAGAAGATGACTGGCCCTGGAATCAGTCCCAGGTGAGTGAGTGATCACGTGGGGCTTGGGCTGTATTTACCTAGCTGATGTTGGGTCATCGCGCTCTGTTCCCATCCAGCGGATGGGAAGGGAAGTGCAAAAAACTCCCCAGGATTGAGACAAGGAGCCATTGGAGCTTTGTCCAGTGTGGCAGGACCTGCAGTGTTCCACGCTGGCGTGTAGATGGCAGGCCCTTTGATTGGGCTGTGATCTGGAATTAAAGTAATCATGGAGAGGGCCCAGGGTTCCAGCACATGCTGGTGGTGGACAATGACCTGCCCTGGGTGCCACTAGCTCCTCCTCCTTCCAGTCCATCCTTCATTCACTTAGGTTTGAAAGTCTCTGGAGATGTGGAAAGTGAATGAATGGGTAAGTGAATCAGAAGGTGAGGAAGATTGCTGCACACGTTAGACTTTACTATGTAGCAGGTGCGTTTGCAACAGTTTGAGCTTGCACAGACCTAATTGAGCTCTGGTTGTCTATGTACTTTGAGGGAACTTGGGCCATCTCAACAATATTGAGTTAACTGTCAGATTGTGTAGCGGATTTGGACTGGAGTCAGAACACTTGTCAATCTCAGAGAATAGTTGGACAGTCATTCAGTCAAATAAATCCAGAGACAATGTATTTATCTCCTCAGTGGAAAGTTCAGCAGCTTTATTTCAGAGTCCTTCCTGAGAGAAACCTCTCTTTTAAACAAGAAGCCAAAGACAAAACTTTTACAACACAGAGGTACTTATATAGCCCACAGTCTGCAAGTCGTCATGAGGTTTTAGACTGATGTCATCTAATTACTGCAACAGCATGAGGCTTTGAATCGTAAGACTCTGAGTCATGACTTGCTGACTCATTGTGACTCTTTAGTTCCTGACTAAGTTAGAATTTTAAACTGTTTAACATTAACATCGTGTTGACAAAAGCTATCAGGTAATGCCTGGAGGCCTTTCTAGATTTTTCTAGGTTCTGGGCACTGGCTTACAATCTTGGACAGCAAAACCACGGTAAGTGAACCAATTGCTTTTGAACACAAGTTCTCCTGAAAAAAAAGTACCTTTCCTCTCTTTTATTCTGCAGGCATTTCAACAGTCAAAGTCAATATCCGCCACGCCAACTCCTTGGGTGGAGGGTTCCACTGCTGGACCTGTGATGTCCGTCGCCATGGCACCTTGAAATCTTACTTTGACTAAGCAGCTGAGCGGTCGTGTCTGCATGAACTAGACGTAGAATGGAGGAGAAGGTGTTGATTTCATCTTTCTGCTTAACAAGAGAACACGATTGCATGAGTTGTAGTGCTTGGAACCACATCCCTGCCCCTCTCTTCCCTTGACGGAATGGTTTGCCCTAAGAGCCGTTTCACACACCTGCACGCAAGGTGAGCCGCAGAACTGGAGTCCGTTGGTCAAAGCAGCAAATTCTGTTGGCAAGCACATGTTATTTGTTCCATGCGTGTGCTTTCTTATATACAGTACTCTTCCGTTCTTAGACACACACACATATATATATATATAAATGACCCCTTTGTATACACATTGATAAGTTGTTCCTTCTGGGTTCAGGGTGGCTGATTTATTAAGCACGTGAACGTAGTGATCAGTCTCTTCCCTTTGACCATGGGCCATAACTATAAACCTATGACAGGCTTAAGGTCCAGCCGCACCTATGTTTTAATCTAGTTTTGATTCTCCTCGAGACTGGGAACGCACATCAGCAAAACAGCTAGCTGTTTTCTTTCCACAGTATCTAACCCAAAGGTGGGTTTTCTGGGTGAGATGGTGTGGAAGGAAAACTGCTTTCCACTTTTCAAAAAGTGAATTGGAGGTGAATTAAAACTTAGGTGTAGCTGCAGCCTTAAAACAGACTCTGGCTACGTCTCCATTTCTGGGAGGGGCAACTCTGTTCCGGGTGGATGGGGGAGGTGTCTCAGGGCCTTTTTGCAGTTCCCTTCCCAGGAAAGGAGCATAATTAACCAATGCTGACTCGCGCTCGCACTTGGAGTGTTAGTCAACTTTGGTCATTCCCCAACCATCCACCCCGTGATCGAATACTTACCTGATTCAATCCAGGGGCCGGTCCTCCTCTGGGCACCGCCATTTTGGCTGCGGCACCCTCCATGACTTTGTGTGCATCAGCACCATTGTGCTGACGCTCTGTGCAAGGTGCAGGTGTGTCTGTGCTTGTCGAAGGTGTGAGCACACTTGCGCAACACCACAGACAACCCCGGCGAGCTGGAAGAAGAGCAAATGGCCGCTACCTCAGATGCTTGAGGTAAGCTCTCAGGTAATGTTGGTTAACGCGTGGGGCACAATTTCATGCTCCACACTTCATCGATGATTAGTGAACTTCTGGAGAGGGTGGACACTCTTGGAGGCTGTAACAGCCTCCACCACATGTGGACACTCTTCACCAGAGGTTCACTAATTCTTGACTAGAGGCTGTAGTGCAAATAGGCTTCCTATTCATGGCATCCATCCTCATCTCCATTTTGGAGCAAGGGGACATCGTTTTTGCAGTGTCTCCCTGCAGGGTGGGAAGAAACTATCCTGCTTCAAAGGTGCCATAGTGTGTGCAATTTGCTGCCACCAAAAATAGAGGCAGGGCAGCAACAGGTGTTTTCTTGGTGCAGCAATGCAGCCAAAGTCTCCCTTTTGACTGGACCCAGCCATGTTAGGGTGCCTCCAGGTACAAGTTAAAACTCACAATTTTCCTGGGACTGTATTGGGAATGCCAAGGTGATATTGCAAAGCATTGCACGCAATTGCAAACACGCACCTGGGCCTGCTTGCTGTTTCTGTGATTACTCCTTTTGAAAACATCTGGATGCTAGTTAGGCACGGGATAAAAAAACCAGAAGGAAATGGGCAGGTGGCTAAGCAGAACAGCAAGAAGACGCAGGTAAGAGCTCATGATTGCCTCCCACACCTAGCAGGAATAGTGAGAGACAATTGTGGGATCTTCTGTAGATCCTGCAATTGTCTCTTGTCTGTACATCGATCCAGTGGAAATGAGCAGAACACATTATTTATCATTAGGGGTGTGAACAAAAAAAATTCACATTCATTTCCCTGTCAAATTCAAAATCCAATAATTTGTTTCGTCGTCGTATCATCAAATCAAAAAACTGGGTTTTCACGTTTGTTTTTCAATTTTTTTCCACACAAAGTCCTTTTCATGACCAAAAAAATGCAAGGAAATAGGAATGTTCAGCCAACTGGTTCAGGAGACTGGTTCATTTTGATCGGATTTGGGGGTATTAAAAAAAAAAACACGGGCTTTCAGTTCAATGCAAATACCTGCGATTTAGAAATATTCTGTTGAATTTGTGAATTGAATAACCTACTCCAGTTCTGCAGGCTTAATATATCTTGTGAATTCTTCAATGATGTGTGAAATGGCTCTTTGTCCCCAAAGGCAAAACTTGTAATTCCTCATCAAGAGCACAGGTCCTCTGGCTGGCTTTTTGAAAGATTTCCTTCACCTATTGAAGATTCTTCTGTTCTTCATTTCCAGAAAACATTACACATTTTCACAGTTCTTCTCAGGTTCTGTTAATCCAGCAGGTTACATAATTGCATATCTACCTCCGTTTTAAAAATTCTATCAAAAAGGCAGCTAGAAATGTTAGACCTGAGTTTAACATTATTATTTTTCCTTGCCAGTTTATATTGTTTGCTTGTATTCTTCAATACTTCTTAATTTTTTTTAACAGCAAAGGCTGAAAAGTACAGAGATTTTACATGGACCCAGATTTTTACGAATTTTATATATTAAAGGTATCTAGAGGAGTTTGACTTCTTTCAGTAAAGAAAAGTAAGCCTATGCAGATGTGGCCGTAACTTGAGGTGGAGGTGTGTGAAGTGAAGATGTAAGATATGAAAACGTTTGGCCTTCACACTTCAGAAGAGGAAACTTGGTTTATCAAATCTAGCACAGATGAATTCCAGGTGCCTCAAATTTTGTTTTATTTTAAAGTAAGTGGCCCAAATTGCCCTTCTTGGACTAATATGAATATTCCCAAAATAGTAGGTTCACTTGTAAGTCATTTGAGGCCCCTGACTGGGAACTTCAATCCTTCTTCAGTCCATATTTGGTCTTACCACTCACACCTTTTTGGTCCAATCCATTTTACTTGTGGACTTTCCTCCCACCCTTGTACTTTCCTGAGACCTGATTTCTACAGGTCTCGAGCTGTTCTAGAATGTTAATCCATTTTTATTTTTTGGGTGTGATCTGGGAAGTGGGTTAAAGGGAGCTGAACTTCATGAATTTGCCTCCACTTTTGCCCATCCTAAAAAGTCTGCAAAGGAGTCTCAGGTTGGGAACAGAAAGGTGTGGGCATAGTGACCCGAACTGAGGAAGGATTGCCAGGTACTGGGTGTGGTCAGAGTTAGTGCATTTTGTTTCTTAATAAGATGCACTATTTCAGCAGGGTGTGACCATGGCCCTGGAGAACTTAGCTTCCGCAGATAGACTCTGCCTGCAGAAGCATTCTAGCAGCAAGAGAAGGATGGAAGAGAGCCCTGCTTCCTGAGCCAGATCCCATGGCTTTTGGCTACATTTTGGCCCTGCAAAGGGGGCTTTGTCTGGATGGAGCCTTAGATGTGGACGAAGTGGAATGCAAACTAGGGAATGTGCATGAATATTCTAAACATTCGAAATCCGATCGAATTTGCTCAAATGTGGGCATTCAAATTTGAATAGAATGGCTTCACATTCGAATTTAGACATTCGAATGGATTTCGAATGTTCCAAAACATTTGTTCGAATGATTTGAATTGTTTGTATGTACAGGTGTATTATACAGGTGTATCTGTACGAATATTATACGTATCTGTACGCATTTGCTTACGGAACAAAAACGGAATGCATACGGGAGAAAACGGAATGCGTACAGATACGTGTAACACATATGAATGTTGTCGACATTCGTATCTTTAAATATGAATGTTGTTGACTTTCGTATCTTCAAATTTGCATCCAACATTCGAACGAATAGATTCGAATGTAACGGATTTGAATTGTTTTTTGTTGCATTTGGATTTTAAACATTTGAATCGAATAGAATATTTTTGATTCGACTAGAATTCAAATGGAAAAAAAAACATTCGTGTACACAGTATTTTGTGTGTGTTTAAATAGTGTAATGTGACTTCACAATGTTTTTTTAAAAATCTAACCAGTGTGTAGGACAGAAGAGCCGCTTTTCCTCTGGTCTTCTGGTTAACATGTCAGACTCTTATCTAGTAGTCTCCTAGTTCGATTCCTCACTCCTCCACGAGGCCACCTGAGTGGCCTTGGGCTAGTCACAGCTCTCTTTCTGAGCTCTCCCAGGCCCACCTACCTCACAGGGTGCCTTTGGTGGGGAGAACAGAAGCTTTGTCAGCCGCTTTGAGTCCCCTTAAGTTGGTGAGAAAAGCGAGGTATAAAAGCCAAGTTCTCCTCTTCTTCACCAGAAGAGCCATATTTTCTGACAGGAGCAGAGGAAAAAGATCAAGCTGGGAAACTCTCCCATCTGCTCGCAGCAATGGCCCTACCTCATGTGTTTTGATGTATAAAGGCTGTTGTTATGTAGTGCTTTGCATTCATAAATATAATCCTGGGTTCCAGTCCACAGTCATCGGAAGTGCTTTGAAGGAAGGCCATCTCTGTAAGAAAAAGCTTGGCTCCAGCCCAAATATTTAGTCCCTCTTCTCTCTTCCAGTTACTCAGTAACATCTGCATAGTGCTTTAAAAATCTCCAAACTGTCTACATTTATCTTGTTCCATCAGTGTTGAACAGCTATTTTGCTATGGTTGGGGAAGTTGATTTTTTTCCCCCCCAGAATTATCTTTCCTGACAAACACTTTTTTCTAAAATGTATTTTAATTTTTTTTAAAAAAAGATTGCATGTTTTGTGAACTTGTTTATGTAAACTATACTTTGCTATGAATAATAATCCGTGACAAAAATGTGAATGACTGAAATTAAATAAAGCCCACAGATATGCTGTGAAATAGATTTTTAATATCAGATTCCTTGGCAGGTGTTTTTATGCCAAATAAAGTACCTTTGCATTTGGGAACTTTTGCCGTGGCTTGTTTTCTGCTTCCAGGAGGTTTGGTGGTGGAAGATGCAGCTTGATCTTCCATTAGGTGGGCTCTGGAGGCCATTCACGTGGTAGTGGGTTCTGTACTTTTCCCATCCAATGGATGGGAAGCCAAGTGCAGAAAAGCCCCTTATAGACGCCCAAAGCATTTGAAACTTAGTCGGTCCTTTATTAGGTTCTGGTTAAGTGTGAACGGTCACCATTATGGCAGTGATCACTTTGCCATCGGTGTAGACGTGCGGCACTGTTGCCAGGACGGCCAGATGACCCTTGCACTGCTGGCCATGTGCTCCCCTTATACCTCTTCCATCTGAAAAAGATTAGTATGATATTGTAACCTGCCCTGAGACCTTTGGGTATAGGGTGGGATAGATATACAAACAAACAAACAAATTTACCTCATCGTGTCCACCCGGTGACCATCCACACCTCTGCTGGACGGTTTCAGGTTAGGAACACTGAAAGAAAACAGCTTATCCCTTCTTTTTGGCTGTGGTCACTCTAACAGTTTAATCCAGCTTCAGTCCGCTTTCAGAGTGAGAGAATACACCAGTAAAGTGACAAGTGTCAAGTAACTCAGAAAATTCACCTTTGGGATAGATCGTGGAAAGAAAATGACTGGTCACTTTGCTGATGTATTTTCTCGTTCTGAAAGTGGACTGAAGCTGGATTAAACCGTAGGTGTGGCCACAGCCTTTGCTGATGTGTTCTCTCACTCTGAAAGTGGATTGAAGCTGGAATAGGTGTGACCGCAGCCTGGGTCACTACAGTAAGAAGCAGTCAACAGTTTTGGGGAAAGGCAAGGTATAAATATTTTAAATAAGGGAACTGGCATTGTGCCTATATAGACCTGGTGGTTCAGTCAGTAAGGCATCCAGCAGAGGTCATTTTGCCAACAAACCCAGCCGCCAAATCGCGGTGGAACTCAATTTCTCCAAGAGCAAAGATCTCAGACCGATACATAAATTGAGTGAGCCACGCATACTGCCGCTGACCTTGACAAGGAACCAAAATAAACCAGTTATCAACAACACAAAGCAATTGGAAGTTGCAGCTTGGCTTGCTGCCTCCTTCCTTCCCAGAATGAATGAACTCAGTAGGGAATTTGCAAGCAAAATACAAAAAACAAAACAAAAAGTGGATCCGAAGCTCTTTATAAGGAGTGGAAGAAAACAGGGTTCATATATTTGTGAGTTTGGATAAGATCAACATGTGCTGAACAGAAAATAGACATTGGTATGCTCTCAGAGGCCAGGTGGATTGACTTCATGTAAGGATTTCTCCTACTCTGCTAAGAAACAGTTTTGCTCAGCGGTGGGTTTTCCTGTAGAGAACATGGGTGGGCTTTCCCAGTTCCGTGTGACCGGCCAGATTTATTTCGGGATTTGTGTCACTTATGCTGCATCCGTGGCAAAGTCTCCAAGGACACTTGGGAGCAATCGCGATTTCAGTGTGAGACCAGAGCCCCAACGGGGTACCAGCCGCGTCAAACAGAGGCCCTTTTCACACTTGATTGATTGTCCTTCAAAATTGCGAAGTATGACTGTAGCCCATATGAAAAAGACAGAGGTTGCTGCTCCTTCAATAACTGCAGAGGAAAGAAGAGTTGGCTTCCCAGCCCCTCTTTTCCAATAAGATCTCCAGTTTCATCTGCTCTCTATTCTCAACACCCCTCCATCACCCCAGGAATTTGACAGCTTCCTAGGGTCTGGCTACACCTATGTTTTTATCCAATTTTGATCTACCTCCTGAGGGAAGACCTCACCAGAATGACTAGCCATCTTCTTTCTGTGTCAGCTAATTAAATGGCAAATGTCATAGGTGAGATAACGTGAAAGGAAAACTGTTTTCCATTCTGCTGCTGTTCTTCATTCTCTCACTCTGAAAGCGGACTGAAGCTGGATCAAACCTTAAATGTTGCCAAGGGTGTTTCTGCATTATGCCGTCGAAAAGCGGATCTAATAGATCCACTTTTCGGCAGTCTGTCCTCCCAAAGATCTGTCACTATCTGCACACACACGGGGAGGACAGATTCCGGAGGACAGCCCCACCCCCACCCGGAGCCACAGGACTGGAGCATGGAGCTGCTAGTCACTGCACGTTTCCGGCAGCGACCGGCGCGCAAGACAAGGGCTTTGGAAGCAGGCAGTCCTGCTTCCACCCTTCCCAAAATGGTGGGTGCCGAGAATGCGGCTCTTCCCCTGACAGGAAGGGAAAGACAACAATCCAGATGGATGGGTTGTCCTTGGTAAGAGCTCTACAATAGTACCAGGCAGGCTGTGTTCACACCCAAGTTTTAATCCAGTTTGAGTCCATTTTCAGAGTGAGAGAACACATCAGCAAAGTGACTGATCATTTCCTTTTCACTTTATCTAAACCAAAGGTGCATTTTCTGAGTTAGATAATGCCAAAAGAAAACAGCTGGTTTTACTTTTCTGATGTGTTCTCTCAGTCTGAAAGTGGGCCGAAGCCGCATTAAAACAGGTGTGCACAGGGGGTGAACGTGACTTGAAAGTAGAAATTGAGCTGAAAAAGCGCAGATTCAAGGACAACCAAAGGAATTCCTTTTTCCTTGCAAGGCAAATCATGGTACTCCACAAGATGAGGTAGCAGGTACCGGTTGAAGTTCCTTTGAAAATAATATGTGAGGATACAGTGATGGATGGTTAATTACAAGAACAGACTTCCTTTCTTGTTAGCGTCAGTTGCTTCAAATGGCCAGCAGGGGGGGGACTATTACATTCATCTTTTCCTCCCAGGCTTCCCTGGTGGGTTTGACTTGGTAATGTAGAAAAGGGTGAATTAGACAAGAACTGGTGCTACCATCTCTAGATCAGTGGGTCTCCACCTTCCTAATGCCGCAACCCTTTAATACAGTTCCTCATGCAGTGATGACCCCCAACCTAACCCTAACCCCCACCCATAAAATTATTTTCGTTGCTACTTCATAACTGTATTTTTGCTACTGTTATGAATTGTAACGTAAATATCTGATATGCAGGATGTATTTTCATTGTTACAAATTGAACATAATTATAGCATCGTATTCACCTCAACCACAGCTGAATATAAAAGTGTTGTTTTAGCTCCAGTACTGCTGCCTTCTACACAGTATCTGCTCTCCACTGTATTTGTATGGGGTGTATGTGATGGGGTTGGCGTGATGATGTGCATGTGGGTGGACCCACCTGGAGATGGCCAGAGGAGCGGTGTCTCGGTTCCTAGGTGTTTCCCAATGGTCTTAGATGACCCCTGTGAAAGAGGAGATTGACCCCTTCTGGTGATCCCCCCGCCTTCAGTAGCTAGGCGGGTGGGCACCCGGGAGAGGGCCTTCTCTGTGGTGGCCCCCAGGCTGTGGAATGTTCTCCCTTCTTTGCCCCTATTTAGGAAGGCGGTCAAAACGTTCCTCTTTACGCAGGCCTTTGGTTGAATGTTTCCCCACACTTCCCCCCACTGAAAACCACTGCTGTTTTAATTATTCTTGTATTTTTAAAGCTGTATTTTAAAGCTGTTTTGATATAGTTCTTATATGTCTGCTTTTAAATGCAGTGAGCCACCCGGAGACCCTTGGGTATGGGGCGGCATATAAATCTAAATCTAAATAAATAAATATAAATAAAGGGGTCGCGACCCACAGGTTGGGAACCACTGCTCTAGACACTCTGGGTTGCTGTTTCCTTGATACGTGTGAGCACAGCTTTAGAGTGCCTTCAGACACAACTAAAGCTCCGAATTCCCAGCACAGCAACATCCCATCATCCAGACAGGTGAGGAAAAGTGCGAACAAAGAAACTGCTAATTAAACAGCAGCTTTTTATATTGCCCTTTCCCTGCTGCTGCTGTGTGCCATTGCTGACTGACTGTCATGTCACCAATCATGTGACTGGCAGTACTTTCCCTGGTGTCTGGAGGCACCATTAGTCAAAAGGGTGCAGTCAAGACACGTGGAGGCTGCGCTCTTAAATTAACCATTCGATTAGGAAATACATTTAGACAGCAAAGACTTAACCCTAGCCAGATAAGCAAGAAAGTCGGAAGAGAGCAACATGTTAATAAGGGTGGGCACAAATGGTTTTTTTTTGCATTCGAATTTGAGTTAAATCGAATGTCAAAACATTCAATTCGATTCAAATGCTTGAAATCTGAATGCAACAAAAACCGATTCGAATCTGATACATTCGAATCTGTTCATTCGAATGTTAGATTTGAATCTGAAGATACGAATGTTGACATTTGTATGTGTTATACATATCTGTATGCATTTTGTATGCAACCCGTTTTATCCTGTATGCATCTTGTTTTTGTTCCGTAGGATGAGTGCAAATGCATGCAGATACATATGATATTCATGCAGATACATATGTACCGTATTTTCCGGTGTATAAGACAACCGGGCATATAAGACGACCCCGAACTTTTCCAGTAAAAATATAGAGTCTCACCGTATAAGAAGACGACCCTCGGCGTATAAGACGACCCCCAACTTTTGAGAAGATTTTCCTGGGTTAAAAAGCAGTCCTATACGCCAGAAAATACAGTAATTCGTATGTATCTGTGCATTTGAATAATTCGAACAAATGTTTTGGAACATTCGAAATTCGTCCAACTGTCTAAATTTGAATGTGAAGACATTCGATTCGAATTCAGATGTCCACATCCAAACGAATTCAATTGGATTTCGAATGTTTGGAATATTCATGCGCATGTTAATGTCTTCTTGAGAAGAAGGATGAAGTTGTTTGGGAAGAAGGAGGCATAGAAGGGAGACGACCCAGATGCTGTCCGTTCTTCTAATGCTGTTAGTTGTCATTTGGGATGCCAAATGTGGACTCATCCCGCTCAGTCTGTTGATGGCAGCTTATCAATCAGCCTCACTGTGAAAGGGACCAGAGTGCAAGGCAATGTGTCCTGTAATAAGGCTTTCTTCGCCATCAGCAGTTCAGCTGGCGTTCCAAAACTGATTGAGCTCGTGCTCATCTCCTGAAAGGTCATTCTCCTTCTTTTGTCACTCATCTTTGACTTCAAGACCCATTTCCCCTGGAATGATCCCTTCAAACCTCTAGAATTAATAAAAATGATCATATAACTGAAAAGGTCAGTCAGGTCTGTGAGGCATGCATTTCAAAGCACTTTAATGAAGCCACAGCTTGCCCGGAGCAGAAGATTGGGGATTAACTCTTTGCTCTTTTGAGGGCAGACCCAAAAAGCTGACAGACTCTTCTGCAGTCTACAAAGGGGAAATTTTATTCTTCTTCCCTCCCTCCTGCAATCATTGCACTCAAATAAAACCCGTTTCCTGCCAGGGATACAACATTTTTTGGCCTTGGTGGTTATAAGAAGGGGGCATGGGTGCCACTCACAAAGGAGCTGCTGTAGGACATGGATAACAGTATAAGGGTGTTTCCACACAGGCTGTTAAGACCCCATTAAGCACCCGATAAGGACCCACATGGCACACATCTGCAAGTTACCTTCCGCACAGCGGGACAGATTAGGGCCACTTCAAGGACGGCGCTTCCGCACGGGCTCACACGAGATCCATCTCTAATGGGGTCTAGAGGCTGCTGAAACCGGTTTTCGGAAAGACCTGAAAAATTAGGTCTTCAAACCGTTCCTGCCTGCAAATTTTGGATCAAAGGACAACACTTCCGCGTAGGGACAGGAGAGGGAATGTGTGTGGGCAGGACTGGAAGTCGCCATGTTGAGCACAGCCGGGCAGCCACAGGATCTCAGGCACGCTGTTGATTGGTGGGCAGTCTGTCCTTGACACGGCCACACATGGTGGAAATGAGGAGTGACTGATGGCTGAGTGCTCCAATCATGCGGCACATTGGGTGGCAGGGCCACAGAGGCCTGATCCTTCTGGATATCAGTGTTCTGGTGTCCACACAGCAAAACACATTATGCGTTCCTTGCTATCCGTACTCCCCACACGAGTGCAGATGCATTAGGATCTATCCCTATTTCAGACGGATCTTCCCAGGGATGGATTTCAGAAATCCAGATTTCCCTAATTCGGATTTCAAGCAGTAAGTGCAGAAACACCCTAAATATTAGATAGGAAAAAGCTTCTTGCTTCCCATCACGAGTCTTATCAAGGCTCCAACCACACCTAAGGGCAACAGGGTGGCCATATCTGAACAGTGACACCTAGCCTTTTCTCTGGGAGACTTGAAAATGGCCATATGCCCCGCCGAAATCTCAAACTGCCCTTTTGGGGTTGATGGCTACTATCCCATCTTTCCAATTTGTCCTCAAGACAGGTGTCCAAGACAGAATCTGGCCAGTCGGATGCTGGCCAGAGATTGTGTTAAATCTTGGGAATGTTGGTTTCTCACTCATCTTTGAAAAGTTAACTAAGACAACAAGGCCTAAAAGTGCAGAATTCTGAAGAGTTTTATTGGAATGATCTACTGAAAGGTCAGGTTTCCCAGAAACTTTACGGATAATGTTTGAAGTTCCTTGACGTGGGAACTGATATGTCACAACTGAAGTTAAAGGAGGACCTTAAAAAAGAGGTTAAAGAAATTAAGAGAAATACTAGAGTGATGTTTGAAGAGGTAAAGCAAAACCAAGATAAAATGGAAAAACAGGGGAATAAAATTGAGATTTCCAATAAAGAGATGGAAAATATTTTGATAATGTGATACTACTAGAGTAGATGGGGAAAGAATTATGTTGGAGATTCAAGGCAATTTTGGAAGAACCTGAAGAAGATATTAGAGAAAGGATTACACAGGGCTTCCTTCACTTACCTAACATCTTGAACAAGCGGCCACAATGTCTTCTTCAGGGCCTTTTCAGTACACATGTTAATGTGCACCAAGGAAGCCCCAACCACTCCTGGTATGCTTCATCTGCAACAAATAGAGCACAATCCAAATCAGGAGGTCCTGATTACCAGTTGACCTGATTAAACTTGTGAGGGTGATCTGGAACATGGAGGTGTGTAGAAGGCACAACTCCATTTTCTGAACTACTGGAAGACCCATTTTGGCAGTGCACCAAAGCATGCCACCAAAATGGGGGCCCAAAGGCTCTGAGGCTAATAATTTTAATTCCTAGTTGTTTGTAGGGATGTGCACAGATTTTTTTTGACATTCTATTCGAATCAAATTGAATACCTGAAAATCCAATTCAATTCGAATCTTTTAAATTTGAATTTCTATTCTGGTCTTGATGGACTTATATGTATAAAGGATGCATTAAGCATTACCCAACATGGAAGACTGGCTAGAGAAACTGATAATTACCAAAAGAAGTGACACAGAAGTGTAATATGTAGGGGGAGGAACAAAAATAGACACACATTTAATTTCTTTCTTTTTTCTTTCTTTCTTTATATTTTATTGCAGCCAGTTTGGTCTAGTGGTTAGGGAGCTGGACTCTTATCTAGGAATACTGGGTTTGATTCCGCCCTCCCCATGAAGCCAGCTGGGTGACCTTGGGCTAGTCACAGCTCTCTTTTGAGCTCTCACAGCCCCACCTACCTCACAGGGTGGGGAGAACAGAAGGTTTGTCAGCCACTTTGAGTCCCCCTCAAAGCGGGGTAGAAAAGCCAACTCTTCTTCTTCTTCTCCTAATATATCTTCCATCAATCATCATCATCGTTCCATTAAACTGCATCCACAATGCAGAATTTCGTTTTGCAAAGGCGTTGTCATCATAGCTGTAATGATACCAAAGCTGCGTTCACCCAGAGCAACGAAGGCAGCTCAAAAGCATCTTAAAGATGGGAGTGTGTTTCATGTCCACCTTGTCTAGCCTGGAACGTTTGGGCCGTAATTATGCAATGGGCACAAAATGGTCACCGAAGTCAGCCATTTCCTGTCTGATGCTTAATGCTGCCAGGTAGAAAATGGAACAAATAAGTTGCACCTGCCACCACCGTTCCTCTAGATGGCAGCAAGAGGAGCACCTGTGGTTCAGAGGTGCTCTTGGTGTGCTATGCAAGGGTTTATCAGCAGGCAGCTCCAAGGATAGTTTTATTGTTCCCAGGATTCAATGGGGCTAGCAACAAGCAGTTGCCATGCCCCAGAGATCATTACCAGGTGGCCTGTTTTGTTTCTCTGGATGCAACCTAAGCTTGCAACTATAGAGGATTATTATATTACTGGAAGAGGAAGCTGCTTTAGTATGCTGCTACACTAAGTGAAAGAAACACATTTGCACAAGTCTTTCTCCTCTTATGTTACATTTAGGCTGCGTTCACACCTAAGTTTTAATCCAGCTTCAATCCACTTTGAGAATGAGAGAAGGCATCAGCAACATAACAAGCTGGCTTCTTTCAGAATCGTCTAACTCAGAAGATCCACCTCAGAGTTAAATAACGAAGGAAGAAAACAACTGTTCACTATGCTGACGTGCTCTTCCATTCTGAAGATAGGCTGCGGCTGGATTAATTTTTTTAAAATACATTTTTAAATATTCATTTTTTCCCATAATTGTGCCATTACATACAAGTAAACATTTCAAATAAACCATATAGAACCATGTATCCATTTATCCCTCAAAGCTGGATTAAATTTTAGGTGTGAACCCAGCCCTAGTGAGGCAGTTTGGTCTAGACTCTAGTGGCTTGGGAGCTGGACTCTTATCTGGGAATACCGGGTTTGATTCCGCCTACCCCCAGGAAGCCAGTTAGGTGAACTTGGGCTAGTCACAGCTCTCTTCTGGCCTCTCACAGCCCCACCTGCCTCACAGGGTGTTCTATTGTGGGGAGAAGAACAGAAGCTTTGTCAGCTGCTTTGAGCCCCGTTAAATGGGTGAGAAAAGTGTGTAGAAAAGCCAACTCTTCTTCTTCTTAACCTAACTGCAGTTCAGCGTACCCATTTCCTTGAGGTGCCACAGCTAAATTGAGCAATGGTTTTAAAAGCAGAGGATTCTTGAACGAAAACATGCATTCACATGAAAAGGAAGCACGTCTGAGAGGAAGCATTGCGCGCACGCGCCATTCCTCTTTTTTCTGTCCATCCCAACAACAATATTTACTCAACTAGATAAAAAGCCAGAATGTAAGTTGAATTTATTACCTTAAGTGACGCGAAAGGATTCGTTGCTTAGCAACTTTACATCTCCCTGTGTGTGCAGGAGTGTGTCTGTGTGCAAAATCTAGAATAGTTCTGAGAACAGAGCGGAGTGGCCAGTGTCATGGGTTGCTTCTCACCCGGGAAGCTGCTCGGAGAACAAACAATTTTGCACAGGTGATCGATAGAGCAAAATCACAACCACAGGTGCCTGCTTTGAGCTTGGCAAAACGCACCTCACCAGCGGACATGTTGCGTGCTCATTAGCAAACCTATAAATGAGGGATCTGAAAAGCTAGGATTAGTCTGAGAGGGCTTAAGGGAGGGAGGGAAACCACACTTTGAGCTACTTAAAGGAAGCAACCCACTTTAATGGTCTTATTCCAGTGGAGAAGCTTTCTGATTTGGTCTCTTTGATGTTTCAACTGGAAATCCAAGCTTTGAAAATCAAGAAGCGATGGAGGAAAACGAAGGAAATGGAGCTCTCACAAGAAGCCTTCTCCACGGCCCCTGGCACAAGGTGGGGAATATATACTTTTATATTTTGATGAATTCTGCAACAGCAGCTGTCCTGGAAGTGGATAGGTGAGAGGAACAAAATTAGGAAGGAAAAATGAAAGGAGGGAATGCAAAATGTTTCATTGACTTTGAGAGAGCTGGAAAAGAATTTGTAATTTATTTTTGGTTTTTCAATTAAACTATGATGATTAATTATCCACTTGGGCTTTGCAGCCAAATGTAATGGCTTTGTCTGATGCATCTGAGCGTACTATACGCGGCCCCTGCAATAGCAACAACAAAAGAGTTAGAGTAATTAAATTTCAGAACACCATGAAACTTGAAAGGTGTTGAAACTGCCTTGTACACACAGTTGTTTTCACTTTGGAGGCGGTGCCGTTTCCAAAGAAGGACCAGGATCCTTGAAACAGATTACTTTAGAACTTAATAGGAAAGTTCTGTACCTTTCACTTGGATCCCTTCCCAAACTCTCTTTGCTCCATAGGAACTCTAGGTGTTGCTGCATTGTATTTAGCAGCTAAGTTCTCTTAAGAACTTTGGTCTAGTGGTCTAGTGGGTGAGCCAGTTTGGTCTAGTGTTTAAGGAGCTGGACTCTTATCTGGGAATACTGGGTTCAATTCCGCCTTCCCCCATGAAGCCAGCTGGGTGATCTTGGGCTAGTCACAGCTCTCCTCTGAGCTCTCACAGCCCTACCTACCTCACAGGGTGTCTGGTGTGGGGAGAAGAATAGAAAAGCTTTGTCAGTCACTTTGAATCCCCTTAAATGGGTGAGAAAAGTGGGGTAGAAAAGCCAACTCTTCTTCTTCTTCTTAAGAAGCCGTCAGCCTTCATGTTTCGCTTGCTCTGAAGGAACATGGAGCCAATGTTAGGAAAGGGGTAGGAGCCTGAAATCAAACCTATGAGGGAGATACTTTCTGCGTGGTTTTTCCATGCCCCAATCCATCCTGTTCTATTTTGGGCTATTATTGTTACCTTGGCACAGAATGTTTTGTGTCCTGGATTGTCCTGGATAAAGCCTCGGAGGAGGGAATAGAACAGATTAAATAGAAAAATTGTCTCAAAACAAAACAAAGGCTGTGATGTCAGAATGTGTAGATCGCTTTTTGGCTTGAAAAACATTTATTTTTTATTTTTAACTGAAACATCGATATGATACCCCCTCCCAAAATAAATACCACCATGGCAACAGTTCAGCATATGACTTATCTTGCAAGCTGTTTGCGGTTTTTTAAAATCAGATGTTGGCTGAACAAACCAGCTCACATTGCTGGATCAGGTGTTTCAATTTTGTGAGGTCTTTTTTCTTTTCCTCTTTGAAAATTCCCTTGTAGTAATACTGGCTGAGATGAAAACAACAACAAAAATGCTAAAAGAGATCAATAGTCTTGGGTTTTTGATTGCTTTTGGTTGCAGATTCTTTGGCCTTACGTTTCTGTCCCATCTTTGGACACTCCTGTATTGGGCCTTATTCTGGATAATATCCTAGAAGAGGGCCCACCATCCACATTCTGTTGTAAACTATAGTATGGGGCATGCTCTAGTCTGCACTAGCATGCTGATGGCAGGTCTCTTCTCTGGCCCCCTGATTCAGAGATATGCATGGGTACTTGAACTCGAATAGAATGTCTACCAGTTCAAATTTAAACATTCAAACCAATTTCGAATGTTCCAAAACATTTGTTTGAATGATTCGAAACATTTGAATGTACAGATACGAATGTACACATATTTATGTACACATATGTATCTGTATACATCTCATACATATCTGTATGGAGCAAAAGCAGAAGGGGAGGGGAGGGGGAGCTGGGGTTCCCACCCTTGGCCACATCATCATGGGATCAAACCCAATCGGGAGAAAGGGGTGGGCACCCTGGCTGGCAAAGGCCGGGGAGGAAAAGATCTGCTTTCCCCAATGCGTTTTTGAAGCGTTTCTGTGGGAACAGCAGAATCGGGGATGGACAGCGATTTAAAGTCAATGAAGTGGGATCACCCAGAGTGTCCGTTTGCACTGGGTTTTGTCATAGCGTTTTAAAAAGCGTTTTAAAAAGCTCAGGTGGGAACACAGCCTATCTATTTTATTTGTGGACTTTCCACCCTCCATGTGGACCTTTCTGAATGAAAAGTCCAAAAATAAAGCAGGATAGAAATGAAAAGGTGTGAGCTGTCAAGCCTGAATATGGCCTGAAGAAGGTTTTACAGTGGAGGTGTGACTATAGCCCAAGTGTCTCAAATGTTAAATAACTTTTTAATAAGAACGGTCCCTCAGGTTTGCAAGACTGACCATTGTCTCTCCCTGTGTGAAGCTGCGTAAAAACTGGAAGGCTTTGCATTTCCAAAGCAGTCATAATCACCGCCTTTGCTTTGGTTTTTGGAGAGGTATCAGTCCCTGGGCTCAGTTATTTCTGCTGGATTCCTTTCTGAGTTTGGTTGTGTTTCTAATCTAAGCTGATGGCTTCTCGTGACCTTGTCCTTGGTTCACCTTTCGATATAGTGGTGATTCTGACAGCTAGCTTAAAAAAAGGAGCCGGCTGAAGTTGGGGGGGGGGGTGAGGGCTGTGAAACAAATCCTTCCCCGAAGTATTTCCTATGTGTAAGAAAATTGACAAGCTGCCAATCTGGACAGGGTGAAGTGTTTATATTAATCTCATCCTGTTACATGAGTTAAAAAGATTAAAAGATTTCAAGAGCCGGGCACATGATCTTGAGAGGTTCTTTCCTGCTACCTTTTTCTTTTTTGAAAAAAAAAAAAAAGATTTACCGTTGAGCGAAATGCTGACAGAAATGGTTGATTATACAGTGAAAGGGAAATAAAGGAGCTGACTGTGTACACCGATGCATAACCGTATCAGCTGAAATAATGCATCTCTGTGTGCATTATATAGGCTGCTCTTTTCTGAATAAGGTATTAGAACAAACTGAGAAGTCTGGTCACATTTGCAGGAACTTTGTGAATCCCCTTGTATGTAATGTTTTCACTGTGGATTCCTCAGCACCCCGCCCCTGTGGTTGGCGGTCTCCACAGCATGAGGAACTGCATTAAGGGGTCGCGGCATTAGGAAGGTTGAGCACCACTGTATTAGAAACTGTTTTATCGCTTCTTGGGTGACCACGTTATCCTTCCATATGCAGTATAAAGAGGCCACAATCTAGGCCAGGGCAACGCAGAGGCAGAGGGTGCCACCAGACAGGACATTAAAAATGCAGATTTATTTTTGCTTCGTAGTAAAGACCTTCTGCAGGGAGCACGGGTTGTCCCTATGCTTCTGTCCACACGCTCAGCCTCTCCCTCTCTGGTAGACCTGCTTGTTTTGAGTGAAGGTGAGCTCTCACAAGTTCTCACACAGTTTGCCCAGACACCAGAGAAAATGCAGAGGAATAGAATACTCCGCAGCAAATGTTCACTTAAGTAGCATTTTTTTACTCTGGAGTTTCTGGCTTTAATGCGCAGGTTACTGTGGAGTGTCGTACAATCTGCCTGTTAGGTTGCAAGCTGCTCTACAGTACTTGTGTTTTCATCCTGTCTGGATGCAGTCCAGCTGTGAATCAGGTAGGGATATGCATGAAAACATTCAGATGTTCAATTTGCCGTTGAAGTGAAAACCCATTAGTTCATTTCATTGTCGGATTGTTTAGCTCAGTCGTCCTACCACCTTCAGTAGTGGGCACCTGGGAAAGAGCCTTTTTGGTGATGGCCCCCAGAATAGGGAATAATCTCCCCCTCGAGGTGCGTCATGTCCCTTCCTTACATATATTTCAGAAAGAGGCTAAACGCACCTCTTTACCCTGACCTTTGGCTGAGATGATTATATTTCCCCTCCCAGTACAGATACCATCATTCTAAACATGTTGTGTATTATTCTAGATTTGTTGAATTTTTAAAGGGTTTTTTAATGTATGTTTTGTTTTCAATCTGTTGTTACCCATACAGAGACCTTTGGGTATGGGACAGGATAGAAGTGTAAATAAATACAATCTTTTTTACTTTATGTTTTTGCATTTGTCTTTGCAAAGAAAAGTGCCATTTTTTTCCATTGAAAGAGAGCTCTTTTCATGATCAAAAGCACAGTGAAACATGAATGGATTGGGCAGCAGAAGAAAGCCTTCCTAGCCACTGCCTTCTGGAACAGCTGTAAAAATCTAAACTTTTCGATGTAGGATGACTTATTGTCCTAATTTAAAGTTACATATGTTTGCAGGGATGTGTGGAGACCGAAAGCTCTAGTTTCTCCTTCTGCCGCCCCCTCCTCATCCACCGAAAGGCTGAGCTATGTGTCCTGCAACAGGCGTAAGGGATCAGCCCTGCTGGCTAAAACTAGTATAAGCAGAACTGATTTTTGTAAATACTGAAGGAACATGGAGATTGTTTAAGATACGGAGGTTCATGATTAACTCAATGAAGCATAGGATACTGAAAGAATGACACACAAAAGCAAGAGTTATTTCTACAGTTTGCTGAAGCATTAACACTCAAGAGCTAAACTCTTGTGTCAAAAATGGCTTTTCAGACCACAATCCTTTTGGAAACTCCCACCACCTCCATGCTCTATATTGCATCTCTAGACCGAAACGATGCATTAAAAACAAAGGGCACCTTGAAAGTGAATGAAGGGCGGATTTTCAGGGTCAGAGCTTCGTATGCCCATGTTAAAACCACATCTCTACCACTTTTTAGGCGGGAAAACATTGGGGCATGACAAAATACCCTTTCCTTAAAAATCTGCATAGGCATGCACACACAGGACAGAGTTAGAATCGCCATTCTGTCCAGAAAGCTAAGTCTGATGCTAAAAAGCACTACTGATGAAAATCCTACTGTTTGGGCTGACTTTTCCAGCAATAGGTTTAAATGCTTTTCCAGCACTGGTTTTTAAGGCTTTTTAGGGACAAAAAAGCAGGACTATGATGGGGTTGCCTCCCATACATCTGGTGACCCCACCATAGGAGTGCAGTAATGGTGCTACTTTCATCCTATCTGAAGGCACCCTATGTCCAGGTTCCCACTAGGGAGTTTAATCCAGTTTTAAATCAGTTTTTTTATAAAAAAAAAAATCAGCAGCGAGGTCTTTTTGCATTCCCACTGCTGGCTTATAAAGTGGACTCACTCTCCATTCTTTAGTGCCCGACGGGACAAACCCCTCCCCTCTCTCCTTCCCACAGCAGAATCAGCAATTGGATACTGCCATACCCTGACTTCATTGGGGTGGGCAATTCAAACCCCAACCTCTATATAAACCTGCTCCCAGAGATCATGGAGTCCTTTTGTTCTCCGCTTGCCCCCTCCCACCCCCCACCATAGTACAGTTTATTTCTTTTAATGGTGTTTTGAGCTAGACTAATAGATGCGAGCAGCGTGAAATAGGAGTGAGGCAAAAGGGGGAGCAGGCAGGCTTTTACACAAGAGCCGGCAGCTTTGTGTTTCCCATGGTCTCTTTGTAAAATCAGATACTTCAATTCCTGATACATCATTACATCTCACGATACATGTATCACTTGTTAGCTACTGCAGGCTCTTTATTCTTCGCCTCCTTTTCAGCCATAATGGAAGACAGCCTGGGAAGAGGGGGCTAGGCTAGGGCAGAGGAAATCACAGCTTCTGACTGGACGAGGGGAAACTGAAAACGCCCCTAAAGCATGGTTCCCTCCCCCCAAACCCCACATGCGTTCCCATTTGTTAAATGAACTGGAGTATTCCTAAATCCAGCAGTGAGATTTCTTTTGATCCGAATATAGATAATCCGTGTTTTGGGACCCTTAATCCTCAAACTGTGGATTCTTTTAAAACTTTGGGAACGGTGAATGCTCTAAGTTCTTTAAGGGTGCTTTCCGACTAGCACTAAGTACCCATTGAAGGACCCATTAGGCTCAGAGCAGGATGACCCATTTCCATTACAGACCCCATTAGAGCCATATTTGTTTCCACTACAGCTAGAGAAATCCAGATCATATGGGTCCTTCAGGACCTAGAATCTGGATTTCCTGGGGTCTACAATGGGGTCTTCAGCCGTCAAATCCGGATTATAGGGAGCCTGTTTCCACTACAATTGGGCAATGGGGTCTAGGGGAGGCTCAGGGGGCACCCATGGGGGGGTCCCCCAAACTCAAAACTTCAGAGTCCCTCCGAAGCTGGCTCTGAAGTCCCTCCAAAGTTGCCTTTGGAGATTAGCAAAGGCTCCGAAGAGAACCCCTTCCGAGAGCAATGCTGTTGTCAAAGGCTCCGGAGGATCTTTGAAGTTAGCGGCAGATCACTTGGGAGATTCTACAGAGCTGCTCCGGAGGATCTTTGAAGATTCTCCGGAGCGTCTACGGAGATTGCACCCCCTGTCCCCCAAAACACCTGGTGTGACAGACAGACTCCTCATGGGTAGACCCGGATTTGCACATGGGTGCTCCGGCATTTCCACAGCAGGCAGGCTAGCACCCATTGCTGCTGGGTGCTAGACCACCCGTGGAAACACATTGGGTACTTCCCTTAATCATAGAATCATAGAATCATAGAATGGTAGAGTTGGAGGGGACCTCCTGGGTCATCGAGTCCAACCCTCTGCTCAAGGCAGGATCTCCTAAACCATCTACTGATCTACTAGTTCCGGATTAAGGGAAGTACCCATTCCTTAAATCCGGATCATCTTCGATCCAGATTAAAGGAGCTCAGTGGAAAAACACCCTAAATCTTGAATGGGAATGCACCCAGCATCTCTTAACAGATGGTTAAGAAATAAGTTAGCCCTTGGTGGCCCTGGGTGAGCCCAGCCCAGAATAACCTGCTCTGTGCACAGCAGCTCAAGGCCTCCCAATCTTCATCTGACCTGTTCGCCATTAAAGTATGTTGCGTTTTGTCCTTTGATTGCCTTTAAATTTCGCACCTCACTGTGTCGGTCACTTGTCCTTCCCCCTTTGGCCCTTCCTCACGGCAGTGCCTCCTTCTGGAGTGATGCCAAAGTCCTTCCCAGATCCTCTTATCAAGGCTTTCCATCTTTTCTCCCTGCTTGCTTTTTAATTTGAACCTACTCATGCAACTTCATGGAGCAAATCTTTCCAGAATTTGCAGCCTCTGCTGCTGTTTTTCAGATACCTTGAGCTGGGCTTTGAACACACTGTTCAACCACAGTGTAGAATTCTCAGAAGAATTGTGGAGCAATTCCACACTGGCCGGTACATTGGACCAGCAAATGTCCTAGCAGCCTCCTATGTCCATTGTGGTTTAGTTTAAGGGTCACTGCTGACAGCATGCAGTCGGAATGGCTTTAAGAAAAAGAAGAAAAAGAAAAAGAAGAGTTGGTTAGGGAGCCGGACTCCTATCTGGGAATACCCAGTTTGATTCCGCCCTCCCCCTTGAAGCCAGCTGGGTGACCTTGGGCTAGTCACAGCTCTCTTCTGAGCAATCACAGCCCCACCTACCTCCCAGGGTATCTGAGGCGGGGAGAAGAACTGAAGGTTTGTCAGCCACTTTGGGTGAACAAAGCAGGGTAGAAAAGCCAATTCTTCTTGATGAGAAATAAAACTAAGCCAATCTTTCCACAGTAGTCGTTATAAATAGTCAAAATGCTGATGTTTGGATTACTTAGCTGGAATAGAAAGTCGGACATTCAGGTGACCCTGTTTTATACTGTTATACTGTTTTGGATTACTGGTTGGATTACTAGTTATCTGTTTGTTTATGAATTATCTTTGTCCCATTATATTTTGCTTTGTTTTAACTTTGCTAAATAAATAAATAATCGAAGGCGTATGTCCTGAGGAAAGAGCGACACCTTTGGCCAGTAGTGCACGATTAGTGAACTTCTGCTGACGAGCAACTGCACTTTGAGGAGGCCGTTACAGCCTCCAGGTGTGCCCTGCTTTCCCAGAAGGTCACTAATTGTTGGTTAGTTGTGGAGCACAACATGTGCTCCACCCCTTCAACAATGTTGACCAATGCCTTACCTGGAGCCTCCGGGTAGTGGCCATCCACACCTCTTCTAGTGCTCTGGGATTGTTTAAAGTACCGCGCAAGCATGCCGGCAGTTCAGATGACCATAGATGCACGGATGCACATGCACAGAGTGTCAGCATCATTAGGCGGCTCCCGGATTGGTCACAGGTGAGTGACCGATTGTGTAGGGCTTAGTCTATTAGTGACTAGTGTTTGCAAATGCAAGGTCTAGTCAGGACTGATTAATTGTGCTTCTTTCCCGTCCATCAGATGGGATGGGAAGGGCAAAAACATCCCTTGATTTTAAAATCTTTATTGTGCCCTAGCTGTCATTATTGTAATTTTTTGCAAAACTGCACATTTCCAAGGAACTTTTGCTGTTTCACCTCTGCGTGGAACTGTCCTTAAGGAAAGTGGATTGGCCCGTAGATTTTGCTCTTTTACGCTTGTTAACCCAGTCCCAGGGGATTGCATCCAGTTGCTGGAGCCATGACAACTGAAGGCCTGACTCAGAATACCAAAAAGTTTCAAGCTATCGCCACATCTCTGGAAATTCGGCAGCCTTGAGACAAGAACCGCTGCATTCCTTTGCCTTTCGGCACTTCCTAAGAGTCTGCAGTTCAGAATTTCATGTATTTGAAGGAAGATGTTAATCATCTCCTTGAAAATGTTCCCAGGGAGTTCTTAAAGACTGTATTCTGAATTAATATTGATATATGAGCAAAAGGAGGAGCTTTCTTTGCCTGAGGGGAGTGGGAAAGGCAAAGTAAGGTGGGAAATATCTTTATCTGTTCCCCAGCTGCACATCTGAAGCCAAGTGAGTCTCTTCTTTTTTCCTTTGTAAACCCCTCTAGGACCCCAGGGCAAAAAGAGATATAGAAGAGTAAATAAAGAAGTAAACAAACTGCCTTTTTCCTCTTATAAACTATGCTTGTTTGGTCCTGCAAAAATTAAACTTCAACTTATTAGTCAGGTGTATAGTTTACACCACTGGTGTGGGGAAGGCTTCCAGAACATTCAGATAAGCAGAGGTTTGGGATTTTGACACAAGGTGGATAGTCAGAGTAAGGAATTCCTTTGAGATGACCAAATGGATGTTGCTGGTGGTCAGAGTGTCGGACTCTTGCCTAGTCGTCTCCCGGTTCGATTCTGCACTCCTCCAAGCTACCCAGCTGTGCTGAATCATAGCCATGTAGTAGTAGTAGTAGTAGTAGAAGGAGGAGAAGGAGGAAGAGAAGAAGAATTGGCTTCAATGTTCTCACCCATTTAAGGGGATTCAAGCCAGCTGACAAACCTTCTCCCCACAACAGAACACCCTGTGGGGTGGGTGGGGCTGTGAGAGCTCAGAAGAGAGCTGTGACTAGCCCAATGTCACCCAGCTGGCTTTGTGGAGGAGTACGGACTCAAACCTGGTATTCCCAGATAAGAGTCTGGCTCCCTAACCACTAAACCAAACTGGTTCATATCTTCATGTCATACAAATTTCCCATAATTCCTGCTGGCTTTGTTGGGTGCAGTCGCCAGCCCTAAGGTAGACTTTCACTGTACCATATTTCCTAGCTGATTCCCTGGATTGATGCCCAAGTCTTGCTTCTTGGGGAAGCTGGAGTGGTTCTCCAGAGTAAGTGAGGTGTGCCATCTTTCTGTTGCAGTCGAACATGCTGCTTTGCTGCTAATTACCATCATTCATCCTGCCCCGTTCAAAGGGCCAGAAAGCCCTTATCATATACAATTGTCTTGGTTGCAGGCTGCGACAGACAATCACAGGAAGCAATTATGGTTGCATTGACAGTACTGTTCTGGTTTAATTGGGCATGGTTTCCCTTTTTGTGGTGTAAACTAATCTGAAAATTCTTTGCCAGCTTCTGAAAGTGGTAACTTGGAAGAAGCGTGCGGGAACATCTAGGTCACACTGACCTGAGGCCAATTCACACTTGGCCTCATAGTTTGCAGTGGGTGAACATCTGGGCAGGAGCATTTACAGGCTAGGAATGCCCCCTGCCTGCCCAGATGTTGGCCTATTGCAAACTAGTGGTGGGGCATGAAATCATGCCCCACGTGCAACCTAACCTTAATCAGTCATGACCGCAAACTTACCTGTGGTGTCCAGCAGTTAGCATTCTCAGAGCACCATCATCGCCATAGTGACAGCGAAGGCACAGGTGCGGTCACGCAGGGCACCACAATCAAAATGGCGTGCCCTGCCAGAGATCGGATGCTCATCCAGAGCGAGGTAAGTTTCCAGACACACAGGGGACTGGAGCATCCTGCAGCTTACCTGGAGCGTCCAGTGGCCATCTGTACCTCTTCCAGTGCTCTTTGGTCATCTGAGGTGCCATGCAAGCGCGCTGGCACATCAGATGAACGTAGGCGTGACTACGTGTCTGCAGAGTGTCAGCATAATCATGGTGATGGCACTGATGTACACGCCGTCGTGGAGAATGCCGCAGCCAAAATGGCGGCGCCCAGTGAGAACCAGTCCCGCAAGCAAATCAGGTGTGTATTTGATTGTGGTGGAAGGAATGGCCAAAGTTGACTAGCGCTCTAAGTGTGAGTGCTAGTCAATGTTGGTTAAGAAGAAGAGTTGGCTTTTCTACCCCACTTTTCTCACCCAATTAAGGGGACTCAAAGCGGCTGACAAACTTTCTGTTCTTCTCCCCACCACAGAGACCCAGTGAGGTAGGTGGGGCTGTGAGAGCTCAGAAAGAGAGCTGTGTGACTAACCCAAGGTCATCCAGCTGGCTTCATGGGGGGGGGCAGAATCACACCCAGTACTCCCAGATAAGCACCCCCAAATACCCAACAGAATTTGACTTGCCCTCAAGATCACAATAATATCACATTGCATTGCTGTCAGAGTGCTTCGAAATGAGAAGCAAGTAGGAGTGCAGACAAATATTCAAAGCTATTTGAAATTCGATCAAATCTGCCTGAATTTCAACATTCGAATTCGAATTGAATGTCCATAAATTCAAATTTAAAATTCGAACGATTTCAAATTTTGGATCTATTCATACGAATTATCCGGACATTCGCATGTGTACAGGTTTGTACATGCCGCGTACTTAAAGGTTCGCATTTTTCCCGCATCTGTACCCATTCGTACGGATCTGTATGAGACAAAAACGGGTTGCATATGGGAAAACTACAGGATGCATATAGACGTGTACAGAAGCACACAGGATGTAACGATACGTACGGGCACATACAAAGGTTGTCGACATTCGTAAGTGCAAATTTGAATAAAAATTTGAATGAATAGATTCAAATTTGGTTAAATTTGAATTTTAAAGATTTGAATCAAATCAAATTTTTGGGTATTTAATTCGAATTGAATCAGATCCTGAAAATGGCATTTGTGCATACCCCTGGGAGCGAGTAGGTTACCTCAAAGCAGTGCCCAGCTCTTCCTCAGTCGTAAGACTGAAGGTTGGAAGAAGATAAACTGCCTTCACTCTAGCATTTTCCCTCCCAGTAGAATATTAGGCAGCTTAGATCTGTGCTCTGTGGTTTTCTTGGAAATCTGTTGCAAGCAATGCTTCATGAGTTGCATAACCTGTTCGATTTTGGAAACATAATGAAAACAGTCATTTGACTTTTGCTGACAAAATAAGATTATTGTTCTACTAAGCTTCATTCTGGCACTAGAAAAACAGACAACAACGTGCGGACAGTTCTGCGCTCCAGTTGCCCTTATTTACTATGGATAAGCTCATTTTTCTGGATTTCTAATCTTTATAAATTGCAATGAATTTTTTTGTTTAGTTTTGTGTTGGAAGGTCTTTTGTCTTTGTTTCTTTTTACTGTTGTGGGTTTATGAAACGTTACAGGTATAGGCAAGGTACCAGTCTCTCTTTAGGGTGTGGGCTGTCCCTGTTGTATACTTTTTCTGAGCACTTCCCTGGTTAGAAAGCATGTCATTTGTGCCTAGGAGGGTTTTCCTGAATCCAGAAGTATTGAACAACTGTTGCCCAGTTTCCAGGATATTCTTTTTGGGCGTGTTTCAGGAGAAGGCGGTGGAAACTCAACTGCAGGCCTGCTTGGATGAAACGAATTATCTGGAGCCATTTCAATCTGGGTTCAAGCCTGGTTATGGCATTGAAATTGCCTTGACTGACCCGGTTAATAACCCAGGAGAGGGGCAGGAATAATTATATCTTGCTGTTTCTTCTTGATCGGGGATTTGCACGAATATTCATCACATTCAACATTTGTACGAATTCATTCAAATTCAGACATTTGAATTCTAATCAAACGTTGGCGCATTCAAAGACTGACATTTGAATGTGGATGCTTCTATACATTCATACAAAGCTTTGTTATGTTTGTGGACCTGAGGAAGTGGGAAAGCAGCTGCCTAGTCCACATCTGTAGTGGATCCAGAGAGGAGTCAAAGTGGATTCAAACTGAATTCAGGGCGTATTTGACGCATTCAGAGCAGATTCATAGGGGATACGAAGGCACAACCAGCAGCAGGGATTCGAACCGGATTCAAATAGCATTCAAAGAACATTTGTATCATGTTTGAATGCTACCACATCCAAAGGGGCTCTGCTTGAACGAATACAAATTTCCTCACATTCGAATCAATTTGAATCAAACATGAAAAAAGCATTTCTGCACATTCCTGCTTTTGAATCTGTGGTATTTTCATGGAAAGACTTCAGAGAAAGGGAGTAAGCAGAACTACATTGTAAAGATTTTGCCGGAGAGTTGTCTTTGGAGTTAGCCTCAAGGATCAGCCCTATCCCTTATACCAGCGGTTCTCAACCTGTGGGTCGCGACCCCTTTGGGGGTTGAACTGCTCTTTCGGAGGGGTTGCGATGAGTCTCTTGCCACCCCTCCCTCCCCCCTCCCAACTGCCCTGTCCCCATGGTTGGGGGTCACTTCACATAAGGAATTGCACTAAGGGGTCACGGCATTAGGAAGGTTGAGAACCGCTGCCTTATACTGTATAGCATCCACATGAAGCTTATGGAAGACGTCATCATGAGATTTGGAGTGAGTGATCATCAGTACAGAGATATGTAAACACATGTTTGTGACGGTGACAGTCCATTTCTTCTTCTTTTTGATATTTTATTTATTAAAAGCATTTTCAAACAGGCTAAAATAATTCTTATCGAATTATTACATTGCTTTAGTGTTTTCTATGTGACTTCCTCCGTTTTTCCAGACTCCTCTTCTTGTTATCCCTTGATTATTAGCTCCTCTTGAATATTTCTTGTTCCTTTTCAGCTTGCTGTTTGATTTTTAGCCCATCTGTCATCACCTCTAATTCTCGAACATAGTTCATAAAAGGGCTCCAGTCTTTCAAAAATTTGTCCATTGTTTTATCTTTTAGTAAGTTTCTCAGTTGGCCCATTTCGGCCAAGTCCATCAGTTTAATTAAGCATTCTTCTCCTGTAGGTATCTCTTCTTCCTCCCATTTCTGTGCATATAATAGTCTAGCTGCTGTCACCATATATAAGATCAAATAATTGTTACTATCCAAACTATTATCTACAATTCCCAACAAAAACAATTCTGGTTTAAACGTATTGTTTCTCTTTAAGATTTGTCTCGTCAGACTGTATATTAGTGCCCAGTACTTTCATGCTTTTTCACATGTCCACCACATATGGTAGAAGGTTCCCTCAACTTTTTAACAGTTCTAACATTTCGTAGACATATTTTGGTACATTTCCCCCAATTTATGAGGTGTTAGGTACCATCTATACATCGTCTTATACATATTTTCTTTCAATAACATGCAAGATGTGAATTTCATATCTTTTTAACCACAGTTTCTCCCATTGGTCCATTTGGATATTGTATCCAAAATGTCTTGCCTATGTAATCATACATTCTTTAACCTGTTCATGTTCCATTTCAATTTGAAGCAATACTTTGTACATGGGTGAGCTGATCTGTCATTAGATGGTATGTGTTTGAATGATAGTGGAAAAACAAACCCCACTTCATCTCCCATCACATTTCAAATTTCTCTCCCTCTCTTTGTTTATGAATCACCAAAGATATTAAATCCCGGTAGTCTCTGCTGAAATGTAAACATGCTAAGTGGATAAATCTGTACACTTAAAATCCATGAAATATTAAGATGTTTAGTTTTACCACCAAAGCACAAACTTGGTTTTGTTGTATACAGTATTTTGTCATGACCAAGAGCGGCATTGACTTGCAGAAATGGAAGTTGTGTAAAGATCTTTTCACTAATAGAACAGAGGACTTTCAAACCAAACCTATTTGCAGTAGACTCTCAATATTCGAAGACAGTCGAAATTGGATTGAATTTGTCTGAATTCCGGCATTCGAATTCAAATCAAATGTCCATAAATTCAAATTTAAACATTCAAATGAATTTTGAATTTTTGAATCTATTCGTTCGAATTATTCAGACATTCATGTGTGTACGGGTTCGTACATGATGCATACTTCTACGTATGCATCTTTCCTGCATCCATACTCATTTGTACGGATCTGTACAGGATGAAAACGGGTTGCATATGGGATAACTACGGGATGCGTACGGACATGTACGGATGCGCATGGATACGTACGAGATGGTAATGATGCATTTGGCACATGTTGTCGACATTTGTAAGTGCAAATTTGAATCAAAAGAGTTTAGCATTGTACAGTAATTCCCTTATTTTAAAAAGTTGAATAACCTGACTCTTTGCTTTCTGAAGTGAAGGACCTGAAGTCCTTTAAATTTAACCTTTCTGAGTTAATTGTTCTTTTGCTAGGGAAAATCCCACTTACTTTAATGTTTTGATTATCAATTGGTTATGTATGTTTGAATCTATTCATTCAAATTATTCAGGTTTGTCAGCCGTTTTGAGTCCCCTCAAAAAGGTGTGCGAAAAGCTTGGTAGAAAAGCTAACTCTTCTTCTTTCTTTTGCACACGACCTTATTCCGGATCGTATCTGGAATACAGTTTAGTCATCTGCCTGCTAATGCAACCTAGACCCCTGGCAGCCCCCCTGCCACGGGTCTGCACCACCTTGCAGTTGATAGCATATAATCCGGAATAAGTCCCAGAGGACAGTGCGGAAGATCTGCTGTGACACTGGACTCCTCCCAAGGGGAGCAGCAGCAGGCAGGCAGGCACACAAGAGGAAGAGGAGGTTAGAGGAGGAGGAGGGAGGAGGAAGATCCTGCAACAGGCAGGCAGGCACACAAGAGGAAGAGGAGGTTAGAGGAGGAGGAGGAGGGAGGAGGAGGATCCTGCAGCAGGCAGGCAGGCACACAAGAGGAAGAGGAGGTTAGAGGAGGAGGAGGAGGGAGGAGGAAGATCCTGCAGCAGGCAGGCAGGCACACAAGAGGAAGAGGAGGTTAGAGGAGGAGGAGGAGGGAGGAGGAGGATCCTGCAGCAGGCAGGCAGGCACACAAGAGGAAGAGGAGGTTAGAGGAGGAGGAGGAGGGAGGAGGAAGATCCTGCAGCAGGCAGGCAGGCACACAAGAGGAAGAGGAGGTTAGAGGAGGAGGAGGAGGGAGGAGGAGGATCCTGCAGCAGGCAGGCAGGCACACAAGAGGAAGAGGAGGTTAGAGGAGGAGGAGGAGGGAGGAGGAAGATCCTGCAGCAGGCAGGCAGGCACACAAGAGGAAGAGGAGGTTAGAGGAGGAGGAGGAGGGAGGAGGAAGATCCTGCAGCAGGCAGGCAGGCACACAAGAGGAGGAGGAGGTTAGAGGAGGAGGAGGAGGGAGGAGGAAGATCCTGCAGCAGGCAGGCAGGCACACAAGAGGAAGAGGAGGTTAGAGGAGGAGGAGGGAGGAGGAGGATCCTGCAGCAGGCAGGCAGGCACACAAGAGGAAGAGGAGGTTAGAGGAGGAGGAGGGAGGAGGAAGATCCTGCAACAGGCAGGCAGGCACACAAGAGGAAGAGGAGGTTAGAGGAGGAGGAGGGAGGAGGAAGATCCTGCAGCAGGCAGGCAGGCACACAAGAGGAAGAGGAGGTTAGAGGAGGCGGAGGGGGGAGGAAGATCCTGCAGCGGCTGCTGTTGCTGCTGCCGCCGCCGATTTGAAGTTGCCTCCTTCGCCGCCCGCGCCCAGATTGGCCCCGGCCGTTCATTTGCATTGACGCCAGTAAAGGCTGGAGGTCGGCGCTGGCGGCGCTTGGATTGGCTGCGCCGCCGCCTCGACCGCCGCGCCCGCTGCCGCTGCAAGCGCTCCTCGCTGTCAAACTGTGCCGCTCGCTGGGGCAGCAGCAGCAGCAGCAGCGACGGCGGCAGAAGCAGAAGAAGACCGAGAGCGCGCCGGGGCTCCGTCCGCCCGCCCGCCCGCTTTCGATCTTTATCCCCCCCCCTTTCTTTGGAGAGGGGAGATCGGGCAGGGGAGCCGCCGCCGCCGCCGGGGAAGAGGTGAGCAGGCGAGCGGCGGCGACAGCAGCAGCCCGAGGCGAGGCGAGGCAGCTGCTCGGGCTTGGCTTTGCTGCGGAACGGCAGCGGCTGCACAGGGACTGGAAGGCGGCCAGCCAGGAGGGCAGCCCCGCACCAGTGATCGCCGCCCAGCAGCGCCGGGGGTGTCTTCCTCCCGTCGCTTCTTTGACAGATTTCTGCAAACTACCTTCCTGCTCTCGCCATTTTAATTCATTACGCGCAGATCGGGTCGGATCGGATCGGATCGGACCTCCCCCCCCCCCGGTGTTGCTTTCCTGGAGATCCTCCCTCCCTCCCTCCCTCCCTCCTTCCCTCCTTCTTCCCTCCCTGTCTTCTCTTCTTTTTTTTGGCATCGCTTGGGTGAAGAATTTGCAAAAGAAAACACGCGCTCTCTCGCTCTCTTTTTGTGAAAATGGAGGAGGCGGAGGCGGCCACCGCCGGTAGGTGGATCGGGGGCTTTTCCTGTGGATCCTCCTTTTAGAACTTACCTCTTCCCTCGAGGGTCGCTTCGATTTTTCTTGCTACTGCTGCTGCTCTTCTGGGGGAGGGGAAGAGAAGCCAAGGGGGGAGAGAAACCCCTTCCTTCCTTCCTTCCTTCCTTCCTTCTCTCTAGGTCTTTCTCCTTCCTTCCTTCCTTCCTTCCTTCCTTCTCTCTAGGTCTTTCCCCTTCCTTCCTTCCTTCCTTCTCTCTAGGTCTTTCTCCTTCCTTCCTTCCTTCCTTCCTTCCTTCCTTCCTTCCTTCTCTCTAGGTCTTTCTCCTTCCTTCCTTCCTTCCTTCTCTCTAGGTCTTCTTCCTTCCTTGTTTCCTTCTCTCTAGGTCTTTCTCCTTCCTTCCTTCCTTCCTTCCTTCCTTCCTTCCTTCCTTCCTTCCTCTCCAGATCTTGGACGGTGCGCTGCAATTGAAAGCTCTCACACTACTACTACTACTACTACTGCTACTACTACTACTACCACCACCCCCTTTTGGAGTTCTGCCTGAAGGAGGGTGGGGGATCGCGCCCACCGAACTGCCTCGGAGCAGGGCTTTTCTCCCCCGCTCCCCAGAGACCATCTAGCTCGCGACCAGGGAAACCCCTTCCGAAGGGAGGGAGAAGTAACGTGTGAATGGCGCGGCGCGGCTAAGCTGGGGCGCCGCTGAAAGACCCATGGCCTGCCTGCCTAAAAGCAAGAGGCATTAGATGGGCCCTCCATGAGGTTTGCATAGTAACTGGGGGGGGGGGGAGAGAAGATCCGCCCCCCTCCATCTGCCCAGGAAGCTTCCCTTGGGGTTTCTTTCTTGCCTTCTCGGATAGCAGGGAGAATTTGGGGAGCCGTTGGGGCGGCGGCGGGAAGAGCAGCCGCAGCCGTGTTCCCTGGAGGAAGCGACCCCCACCCTTCCACCCCCTTTTCTTTTTCTTTCTTTCCCTATTTTTTTTATTTTCTTTTACTTTCTTGTTTGCAGCGATAGCGCTGAGAATGCTTCTCTTCTCCTGTCTCCGTCGGAGCTTGCATTCTTCGGGACGGACGGAAGACCGTGCCATTTAAAAAGCGCGTGCCATGTAGACGGTGCGTGGATCGGGCCCCTTTCCACACATCCAAGAAGGGGGGAGCGTCTGTGTTCCCTTTCCAGCTAGCTTTCCTCTTCTTCCTCCCTCCCCTCCCGCGTCCCCCCCCCAAAAAAAGTGTGCAATTGCTCAACTGTTGGGTTTCCCCAGTGCAAAATTGCTTCCCCCGTTGCGATCCCGCTTTATCTTCCTCTGGCTCGTCGTCCTCACGTTCCCCGAGCGTCTTGTCTGGGCTGGACGGTCGGGGGAGGGGGGCGCCCGGAGAAGGACCAGCACCCCCACCGACCCACGCTGGTTGCCTCTTCCCCTATGGGTCTCCTGCCCGCGGAACACCTGGCAGGATGTGTTGAAGCAGCCAGCCGGGAAGCGAACTCGAGACGGGCGAGCCACACGCGGGGCTCCAAAGCGCCTTGAGAGCGGCGGCCATGGGTTGCGCTCCCAGCATCCACATCTCGGACAGCCGGGTGGTTTATCACAGTGGCAAAGACATGGAGGACTCGAACTCGTCGCCGCAGCCGCCGCAGCCTCCAGGCAACCACTCGGTCCCTGGATTATTCATTAAATCTTCCGGCGCCGCCGCCTACAAGCCGAAGACTAATGTCCCCAGGAGGGACAAGCACCAGGACCCCTTGGAGGGAGAACCCAGGACCGGCAGGGCCAGTGGCAAGGTAATGGGGACGCGCCCTCGGGTGCCCCGATCGCAGGTGCTCTGGGTGGGGGTGGGGGGTGGGAAGGAGAAGGGGAAGGAGAAGGAGAAGGAGAGTTGGCTTTTCTGCCCTGCTATTCTCACCCATTTAAGGGGACTCAGAGTGGCTGACAAACCTTCTGTTCTTCTCCCCACAACAGACGCCCTGTGTGGTTGGTGGGGCTGTGAGAGCTCGAAAGAGAGCTGTGACTATCCCAAGGGCACCCAGCTGGCTTTGCGGAGAATTAAGAAGAAGGGGTGGGTTTTCTACCCCACTTCTCTACACTGCTTTTCTTAACCATTTAAGGGGACTCAAAGTGGCTGACAAACTTCCGTTCTTCTCCCCACAACAGACTCCCTGTTAGGTAGTTGGGGCTGTGAGAGCTCAGAAGGGAGCTGTGACTAGCCCAAGGGCACCCAGCTGGCTTTGTGGAGAATTAAGAAGAAGGGTTGGGATTTCTACCCCGCTTTTCTCAGCCATTTAAGGGGACTCGAAGCAGCTGACAAACCTTCCGTTCTCCCCACAACAGAATCCCTGTGAGGTAGGTGAGGCTGCAAGAGCTCAGAACAAGAGCTGTAACTTGCCTAAGGTCACCCAGCTGGCCTTGTGGGGAGTGCAGAATCAAACCCGGTATTCCTAGATAAGCGTCCGGCTCCCTAGACCAAACTGGTAAGGGGTTGTGTTCATGTGGATGTCTTCTCTTTCCGGGACTCTGGAGGCTGCAGTGGCCTCTGCCACGGTGGTTTCTATGCAGCCCGGCTGACGACCTGTTGGTTTGGAACTAGCCAGAGACACCCTTTGGCTTTCCCCCTCGTTTTTTGCCTGCAGAAAATTCAGCCGGGTGTTCGTGTGAACAACAGTTTGTTTTAAGCCCTCTCCCCCATTTAACCCCCCAAAATGTTTGGTTGTGTACTTGGCGGCTTTCATTTGTACCTGACACCCACCTGGGGGAGTGGAATGAGTCCACACAGCGGCAGGGCTTTTGCAACGTCTGTGCGGGGACCTCAGATCGCGTGGGCAGAGAGAGAGCTGCGTTTGGACAGTTCTGCACGGTGTTTATGGCCATGGGGACACTGGGATGGGAGTGACCGTAACCCCTGCAGCGTGTGGCACTCCTAGAGGACGGTCCAGTGGCATTGCAGTCAGCTTCAATGCAGCTCAAAAGTGAGATGGTTCAGGTAAATGCGTGCACACTGTTTCCAAGCGGGTGCATTCGGGATTCTGGGGGTCGAAACCAAGAAGGCCACGAGGATGAAAATGCTGCCGAGGGGCTGTTAGATGCAGAGTGGAAATCATATCTAAAAGGCTTAGGAGAAACATGGATTTGCCACCAGATGAATGCGGAGCACAAGAAGTATAAAAGGTATCGGGGAATACGGTCGTTGAGGCTGTGTTCACACCTAAATTTTAATCCAGCTTCAGTCTGCTTTCAGAGTGAGAGAGCGCATCACATAGAGTGAGAAGCTGTTTCTTGTCAGCATCATCTGACTCAGAAAACAGTAATGCGGACGGTTGCAGTTTTTTTGTCTATGCACATCTGGGCTGTTGCAGCCTCTTGATGGGAAAGAGTTAATGCCTTCTTTCCCCAGTCTGGGATAGGAACACATATTTCCCAGCATTCACCTAAGTAAAAGGGGGGGGGGACCCTCTCGGGTATGCAGTCCTTGAGAGACCCAGTTGCTGGTCATTTGGGCCTAAGGCCATTTCTGCACTTACCTTTAGATCCGGACCAGAGAGCCTCTGATCTGGATCCTGGGTTCCCCATCCACATGCTAATCTGGATCAAGGGAGCCCCACCCCTTCTTAGTCTGATTCTGCCTCCACAAGACAGGTCCAGATGAAGAGGCCCTTCATCTGGATCTGTTGTAGATCCAAGGTACTGAGGGCTCCTGCAGAAAACTAAAGCTAGGGACTTTTGCTCCTAGCTGTTGAAGGTGTGACCTCAGCGAAGCAGTCGGTGGAGGCGATGCTGATCCGGCCCTCATGCTCGGGATTGCTAGGTCCGATGGAAATAACTTAAGTGCAGAAATGGCCTAAAACATGCTTCTGTGGGAAGAGAAAGTACCAAATAAATCAGTGCAAATTTGGGAGTGGAGGGTGGTCTTAAGTAAGGGCTGGGATCTTTTGCAGGTGAGAAAACCCGCCAAGTGGAGATAGACTTTTGACGTCTGAGTAAACATGTAGGTTTGGAGCGCACATGCCTTCTTTGGGTGGAGTTGTTGACAGGATTGGTCAGAACACAGCTTATGATCTATGTGGTGGAGGGTGGATGTGGGTCAATTTTATTCTGTTTATTCTAATGTATTAAGAAGGGCAGAGAATAATTCTGAGCCTTGAAAGCGTCAGGAAAATTGGGTGGCATTTTGCCACTGTTTTACATGAATGGATAATTGCTAGAAGTCCTATTAGACAAGTACGATGCCGGCACTAAGTTTTAATAGCTTTAAAAAATAAGCTTTCAAATATATTAGGAAAAAATTGGCAATTTACTGAGGGGGGCAGGGAATGATACTTGAAATATTTATCAATTAAGTGAGGAGTAGGTGTCTGCACAGCACAATTCTACCTGTGCTTACCATGACATTTATCTGGCCAAGCTGAAGAAAAACTAGATGATCTTGTGAAAAATATATAGAACTCTCTTCTGTAGCATTCTGCTATTCACAGAATTAAATATTAGAGTTCTTGGTGCTGGTTGAAATTGCCTGGAATTGTTCCTGTCCTTCACGTAGGTTGATTATGTCTGAATTCTACATGGAATTAAAAAGGTGACTGCTGCTATCTTCCGTCCGTCCGTCTGTCTGTCTGTCTATCCCCTGCCCTTCACCAAATGGCCCCGGGGCGGCTTACAATAAGAATAAAATATATAAAAAGAAAATAATAATAATTAAAAATATCATCCCCTCCCTCCCTCATCCACCCTCCCTCCCTAAGAGTTTGGATTGATTTTAGTTAGGCCCTTTCTGCTCTTACTTGTTGATCTGGGGTGTTTGTTCACTAGCACTAAAGTACCCATTAAGGACCCATTAAGGACCCTTAATGGGTACTCTAGTGCTAAGTGGAAAAACACCCCTGGATCAAGGAGAAGCTAAGAAGACATTGTCTGTAGAGTAGATTTGGATCAGAACTGTGCAGAGGGCTTGCTATTTTGGATTAGTGGTAGACCAGATGAATGTGGTCTACACCCATGCTGGCACTCTGCAGCACACATTTGCTGTTCTAGGCTGTTTCTGCGCGTACCTCTGTAAATCCAGATTTAGCAGGTCTGGATCTTTGAGAGGTGGTCTTCCCTTGAATCCACTAAATTTACCCAGTTCGAAACTATTCGTTTGAAGTTTTTATTTGAATCTGCTCATATGAATGTCGACAACATTTGTATGTTGCATGTATGCATCCTCTCCACATCTGTACACATCTGTACACGTCCGTATGCGTCTCGTAGTTATCCCATATGCAACGCGTTTTCATCCCGTATGGATCCAGACAAGTATGTACAGATGCAGGAAAGATGTGGATCTTCAAGTACACATCATGTATGAACCTGTACACATACGAATGTCCGGATAATTCAAACAAATACATCTGAAGTTTAAAATTCAATTCAAATGTTTACATTCGAATTTCGGGACATCCTATTCGAGTTCGAATGTTGAAATTCGGCACATTCGATCGGATTTCGAATGCCTACGAATATTCGTGCAGATCCTTAATTGGCACTTAGCTTTCTGACACCAGTGACAGATGGTGATTCTCCTTTGCCCAGCTATGGCCAATGGCACTCATCTTTAATGATCCTCTCCTGGTATGGCATATATTGACTACTGACTTTTCTTTCCATTTGGGGAGCAGATTTTTATATGGCAATTTTTCAGGATTGTTAGCTGGACATTGGAGAAGGCTAGAAAAGGACACATAAATGTTATTTTGGGATAAATGTTGGAGCAAGGATGTCATTTCTTTGATTAAACTATTCATAATTGAATGGTTCTGTAATTTTGTAAGTAATATATTTATATGTGTGTTTGACAGCCAAGAGCTTTTCTTAAAAACACACACCCTTTTTTGTTCCACTTGAGATCCACACTGACAACTAAAAGGTAGCATAAATAGGGGTCTAATGGTAAGGGTGGTTCTGCACCAGTGTCCCAGACCAGCAAGTGAACTGGGAGCCTCCCTTGGACCACACCAGAGTGCAGAAGATTGCTTCTAGCATGCTTGCTGATCTGGGTTACCCGGTCAGTACAGAACTACCCTTAACTGTTCCTGTTTAAGAATATAGGAACATAAGAGGAATCCCGCTGAATCAGGCCACAGAACATCTAGTCCAGCATCCTGTCTCTCCCAGTGAGCCATCAGTTGCTTCTGGGCATCTCAAGCAGAAGACAAGAGCAAAACCTTCACGTGCTCTTGAATCCCAGCAAATGGCCATAAAGGCACTCCGCCTGTCTCCCCCAGCCTGGAAGATGTACCTGGGCATGCATTTTAGCATCCATTGGTACACCTGTTCTCCATGAATCTGTCTAACCCTTTCTTGAAGCCATCTAGGTTGGTTGCTCTTCCCACCTCTTCTGGCAGCCGATTCCACAGACCGATGACTCTCGGAGTGAAGAAATCCTTCCCCTTGTCTGATCTGACTCTCCTACCCATCAGCTTCATAGAGGGGCTCCTAGTTCTAGTGTTGTGCAACAGAGGCAAGAATTTTTCACTATCCAGCTTTTCATGTTTGAATTTCATGGCAGTTTGCATGGAGGGGACCACTTCAGACTCCAGCTGAAGACTGACAGCAGAGCTTCTCTGTGTCCAAGTAAAAAGTCAACCTGCAAGAAAGTTTCCACTTAGGGCTTTTTTTTTTGTTTTTTTTTTTTTTTTTAGGGAGTTGCATTTTTTATAGAAATATGAAATTGTGTTCTGTCATCTGACTTTCCTCCAGTAGCCTGTAGCTGTTCAGGTGAAATCAAGGACCCCAGAGGGAGCAGCATTATGCGCGCTCCCATTTACTTTGTTAATTCTGCTTTAAAGTGGAGCATGGCAGTGCCGTGGCAGCGGCAGCAGTGACCAAAAGGAAGAGGGCAGGGCTCGATTGCTCGCCTGCCTGCCTGCCTGCCTGCCTCAGGAGACCACGGCTGCTCGGCGGGAAGCCCAGCAAGTGAGCAGGGTGGCAGCAATAGTGCGCCGCAGCCCGGAAGGCCAGCGGCAGCCACAGTGTCAGGGTGAGCAAGGCAACGAGGGAGGTTAGGATTTGTATGCAAGCTGCCATGGCGAGAGGGGGTGGGTGACAGAGCAATGGCGGCCGAGGCTGAGGCTGCGGGCACGATGGCAAAGCAGAGACCAAAATGGTGGGTGGGTGAGGCATGGGCACCGTATACTTGGTTTTTACTGTTCCCAAAGGAAAAATAAAGCGTATTGCTGATAGAAACAGGAGCGAGAGTTGTTTGAACTAGGTTTTTTAAATTAATTTTCCCTCCCAGTTACTCCTTTTTTTTTAATGCGGAAAGTCACTTTTCAATGAGGACAGAGTGTTTTGAAAACAGTTTGGACACGCCAAAAAGTCCCAGTGGGAACGCACCCTAAATGTATTTATTTTTGCCTGGATCCTCAGGGTTTTTGCTTAACGGCCATATTTGGCAATGCCTAGAACTATTCTCTTCAAACCCTGCCTGCATTTCGTTGTTCTGTCCATACCTTGCGTTGTTGACTTTAACCTGAGAGAGGTATAATTGCATCCTGTTTTTTTTATGGCCAGTGTTAGTCCCAGGGAATGAAACCAAATTTGTTCATGGGATGTGCTGGATGAATGGAAAAGGGTTGTGGGAGTAACATGTCATGCCGTAGCTCCCAAGTATTTCATTTGTGTGCATGTTGTGTGTGCAAGTGGCGTAGGTCTGAGCTCATTCCAACCTTTCCCTTTAGCCAGGGTATAATTTAAATCAGAATTCCATTCACAAGCATTTCTTCTTGGCTTTAGGACCTGCACTAATTATGAAGAAAGCATTATGATTTGGAAGAATCTGTCTGATTGCTAAGCAGATAGTTTTGGCTGAGCATGACTTAATCATGGCGAAACTAAAATTTACAACCTAGTGTGGATTTAAGGATGTGGAAGGTTTTTTGTCCCCATGCATGTGGCCAGTGCAAAGGATTGTAATTCAAACAGCTGACTTGCAAAAGAAGAAGAAGAAGAGTTGGCTTTTCTACCCCGCTTTTCTCAACCTTTTAAGGGGACTCAAGCGGCTGACAAAGCTTCTCTTCTTCTCCTCACAACAGACACCCTGTGAGGTAGGTGGGGCTGTGAGAGCTCAGAAGAGAGCTGTGACTAGCCCAAGGTCACCCAGCAGGCTTCCTGGTACAGGGCGGAATCAAATCCGGGTTTCCCAGATGAGAGTCCTGTTCCCTAACCACTAGACCGGTGATGGCCAACCTATGACACGTGTGTTACAGGTGACACACCAAGCCCTTTTGGGTGACACACCTGGTCACCCTGGCACCTGGGCGTGGAGTGCTTGCTTGTTCTTGAAGTGTACGAAATACCAACTTTCAATTGAATATTAGCAAACGAAATTCAGCAACAAAAGTCACTAATGTAAAGAATTATTTGTTTTTGCTTTTAATAAAATATTACTAGAGCTACAAAATTCACAAAATTATGGATATTTCTATATGTGACACAGCACCCAAGTTAAGATAGATTTTCTTGCGAATTTTGACGCACCGAGCTCAAAAGGTTCACCATCACTGCCCAAACTGGCTCAAAAGACAGACAAAACCCCAAACCCACTCAGAAATGACATTAAAAGAAAAGTAGTAGAGGTAGTAAGTAGTAGGTAGTAGTAGCAGCAGCAGCAGCAGTAGTAGTAGTAGTAGAAGAAGAAGAGTTGGCTTTTATACCACACTTTCATGCACCACAGCTATTCTGCCATAGGTAAACATCTGGGCAGGCAGAGGGTGTTTGTAGGCTGTGAACTCCTGCAAGTGCAGTTGCACCTGCCCAGATGTTCACCCATTGCAAACTAAGAGGCCAGGTGCAAATTGTCCCCTGGTGTCACCAAAGGAAAGAACAGCCCTGATGGGCAGGTAAATGAGACAGGAATGAGTCACTTCTCATCTGACCTCTGGATTTGGGTCCACATATAATCCTAGATGTCGGCACAGCAAACGTTTGAAATCCCTTGAAGCCATCCGTTTCTTCTTCCTTTGTTCCCTAATCGTATTTTAAGTCTCAAGACTGAGGACAATTAAAGCATAAATAACCCATTTATTAAAGTAACATAATAAAGCAGAGCTACTAAGAACAGTAAGCCAAACAATGCTCAGTGATTCTGTCCATGTTCAGCAGATGTCCGAGTGTGGACATTTTTACTGAGGGGTTGCCGGAAAATCCCAGAAGGTCTTGAAGGGGAGAACTCAGGGTGCATGCTGTCTGTTCATTTATTTACAATTCACATTTCTATCCTGCCCCATACCCAAAGGTCTCTGGGCGGGTAACAACCGTTAAAATAACAGATAAAAAACATTAAAAACCCTGTAAAAATTCCAACAAAACAATGCACAACGTGTTTAAAATGTACTGTACTGGGAGGGGAAATATAATCATTTGGGCTGGGCAATTCTTGCTACCTGTGATTATGGCCATGGTAATGGGCGTGCATGCTGTTATGCCTTAAACTACATCCAAGTTTTTGCTTTGTTAACCATAGCTGTATGAAGCCGTATCCGCACAAAGGATTCCTCTCTCTCTTTCAGGTACGGGGGTGGCGTTTGCAGTGTGAACGCCAGCTCCATCCCAAATCTACTTGAAATCTATCCTGCAGCAGGGCTAGTGTGAACCAGGGATGTATTTTTGACATTTGAATCCGAGTAGGTTAGAATGTCAAAAAATCCGATTTGATTCAGATATTTAAGATCCGAATGTCGTAAAATCCGATTTGGATCCGGTTTATTCAAATCCGTACATTCGAATGTTATATTTGTATTTATGTTGGCAACATTAGTATCTGTTATGCGTATCTGTACAAATTCTGTAAAAACCTGTGTTGATCCTGTATTATCCTGTATGCATTCCATTTTATTTATTATTTGTATTTCTATCCCGTCCTATACCCAGAGGTCTCAGGGCGGGTAATAATGCTTAAAAATTCTTCACGTTAAAACAAAACTATATAAAAACAGTAATACCTACAACAACACTTAAAATCCAGGATGTTAAAACAAACCAAACATATATTAAAAACAGTACTGCTTAAAAGTGTGTGTGTGTGGGGGGGGGGAATGTAACCACATTTAGCCAAAGGCTGGGGCAAAGAGTTGCGTCTTTACTGCCCTCCTGAACATGTACAGAGAAGCAGCTTGACGCACCTCAAAGGGGGAGACTATTCCATAGCCTGGGGGCCATTACTGAGAAGGCCCTCTCCCGAGTGCCCACCCGTTTCACTGCTGAGGGCCGTGAGCCTCCCCACCAGATCTTAAGGTACCTGCCCTTTTTGAAGAGGAGAGAGCTGATTTGAACCTGTGCTAAACCTTGTAGCATTAGCTCTGGATTTTTCCAACTAGGATAGAAAGTTTAACGTGCACTGACAATCTTTTGCTTCTACTGTCCCAAGGTTGCAGTTGATACAAAAGTCAGGTCTGAATTGGCTGCTTCTGTGCTCTTGGCACAATTAAATACTGTGGCCTTAGTCTATGCGTTATCTGCATCACTTGGGGAAAACGTCTAGAGACTTTTTCTATTACCTGCTGCCCTCTGGCATGGGATTGACACAGGAAGCCCTTTCGGTCATGGATGTTATATATTGCTTCCACGTTGATGTTAACTGAGCTGCTTTGGATCTCAGCTGAAGGCACGTTTGCTTCACACACGTGATGAGCCAGTCTGGTCTTGAAGCTAGAGTGTCGGTTTCTTATCTGGTAGTCTCCTGGTTCAGTTCTGTACACCTCCACCAAGCCAGCTGGGGGACCTTGGGCTCAAAACAGCTCTCTTTCTGAGCTCTCACGGCCCCACCTATCTCACAGCGTGTTTGTATGGGGAGAAGAACAGAAGGTTTGTCAGTTGCTTTGAGTGCCCTTAAGGGTGGGGAAAGTGAGGTATAGAAGCCCACTCCTCCTCCTCCTCTTCCTCCTCTTCTTGTCTGTGGCTGATCTTGAAAAATAAAAAAAAGTTTCATTGGGTACCTCTCTCCTCAACCTCCCCAGGTATTTGGTTCAGTGGTTAGGGAGCCGGACTCTTATCTGGGAATACCGGGTTCCATTCCACCCTCCCCCATGAAGCCAGCTGGGTGGCCTTGGGCGAGTCACAGCTCTCTTCTGAGCTCTCACAGCCCCACCTACCTCACAGGGTGTTCCATTCTGGTGAGAACAGAAGGCTTTGTTGGCCTCTTTGAGTCCCCTTATATGGGTGAGAAAAGCAGGGTAGACTCTCTTCTTCCTCCTCCTCCACGAAGCCAGCTGGGTGGTCTTGGGCGAGTCACAGCTCTCTTCTAAGCTCTCCCAGCTCCACCCACCTCACAGGGTGTCTCTTGCAGGGAGAAGAATAGAAAAGCTTTGTCAACCGCTTTGAGTCCCCTTAAATGGGCGAGAAAAGCGGGGTAGATAAGCCAACTCTTCTCCTTCTATTTTGTGGAATAGTTTTAAGAAATGATTAAGCAATATCTGGAGTTACATCAGTGCTTCAGTTGTGAGTGTGAGGATGGGTGTGTGTTATATGAAGCTGTTTCTTTCTACTCTAAAAGATAAACTACACTGAGAAGGAAAAAAATAAATTGTCATTTATGATTGTTTGATATAAGAGTTTAATGAATAAATTTCCTTCAGTTATTTCAAGGCCTAAACTATCCATTAACTTGGCTGGAGTTCTGCCAGTGAAGACTTTGTCCTGTGAGCGTCGTCTCTTTCCCCTTTCCCCCTTTTTTCTGTCTGTGCTGGTGTGTGCTAAAATCTGCTTGCTAAAGATGTTTTTAAAGACTCTTTAGCTTGTCACTGTTTTGTTAAGGAAAACTGGGCTGGCCAATTACTGTGTACTTTTTAGAGTAGCTTAATTGTTTTTATCAGTTTTTTTAAAAGGATGATACCAGTTACACTTAAAATATAGAAAAATCAGAAATTAAAAGAAAAACACAGAAAAGAAAGAAGAGAAATATAACTTCAGCCATCTCTTTGTCAACTAAGTATCTGTGCACTATCTGACCCTCTCTAGTTGTGGCAATGTTTCTTTTCCTTCTGCAATGCATGCTTTTGAATCAACAAACCCCACTATTGATATACAGTTTTTTCCTTGCTCAGAAAGTCACTCAGTGGTTCCCAAGTTTTTTTAAAAATTATATTGCTGTTCTTTCTCTAACCAAGCATGTCTGTTTGAGGTAGGGGTGTGCAAGAATGTGTTTTGACATTCTATTTGAGGAGCACTTGGCTCGCCATTTCAGGATCTGGTGAGGACAAGCTAAGTGCCTCTCTTGCACACGCATCCCCGCCTAGGCCCAGGCCCGGGAGGGGGGTACCTGGGGCGGGATGTCCTGAGGGCCTAGGGGATCCGATCCGGTCTCCTAGAACCCACAGGAACCCAGGGAAGGGAGCAGACAAGTCTGCCTGCCCCTGGGTCCAGCTGGACCCAGTCTGGACAGGCCTGGGAAGGCGCCTGCATCTGTCAGGGAGAGAACGTGCAAATGCGCTCCCTTCCTAACAGCTGTGGAATGGCCCCGAAGGCCCTGGGCCGGGTGTAGAGCACAATTAAGTGCTCTACACCTGGAACACGTCTAGGGCGCTCTGGGACATGCTGGGGCGGTTCCGAACAGAACCGCTCACCTAAAGGAGCAAATGCGCCATCCCAAGGTGTTCTAGACCCATTCCAAAAGCCCTCGTGTGAATGGGTTTCTGGATTTTGTGTGGACATGATTAAAGGTGTCCACAATAGGGGGTCTTCAGTCATCTTCAAGATCTGGATCTCCAGGAGGACCCCATCTCAAAGATTTGAATCTTGAAGATCCGGATCTTTGACTATGTGTGGAAAAAGGGGGTTAATCTAGTGCAACATGGACGGTTGTCGGGCGATGAAACATGGACTCCTCTGGTAGTAGAATGTTGGCACTGGCCTTGTGCATCGCACGATAAATCTTGCTTGTCACACTTAACCTAGGGAACGGTTCCTCTTATCTGGCTGAGTGAATATGTGAACTCAGCTGCTTTGTGGGACTGGGACTGAAGGTTTTGTTTTTCCTTTACAAAAAAAGATGGGAGATGTTTTTGGGAGTTTGCTTGAAGAAGCTAATTTGCATTCATCGAGGGAGGGCCCATCTGAGACATAATGGACAGTGTTCATATCTGGAGAGAAGCAATCTGTTGTCCATCAAGGTCATGTTGGGTAAACACCAGCTTGCATCTGTGAGCATGAGTTGGGTGTTTTGACTGCATTTGCGCTTGCTCGCAGCCAGGTGTTAGATTACTATAAGGATACGGCAGGCTTGGTTTACAGAGATCTTATAAGAAACTTGAACCTGAGATTCTACTGCTTTTATCATCTTTGTTTCTGAGCTCTCTCAACCCCACCTACCTCGTTGTGGGGAAAAGAACAGAAGCTTTGTCAGCTGCTTTGAGTCCCCTTAAATGGGTGAGAAAAGTAGGGTGTAAAAACCAACTCCTCTTCTTTCTTTTTTATGGTTTTTGTCTTCTTTCCCACCCTTCTTCTTGTGGAACCCGAACACTTGTTGATAAATCCAGATGAAGGCCTTAGATTTCTGTGATCGATCTGTTTCCTGTTATTACTCTGTTTGAAACTAGAGGCCTTTTCGTGCTAAAGCTGAACGGCTGTATTGCACGAAGACTAGGTGGCACATTCCCCATTCACACCTAGGTAGGTAAGAAACATGTGGGGATGCATTCCTACCACCCTAGGTGCGAATGTAGAGCCTGTCCACTCATGGCCTAGCCCGAAAAGGCCGGTGCGGGGGCGAGACGCCCCTCCCAGGCCTGCCACCATTGGGTCAGGTTCGACCCAGGGTCAGGCAGGCCTGTCTCGTCCCTTCCCCGGTTCCTGCATTCTCTAGGTGATGTCATCGCGTCCCCTAGAGCCCACAGGAAGCCCTCCCCCCAGGCACCCACCCAACTGGTCACAGGCCTACCCAGGGAATGCACCTGCCACTTACCTCTTCGTCAGCAGATTCGAAGTGGCGGGCCTGGCCGGCAGCGTTGTGTGTCTGTTTGCGCCGCTGGCTCTGATTGGCCAGCTACCAACGCTGCAGGTAACTGGCCAATCAGAACTGGCAACGCGCACTGCCGTACAATGCTGCCGGCCAGGCCCGCCACTTTGAACCTGGTGACGAAGAGGTAAGTGGTGTGGGCATGTGCGCACCCTGGGGTAGGCCCATGCCCGGGGGGGGGGTGCCCAGGGGTGTCCTGTGGACTCTAAGGGACCCAGTTGCGTCACCTAAAACGCACAGGAACCTGGGGAAAGTTCCTGACTCAATTGGGTCGAACCTGACCCAATGGTGGCAGGCGGGGCCAGGGCCCACAGCTGTCCAGAGGAATGTGTGAATGCTCTCCCTTCCAAATAGCTGTAGCGTGTCCTGGGACGGCCGGGAACGGGAGTAGAGCATGATTTCGTGCTCTACACCCAGAACGCATGTAGGACACCCTGAGACAGGCTGGGGTGGTTCCATAAGGGAACCGCCGGCCCAGCTGTGTCAGGTCATCCCAGGTCATCTTCCATGTGTTCGAGAGGCCCTCGTGTAAATAGGTCTTAGAATTCTAATGTAAGCAAGAAAGGAGGCATTGATCACTGACTTACATGCTGTCTAAGGGCCTGTTCCCATTTGGCCATATTCTGGAATATATCTCTGGATAGGGAGATGTCCACATGCTATTGCAGACTCTGGCAGGCCACACTTGTGGCCTTCTGTTGCCTACACTAGGATGTGGACAGCAGGCCCCTATTCCAGGATGTATTCCAGAATACATCCAAGTGCAAACACAGGGCCTAAATGTGCTTTTTTTGTTTACTTTAGGGTTTTCTTGAAGTTTAGCCCTATTAAGGGAAGTAAATCACTTTACTAGCTTTAGGCACTATACATCTTAACTGTGAGTATGGGGAGAGGGCGAGGGGAAGAAACCTCCTGGCTCCTCCCTTGGGCAGGAAACTGTCTTGGCCCATACAATGCCTGCAGTGAAACAACATTTTCTGCTGGATTAGGCAGACACAATGAATGAAGCTAACTAAGGGCAACCAGTCAGTCAGCCACCTTTATGAACCAATATAAAATCTAACCTTTAACAAGGAGGTCAATTGCACTTTTTATGGGACCAGTGCAGCAATTGTCTCTTTTCCTCTCGTGTTCATCCAGAGATTCCACACGGTTAGTGCTCTTCTGGGCAGCGAGGCAAAAGGAGCTTCCTTAGGGGAATGATTTGCATTTTGACTTAGAAGACCGACAGCTGTTACCTTTTATAACATAAAGCGTAAAGCACAGTGTAATTTTGCTTTCACATAGTTGGTAAAATGGAACTGCAATAATCTAATACCCCTTTTGGTCTAATACACGTTGACCTTTCCACCGTTGGCAAGATGCAGCCTTCCACACAGAAGGCGATACTAGGAAGAGTGAAAATTGGGATTTAATCTCTTTAGCCCTATTGACCAGCACTGCTTGACTAGGTTTTTGTGGTGTTCCTCTTCACCTTTTCCTCCCTTTTTCTGCTTAGGCAGTACAGCTAGACCCCGGTATCTGCGAGGCATTGGTTTCACATCCTACTGCGGGTACAGAAAACCGCAGATACTTGAAGCATGGGGAAATGGCACCCAATTTCCCATAATTCCTCTAAAATCTGTGAGATTTCTCGGGCATCATGGGGCATTGAGTGCAATTTCATGGGATTTTGCAACTGGGCTTCCAGCAAGTCTAAAGTAGGCCTAAAGGCATGTGGGGAAGAAGGCGGCTGATCTGGTCACCGTGGAGAAGTGAAACCACGGTTACTCGATCGGTGGATATAGGGATCCAACTATAATTACCTGCATAACAGAGTTTGGCACTGCTTGTTACTTTGTGAAGATATTACCTCCACCTGCAGGGTTACAAAGTAGAAATGTGCATGAACTCAAAATTTATGGGTGATGTGTGAGCACATTGTTACAACAGCTAAGGCGCGTTCCCATTATAAGCTTATTTTGGGTTCAAAACGTTTTCAATCCTCGCAGTTCCCACGTCAGGTTGGCTTAACACGCTTTCCGCGTGTTAAATCGCCCCAAAGCGTTGTAAATGTTAATCCTCATTTCAACAGGTCTCACTCCGGTTCGTGCGCTTGAAATGTTTTACATTTTTTACTGTGGGAACCCTTCCGTGTTAAGGGATGAGAGTTTCCCTCCCCGAATAGCTTGCTTCCAAAGAGAGTGATTTTGCTGTAAAAATCCACCCCTTAAAGCAGCTGCTACACTGTAGCAATCCAACCACTTCACACCTGATAAAAATGTTGCCATTTTGAAAGTTCTGACATTTAAAAAAGGGAAAAGACAGAAAAGCAGCTGCAGGTTCTGGGAGATGTGTGAATGTTTTAAAGGCTGTGATGGTGATGGGTGAAGGGGGCTTGAGTTGCCGCTGCTGCTGCGTGCCCTGGGCAATGGGGAGAGGAGGGGAAAGAATCACTGGCTGCCCGCTGCCATTTTTCCTCCATCCAGGCAAGCGGCAGCAACCCAGCTAGGCTCCGTGAAGGAGTCCCATATGGGTGGCGTGTTCACGCCAGGAGGAAGTGGGCAGGGCAGCCCCAAATTTTTTAAACTTAAAACTATAGAGGTAGGTTCATTGTTATTAACTTAATTAGGGTACTCCTAAGCTGGAAGAGCCACATTCAAGGGGCCAAAGTGCGGCATGTGGCTCCCGAGTCGCAGTTTGCCCACCCCTGGTTTAGGGAAACTGAATTAAGCTTATAATGGGAACACCACCCCAGAGAGGAACCTCGCGTGCATCTTATGTGGCCTACTGCAGCTCTTCAAGTGAGGAAGGAGAGAGTCCTTTCCCTGCATCTTATGGTGGGAACCATGAGAAGTTTGCATGTCACTTCCTGCTGTCTTTGCATAATAGGTTTTGCTTTTTTGCTTTGCACCCCCACACAAAAAAATACAGTTTCTTCTTATGCAGTCTGTCTAGCTTGATCAATCTTCTTGGGTTTTGTACTAAACCATTTCCCTCTGCTTCTTGAATTCTATTTAAATTGCTTTTTCTTTTGTGGATTTTGAAATACTACGCCAGGTTTTGAATGGAAAGCTTGCAAAGATTGTTCCAGGATGCAGATGAGCTCGGGAAGGAGGAGTGAATGGAAAAAAAATTAAATAAAGGCTATTGTGTACATTTCTTTATATTCTATTGTGGTGTTTTCTCTTTGTCACAGGCCGCGATTACACCTTTACTTGAATCCTTCCTCAGCCCAAATTCCAGCCAGTTTGGTTACATCTTTAAATGCCAAGCCAGAGGCCTTTTCGCCCACGTGGTTTTGGAACGCGTGGAAAACACTCGCTTTGCCGGGGCTGGGTTTGCGTCCAGGCGCCTGCGCCCCGCAGAGGGTCACGATCAGGCGCGGGATGGAGCCTTGGCTGACCAGAACAATGCGCTTCGGTCGCCCAAGGGGTCCCTCAGCCGCTGCCCCATAGGCAGCTGGCTCCAGGCCCTGGGGTGGGTGGGTGCCTGCCCAGGTGGCTTCGTGCCAGCTGCACAGGGCTCGATCGAGCCCTGTACAGCCCACAGGAAGCGGGGGAAGGGGCTTGACAGGGCTGCTCGCCCCTGGGTGCTCGCACCCAATGGCAGGCAGCCTTGTGGGATGCATCCCCGCCCCTGGCCAGCCTTTCCCGGCTAAGTAACTTCAGGACGCTGCCCCCATTCGCGCACAGGCACGCAGGAGTGCATATAAACGCGTTTCTGCATGCCTGTGTGTGAATGGGTGTAGCGTCCTGAAGTTACTTAGCCCACGTGCACTACATCCGTTCCGGATGTAGTGCGAAATCGCCTCAGTTTTTTTCCCTCAGGTTTTCCTTCATTCGGGCCAACACAGTATTAAAGTTTTAATCCCCTTCTAAAAGGCCGCCATTCCAGGTTCCCTTCCGCCCAGAAAATGATACCTATGCAAACCTCTGCTTTGACGCTTGCCCTTCCCCCCTCCCTCTTGCCGTGACAGCCCTTTTTCTGCCCCGTCTTCGCAATCTCCCCCCCGCTCCCGTCTTGTCTTGATTTCCTTTCCTTGTCATTGCTACCCTTGCAATGATCTCCCTCCACCTACCCCAATCTCCCTTCCCCACCCCTCCCTCTTGCCTTGACTTTCTCTCCCCACCCCATCACTGCTGCCCTGCCCCAATCTCCCTCCTCCCACCCCCACCTGTGACCTCACCCCCTTTTTATGCTCCCAGAATGCCTCGCTGTTAAGTGCAGCGTTTCCCCACCCCCTCACCAGATGAGAATTACCAGCTCCAGCAGCAGGAAGGTTTAACCAAGCTGTTCCAGATATGGATTAAAATGGTAAAATGTAAGCACTTTCTGCACTGGGCTTTATTCCAGGTTGTGTTTTGCAATAGGGGTCTGCTAGTGTGGCTATGGCAGGCCCTGGCTGAGACCTGCTGTAGTTTGCACCAACATGTGGATGGCAGGCCCCTATTCTGGGATATAATCGGGAATAAAGCCCAGTGCAGAAAGAGCCTTAGAAGTTGAAGTTTTGCAATAGGGTTTGGTGAGACTGATGCGTCAACACGTATGCAGGATTATTTCAAAGGTCCCTGGAACTGGATTTTTGAAGTCAAGCCTGAAGCCTTTTCACCTTTTGCTGCCGCATTTCATTTTCATTCCATCCTCACCTTTTATTAATATGCCACCTTTTCAGAAGAAATGCCTTTTTTGAGCAAAGGGAGCTGTCGGTGATGGTGAACAATAACAACAAATCATTTTAAGATGCTACAAAAAGAATTCAGTCACCCCTCATCTACTGTTAAACAGCTGGTAGAATGTTGGGACTCGTCCTGGGATCTCCTGATGAAGCGTGAGATCCAAATATTATAAATAAAATAAAATATAGCATCCTTTCATTAATATGTTCCTGTCAACTTGCAATAATAGACTTGGACCTTTATAGCACCATTGACCTTCATGGGCAGACAGGGGGCCTGACCACATATGAGTTTTAGGATGACCTGAGTCATCGGGCAGGACGTGTGATTCACACTGTTTTAATGTAATCTGAATTGCAAGCCGGCCTATAGCCTTTAGACTGTCCTAAAATGTAGTTCTTTTTAAGCAGCGCTGACACAGACAGACTGGCCTGGAACTCTAGTCCGGCTTCCACCTCCTCATGTATGAGTGGTGGGATGGCCTAAAGGAGGCAGAACTGTGCTGTGGTGGGTGGTGCCCAGTATTTCCTTCGGCCAATCGGCACGCGCAGAGTTTGTGAGGCACCTCCTCTTCGGCCAATTGGCATGCACAGAGCTTGTGAGCCACCTCCCCATCTCCTCAGTTTAGGGGTATGATTCCTCTTGAGTTTTTACACAAATTGACTTTTATTATTTTTAAAAATTAATTGCAAGAAGAGAAGCACATAAAAAGAACTGGAGAAATGTGTGACCAGTGCAGTCCAAGAAGGGGGATGGCCTCTATCGATCCACATATGACCAGCACTGGTACAAATTCAATTTGAATTCATTAACAGGCCGACTTGATTGGGACTCATAATAACCATTTCACCCATCCTTCATTATCTCTATGTGCATCCTCTCAATGCATTTATTTTGATCGTATTGGCAACACTTGGAATAAATACAGTAGTGTTGCTGTGATGTCCATCTTCATGGCTCTTCTTTTTGATATCGTACTCATTTTTTATTTTTCCAATTTTTATCTTATTCGTCTTTTCCATCCTTGTTTGCAATTATATCAGTATAATTACTTAATTTTTTCACCCTTAACTTCAGTCCTAAATACTTAACTTTCTTGAACCCCATTTTAAACTTTGCCATCTTCTCTGTCTTATTCATGAGCCAGTTTGGCCTAGTGGTTAAGGAGGCAGGCTCTTATCTGCGAATACAGTGGTAGCTCGACATACAAGTGCCCTGACATACAAGTGTTTTGAGACACAAGCTGCCGAGCGAGTGATATTTTGCTTTGAGATGAGAGCAAGATTTGAGATACGAGTATGTAAATACAGTACAGTACATAACAAAAACAACTGAGGTGGTGTTTTAGGAGCTGGAATGGATTAATGGGAAAATTGCTTTGAGATACGAGCGATTTGACATAAGAGCAAGGTTACGGAACGAATTAAACTCATATGTCAAGGTACCACTGTACTGGGTTTGAGCCCGCACTCCTCCACAAAACCAGCTGGGTGACCTTGGGCTAATCACAGATCTCTACTGAGCTCTCACAGCCCCACCCACCTCACAGGGTGTTCTGCTGTGGGGAGAAGAACCGAAGGTTTGTCAGCCACTTTGAGACCCTTTAAATGGGTGAGAAAAGTGGAGTAGAAAAGCCAACTCTTCTTCTTCTTCTTAATATCTTCTTCTTCTTAATATATAGTTTCAGATGGGCACACTTGGGAAAGTGTCACATTTTCTTTTACTGTACACAGTTCTCAAGTTTCTTTTATACCTGGCTTGACCCGAAAACAGTTGGCCCAGAGGCATTCTGAGACATTCTTGGCCTGGAGTCATTTTCTCACTTGACATGGAGACAGCTACCTCCCACCCTTGATGTGGAGGCAGCCCAAGAATCCTGACTCATCTTAGTAGGAGTCTAGACCTGTTGTTAATCCACCCCTTTAAGCATGTTTAGGTTTGGTCTGTGCTTAGATGTAAGGCTCCTTTGGGAACCCTATGATTACTATCTTAAACCCATCAAATGGCATGAGAGTACGGTACAAATATAGCCAATAGACAGGGATGGTCCCTTAACAAGGGTGCGGCCTTTGGCAGTCATCTCTTGCCTCCTGAATCCCTAGCAATGCAAATCAAATATATACATCAGCATACATTTGGTGTAAGAAGTTAAGTCAGAAACTGGCTATCATTGGTTTAAAGTGCAAAAACTTAAGCCACCTTCTGTCTGCATCTGCTTTTTTGTCCTTTTAGCAATGATATCTCTGAGCTTTTCATGCGTATTGGACTGCAGCTCCTTCTCATCTTTGTCCCTGAACAAGCCAGAGGCTGTCATTTTCTTGGGGGCTCAGGTTTAGGTGTGTGCACGAAAATTTGAAGGTATCTGAAGTTCGGTCAAGTTTGCCTGAATTTCGACGTTTGAATTTGAATCGAATGTCCATAAATTCCGTTTAAGAATCTGAATGAATTTTGAATTCCGGATGTATTTGTCCAAATTATCTGGACATTTGCAGGTATACGGGCCCATACGTGACGCGTACTTGCCTATATACATCTTTCCTACATCTGTATGAAAACGGGTTGCATACGGATGCGTAACGATGCATACGGGCACATACAAATGTTGTCGACATTCGTAAGTTAAATTCAGATCGAAAATGCTTGCACATACGCATCTTTCCCCCATCTGCACGAGCGACTAGGTCTATTTGCCCTATGCCCCATCCACCGATAGCGGGGCCCACAGCTGTTTGGGAGGGAGAGCACGAATGCTGTTCCTCCCGTACAGCTGTGGGACTGCCCAGGATGGCTGGGAACGCCCTGGGCCACACCTGGAGTATGAATGGGCTCCCTGGGGCTGGCTGGGGCAGTTCTGAACGGAACCGCCGGCCCAGCAGAGTGAATGCTCCATCCCAGGGTGTCCTACTCGCGTTCCGGACACCCTCGTGCAAATAGGCCCCAGGCTTCCAGCCAGTCTAATATTTCTTGAATGGTCAGGGATGCTGAATTTTGCGCAACTGCGCAATTGCTGTCCTGCAACAGCTATATTTCACTGCCCAGGTATAAGTTCCCCAAAAGAGAAAAAGAAAGAAGAACTTAACTCTGGGAGATCATAATCTGGGATTATAGCTCTGTCTGGAAACTTCATCCTTACTGCAAAGTGTCTTAACGGCATGCTGTTTATTGACCCTCTTTCTTCCATTGATTGCAATGAATGAATGAAAAAACATATACTAAAATTGGAACGATACAGAGAAGATTAGCATGGCCCCTGCGCAAGGATGACACGCAGATTCGTGAAGCGTTCCATATTTTTAGTGTTTTTGTTGGGAATTGTTGATGATTGTTTAAATGATATAAAGACTTTGATATTATATATGGTGACAGCAGCCAGATTGTTATATGCACAGAAATGGAAGGAAGATGATTTACCTATGGAGAAGGAATGGATAATTAAACTGATGGAAATGGCAGATACGGATAAATTGACAAATCTTTTAAAAGACAAAGCAGTGGATAAGTTTTTGGAAGACTGGGGTCCTTTTATCGAATATCTTCAGGAACTGGAAGTCACGACGGAAGGTTTTCAGTGATTTCTAAACGAAAAAGTAAAAGGTATATAAGGGGAGCCAAGGGTTAAAAGAATATAAGCAGAAGGAAGTCACACGGTTAATACCAAAGCATTGTTGTAGTGGAATGTATTAAAGTTGTATATTGAAATGTGTATAAAATGCTTTGTGAAAATTAATAAAAAATGGGATGCTTTATATATATATAAAGAAACTCTAGTACTTCGCTAGTTTTAGAATTTTGTTCCCTGGCTAGTCCTCAGTGCAGGCTTAGATAAATATCAGTAAATCATTTCTTTTGTGTTTGACAAGTGCTTTTGACAGATTTCACTGAGATACATAGAGTATTGTCTGATTTGTGCTTTTTTTAAATAGCAAGTGCATTTTTGACGATCGTGTGAGTTGGATTCTTGCTTTCTCGGTATGTCATCGAGTCTGTTTATTTGTATTTGTTGATGGAAGGAAAAATGAGCAATTTGTTATCGCTCAAAACCTTCAGCCATCACTCTTAGAAAACCTTCTGGTGTTGTACTGACATCTCAGCAGGTTTGGGTTTTAGACCGAAGTAAACATATATAATGCAACATTTTCTTTCTGCTGAGATTCATACCCTGTGAATCATGTACCACCTGCCTGAGTTAATAAAGTGGTGGTTTAATATTTTGCATGTGTTATGTGCTTGCAATTTTCTAGAGCACTGAGAAGAATTTGAAGGATCCAGCATGAATAAATGGAGGTATTTCTTCATATGATGCTGGATTTTGTTCCTTCAGATTTTGAGGTAGGGGCAGGGTTTGTGTGATGCCGTTGTTCACAACAAGTAATTTGCTCTGGGCATGTTGACCAAAGATTTTCATGGTGTGCTAACATTTGTATAGGAGAAGGTGAGGAGGCCCATAGGTCTGACTCACCCTTTCCCCATTGGAGGTACTGAAGGTCACATTACTCCATCATCTGTCATTTACCTGGATGATGGGGTGCATGCTGAATTTTTTAAATACCGATCTGTATGCAGAATTTACAGGGCGCAAATCAGATGTATTCTGGGGTTGTGTGCAGGAAGAGATTCACCTCTGTAACAGAGTGTGCAAACCTATGTTGTGTGACTGGCCTTCTTTACTTTATTGGAGTGAGTTGCCTTTGTTTTCTTTTTCCACCTCTCTTCTTTCAGTTTCGGAAATCAGCCGTGAGTATTGGATTGGATGATAGCACCAAGCTAGGCCTGTGTTTCTTTTTTCACTATTGAAAGAAAGGAGCAAAATGGGACTTCTCTATTCCAGCTGTACGTACAAGAAGAAGAAGAAGAAGACTTGGTTTTTATACTCTGCTTTTCTCATCCTTAAGGGGACTCAAAGTGGATGACAAACCTTCTCTTCTCCCCACAGTGGCCATCTTTTGAGATAGGTGGGACTGTGAGAGACTGGAAAGAGAGCTGTGACTAGCCCAAGGTAACCCAGGTGGCTTTGTGTAGGAGTGCGGAATCAAACCAGGAATCTACCAAATAAAAGTTCAACACTCTAACCAGAAGACCAAACTGGCCGATCAGGACTACCAGCAAAGGTGGAATCATCCTCAGTTTCTTTGAGCTTAGTGCAAACCATAGTTTGTTGTTACACCCCAAGATGAAGTCAGTGCCTTATACACATGCTTCACGACAGAAAGTGATCAGTGCTCCGGTAACCTCCAGTTTAGACTACTGTAATGCGCTCTATGTGGGGTTACCCTTGAAATTGGTTCAAAGGTTGGAACCGATGCAGAATACAGCAGCTTGACTGCTGAAGGGAGTCTCTGGCTGGACTCACATCACGCCGTTCCGGCTGAAGAAATTGGCTCCTCTGGAGCCAGGGATGGGCAGCCCAGGGGCCTCCTTTCCCTCAGCTCCCGCTGTCTCCAGGAGCCAAGATCGTGGCTCCTAGGGCTAGGAGGACCTTCATCCTACACCCCCCAACCTAGTCCCGGTCACGAGTGTGCATTTGTGGACTTACCTGCAGGCTGCCAGGTCAATTCTGCCTGCAGGAGGCCCGGCATGGTGTGCACATGCTCGCAGGGCGGCCCCTCATTGGTCAGCCACCTGGGCCTGCGCAGATTGCCTGGTGAAGCCAGGAGGGTGGCTGGTCAATGAGGGGCCACCCCACGAGCCTGCGCACAGCACGCTGGGCCTCCTGTAGACAGAATCGACCTGGCAGCCTGCAGGTAAGGCCGTGAACACGCGTGGGCGGCCTGGGGTGCGTTAGGGAGTGTTTGGTGGTGGTCCTTCTGGCTCTAGGAGCCGCGATTTCAGCTCTTGGAGACAGCGGGAGCTGAGGGAAAGGAGGCCCCTGGGCTGCCCATCCCTGGCTCCAGAGCAGCCAATTGGAGCAGCTCAGGGGAGGGGCCCAGCTGTCCCAGAGGGATAGCGTGCGAACGCTCTCCCTCTGGAACAGCTGGGAATGCTCCGAAAGCGTGGAGATGCTTTCAGAGTAGTTTCTTCTGCTCTGAAAATGGAACGTGTGGAGAGTGTGTTGGGACGCTTGGGGCAGTCTGGAACGGATCCGGGCCCCCTGAGGTGCGAATGCTGCGTCCTCGCGTGTTCACACGTTCAAAAACCCTTCATGCGAAAAGACCTCAGAAACGGAAGTTCCAGTTTATTACTGAAGGCCCATAATATTTCCTCCGCCACGAGCCCTTCCTTCGTAATGCGCAAAGTGTTGCAAAAGTTCTGCCTCAGGAAACGATGACCGCTACAAATGTAATTTTTTTCCCCTCAAAAAATAAAAAAAAGATGTGCTTTGCTTAGAAAACCAAGTTGCCTCGGAGGTTCAGTGTTTGCTTTTCCCTTGCTCACAGAAGGCCAGAAGGCATTTGAAGAAGTTAACTGAATGCTTCCTTCATGTGATTAGGTAGGGATTTCAGCAGGACGCCCGATTCCTTTTGCATGATGAAATGACTCTTACTCCTTGAAAGCCGACAGTTTTAACAAGGAAAGGAAAGGAAAGTTTCTGCCTCTTGTGAAATGGCTGTGGGTTGGACATGTTTGTTTGTGTGTGTGGCTGGTTTTAGTACGACGAGCCTGTCTATCCGAAAACGGTGTGTTTTGTGTCAATCGCGTGCCGATCTAACAAAAAATGACATTCTGTAGCCAGACCCTAGTTTCTGATGAGTCATTTGGCTGGGTGGAAAGCCAAGATATGTACCCTTCAGCGACACGAAAGCCACAGATATTTTGCGGCAAAAATGAGGGATCTTTCCCCTGACGTACAGAAAATGTTGCAGCTTGGGAGATTTGTAAACTGGGTGATCCTTCTTTCCTTCCTTCCTTGCCTCAGACTACAGTTACAATTCTCCAAAACTGTGTTACAACAGAAAATAAATGTTGCTTCCAGAGATTTTTGCCTGAGAAGACATCTTCCTCAAGTTAAGCATTTGCAAATACAGGGAAGCGTAAAGGTGTTAGGCGTGTTGTTTAAGAATTGTATAGGAAATATTTTTAGGATAGCCCTTTCTGCTTCTTCCTGCCTTTAGGCACTTTTGCATTAAAAGTCGCCACCAGCCTCGAGCCAGCCAGGTGTACTGGCAGAGCCATTGGGAACTGGAGTTCCAAAAAGCTGAAGTATACCACTAAGGCCTCTGGTATGCCATTGGGACAGCTCTGATACTGAGTATACATGCTTTAACGAGGCCCCTTCAGCCTAGAAGCATCCCCACCTGTACCAGAGCTGTCCTAATTGCAGCCAAGGTGTGGAATGTGAAATCATGCTCCACACCTGTCGCAACCCATCCCCTGGGCTTACCTCAAGTGTCCAGCTGGGAGAGCATTCACACGGTTTCCGGGGCTGCTGCAGGACTCCTGCCTCCTGGCTGATTGGCAGCTGCTGGCTGTGTCACCAACTCTGTGATGCGCCAGCTGGCAAGCCCATGCTGCCAATGCCTGGATTGGGACCGCAGCAGCCAGCGGGGACTTGCCTGGTGCCTGCCATCGCCCGGGGGGGGGGGGGATGTGTTTCTGCGCAGGCATGTTTCTCCGTAGCGGCACCCTGTGCTGACCTGCCGGCCGATCTCACTGGGCACCAACCCGTACTGACCTGCCGGCTGGTTTGTGCCATTTTGTGCAGGTGCATGCCTGCGCAAAATGCTGGAGATCAGTCAGCAGGGCAGCGTGGGGCAGCGGCATTGCGCGTGCCTGTGCAGACACAATGAGATTGGATGCAGTAGGCAGCATGGAGATCCTTCCAGCCTGGGAGGCTGAACCAGCATGGCGCCGGATGGTGGGAGACCACACGCCCTCCCGGCCTCCACAGCTACGGGAGGTCGGGATGGTCCCAACAGGGTTCAGTCCCATTCCCCGTGCGACCAACAGCAGCCAGGACTTCTGGGTTTCGCTGCGGCGGTGTGGGCTGGTACACAGCAGGGACAGGATGAGTATTCGCATTCTGGCGGTAAGGGGCGCTTTGAGTACGCTTCCCTCCCCGGCCAATGTGAATGGACATCCAGTCCCTGGCGGGTACCGGCCTTAAGAGCACTACAGCGTGATTGCCATAGTGCAAATAGGCCTCAGGTTGGCGAAACTGTCCAGCCAAACTATCTTTAAATATTGATGCTTTCTTGGTGCAGATTTAGAAACATCTCAGAAATTTGTTGCGTGTGGGGTAATCAGGTGTTGATGGTTGTTTTGCAGCTCAGCTATTTGTGGTTCCTGCTAAGATCAATTTGATTATTTGACTTTCTGTGGTCGGCCCATTCATCTAGTAATACCAGAGCCAAGGAGTTTATGGGACAAATGATGCAAAGTAGGCTGTTTTACTGGAAAACTAGAACCTATTTTTGGAGGAGGGCGGAATCATGGCCACGCCTTCACTTTCAACCTTCTTCGGTCCATCTTCAGGTCTGGGTGCTCACTAGGACCTAATTGTACAATATGTTTGATCATAAATAGCCTCAGTTTTGAGCATTATAGCACATGATTCTTTTTAGTTTCTTTTTTAAAAATCCAGATTATTAAGGCCTTTGGGCACTAGTTCACCCTAGCACTAATTTACCTTTTACCTTTTTAAAATTATTTATGCTGTTTAATACTGTTTTAATGGGGTATGTATTTAATGTTCTGTTTTTATATGGGTTTTTACTGTAAGCTGCCCAGAGATCTTGGGATATGGGGTGGGATATAAATATTTTATATTTTATATAAATATTTATTTATATAAATATAAATAATGTGTACCAGAGCTGCCCTTATTGCATACCAGAGGCCTAAGTGCAAATAGGCCTCTTGTTCCCCTTCTTATAGATGTCTGCTGTTTATTTGGCAGTTCTTCTTTTGTTTGAGTTCTCAGTGAGTCCTGGTTGTAATCTGTTGGTGTTGCTTCCTTGGGTGGAAGTGTCAATTGTGGATTGTTGAGGCTTACCTGTTTATTATGAATTTGTATAATTCCTGGTGGTGAGTGACCAGTGGGGGTTGAACTTGGGATCTTCTGTTTACAAAACAGATGCTCTACCACTCAGCTAGGACCATTCCAGTGGTTAGCGTGCTGGACTGATATCTCGTAGTCACCATGTCTGACTCTGCACTCCTCCACAAAGCCAGCTGGGTGACCTTGGGCTAGTCACAGCTCTCTGAACTCTTCTTCTTCATCTTCATCTTCTTCTTCTCCTCCTCCTCCTCCTCCTCCTCCTCCTTCTTTGTATATCATAGTTTTGTTGCTACATGGCTGGTAAAATTTGAGCTTTCTCATTTAATTAAGTTTTTGAGTTTTTCAATGACATATTTTGGCCTCTGTGGAAACACTGACTTTTAACATTGACTGGGTGTCTCCTCAATGGCGCCACAGATACACATTGCAGAATGAACCTCTACAGTCCCTGAACCTCCAGCTTTGCCATTTAGGCAGTACACAATGTTATCTGTATTGGCAGACCATGAATTTCAAGTTTCCAGCAAACCACAATGCTTGAAAAAGTGTTTGACATGGGCTAGCAGTGCAGCAGCAATGGTTTGGCATGTTGTCTAAATCAACAAACAATCCTGGCTGTTAAAACCTTGCATCCAAACACATTCGTCCCTAAAAGCTAGTGCTCCTCTTAATTTGCAGGTGGAAGACCCTGGCATTCCCCAGCAATCTCCCCCACCCCCCACCCCTACCCCAACATAGGAAATATCCTCCATGGGCCATTTCCTGTGTTTGATAACGTCAGCTAGGTTGCCAAAGAGATACATTGTGAGCCAGTTTGGTCCAATGGTTAAGGAGCTGGACTCTTATCTGGGAATACTGGGTTTGATTCCGCCCTCCTCCACAAAGGCAGCTGGGTGGCCTTGGGTGAGTCACAGCTCTCTTCTGAGCTCTCACAGCCCCACCTACCTCACAGGGTGTCTGTTGTGGGGAGAAGAACAGAAGGTTTGTCAGCCGCTTTGAGTCCCTTTAAATGGGTGAGAAAAGTGCGGTAGAAAAGCCAACTCCTCCTCCTCCTCCTTCTTCCCCCCAGAGTGGTAGTGTGGTGGCCACAGTGTCACCAGTGGTGAGTGAGAAGAAAAGTGCTGAACCCTTCATCCTTCTGCTCTGCTGTTCAAGTGTCCTAGGGAGTGCTCATGACAGCAGGATGAGTGTGGGACCATATAGATGCTGCTTTCACTTAAAGAACTGAATGCCCAATGAGCAAGGTTGTGAGGCTTGGCCATGGCCACGCCTTCACTTTCAGCCTTCTTTGGTCCATCTTCAGGTCTACGTGCTCACACCCTTTCATTTTTATCAGTTTTATTTTTGGACTTTCCATCCTCTGTTTGGATTTTCTTGAATGAAAAGTCCACGAATAAAACGGATAGAAAAGGTGTGAGCCGTCAGACCTGAAGACGGACTGAAGAAGGTTGAAAGTGAAGGTATGGCCACAGACTCTGTGTCACATTCATGGCGTCACTGAGGGGCTGTAAGGATCCTGCCTGTGATCGGAACATTTTGGCTTGGCATGTACACTTTCTTCTTTTAAAGAACTAGATGGTTTATTTATTCTTAACCACAACCCTCTAATATTCAGATCCTGGGAAAGATTTTAAAGTTGTATGAATTGTTGATTGCTGCCACAATTTCTGAGGAGTCACATGCCACCTACATATAATTTTGTCAAAAAATAAATAAAAACCCTTCAAATTATAAGACAATGGAAATTTCAATTCACAATTTTTCCCATTATATTTTGTTGGATTTTCTTTTTTTGCTCAGTTCATTATATGTTCCTTAACTTTCTCTTGTGAGCCAGTTTGGTCTGGTGGTTAGGGAGCCGGACTCCTATCTGGGAATACTGGGTTTGATTCTGCCCTCCCCCATGAAGCCAACTGGGTGACCTTGGGGGAGTCACAGCTCTCTTCTGAGCTCTTAGAGCCCCACCTACCTCTCAAGGTGTTCTGTTGTGGGGAGAAGAAGGATTGTCAGCCGCTTTGAGTCCCCTTAAATGGGTGAGAAAAGCGGGGTAGAAAAGCCAACTCTTCTTCTTCTTCTTCCATTTCCAGTTGTAACAACTTATACGCTGTTGCTACAAAATCTCTTCCTCAGCCACCCAATTCTTTTTCCCAAGTTCTTTTTTTCCCTTCTCAAATTGTGATTCTTTTTTAAATTGAACTTGTAACATTCCGCCAACTGGGAATACAAAAGGCATTGTGCCTCACAGCCTTCTTGTTTTAACTGCGAAGGGAAACTTTTTTATCTATAACCTTTGCAATGTTTAGTGCTGGCAGAGGCCCTGTCCCCGAGCAATTTAAAGTCTGCTAAAACTCTTCTTTTGCCTCTGAGTTGCCCCATGCCAGGGTTTAAACGAACTTCCAGAGCTACAAAACGAGGAAAACGCGCAACAAAAAAAGTGCCCTTTAAATAAGACTTTCAGAGCTCTTTTTGGAAGTTGCGGGTTTTCTTCGCAACATTGGGGACGCTCCGTGGCAAAAGGGGCGGGGATTGCCGCCTGCACACACAGCAGTAACACAAGCAGCTTCACTTTCTAAAGCTCAGAACTAAAGAGCCAGAATCACACAGAATTGCAACATTGTTGCAATTGCTATGAGGTGTGAAATGGGTGGATTATTGCTAGGGGTGGATTTTGACAGCGATAACAGGGAAAGTGGTGAGTGAATGAGCGATCATGCGCTGGACAGGGTGGATTTTGACAGCAATAACAGGGAAAGTGGTGAGAGTGAATGTTTGCCGGCATGAGAAGCCATTTCGGGGGGCGGAAGATCTGGGAGATGAACAGAGAACCGATGGCTATTTTTCTTTGGACTTGTCGGGGGTTTCTTCCTGGTTGTGGCCGCGCCGAGCACAGTCCCTCCCCATTCCCGCTGGCACCCTATCAACAAGAGCAGGGGCGTGGAGAAAAAGATGCGCGCAAAGAAAACAGGGATCCTATGGGGACGGAAGGTGCGTTAAAAACACGCATTTTCCTGAGCCTCATGCGGACGCTTGTTGCTGATTTGCATGGCACTTTTAAAGTCCACTTCAATAGAGTGACAGTAGAGGGACAGTAGAGAGGCAAATAAGTCTTTTGGGGATGCAGCCAGACTGTTTACATGTGGCTCATGTGGGAAGACAGAAGTTATATGTTTGCTTCTCAAATTGACTCCCAGGTAATTTGAGCCATTCCTATGCCAATGTCATGTTTATCCTTACTGCTTCCAGAATTTTGAAATCAACAGAGCAGGAGTAGGCTAATTGGGACATGCAGTTCCAGCCCAGACACAAATGTTGTCTGTTACATGTTATGTATTACGGTACCTTTCTTTGGCCCTTTCTGCACTGGCCCTTATTCTGGATTATATCTCAGAATAGGAACCTCTCATGTGCATGCTGATGCAAAACTAGGGCAGACCCTGGGTCTATTCACACTACGTTTAAGAGGGGACCTAACTGAAGTATATAAAATGATGCATGGTATAGAAAAGGTGGATGGAGAACATTTATTTTATCTATCATACAACACTAGAACCAGGGGGCCCATGGGTGAGCCAGTTTGGTCTTGTGTGGATAGTTTTGGACTCTTATCTGGTAGTCTCCCATTTCGATTCCTCACAACAGGGTGTCCGTTCTGGGGAGAAGAACAGAAGGTTTGTCAGCTGCTTTGAGTCCCCTTAAATGGATGAGAAAAGTGGTGTATAAAAGCCAATTCTCCTCCTCCTTTAGAACAAGATTTCCATCACCCCAGTAGTGCAGTCCCCAGATGGTTTAAATAGTTGCTCTTCCCAATCATACTGGCTGGGATTGGTGGAAATTGCCGTCCCAAAGACCTAGAGGGCCACTGGGGAGAGAGAGGCCGAACCAGATAAACACACAAGCCTTTTTATCAAGGAGTCCTCGCTCTAAATGCCAGGCTGTGGGAGCACGTCGTGTCAGTTTGCAGATGAATAGAGCCCTTGCTTTGGGTTATGTCCAGCTGAAAATATTTGAGGTTCTGAAAGCCTTCCAAGTCCTGCAAGACTTTTAGATCTTAGTTCATTGGCAAACTGACCTATGCTGGAAGAGGAGGTGGCCGTACAAGGGTAGTATAATAACCCAGTGCTTCTCAGAGTCTGTCCCCTTGCATTTCAGTCTTGATGCCTTTTAGATTTTGTTTCGTCAGCAATGTACTTTTTCTAAAATATTCCTGTGGTGTTTGGAAACCCAAGCAGAATAGAATTTTGCAATCTCCGTGGACTTATGCAGATTTGTTTCACTGGATTATTTTGAACGGCTTTGTTTACCCTTCTTTTGCTGGGATGGATGCCCCATCTTGTGAATTTCCTTTAGCATCTTTGGGTGTTTCCACACTGGCCGTGGAAGTCGGTTTAACGACACATTTAGAACACATTTTAAACCCTTGGGTACTTACCATTCGCACTGCAGACCCCTTTAGGGACCCTTCCAGGCGGCTGCTTCCGCATTTCGGTGCATGAGATCTGTCTCTAAATCAGGACTCGCCGCCGAAAACTGGTTCTAAATGGAGACCTAAAACATCAGGTCTTCAATCTGTTCCTTCGCCTTGATCTCTGTGGAAGCAGGACGCTTCCGCACGCGGCCAGGCGAAGGGATAGATATCCCTGTGGCCGCCATCTTGGCGAGGGCGGAAGCAGGCCAGGTTGCCTCCTTCTGCCCTGCCCCGCGCGCCGCACGCCGCCAGAAACACGCAGTGACTGGCAGCTGTGTGTTCCAGTCCCGTGGCTCTGGGGGCAGTGTTGTCATCGTCGGCAGCATGGGAGGCCGGATCCCCTTTGAAGCCAGCTGGGTGGCCTTGGGCTAGTCACAGCCCCGCCCACCTCACAGGGTGTCTGTGGTGGGGAGAAGAACAGAAGGTTTGTCAGCTGCTTTGAGAAAAGTGGGGTAGAAAAGCCAACTCTTCTTCTTCTTCTTCTTCTTCTTCTTCTTCTTCTCCTCTTTGAAACTCCTCTACAGTTTTCTCCTTCCAGTTTTTCGTCACAAGCACCACATAAAGTAGGTCAAGCTGGGCAGTTGTGATGAATCCAGCCCCACATTTTGCCAACTGAGGATTTGAACCTACAGATTCCTAGATCGTAGCCCAACCGTCTAAACACTAAAATGCATTAAATGCAAAATGCAGCACTGGATTTGGACAAATGAAGACAGTTAAGCATTACGGCAGGTGAAATAATTTTTTTTTTAAATCTGGAAGGTATCTCCCTAAGAACCAAAGTTACACAATCAATTTTTTTTTAAAAAAAAAAATACACGATGACTCTGATGTTAACTCGGGAAGGGCTTTATCTGCCATGGGGCAAATAATTAAATACTGTCTCCTCTGGAATGCAATGGGCGTGGGTTCTGTTGAGTTATCAGTGCCTGCTCCAAATGTGCTTGTGCATGCATGTGATATTTACTGAAGACATCCTCTGGTTGAATGTGTGTCGTTATTTTTAATGCAGTTTTATCATTGTCATTATGATCATCATCATCATCACCATCACAGTTGTGCAGATGTTCTGCATCTGTGGCTGTATTGCTTGCTGACCCTCATTTTGATTGCATCCCAAGAGGATGAATATGTTGTGGACACTGTGGAAGAAGAAGAGTTGGCTTTTCTACCCCGCTTTTCTCACCCATTTAAGGGGACTCAAAGTGGCTGACAAACCTTCTGTTCTTCTCCCCACAATAGCCACCCTGTGAAGTAGGTGGGGCTGTGAGATCTCAGAAGAGAGCTGTGACTAGCCCAAGGTCACCCAGCTGGCTTCATGGGGAAGGAAGGACGGAGGGAGGGAGGGAAGGAACCTGGTATTCCCAGGTAAGAGTCTGGCTCCCTAGCCACTAGACCAAAAAAGAAAAAAGTACCTATGTGAACTGTGTGAGAACTTGTGAGTGTTTGCCATTGACTGAGAAGCAGGAAACCTACCAAAGAGGGAAGAGCTGACCAAGCGGCTGGAAGAGCCGTCCCCGCTGCTTTGAGATGCAGGATAACATGGGTATGATCCGTCCTCCTGCAGAGCACCTTTACTGTGAAGTAAAGGTAAGCTCCACATTTGAACATTTTGCTGAAATTCCTCTCGTTCGGTTACTAAAGGCCTTGGGCCTATTCGCACTTAGGCCTCTGGTATGCAGTTAGTGCTGTCCTAATTTCGTACTAGAGGCCTAAATGTGAATAGGCCCCTTGTTTCTAGTTATGAGTTGTTGGTGGTTTGCTAATTATTGTTCAGTGTTTTCTTAGTTTATGTGTTTATCTAGTCAGATTCATGTCGTCTTTTCTGTTGTGCATGTTTTGTTGGACTTGATTTGAAATTATAGCCCATAGTTAATGGGTTTTCTGGAACCATATAATTTGTTGTCTAATTTGTCCTTCCAGTGACACCACCATCTTCAGTCTTGGTTTTTCAGTAAAGTTCCCTAGTCTTGTAACCTTACTACAACCTACTGTTCAGATACTTGTAATTCCTTGTTGACCTGGGCAAGATAACAAAGATACAAAGTTAACCCTCCTATACTAATTTAGACCCTAAGTGTGTATAAATAGAAATGTGCATTTTTTCTTTTCTTTTCTTTCTTCCTTCCTTTCCTCCCTCTGTCCTTCCTTCCTTCCTTCCCCATGAAGCCAGCTGGGTGACCTTGGGCTAGTCACAGCTCTCTTCTGAGCTCTCACGGCCCCACCCACCTCACAGGGTGTTCTGTTGTGGGGAAAAAAAAAAAAGGTTTGTCAGCCGCTTTGAGTCCCCTTACATGGCTGAGAAAAGTGGGGTAGAAAAGCCAACTCTTCTCCTTCCTTCCTTCCTTCCTTCCTTCCTTCCTTCCTTCCTTCCTTCCTTCCTTCCTTCCTTCCTTCCTTCCTTCCTTCCTTCCTCACAGTGAATAAAGCTTAAAAGATGGAATGGTTTTCCTCTGCTTTCATCCTGGAATTTCAGTGATGGCCCAACACTTCGGAAATGCATTTGAAAATGATATTACATAACATAAACTCAGAGACACTTAGAGGAAGGAATTTAAAATGGGATTAGGGTTATAGTGTTTCCTACAGGTTTCTCAAGCCCAAATAAGGGCATAAAATAAAAGTTTGGAATTCTCCTTAAGATTTGGATTTGAATATTAGCAGACCATATTCTGTGAAGGCTAACTTTAAATCTTGCCTTCATTTTCCATGGGCAAGGACAGTGAGTGTTTTTTATGAACTCTAAGGTAGGGCTGGGTTAGCTCCAGCCTCACATGATGTACTTGTTTGCAAGTAGAATTCCTGTGGTTTACCGATTTGAGATAACGGTGCAGAGCAGCTATGCATACTTGGGAACGTTTCACAAGAAAAGGCCATTTAGCTTGTTTCAAATCCATGCCACTTCTATATGGATCTGACCATTTCTCTCACGTATTCATTTAATGTTAGTTTACCAGGAATAAACTATATTTTTTAAAATAATTTTAAAGTATGAAACTTCTTTCTTTCTTTCTTTCTTTCTTTCTTTCTTTCTTTCTTTCTTTCTTTCTTTCTTTCTTTCTTTCTTTCTTTCTTTCTTTCTTATTTACATTTCTATCCTGCCCCATACCTGAAGGTCTCTGGGCAGGTAACAACCATTAAAACAACAGATTAAAAACAGAATATACATTAAAGGCACTTTGAAAAAAATCAACAAATCTAAAACAATACACAGCATGTTTCAAATGATGGAATCTGTGCTGGGATGGGAAATATAATAATCTCAGCCAAAGCCCAGGGCAAAGAGGTGCATCTTTAGTGCTTTCCTAAATATATGTAAGGAAGGGACGTGACGCACTTCGATGGCCTCCATAGTCTGGGGGCCATCACTGAAAAGGATCTCTCCCGGGTGCCCACCAACTTCACTACTGAAGGTGGTGGGACGTCCAGGAGGGCCTCACTGCTTGAGGTTATCTAAAAACATCAGTTCCTCCTTTGGTAGTTCCTCCTTTGATGTCTGCAGATAGGCAATAAAGGGTTGCCAGTTCCTAACAAAAACTGACATAATTTTATCTCTTCATGAATTTGTGAGTTTATCCATTTCTGCAAAATCCATTAATTTTATAATCCATGCCTCCAGTAATGGAGTTTTCAGCATTTCCCATTGCTTCGCATAATGCCAGTCTGGTTGCAGTAAGGAATAAACTGTATTAATTACCATTCTATACAGTAATCCGAGACATGAGTATCTATCTGTACCTATATCTATCAAACAAATAAATTCATCTTACAAGAAAGTATCCTAATATCTTAGTATTGCTTATAGTCTATGGAAAGACAACATTATGTCCTATATTTTCCTTTTGAGTAGGTTCATTTCAGCACATTTATAGAACCAGTCCTTTGGAAGGTTGTTGGTGGGATAGTGTTATCCAAAAGATGTGGTTTCCAAATTTCCTCATATTTTCCAATTTTATTAGGGATGGGCGAAAAATGTTTGTCGCCTTTGCAATTTGTACAGACTGCAAAGGTTTGGAACTTTGCAATCAAATTGAATATTGACTATATTTGAAGGCTAACCTTTGCACGTGAAGTGAAAGCTCTGGAGCCTTTGTTCAGAGCAGATTTGGAATGAATTTGGATTTGGAGGCGGAACCGATGGTGGCAGGGATTCAAAGTGAATTCGAAGCCTAGCACATTTGAAATGGCTCCAGTTGTATGAATTGTGAATGTTCATAAAACTTTGCATTCGAATTGAATATTTCCCATATTTGAAGACTGACCTTTGCCTGTGGAGTGAAAGCTTTTGTGTTTTCATTCGAAGCCCCAGAGTAGGTTTGGAGGTGCGGCTGCTGGTGGCAGGGGTTTGAAGAGAATTCAAAGTGAATTCAAAGCCTAGCACATTTGAAGTGACTCTGTTCACGCAAATCCTAAGTTCTGTTCATTTGCTTTGATGCGAAGCGAATGGAAAAGAAGAATCCATCAACATCCCTACATTTTATCTGCCCCTTGCACGTTCTGTAATTATGAATGTAAGGCCCTGTCCCCATGCAATTTAAAGTCTGCTAAAACTCTTCTTTTGCCTCTGAGCAACCCCACGCCAGGCTTTCCAACGAGATTCCAGCACTACAAAACGAGGAAAATCAGCGACAAAATACATGCCCTTTAAAGAAGACTTTCAGGGCTCTATTTGGAAGTCGCGGGTTTTCCTCGCAACATTTACCTTGGGGACGCTCCGTGGCAAAAGGGGCAGGGATTGCTGCCTGCACACACAGCCAAAAAGCATTCACATATCTCAGAAATGCAGCAGGTTCCCTTCCTTTCCTTTGTAAAAAGAGCCAGAATTGCTCAGAATTGCAACATTGTTATCAGGTGGTCTGTGAAAGTGTTAAAAGAGTGAATGAGCGAAGGATCACGCTGCCGATGGCTGCAGCCACTGACTTTGCAGGGACGGGAAGCCTTTTCTAACAGAGAACAGAGTGAAAGTAAGTGCTGAAAGTGAATGAGTGAGCGATCACTGCCTTTGCCAGGACGGGAAGCCATTTCAGGGGACGGAGATCTGCTATTTTTCCTTTGAACAAGAGAGGGGGCGGAGGGAAAAAAGATGTGGGAAAGAAAACAGGCTTCCATGGGGACGGAAGGTGCATTAAAATCACACGTTTTGCTGAGCCTCGTGGGGATGCTTATTGCAGAAGTGCACGGCACTTTTGTAGTCCACTTGATTAGAGTGACAGCAGAGGGAACTCAGAGAGGCAAATAAGTCTTTTGGGGATTCACCCAAAGAGTTCATTAGTAGCAATGTCCCATAATTTGCCATACCATTCTTGCTTGTTCATGGAACCTTCGCCCATCATGTTCTGCAAATAAACAAACAAACAAAAGCCTGGCATGCATGTGATGTTGATCAACAACCGAGTATTCCTCCAGTGTCGTGCCCATTGCTATTTCTTGGTAGCAGACCTCCAGCAATCAAATTGAATATTGGTTTCATTCATTTCATTCATTCATGGCTTGGCTTCATGAACAAAGATTAGGGAGGACTTGACCCACGCTTGCTGCATGCGCGTTGGTGGCTAAACAGACCAATGCGGGATAGACCAGTCCGGTTGCAGAAGCTACAGGGAAAGGTCCCCTTGGGTGGTCCTGTGATGGCACGGTTCTTTCTGCATTGTCTTTTCTCCTCAAGACTGGCTCTGCAGTCGTTCTCAAGAGAGGCAGCAGCATTATGGATGGTGCATCTCCATGCCTCTCGGTTTGAGGCCAGAGTGGGCCATTGATTGTGATCAATATGGCCAAGGCTGAGGGGATTGCTTCAGGGTATCCGTGGGTCTCCTCTGTTTCAGCAACCAGTGGTGAGTTTGCCATAGAGCACCACCTTAGGAAAGTGATGGTCCTTCATCCTAGAGACGTGCTATGCTCAGCGCAGCTGTGTCCTCAGCACCGTGGCCTCGATACTGGTGGCCTCTGCTAGTTCAAGGACACGCAAACACATATAGTGTTTCCAGCTCATATACGTTTCATATCAGGATATTAAATTTCACATACTTCACTAAGCCAGTCATGAATGAACCTTTCTCACTGTATTGGTCACAGTTTTCATCAGGTTGGATATTATAGCATCTGCCTGGGGGTGATGGGAATTGTAGTCCAAAGCACTTAGACATTTTCCAGATGGGGAGATGCTGGCTAAGATCATGTTGCACGATAGAAGACATTTGCATAGGTTAAATCTTTAGTGAAAGATTTTCCAGATGATGAACATTTTGGGGAACATCCCCCTCTCCCCAAATAAATGGCAGGAATTGTCTGCAGGGTAGGGGGGCAAATATGTAAAGTATGAAACGTGTGTGTTTGGTATGGTCAGCTCCGTGGGGTGCTGCCATGGGGCTTTTGACTGAGTGCCATTTTCATGCTTCATTCATTATTTTTCATGCAATGAATCCATCCATATGTAGCCATACGTATAACTTTTTTTACTCATAGGTAGGGATGTGCACGAATATTGATAACATTCGTTATTCGGACGGATTTTGGGTGAATTTATTGGGTGTTATGACATTTGTTTATTGACATTTGTACGGATACAAACGTTTCAGAAATTTGTGACCCAGGGGAGTTGGGGGAAGTGACTATGCCAGTCATGTCTGCAACGGATCCAGAGTGCATTCAAAGTGGATTGAGAGTGGAGTAAAAGTGGCCAGATTCGATGTTTTCAGAGCGGATTTGTTACGGGATACGGGATTGGATATGTTTGCGTTCATATTGGATATTCGTATGAGTTTGTACAACTACATTCGTATCGGAAGAGAATCCTACGACATTGGAAGGGGAGCTATTTGAATGAATACAATTTTTTTTACATTTGATTCGATTCTTATTGAGTGCAAAAACCCCATTCATGCAGATCCCTACTCATAGGTGTTCATTAAGCGTTCTCATGCTTTTCTGTCTGTATAAAGCTTTGTAGCTGCTTGGAAGCCAGTTGGGAGGGGGCAGAATGAATGAGATTCTTGGAGGAGCTTTAGGGGCAGTTTCCACAGGCAAAAGAGGTCGTAGACTTTTCTAGCAGTTGGAGAAGCACGATCTTTTTGCACCATGAAGGTTGGGATGTTTAGGTATGCTCTGCCATGGAGCATATGCGCACCGCTGAGCTGCTTCCGTTCCCAGCATGCTGAAATGTCACCATCGTGGATGCCTATGGAGCACTAAAACCTGCTCCACAGCTGTGCTATGAAGGCTGTGTAGGGGGCATGCCACATTGCCCAGTTCTTTCTTATGGCTCCTCCAGCAGTGAGTCTTCAGCTACTGGAATATCTTTCCCAGGAGACCTTTATTTGGGCTGAATTTGCACTTACCCTACAGCATCAACCGGGAACCTGAGATGTTTCTACCCCAGAGAATCTCTGTTCTCCTCCCTGTTCTCCATCTTTCTTTGCCCGCTGTTTCTCTTCTTAAAATGTGCTTCTTGTGCTGAGCTCCACAAAGATCATTTAGGGCTTGTGTCTGTGCCATATTCTCAGCAAAAATTAAAATACTGTTTAACTTCTCACTGCAAAGAATTCTCTAAATTAATTGGTGTGGTTTTTTTTTTACTGTAATTTAAAATCCTGGAGACTATGAACTTTGGAGATAACTTTATTAAATGGATAAGATCAATTTAAACATCACAGATTGACAAAGCCAGGTGAGATCCAGAAAAGGGTAAGACAAAGATGCTCAATGACTCCCCTTTTGTTCATCTTGGCTCTTCAAGCACTGAACAAAGACACAAGGCAGGAATGAGGGAATTTGGGGGATAAAGATTTAAAGAGAAACATTTGCAGATACAACTCTGGAAAATCCTTTAGAAAGAATAGATACCGTAACAATGAGAAAACGAAAAGACTTTGGTTCCCTGGCAGAATTTATGATCAATAACCAGAAAGAAAAAAAGATGACAATAGAAGTTGAAAAGAATTAATGGAGATCTCTGTTTTTAAGACAGGGAAAAAAGTAAAACATTTATTGCTTTTAACAAAGATGAATTGTAGGGTTTTTTCCCCCCTCAAAACAATTATGTTAAAGTTCAGGCAGAAAGTTAAGGTGCAAAAATAATAGTCACTGGGAAAGGCTTTCTGTTATAAAAATGAATGTAAACAGAATGATGTTTTTGTTCCAGACAATACCTGTTTGGACAAGTGATACACCGTTTAAGTAATGACAAAGCAATAGATTGTATGACAAGGGGGGGGGGGGACATTGAATAATTGTAAGACATTACAAGATGCAAAGGAAAGAGGAGGCCTTGGCTTACCATATTTACTTGCAGCCTGTTTAATTTGGACTAAAGAATGGGTAATGCTCAGAAATAAATCAGTACCAGAATTAGAAGGGCATAACTTGAGGTTAGGATGGCATCATGGTTATTTGTGGCATGACGAAAGTTAAATTTAATGCGGATTTCAAAGATCATTCTGATAGCGGCACCTTGCTGAGAATATGACACAGACACAAGCTGTAAAACATCTTTGTGGAGCTCAGCCCAAGAAGCACTTTTTAAGAAGAGAAACAGCGGGCAAAGAAAGATGGTTAGCATATCATGAGATGTTTTGAGAACCATGAAGACAAATACAGAATTAAAAAAGAAGAGATCCAGTGGGATCTCTTGGCATTGGGTGAGTGGACAACCAAGTGACAAATGTGCTTTAATCTTAACAAGTGCAAAGTAATTCACATTGGGGCCAATAATCCAAATTATTTCTATAAACTGATGGGGTCTGAGCTTTCTGCAACACACCAGGAAAGGGATCTCGGGGTTTTGGTGGACAGTTCAATGAAGGTGTCAACCCGCTCTGCAGCAGCAGCAGCAGCGAAAAAAGCTAATTCAATGCTGGGAATAATTAGGAAGGGAATAGAAAATAAGTCAGCAAGTGTCATTTTGCCCCTTTATAAATCTATGGTGTGGCCACATTTGGAATATTGTGTACAATTCTGGTCACCACATCTCAAAAAGGATATTGTGGAACTAGAGAAGGTGCAGCGAAGGGCAACAAGAATGATCAAGGGGCTGGAACACCTCCCTTACGAAACCAGGCTGCAACATCTAGACCAGTGATGGTGAACCTTTTGAGCTCGGTGTGTCAAAATTCACAAGAAAACCTAGCTTAACTTGGGTGCTGTGTCACATCTGGAAATATCTATAATTTTGTGATATTTGTAGCTCTAGTAAAAAGTTATATTTTTGATATGTGTATTTTATTAAGAGCAAAAACCAAATAATTCTTTACATTAGTGACTTTTGTTGCTGAATTTCATTTGCTAAATCTTCAATTGAAAGTTGGTATTTTGTACACTTCAAGAACAAGCAAGCACTACACACCCAGGCACCAGGGTGACCAGGTGTGTCACCCAAAAGGGCCTGGCGTGTCACCTGTGACACACATGTCATAGGTTGGCCATCACTGGTCTAGGCCTCTTCAGTCTGGAGAGATGGCGTTTAAGAGGGGACCTGATTGAAGTATATAAAATTATGCATGGTATAGAAAAGGTGGATAGAGAAAATTCCTTTTCTCTATGACACAATACTAGAACCAGGGGGCACTCTGTGAAGCTGATGGGTAGGAGAGTCAGATCTGACAAAGGGAAGTATTTCTTCACCCAGAGGGTCATCGGCTTATGGAATGTGCTGCCAGAAGTGGTGGTGACAGCTACCAGTCTAGATGGCTTTAAGGTAGGGTTAGACAAATTGATGGATGACAGATGTATCCAGCAGGGCTTCTCTTATGTTCTTAAGAGAGAACAATTGTTTGTATCAGGATAAAGCTTCCAATAATTCTTAGCCTTCCAATTAGCTGAAAGGCTGGAAACAGATAAAAAGGGGATAATCCAGAGCAGGAAATAATTTGAAGTGCAAATTGTGTTTGGATGAAGAACATGTTACTCTGACCTCCTAAAGATAAGAACATGGAGATACCACCTCCAGCTTGGAAAGACAGGCAGGATGCTTCTAGAGGCCATTTGTAAGGAGTGGAGTACAGGTGGAGGTTTTGCCGTCATATTAGCCAGCAAAAAATATTCACCCTCTCTAAAAAATCATGCAGTATCAACAGGATAAAAAGCAACCTGAAACAGTTGGATAAAATGTATTCCTGAAACAATCCACAGAACAGAAGAGCACAGAAAAAGAAAAAGGAACCCAAATAATAAGGCACTGGAACTGTGCATAATTTTAAGACTCGTATTTTCTCCCCCGACAAATGCTGTGGGTTTTGTGCTCTTGGTGATCTTTCCAGCGGACATAGCTCTTCCTGTGCTATTACAGCTGGTATTGCCACAAGAACATTGGCCAATTGTCTCGACAGAAACACCATCCTTATTTTAAGGAGAGGAATCCTTTCCATGATGTATGGAAAAGCAATTATCAGTGTTAAAGAGCAGGAGGCGGGCAATGAAATATTGGAGTGTTTAAACAAAAATAGTCCTTGTAACCTACATCAGAATATGGAGGGACTTCATTCGTCGAAAGAAACTTGCTTTCCTCCTCAGGCTTTGAATCTTTGTTTCTTTTTAAGTTTGTGGAAAGAAAGAAAGAAAGAAAGAAAGAAAGAAAGAAAGAAAGAAAGAAAGAAAGAAAGAAAGAAAGAAAGAAAGAAAGAAAGAAAGAAAGAAAGAAAGAAAGAAAGAAAGAAAGAAAGATGCAAGGGCTGTAAACTTTTATTGGTGGATGGATCACAGACAGTACCTTAATTGTAAAAGCTGTTATCACTGCTTAAACTCACTTCTTGGCTCCTGATCTGTGAGCTGAGAGGACCACAGAGAAAGTGTGGCTGGCTGTTGCATTTCACGTTGCGCCAGATCCTATTTGAAGCTATCAAAAGTTTATTGTGGGAAGTTCAGAACTTTTGTAGCTCTGAAAATGGCAATGCTCGTGTGCAGATTTGGAACCGAACAGCACTCAAACCTTGAGCTGAAAAGCAAAGAAGTTGCTGGCCTTGTCAAACTGCTGGTGTCAAATTGTGGTTGTCTCCTTCTTCTTTCCCTTCTCTGTGCTACTCTACTTACTAAATTTCTACAGTAACTGAATAACCGAAGGTTGTCTGGATGACTCACAAAAAGAAATGCATTGAAATATACAAACAAAGGCATAAACAGAAAAACAGCAGAATAGAAAAACACTGTACCTAAAAACATGTTAATAAAAATAAAGACCAAATTTAAAACCAGGGCCTTCTCTGCTTCCTACAGATGGACCTCTCTGGGAAGGCCGTCCAACAGCCTAGGTCAGTGATGGCCAACCTATGACACGCATGTCACAGGTGACACGCCAAGCCCTTTTGGGTGACACACATGGTCACTCTGGCACCTGGGTGTGTAGTGCTTGCTTTTTCTGGAAGTGTACGAAATAGCAACTTTCAATTGAAGATTTAGCAAATGTAAAGGATTATATGTTTTTGCTTTTAATAAAATACATATATCAAAAATATAACTTTTTTTACTAGAGCTACAAATATCACAAAATTATGGATATTTTTAGATGTGACACAGCACCCGAGTTAAGCTAGGTTTTCTTGCCAATTTTGACACACTGAGCTCAAAAGGTTCACCATCACTGGCGTAGGTGCCACCACAGAGAAGACCTTTTACAACATAAGGACATCTAGTCCAGCATCCCATCTGGCATCTGGGCATTCTCAAGCAGAAGATGAAGATTTACTTCAGTTGACATGGGCACAGAAAGCAGGCCAATCTAAGGCTCTGAGATACTTTAGAACATAAGAACATAAGAGAAGCCCTGCTGGATCAGGCCACAGCCCATCTAGTCCAGGATCCTGTCGCACACAGTGGCCCACCAAAGGCTCAGGGGCATCACAAGCAGAGTCAAGGACAAACCTTTGCCTGCTCTTGAATCCCAGCAAATGGTCTTAGAAGCACTCTGCTCCCCCCTGCAGCCTGAAAGATGTACCTAGGCATCCATTCTAGTTGCCATTGATACTTCTGTCATCCATAAATTTGTCTAACCCTTCCTTAAAGCCATCTAGACTGGTAGCTGTTACCACCTCTTCCGGCAGCAAATTCCATAAACCAATGACCCTCTGGGTGAAGAAATACCTCCCCTTGTTGGATCTGATTCTCCTACCCACCAGCTTCATAGGTGCCCCCTGGTTCTTGTGTGATAGAGAAAAGAAATGTTCTCCATCCACCTTTTCTATACCATGCATAAGTTTATATACTTCAGTCAGGCCCCCTCTTAAACGCCGTCTCTCCAGACTGAAGAGGCCGAGACGTTGCAGACTGATTTCATAAGGGAGGTGTTCCAGACCCTTAATCATTCTGGTTCCCCTTTTCTGCACCTTCTCTAGTTCCACAATATCCTTTTTGAGATGTGGTGACCAGAATTGTACACAGTATTCCAATTTATAAAGAGGCAAAATGACTTTTTTCAGGGTAACGGGGTCCTAAGCTGTTTAGGACTTTAAAGATTTAAAACAGCACTTTAATTTGTCTCTGGAAACAGAACAGGGACAAAGCCCTGGTGCAGTGTGTTCAATATGCTCAGTTCTCAGTTTTCATAGGGTTCGGTTCCACCAAAATGGTGGGAATTTTAAAACCTACCACAGAGACGTACCCAATGGCTGATTTTACTCTCCCCTCTGTAGATTTCACACACACCCCCAAACAGTAAATGCAAGTTTTCACAGGGAGGAAATACGACAGAGACCCATGTTCAAAAATGCAAAAGGAGAGTATTTTTTGGAATATCACCGTGGTCACACCTTCACTTCAGATCCAGCTCCATCTTCAGATCCAACTGCTCACACCTTTTCCTTCTGTCTTCACCTTTTATTTGTGGACTTTCCACCCTCCATTTGGATCTTCCTGAATGGACAGTCCACTAATAAAATGGATAGAAATGGAAAGGTGTGAGCAGCAAGGCCTGAAGATGGACTGAGGAAGGTTCAAAGTGAAGGTGTGACCATGGCCTTTGAGTTCCTAATAAAGGCCATCAATAAATCTAGGCAACAGTACAGAAACCAAGGAACTTTGCACACAGTTAAAATAGCCTCTGGGATGACTCAGAGGCATGAGGTTCATTAGCCATCGGTAACTTTATCCTCTATGAATCTGTTAAACTTTCTTTTTTGAAAACCACCCATGGGGCTGCGCAACACCACATATTTTTGGAGCCAATCCCACCACTTAACTAGGAGTCGTGTGAAGAAATATGCCCATTGCTACGTAATCAGCTGATCTAATACCCTATATTAAAATGTGAGGCTGAAAATAAAAAAACGCTTGGAAATACAACAGGCACCTTGTGGATATCCATCCTGCTACTTAACACAGACTGGCACATCATTAGAAGAGATGTGAAAAACCCCATTACCACACCAATATTCCGTTGCCAATATGAATAATTTACCATCTGATCCTTAAAAGCTTCTGCTAAAAAAGAAAGACCATTGAGATTCTACAAGCTGCGGTTGCAGCTGCTTGTTTGGTTTCTCTTCTAGATGGAAACAGAAATTCTTCTTATAGGCACCAAGAAAAGCTGTTAGTAGGGAAGATTCCAGATAATATGGAACAATGTAGGAAATCAAAGTGTGTTGACCATTTGTTGAATTTTGCTCCAATGTGACACCACTGGGTTCAAGGCTTGTGACAATCGTGGCTTGGCTTCACCATCGTGGCTTGGCTTCACAAATGAAGATTTAGGAAGGGCTCCACCCACGCTTGCTGCATGCACACTGATGGCTGGAAAGGCCGGTGTAGGATAGACAATTCCGGTTGCAGAGGGTTGCGTAACTAGAGACCAATTATACCTACTCTTAGCTTTCCCCCCTCAAAGCAAAACAGGTTTGGGTTTTTTTGGGATTTGGGTTTCGGACTTTTTATCTTCCAGGTTGTCTTCTATTAGGTTCTCAGTGTCCTTCTTAAACTGTGGTGCTCAGAACCGAGCCACTATTTGGCGAACGCCAAATACAAAGAACCACATTCTTCTCCGCATCTAAATGCAGTGTTTCAAGCTTTCTGAGCTTTCTTCAGCTTTTTTAGCCTCACTGACTTCTCAAGGCCAGTAAAGATCCAATAAAACCCTGAGGCCGCGTCCCCATGGTGGCCAGTTAGTACCGTTTGGGTGCTGTATTTGCATGTAGGGGCTGGGCGCGGGGCCGGGCACACATTTTGGGTGTCCCCATGGGACACCTGGAAATGTGCGCTGGGTTCGGGGCTTGGCGCAGATGGAGGCACCCCCAAGCAAGCTGTGCCAAGCCCCAGCACGGGGGAGTAACTCCACCCCTCTCTCCTCAGCCTACCTCTCGGCACGGACAGCCAGGGTTGGGGTGTGCTTTTTGCTTCTTTTTACCCCCAATCTGCTAGGTGATAAGGCAGGCTTGATTTTAAGATTACGGCGTTCCCCGTGATTTTTTGCTGGAGCAGAGGTGGCGTGAACGCGCCACCCATAAGGGACTCCTTCAAGGAGCCTAGCTGGGTGGCTGCCGCTTGCCTGGATGGAGGAAAAACGGCAGTGGGCAGCCAGCGATTATTTCCCCTCCTCTCCCCATTGCCCAGGGCACACAGCAGCAGCGGCAACTCAAGCCCCCTTCACATTAAAACATTCACACATCTCCCAGAACCTGTAGCTGCTTTCCTTTCCTTTCCCTTTTTTAATGGTCAGAACTTTCAAAATTGCGGAGAATTGCAACATTGTTATCAGGTGTGAAGTGGTTGGATTGCTACAGTGTAGTGGCTGCTTTAAGGGGTGGAAGCAAGCTGTTGTGGGAGGGAAACCCTAAAAAAGCATTCTCATCCCTTAACACGGTATGGTTCCCACAGTAAAAAATGTAAAACGTTTCAAGTGCACGAACCGGAGTGAGACCTGTTGAAATGAGGATTAACATTTACAACGCTTTGGGGCAATTTAACACGTGGAAAGCGTGTTAAGCCAACCTGACATGGGAACTGCGAGGATTGAAACAATTTTGAAACTGAAATAAGCTTATAATGGGAACGCAGCGTACCTCCTTCCTGGATTGGCCGCGCTAAGCTGAGTTTTTCTCAGCTGCTGGAGGAAGTGTGGAAAGAGGGAAAATAATTTGCTCTCTTTGTTTGCTTTAAGCTCCCTGAAGGGAAAGATGTCCAAATCACAAAAGGAATTTTGAAATTCACATTCACCAGTTCTCCTGCGCCAGCTGCTGTCAGAGTGCATTGCACACATGGAACTACTTAATTTAATGCAACACACTAACTCAGAGATTAATTATTTCAATTATTGCTGATATATAAAGGTGAAGGTGTACTGAAAGGCAAACAAGAGTAGCTTTGACAAAGCACACCTAGAAGAACACTGACTTTGCAGGGTTCTTGACTGAACTGAATCGTATGAGGCTGGACCTACATCTGTCTGGGATGGTTTAGGAAGCCCTGCATTGAGCAGGGGGTTGGACTTGATGACCCCAGAGGTCCCTTTTAACTCTATGATTCTATATTCAGATGGGCACAATCAGAGCATGATAAGTACATAACCTAAAAGGAGCCCTGCTGCATCAGGCCACAGCCCATCTAGTCCAGCATTCTGTCGCACACAGTGGTCCACCAATTGCCCATGGGCATCTCAAGCAGAGACAAATCCACCCCTCAAAGCAGCAGCCCTAGTAGCAATCCAAGCAATCCACTGTAGCAATCCAACACTTCACACCTGATAACGATCTTGCCATTGAAAGTGCTGACCTTCAAAAAAGGGGAAAGAAACAAAAGCAGCTGCCGGTTTGGGGAGATGTGTGAAAAGGAGAAGGGGGCTTGAGTTGCTGCTGCTGCTGCTGCATGCCCTGAGCAATGAGGAGAGGAGGGGAAAGAATTGCTGGCTGTCCGCTGCCATTTTTCTTCCATACAGGCAAGCAGCAGTCACCCAGCCACCCAGCTAGGCTCCCTGAAGGGGTCCCTTATGGGTGGCACGTTCACGCCAGGAGGAAGAGGACAGGGCAGCCCCGAAAAGCGGTTTTTAAAAAGTAGCCACTTGAGTCCCCCCTTGAGTCATGTACGTCCTCAGAATCCGGATTGAACACGATTCTGGCTGAAAGTAATGGGATCAGGCAAATTCGCGTTTGCATCCGGTTTTGTTATTTCAGTTTAGGGAAACTGGATTAAGCTTCTCATGGGGATGCGGCCTATGTGGAGTATCTGATTCAAATCAAATCCGGAAAGTTGTGTTGGGGAACACCCCTAAAAAAGAGGTGCCTCAGGAACAGGTTATAGACTGCTGCAAGATGGAATCGTTCACGCGTCCCTTTGCCTCTTCCCCTCTCATGCAGATTTTGTGTTAGAAAAGGAATCTCAGAGATGGAAACGGAGCATGAAGGCTGTGATTTCTGAGGTGCTTCTTTGTTACGTGTGATCACAGCTAAATCATCCCATCTCTAATCCACCTTTAAACCTTGGGGAATGTCCAAGAGAGGGGAGAAGGGCGAACTTGCAGGTGAACGACGCCACCTATGAACTCTCTGTAAACCCTTTCTGAGGCAAAGACAGTAAGAAGAAAAAGAAAAGAGCATCTCTGAGGGAACCTCAGGAGAAGGGTTTTGGGGGTGGGTTTGTTCACACACCAGTCTGTGTCCCCCCTCTCTCCTAAAATTTCTGTGCTAGAAAAGGTAGATCAGAGAAGGCAGGGATTTGAGAGCAGGGGCCTGTTCGTACTTGGCCTTTTTCTGGAGTATATCTCAGGATAGAGGTCTGTGGTCCACACACTAATGCAGACTCTGGCAGACCTCACTTTGGGCCTGCTGAAGCCTGCACTAGCGTATGGACAGCAGGCCCTATTCCAGGATATAGTCCAGAATAAAGCCAAGTGTGAATAGGTCCAAGGTGAAGGTTCCGCCTTTGTCTTCTGCTTGAGATGCCCAGAAGCAACTTGTGGGCCACTGTGTGAGACAGGATGCTGGACTAGATGGCCTGTGGCCTGATGCAACAGGGCTCCCCTTATGTTCTCATGCTCATAAGGCTTGGGAACACAGGGGCACCTCTGAGGCTCCCCTTTGGTTATGTCTGAACTGCAGCCTCAGCTGTCTAAGAGGTGCTTGTTTTCACTGTGTGTGAATGCAAGCTTAGTCCATAAGGCTGATGGACTGGGATCACGGGAGCTGGTGTCTAACATCATCTGGAGTGCTTCATATTGGCTCCCCTGTGACACTGGACATTGTATTCTCCGGTTCCTTCTTATGTAGTGCAGTGAGCAATATCTCCTTTGACAATGCAGGCCTTTGAGTGACATCATGAGCCAAAGGATGATGTCAGATATCTTCATTACAGGCAAAAAAGCTCTCATTATGTTGCATTCCAAAGCTTCCTTTGTTCTGCTCTATCTAATAGTTACCGAAACAAGCACTGGACTGATTTGTGGGAATCTAGAGAGCTCTGTTCAGCTGGGCTGGAATTTTGTTTCTTAACCTAGACTCTGAAGTCTTTTCTATATATCTGTGGGTATTTATATCTGGTTCATCTCTGTTTGCTTTTGGGGCACAATTGTGTCTGGGCACTTCAGTTTTGTTGAGGCTGTGGTGGCTGGAAGAAGACTCCCAAACCCTTAACAATGCCCAACTGTAGATCTTTCCTCCTTTGTACATACTTTTTCCTTCTCTACACCTTTATGCGTATTAATTTGGCTTTTGTGCAGCCCCACTGGTAAATTAAGCAAAATGAAACCTCAGCAACAAACTTAGCCATACACCCTACGCTCAGCCACTGTGCTCAGCAGTTTTTGAAAAGGAAGAGACAAATTCTGGTGGAAACAGATTATTTAGTGTTTTGAATCAGTTTATGGAAGAGAGCGGGTGAGGCACTATGATGCTGTGAGCAAACAGAAGGGGATACTGCACATTGTTGTCTCACATATCTGATAGTCTCACATTGACTCTTTACAATGTGGCAATGTACCGACTCTTGGCAGGTCGGTATGGGAGAAGGTGTTCCTTCAGACATTTGATATCCCTGTGCTCCATGAATTTGCCCTTCTTAAAGCCTGCAACAGTTAGGCCGCGTTCCCATTACAAGCTTAAAACGGTTTCGAAACGGTTTCGATCCTCGCAGTCCCCACATCAGGTTGGTTTAATATGCTTTCCGCGTGTTAAATCGCCCCAAAGCGTTGTAAATGTTAACACTCATTTCAACAGGTCTCACTCCAGTTCATGCATTTGAAAGATTTTACAGTTCTTACTTTGGGAACAGTACCGTTGTAGTGGGATGAGAATGCATGTTTAGGGTTTCCCTCCCCCAATAGCTTGCTTCCAAAGATAGTAATTTCACTGTAAAATCCATCCCCTAAGCAGCCGTTACACTGTAGCAATCCACCCACTTCACACCTGATAACAATGTTGCAATTTGCACAATTCTGGGTCTTTGAAAGTTCTGACCTTTAGAAAGGGAAAGAAAGGAAAACAGCTGCAGGTTCTTAAGGCTGTGACTGTGGAGTGAGTGGGTGAAGTGGGCTTGAGTTGCCGCTGCTGCTGTGTGCCCTGGGCAATGGGGAGAGGAGGAGAAAGAATCACTGGCTGCCCGGTGCTGTTTTTCATCCATCCAGGCAAGCGGCAGCCACCCAGCTGGGCTCCGTGAAGGGGTCCCTTATGGGTGGCGCATTCACGCCAGGAGGAAGAGGGCAGGGCAGCCCCGAAAAGCGGCTTTTAGGAAGTAGCCACTTGAGTCTCCCCTTGAGTCACGTATGCCATGTACAATCCTCAGAATCTGGATCGAGCGCGATTAAGTTGAAAGTTGATCAGGCAAATTTGTGTTAGCATCTGGTTCTATTATTTCAGTTTAGGAAAACCGTTTTAAGCTTGTGATGGGAACTGAGCCATACTGTGCCATCTTCCCACCCCCAGCAGTAAATTCCATAGACTTCCTCTTCTCTGTCTTGCCTATCATCTCCATTAAGTGGGGTGGGAGGGGTGGGAAACTGCCTGCATATGTCCATATACTCCTCAGGAGTCAAGTTTGGGTTGATGGTTATTATTATCTTTTAAATAAACAAATCTGGAGTTCATAAAGACCTATTTCCAGATTCTCCAAGTGTTAAGAGCAAATTCTCCCTTGCTGGGTTTCAGCTCCATGATGAATTATGCCAGATTGAGGAAGGGGCTGGAGCAATTCAGACCTTCCCCATCTCTTCTCCATATGCTTTCTTTACTGGGAGTTGTCCTCTGCCAAAGATACATGGCTTTGCAATCATGCAATGATTCTCTTGCCTAGAAAAGCCTGATGAGCAAAGGAAGAGATTCTGCATCATAGTCTTTCTGGCTGTCTTTTCAGCCTGTTTTGGTCATCTGTTTCAAGGAACTTTAATGCTTCCTCCTCTTCCTCTTCCTCTTCTTTTCTTCTTCTTCTGTTCTGCTGTTTTGAACATCCATGAATCTGAACTGCTCTTATGCAAGCCAGTTTTCATATAGCTGAATATTTTAACAGCAGTATTTTGACTGAAAGAATACTACACAAGGATTTGGACCTTCTTCCAGTGTTCCTCTTTTGCATACTTTGTCTACCAGTACAGGCTAACCACAAACTTCTGAACTGACATTCACAGAATCTCAGGCTAGTGTTTTCTGAGAACAGCAATCCTCCTTGGGTTTCTTAAAGTTGATAGAAAGCTGGCTGATTAATCTTTTTGGAACTGGTAGAGGGCAAATTCATGGAGGAAGACTGGCCGCAGTAATCGTGGGTATGCAGTGGTGTCTTACCATTCCCTCCCCCCATCTGTTTTCTCAAAGATTGTCTAAGTGACAGCCTAGTCTCCAAGCCAAGCAACATGATCGGGGACCCATCACACCCATTAGCTCTGGACTTGAAGAGTCCACTTTCCAGATCCCCTTTGCAAGTGGTCTCAGTTTAGGGTTGGCCAGTGGATGCCGCTCTTGCAGTGTTCAGTGATGCTGATTTTCATGCGAGTTTCCATACAATTGCACGTTTAACATCTCATACCTACCTTGATTTATTGATCGGTGTTTTGATGTTCATATGCCCTGTAGCAAAAATCTCCATGGGGGTTACAATAGATAAAAGCAATACAAACAGGGGCATTTTCACACTTCCCTTCCCGTCTGCTGGACGGGAAAGGAGAACAACTAACCAACGTTGACTATAGATCACACTTGGTGCGCTAGTCAACTGTAGCCATGTCTCTCTCTCCCCCCCCCCCCGGCAATTGAATACTTACCTGATTCAGTCGTGGGACCAGGCCTCCTCTGGGTGCTGCCATTTTGGCTGTGGTGCCCTCTGCGACTGTGTGTGTGTGCAAGTGCAGTCACAGTCACGTCAATGGTTGTCGGCCCACTCAGGTGTGGATGGTTGCACTGCTGGATGCTCCAGGTAAGCTTCTAGTTAATGTGGTTAAGGTGTGGAGCACAATTTTTGCTTCACACAGAATCGACAATTAGTGAACTTCTGATGAGGCAACGCATGCTTGTAGCCTGTAGCAGCCTCCTCCAAGTGCAGATACTCTTCACCAGAAGTTCACTAATTGTTCACTAGAGGCTGAATTGTGAATAGGCCTCAGGTTGAAAGCAGGACTAAAGCTGATTAGACCCTAGTTTGAATTAAAACAAGCTCTGTTTATTCTGATTCTGGTGCCCATTCCTTTAAGTGCTTTGCTCTCCTCTTCACCAGCCCTGATGAACATCATGCTCCAGTGGTACGAGTGAAGGGTGAAGGGCTGCAAACCTTCTCACCATCACCAGGAGACACCTGGCTCGGCTTCCAGCTTGAAATGGAAGTGACTCTTTTCTGGGTGCCTGTGGGAGGTGCCGTGATCATTACTGAAAATGGTGCTTCCTCATGTCCATTTCTGAGCACCAAAGCCTCATTTTCAGTGGCAGTCAGATGCCCCTCCACTGGGCCCATAATGCCATGCTCCCTGAAAATGGTGTCCCTGCTGGTGATTGCACCCAATAATAGGGTGGTATGATCACTGTGAGGGGCCTACAGCCCCTGCAGATAGAGATGTTTTGAAAGAAGAAGTGTTATTGAGCACCAGAGAGGCAGTAAGAGGAGACACAGCCATCTTAATCCCTGAATTGGAAGATGGTCTCTGCAAGACATTCTGCAGAAGAAAAGAACCAGTTTGGTCTAGTGCAGTGGGTCTCCACAACATGAGGAACTCCATTAAGGGGTTGCGGCATTAGGAAGGTTGAGAACCGCTGGTCCAGTGGTTAAGGAGCTGGACTCTTATCTGGGAATACCGGGCTTAATTCTGTATTCCTCCACAAAGCTAGCTGGGTGACCTTGGGCTAGTCACAGCTCTCTTCTGAGCTCTCACAGCCCCACCTACCTCACAGGGTGTCTGTTGAGGGGAAAAGAATAGAAAGCTTTGTCAGCCGCTTTGAGTGCCCTTATATGGGTGAGAAAAGTGGGTAGAAAAGCCAACTCTCTTCTTCCTCCTCCTCCATGAAGCCAGCTGGGTAACCTTGGGCTAGTCACAGCTCTCTTCTGAGCTCTCACAGCCCCACCTACCTCACAGGGTGTCTGTTGAGGGGAGAAGAATAGAAAGCTTTGTCAGCCGCTTTGAGTTCCCTTAAATCGGTGAGTAAAGCAGGGTAGAAAAGCCAATTCTTTTCCTTCTTGAAGATGGATCTCCCCTGTCTTCCTATAGAGAGAAGGGATTTGCTAAGGACTATGGATTGGTGGTGATGGATCTTGCTTTGCTTGAACAAAGACCCACCTTCGATTTCTCTAATTGAGCTTCCAGAAGCTAAACCTGGCCTGAGGACATCCTTCTCAGATGGTCTCTCACAGGATCTCAGTGATTGTGATCTCCATGATATCTCCCAACATACATCACACCAATTCAGAAAAGCTCCACCGAGATGGAATCTGTATCCTGTGGCCATATGCATGGTCTGCAGTAGCCTAGCCTAGATCCCATAGAAAATCTAAAAATGCAACTTGCTTTTTCCGGTGCTCTAGGGGAAAATATGGTTGAATAGGTTTCTGTTTTATCAAGTGCAGAGTTTCAACTTTCTTCGTCAAACAAAAGGGTGCTGTGAGGTGGCTTCCCTGGAATGAAAGATTTGCAACAATTTACATTTGTACGGCGCAGCTGCCGGCAGTGAACTGTTGCCAAGTCAATTTCTTCATTTTCTTTAGTCATTGTATAATCAGGATAATGAGCTACCTTAATAGCACAAGCAAATTATGCTGAAGGTGAAAGTAACAACTTTTTAATAACTAGTCCAAGTGAGGAACTTAAGATGTTGTGTTAAAAGAAATAATAGTGTTCAAATTATTAAAAAGTCTTGGGATGTTATAATTACTAAAGGGCTGCTATTTTTTTCTGTTTTTCTTCCATCCATCCATCCATCCATCCATCCATCCATCCATCCATCCATCCATCCATCCATCCATCCATCCATCCATCCATCCATCCATCCATCCATCCATCCATCCATCCGTCTATCTATCTGTCTATCTATCTGTCTATCTATGTCTGTCTGTCTGTCTGTCTGTCAAGTCATGAACCTCTGCTCCCAAGGGTTCATAACAAAAGCATGCTCCTGGCTGCTGGCTTTGTCTGTGCTTGCAAGCTAAGGAGGGTTGGAGTTGGTTAGTGTTTGGATTGGATATACCATGTGGAAAAACCAGGTGTTGTAGTCCAGAATGGAAGGACAAAAATATATCTGAGAAGATGGGTGTTTTTCCGCTTAGCACTGAAAGACCCATTAAGGGTCCTTAATGACCTTAGTGGGTACTCTAGTGCTAGTGGAAAAAGACCCGATGACGGAACCAAGCCATTGTGCCCAGATCTGTCCAGCATAAGGATGGGCACGAATGGGGTTTTTTTTGCATTTGCATTTGAATTGAATAGAATATCCAAACATTTAATTCAATTAGAATGTTTAGAATCCGAATGCAACAAAATCTGATTCGAGTCAAATACATTCAAATCAATTCATTTGAATGTTAGATTTGAATCTGAAGATACAGATGTCGACAACATTTGTATGTGTCACACGTATCTGTATGCAAATTGCGTACAGATACGTATGAGATGCATGCAGATACATATGCGTACATTCGTATGTGTACATTTGTGTCTGTACATGCATATCTGTACCTTCAAATGTTTTGAATCATTTGAACGAATGTTTTGGAACATCCAAAATTCATTCAGATGTTTAAATTCAAATGTGTGGACAATCTGTTTGAGTTTGAATGTTCACATTTGATTGAATTCGATTGGATTTCGAATGTTTAGAATATTCGTGGACATCCCTAGTCCAACACCCTAGGGGCACCTTTACAAACAAAGGGCGGCATATAACTCCTGTGAAATGAATCCATTTCTGTTGCCAATTCTTCTCCAAATGGAGAGATCTTAGCACAGCACCACCAAAGATGAGTGAATGTGCCTCTTTTTTTTGACAATGCCAGCATGGAGACACGATGCCTGGGACAATTCCGGAGTGTTGTGCCAATTCTGGACTATTTTTAGGTGGATTTCTTTATTTGTTGCTCCTGAGTTGAACTTACTGCTTTGACCATTGGAACTGGTGTTTGATCCATAGCAGGTCAAAGGTTAATCGGGTGACGTGAGATGCAGTTTGCTGATCTTTGCATACTTCTTGCTTAGCTGCCCTGCAGATTCCAGTTTGCCAACCAGTGCTAATTTTTTTGCAGCTCTCTCATAAACAGCATCTTCAGGTAGTAAATCCCCAGGTTCACCCTATACTGTGCAAAGAGGAAACCTCTTTCTTGACTCTCCCATCATTGGCAGGATCTGGACTTCGAAACGGCAAAGACCCCTGGTGTTTAATTTCTTTGTACAATGCACAATTTTATACTTTTTCATGTTCCTCCATATAAACCTTTTCTCCCCAAAGCTTTTAAAAAAAGTTGCTTCATTCCCTTGAAGATTTTAATTGCTTTTTTATTTTGTTTGGTTTTTTGGAAAGTTTTCCAGTTCAGCAGTAATTTTTTTTTTCCAGATGCAACTACTCATAAGGCATAGACTTATTTTTCTTTTGCAGGAGTTATTGACTTCCCAAATTGCTGCTGGGTTGGGATTAAGTATTTTTGTTTTGTTTAAAATAACACACGAACGGAAGAGCCATAAGTCAATATTTTAAATGATCTTTTTTTATGCCAAGAGACTTAATCCACAGTTTCTGTGTCATATTTCCTTCCAGTTTGAAGGTCTGGATTATGACCATGCAGTTTCTAACAGAGTCGGTTTAGACTGCTTTTCTGTGCATGCCTGTTTAAAAGTCACACTGTTATTTAGGGAAACTTGTGAGTATAGGATTGCACAGTCTCAAATTTGATTGTCTTGGCTCAATGCTTCTTTTGAATTACAGTAATTCTTTGTTCATTTCCCCACGATTCTTTCAAAACTCATTCTTTTTGGCATTTGTGACAAATTAAAGGGAGCCTAATTACATTTAAAGTTTTTTATTTAAGAAAGTAGGAAACATTTATTTGATGCCTGATTTTTAAAAATCAATTTGTTGAATTTAATTTTGACAAGTATATACATACAAATAACAGTTGTAGAAACAGAAATAAATCTTGGTCACATCAGTTTGCCATGGACAAGTGTAAAAAAAGAGAAGCCAGTGCATACAATATATACAATACAGTTCAATGGAAATCTTTAAGATATTAATAATTGAGTTTTACTTTTATACGAGCTAGGGTTGTGCACGAATATTCAAAGACATTCGAAATTCAATCAAATTTGTCTGAATTTCCACATTCAAATTCGAATCAAGTGTCCATGAATTCGAATTTAAACATTCGAATGAATTTTGAATTTTCAAATCTATTCGTTCAAATTTCTACAGATCCATATGGGAAGAAAATGGGTTGCATATGGGATAAATACGGATGCCTAACAATGTGTACAGGCACATACGAATGTTGTCAACATTTGTGAGTGCAAATTCGAACTGAAAATTCAAAGATTCAAATTTGCTTAATTTGAATTGAATTTGGGTAAACTTGAATTTTAAAGATTCAAATCGAATCCGAAAAATTGCATTCATGTACACCTCTAGTATGAGCTGATAGAGTATTTCTGAACTGCTAGTGTGACAGTTATCTTGTCCATTGAATCAATTAATGGTTTCCAAATTGGAATAATTTTTTAATAAATTCTTTAATTCTTCTTTATTATTTAATAAAATTGTTATTCTCTGCCATTCCTAACATTTTAATTTGGTTAAGTAAGCATATTCATCAGATATTATTTTAGATAGTTTATGATACCAAGTTTTTAATGTAAGTTTTTTAGTGAATTTCTGCTGTTTTTGCTATGAGTATTTTGTGGAGTTCAATCAGTTAATTTAATCAGATTTTTAAAAAATCAATTGTGTGAAAAAGGTGGATAAAGAAAAGGTTTTCTGTCTTTCCCCAAAATACAAGAACTGGAGGTCACCCAATGAAGCTGAATCCTGGTTCTTTGGTGGGTATTGAAATAATGGGTGCAGTGCCTTTTCCGTGATGGTCCCTGTTTTAACATCCCACACACCTGGGATCAGTTATGTCTCAGGAATGCAGCAGCTCCCCCACAGCTCCAATTCAAAGGGATGCACAGAGAAATTAATGGGCCCGGCTACACCTAAATTTTAATCCACATTCAATCCAAATGAGTGAGATAATGCATCAGTGAAATAACGAACCATTTTCTTCCCCCCCACCCCGTATTTTCTAACTCAAAGGGGGGTATTTTCTGGGTTGTGTGTGGTTTCACACCTAGTCGTAGCTGGGCCCATCGTCTCTGTTGAGAGATCCTATTGAAGAGCTGAAGTCTCAGCAGCTACTTACCCAAATGCAGGCCCAGCTGACCTCAGGCCTGCACATGTGCAAGGATGGGTGGGTGATGTTTTTGCCCTGTAAAAAGAAATGTTGTTCCTGCAGCTGAGAGAAAGTTTATGCTACTTTTTGAAGCCTGGGAAAGACCCAATTATTGAGAGAGGTCTTGGCACAGGAAGCTGGCTTCTTTCTCTACTGTGCATCATTAACATTATTTTGCAAGAGCGCCTTTCCAAAAGCCCACTTGGTCCAGGTTATTCCATAGTTTCGTCTTGCCTTGTCATAACAGACAACTTCTCTTTTGATGTTTAGATATTTTTTGGTTGTTCCTTGTAAAATAAACAGATCAATAACAGCTTTTTCAGCATGTCACCACATCCTTTCCTGTCCCTCTTTATACACAAGCAAAGAATAAAATAAAATGTGTGTGTGGGGAAACGCTACTTTCAAATTCCTCTTCAGAATTTACTTTTTCTCGGAATGGATTCGTGCACATAAAAAAACTCATGAGGATAACATGGTGTTCAGGAACTCCTCAACCGCGCAATTAAGACTGCAGGGTGTTGAAGTATTTTCAAAAAGCATCAGGTGTGCACACTCATGGGGAGGGGGTGCTGGAGGTCAGCAGTAGAATGATCTACCTGGAAAACAGAAGGTAGACCAGTTTGGTCTAGTGGTTAAGGAGCCGGACTCTTATCTGGGAATACCAGGTTCGATTCTGCCCTCCCCCATGAAGCCAGCTGGGTGAGCTTGAGCTAGTCACTGCTCTCTTCTGAGCTCTCACAGCCCCACCCACCTCACAGGGTGTTCTGTTGTGAGGAGAAGAACAGAAGCTTTGTCACCCGCTTTGAGTCCCCTTAAATGGGTAAGAAAAGTGGGGTAGAAAAGCCAGCTCTTCTTCTTTTCCCTTATCCTGCATAACTTTCAAGCGGTGTCGGCTTTCGCTCGCCTGCAGTTCAACATTTCATCTGAACTCTAACACAGTGGTTGATGTTAATTATGGATAGCAAAACCTCTAAGCCAGTTTGGTCTTGTTGTTAAAGTGTCTGATTCCTATCTGGTACTTTCCCGGTTCCGTTCTGCACTCCTTCACAAAGCCAGCTGAGTGACCTTGGACTAGTCTCCTCCTACTCCTATTCCTTGTTGGCTGAAGTTAATAGAGGGGAAACAACTGTGGTAAGCTCTCAAAAGTCCACTAGGTTATGTGTTCCAAGGCACTGGCAATTGCTTGTGTAAGGAAGTCGAAATAAATAAACTTAGCTTGCACTAAAGTAGCTTCTCCACTATCTAGTCAGTGCACTGTGTGAATACTGCAATGGAATGATTTGATTTTTTTTGGGGGGGGGAGGAATTACTCTGTTCTAGTTACTTCTAGGGGTCTTCAAAGTATATAAGGTAGATTTCATGGACTCCCACTGAGGAAGGACAGAATGCAATTGACTGAGTTAGAATCACAAGGGCAGGGCTCATGGAAGGAGTTCTGCACAATTTTTATTCAACAGCATACTTCAAAACAGAAAGGCAGGCACTAGGCAGGACTAGGATAGGCAAAGATACAGCAAGAGTTTGGAACCTTGTTAAACGGTGAATCTAAAAGTAGCAAGCAGCAAATAGTAGCAAGAGATTGGAACTGTGTAAAAGTGTAAATGCAAAAGTAGCAAGCAGCAAAAAGCAAGCAGACAAGAGGTGTTAATGGGATTGTGCACTTGAGTGCACTTTATGGACTCTGGGCAAAGTTAACGAAAGGAAACGGCTATTTCTCTGAAGTGGATAGCAATGGCAGTGGGTTAAAGGTGTTGTCTAAAAGTGGTCTAAAGCTAATTCCATACTCATGGGCCCTGGTCACACAAGTCTAAGACAGGACGTCCTGTTAATAATTTGAACTGAGGTCATATCAGTGCTGGTCACACCTAGATCGCTATAGGTTGTCCTCAGACCGTCCTCGCTTTGGGCCACATCACTCCCACCTTTCTCCGCGATCAACCTGAACCTCCTCCGCAGAGCTCTTGGCTCTCCACCTCTTTTCCTGCATCAACTCTATCACCTTTCTTATTGGAGACCATTGTGTCAGTCAAGGGAGGCGAGTGTGTGTGTTTGTGTTTCCTTTTTAAGCCAAAGTGTGAAAAAGTCTCTTGTTTCCCTTCTTATAGATGCCCAGGAAAGCTCTTCAGTATGTTTCCCTTCCTCTCCTGAACTTCATGCACTGTTGTTGAGGTACAGTGTTGGCAGTACTGAAGTTGCCATGAGGTTTGCCACTTCTTTTGGGACCACAGTTGTGGAGAAGAGGGCTAGTGGTGGAATAGTTTGAGAGCTGATTACTAATCCGGGTGGTTAGCATGAGGATCTGGGAGCAGGCAACAGATTTCCCCTGGAATGAGACACTGGACTGTTTGTTGAAGGAGACAGAGTCGGAAGGACAAAGGAACTGTTGATCACATAGAAATGCACCGATTTCCATATCATAAATGCCTCCTTGGTTGCATGGAATCTCTTGAATTCTTTCTCACGGGAAACTCAAAGGCTCTTGTTTCTGTTGAGCACTAGGATGAGATAAACAATACCTAGTTTCATCTGGTTCCGGCACACTTCATGGAGTTATCTCCATCAGGTTTCACTTATTTCCTGACCACTCCTGTCATAGCAACACCATTTAAAGAGAGCCAAGGCCTTATGGCAAGGATTGTTGGGTCTCACTTTGATCTCAAGATTAGCGTGTCAGATTCTTATCTGGAGGTTTCCCACTTCAAGTCTGCACTCCTCCATGAAGCCAGCTGGGTGACCTTGGGCTAGTCACAGCTCTCTTTCTCAACTCTCACAGACTGATCTACCTCACAGGGTGTCTGTTGTGGGGAGAAGAACAGAAGGTTTGTCAGCCACTTTGTGTCCCCTTAAGGGTGTCCCCTCTGCTCCTCTTCTTCTCCCCCTCCCACCTCAGGATCATGGGCAGAATGGCTGGTCACTGGAAGGCTATCTTTTTCACTTCTTTGAGGGCTTCTCAAACTAGGAATGTGGGCCAGTCTGATCAATGGCAGAGAGATATGAAGGTTGAAGGAAATAAGCTAGAGCAGAGCACATTGGTTACAGAGCATAATTTTGTCCTTGAAAGCAGATGAGGGAAGAATTGCTCAGGATGTCTTCTCCCATAATAACACCCTGTTAAAACGCAGCCATTAGGCCGTTTTACCAGAAGAAGACCTATCCTGCCTCAGACGCATTGAAATAACTGCCTTCATTAACGTCTCAACTAAGCGCAGGATATTTTTGCACTGTTTTATCCTCAGTGTCATGCTCATTTGTTTGTCTTCTGCAACTCCAGTGCTGTGAACTCACGCATTCAGTTTGCTCCTGAGTTTTTCCAGGGATTCCTTGAAAAGAATACTCCAAAATACCCACAGTGCAGACCCTGAGAGACTCAATTGCTCTCACCCTCTCTGCTCCAGTCTGAGGAAACGCCTCAGACAGAACCCACCCTTTAAGTGAGTCATTATAGGAGAGGGTTAAAAGTACCATTTAAAGTTCAAATCTGACAGAGTAGTAGTAGTAGTAGTAGGCTTTTATACCCCACTTTTCTCACTCTTTAAGAAGACTCAAAGCAGCTGACAAACCTTCTGTTCTTCTCCCCACAACAGACACCTTGTGAGGTAGGTGGGGCTGTGAGAGCTCAGAAGGAGAGCTGTGACTAGCCCAGCTCAGGTCACTCAGCTGGCTTTGCCAAGAAGTGCCGAATTGGACCAGGCAACTGGCTGACTGACTTTATTTATATCCCGCCTCTTTCTGAAAAAGGGACTCAAAATGTTGTAAACATTTGCCACAAAAATTAAACATAGACCATTAAAATAAACAAATAATTATACATGAAACATGAGGCAACGTTAAATGCCTATATAATGACACATTATAAAACTCAAAACATACCAGGCACTTTGAAACTAAGTTATAGAGTAAATCTGGAGCTTTTCAAAACAGTTACTTAATAACTTGAACAATCAGCATTATAGGGAGAACAAACACTATCCGAATTAAATTAAGATTGAAAAGCCTCCCGGAATAAAAGTGTTTTATTTCATTTATTTATTATTTGTATTTCTATCCCACCCTATGCCTGGCGGTCTCAGGGTGGATAACAGTGCTTAAAAATCCCGCACATTAAAACAAAACAATATATATTAAAACAGTAATATCTACAACAAGATTTAAAATCCAGGATGTTAAAACAAACCAAATATATATTAAAAACAGTGTTACTTAAAAGTGTGTGTGTGTGTGTGGGGGGGTAACCACATTTAGCCAAAGGCCAGGGGAAAGAGTTGCGTCTTTACTGCCTTCCTGAACATGTACAGAGAAGGAGCTTGACACACCTCAAGGGGGCCATTACTGAGAAGGCCCTCTCCCTGGTGCCCACCAGTTTCACTGCTGAGGGCCATGGGGCAACCAGGAGGGCCTCCCCACCAGATCTTAAGGCACGGGCAGGTTTGTATGGGAGAAGATGTACCTTTAGATATTTGGGGCAGTTGGAAGAGGTAGCAAGAGAACACAGCGAGTGACCCAACCTGCTGTCTCTTCTTTACTCCTCTCAGGCAAGATAGGCTGTTCTGATCCCTAGTGTTGCTTCCTTGTAACTGCCTTTTCCTCTTCTCTATCAGCCCAAATGGGTGCTGGTCACTTTTGGGGGTGAATTATCTTTTTCCTTATGATGACCTTTTGCTCCATGGAGGGCAGTGCTGAGGAATGGTAAAGCCAGATCCCTAAAGGAATAAAGTCTGCATCAGTCTTTTTCTTTCCCCCCTGATGCTTCTTTGCAGATTCTATATGAAATTAAAGTTTACCTGCAATGAGGCTAAAGGCCTATGGAACACAGGTCCTCCACCCACCCACCCACCAGCAGTGAGAACATCTTTATTTTGTGAACAGGACCGCCTGATCAAAGCTCTACTCAGCTATTCCCATGCCGTTCTTCAGTGTCCTTGAGATCTGTCTCCTTTACAAAGAAACTCCGGCATTTGGGGCACAAGAGCTTTTATCACATGATGACGTCAATTGGAAGAGAAATAAACCAGCCTCCAAAACCGCTACCAAGAGATAATGCGAACAGAGCCATAATAAGCACTGAGCGTGGGGAGAAGGAGCGCGCCGTGTGTAAGCTTTGCAGCACTCCGCTGAAGCCCTGTCCCTCCGTTTCCCAGGGAAATTGCCTTAATTTAGCTGTTTCAAAGTTAGGTACTATTTTGTGGCTAATGTGGGACCTTTGAGTGAAGGGTGGGGTGTAAATTCTTAAATAAAATAGGTAAGTGAAACCAGGGATTGTTAAAGATATTAATGCAAAGTTGCTGCTGCTGCTGCTATTATTATTTTTATATACAGAAACACAACAATATAACACAACACTAAACATATTGGCTTTGATATTTCGTAACATATCTGAAGTAGTAGACGTGTCTACGAAAGCTCATGCCACCAACCCTTCTCCTATTAGTCTCCAAGTGCTACTAACTACCTTGCTGGACCACTCCAAGATCCTAAGGCTGAACATAAGAACATAAGAACATAAGAGAAGCCTTGCTGGATCAGGCCACAGCCCATCTAGTCCAGCATCCTGTCGCACACAGTGGCCCACCAAATGCTCATGGGCATCTCAAGCAGAGACAAGGACAAACCTTCTCCTGCTCTCGAGTCCCAGCAGATGGCCTTAGAAGCGCCCCAGTTCCACCCACCCCCCTCAGCCTGAAGGATGCACCTAGACATTCGTTCTAGTAGCCATTGATACATCAGTCATCCATAAATTTGTCTAACCCTACCTTAAAGCCATCCAGACTGGTAGCTGTCACCACCTCTTCCGGCAGCACATTCCATAAGCCGGTGACCCTCTGGGTGAAGTAATACTTCCCCCTGTCAGACCTTATTCTCCTACCCATCAGCTTCATAGAGTGTCCCCAGTTTCTAGTGTTGTGCGACAGAGAAAAGAAATTTTCTCTATCCACCCTTTCTATACCGTGCATAATTTTATACACTTCAATCAGGTCCCCTCTCAAACGCCTTGCTTCCACACAGGCTCTTAAACCACATCTAAACACACATTAGACACACATACAGACAACATATAAACTTACTTTCTGCACTGGAGGCCGGATCCGGTCCCTTTTCGGTGGCGCCTCTGCACATCGGCAGGCAAGACCCATTCTTAATCGGGTCTTGTCGCCGAAAGATCCGGCCTCTGGGAAGACCTGAAAAATTAGGTCTTCATCTGGCCCTTCGCCTCAATCCATTTTGGAAGCAGGACACTTCCGCACACGGAGAGGTGGAGGCTGGATGTCCCGGTGGCCGCCAACTTGAGGAGGGTGGAAGCAGGCTGGTTTGCCTTCTTCTGCCCTCCCCGGCACACCAGGCACCGCTGGAAACACACAGTGACCGGCAACTGCATGCTCCAGGCATCGTCGGTGGCATGGGAATCCGGCTGCCTTTGGCTCTGGGAGCTGCGGCTTCCGCGCAACACCTGGGTGATCCGGCTGCCCGATCCAGCCTCACCATGACTGCCCTGTGCGGATGCGTGGGGCCTCCGAGGATCTGTCCCTTTTTAGATCCGTTTTTCGGTGGCAGGTGCAGAAGCACCCTATGATGACTTTATGCATCAGTGGATAATGTAGCAGAAAACCCAGCAGGGTGGCCTTTTGGAATTGACAGATGGTAACTGTGGGCCTATTCGCACTATGGCCTCTCCAGTGAAGAAGTAGTGAACTTCTGGTGAAGAGCATCTGCACATGGAGGAGGCTGTTACAGCTTCCAGTCGTAGAGGGAACCACCTTAACCTTTGAACTTGGATCTTTAAGTCGTATTTCATAATTTTCTCTGTTTCCCATCAATCCTGCTGTTTCACGTCAATCAACGAACCACACCATTACTATTATTCCTCTTCTTCCTCTTCTTCTTCTTCTTCTTCTTCTTCTTATTGATAGAAGGTAGGCTTTTGTGGCTGCAATCTGACTCTTTGTCTTTTAAACAAGAATGGAGAAGTTCTTCATGTCTCTGTGATCCAGAATAAGCCCTGCTAGTCTTGAGGCCTACCTGCCAGTTTGGTCTAGTAGTTAGGGAGCTGGACTCTTATCTGGAATACCGGGTTTGATTCCACACTCCCCCACGAAGCCAGCTGGGTGACCTTGGGCTAGTCACTGCTCTCTTCTGAGCTCTCACAGCACCACCTACCTCACAGGGTCTTCTGTTGTGATTAGGAGAACAGAAAAGCTTTGTCAGCCACTTTGAGTCCCCTTACATGGGTGAGAAAAGCGGGGTAGAAAAGCCAATTCTTCTTCTTCTGAAGGAATAAGGCTCTTTGATAATGTACTGTTTGCCATAGGCCATATTGTTCCTTGTTTGGTGCTGTATTTATTTTTTCTACAAGGAATTTCCCAGATACCTGCATACCTGTTTTATGTGTTATAATGGGAAGGATGCAGAGCAAAGCTATGTGCAGCAGCTGGGGAAGATCCAATATCCTGAAAACCTACTTCCACTCATCTTACTGACACTATCCTGCCTGTTTCTAAGTAGCCCTGTGTCTGTGTCGCATACGGCAGCTGGGAATTTGGTTTGGAACAGAATTGCAATGCTTCTGTGTGAATACAACTATCAAGATGCAATTAACTCTGAGATCTGTCACTATTCTAGGCTCTATACTTATTCTAGGCTCTATACTATTGCTCTTAGCTCAGAAATGCATTTCAAGTGCATTAAAATTCATATTCTTCAGATAATTGGATTTTGTCTTTAATCATCTTTCCATCTGAAGTTAATGTTAATGCTTTTTTTCATGCACACATTATGAAAAGACAGGTCTCCACATATTATGTATTTCAACAGGATGTCAGGTACTTGCGGTACTTTACATTGTTGGAAGCAACTTGGACTGTTTGGCAGAATGTTGTCCCATGTCTGCACTTCCTGTTTCTCTCCTGGGACAGGGCAGGATATGCAACCCAGACTACTTTGAGATGGGTTGCTGCTGGAGCTGGTCAGGACTATCACCATTGGGATGGACTGGCCTGTCCCAGACTCGGCCACTGACTCGGAAGGTTGGACCAGCCCTCATGACTGGCATTGGAGCCTTCAAAGCTCAGGAACGTTCATTCCTGGTCTTTGAAGTCTAGGAATGGTCTTTTTATATTGTTCCTTTGTGAGCCAGTTTGGTTTTGGGCTTAGCGTATCAAACTCTTATCTTGTAGTCTCCCAGTTCACTTCTTCCCTCCTACACAAAATCAGCTGGGTGGACTTAGGCTAGTCACAGCCCCACCTACCTCACAGGGAGAAGAACAGAAGGTTCGTCAGCTGCTGTGAGTTCCCTTAAAAGGGTGAGAAAAGTGGGGTAGAAAAGCCAACCTCCTCCTCCTCCTCCTTCCTGGAGCCGCAGTGCAACCAAAATAGTCCACCAAAGAATTCAGACAGCAACAGAAGTATAGTAAAGAGCTTCACTTTACTGGGCTGATAGTGAAAGACAGCAACTGGTGCTTTACAGCGCTCTAAAAAAAGCCTTTTCACCCAGTCCTCAAGACCAGGCCTGAGAAAGTCTAAACAACTATCCTAGTTGCCAGGAGAACACAGGGTCTGACAAGAAGTGAGAGGGCGGGCTGCTCTCCCACCAGGCCACCTGCACTGGGATGACTATTCCAGTATAGACCCTTCACTGGCCTGGAAGTTCATGCGAACTTCGGACCCGGCCTCCGAAAGTTCCGACAGCAAGGAATGAAAGTTCTTGGGGCCGCAGAGCCCCCAGGGGCCCCACTTCAGTGGTATACCGTGTTACACTGCCAAAATGGATCCTCAGTGGTAGACCGGACCACAGAGGTGTGCTGTCTGCATGCCTCCAATAATCCAGATCTAAACTGGCTCAGACTACACTCCATCTTGTGCAGACAGAGCATGCTCACAAGGGGCGGGGCTTCCCTTAAACTGCACTAACGTGTCCTAGATCTGGACTACAGGCAAGTGCAGAAAGATCCAAGTCCTTCTTGCCCTCAAAACAGCCTGTGGGTGCATCCCCATGCAATTTAAAGTCCGCTAAAAATCCTCTTTTCTCGCTGAGCACCCCCATGCACGGCTTTTATCCAGGCTTCCAGCACCACAAATTAGGAAAATGCGCAGCAAAAAAGTGACCTTTAAAGAAGACTACCAGCGCACTTTCCGGGAAGACGCGGGTATTCAGAGCAACATTTGGCATGGAGACGCTCCCTGGCAAAAGGGGCAGGGCTTCTCTCCGAGGCGGCAAGCTCTCTCTCTCTTTTTTTGCCTCTCATCCACAGCCAGCATTCACGATATGAAAACAGTAGGCAGGCATTCCAATAACAAAGACAAACAGCAAGATACATTGTGATGAATTGCTTATATCAAGTGAAAGCATATGAGGCAAGATCGCTGGCTGGGGGAGGCGAACAGAGAACTTGCAAATTTTTCTTTTGGACTTGTGAATGAGCGCACAGTCGCACGATTGCTGGCTGGGGGAGGCCTTTCGACAGCTGGAAATCTTGTAAATAGTGCTGGCTGCAGCCCGCCTGCCTTCGCAAGCAGGGGAGACGAACAGAGAACTTGTAAATTTTTCTTTTGGTCTTGTGAATGAGTGCACGATTGCCCGAGCACCCAATGAAACAGCGAAGGGCGGGGAGAAAAAGATGCGGGTAAGCAAAAGACACTTCCTTGGGGGATGGTCAGTGCATTTTAAATGCGCGTTTTGCTGAGCCCCATGGGGACACTTAATTCGGAATTGAACGCGCTTTTGTTAGATCCGCTGCAGTAGAGGGACAGTAGCGACAGGAAAAAGTACCATGGGGATGCACCCTGAGGTAATGATGTGGACCGATTTTAGAACTTTTCCCCATGTCACTCCCTCCGGAACTCTTGATATGCACACCTGTTGCCGCAACCTGGCGATCCTGGTAATTGCGCTTACCCTGCGCTTAGGGAAGAGCCGATGGATCCAGTGTCTCAAAGTGTGGATGCTGGATCCATCCCCTACAATGTTATTGGAAGGATTAGGAGCAGGATGTGGGATTCTTCAGAAATATGAAGTGTGTCTTATAAATAGGTAATGGGGGATATTACGACTTCAGAAATAGAAAGGTTTTTCCTCCTTCTTTCCGTTTTACGTGCGACATTTGCTGTATTTCCAAATGGTCAAAAAAGGGAAAATCAAAGCATGGGCAGTCCCTCACTTTGAAACTGGTGTGGGGGGAGGTTCCCTCTTTCTCGGTCTTGCTCTCTGTCTAAACCCGGCTTCAAATCCATCTTCTGAGGGACAGGAAAATAACTGACCGTTTTCTTTCTGCGTGAACTAACTCAAAGGTCCCTTCCCAGCCTCTCTCTGACTCTAAAAGTGGATTGATGAAATGCGGATTATAATCTCTCTCTCTGACTCTAAAAGTGGATTGATTAAATGCGGATTATAATTTAAATGTAGATTATAATTTAAGTGTAGATGAGTCAGAGCATATCTGCATGAGGGGACAAGTGTGTAGGGTTATGCACTGGATCTGGATCTAAGATCTGGATCTAAGGAATGGGTACATGGAACTGGATCTAAGGAATGGGTACATTTCTCATCGGTTTATGGAATGTGCTGCCGGAAGAGGTAGTGACAGCTACCAGTCTGGATGGCTTTAAGGTAGGGTTAGACAAATTTATGGATGACTGATGTATCAATGGCAACTAGAATGGATGCCTAGGTACATCTTTCAGGCTGCAGGGGGGAGCAGAGTGCTTCTAAGACCATTTGCTGGGACTCGAGAGCAGGAGAAGGTTTGTCCTTATCTCTGCTTGAGATGCTCATGAGCATTTGGTGGGCCACTGTGTGCGACAGGATGCTGGACTAGATGGGCTGTGGCCTGATCCAGCAGGGCTTCTCTTATGTTCTTATGGATGCGCAGATACATAAATGTTTATTCTGCCTTTCCCCAAATGCTCTACCCTCCCAGCCTGTGGTAATGATGTGAACCGATTGAATGCTAGTAGAAGCAGGAACGAGAAAAAGGTTTGTTCATCTCTCTCTCCCTCTGTGTATCTATCATTTCTTGTTCTCTTATCCCTCTTGTCTCTCATCTCTCCTAGCGCTCTAGTTTTCATTGCCCTCTCTCTGGCTCTCACCTCTGTTCGCCAGTTTGAGCCAGTTTGGTCTAGTGGTTAGGGAGCCGGACATTTATCTGGGAATACTGGGTTTGATTCCACCCTCCTCCATGAAGCCAGCTGGGTGACCTTGGGGGAGTCACAGCTCTCCTCTGAGCTCTCACAGCCCCACTACCCCGCAGGGTGTCTGTTGTGGGGAGAAGAATAGAAAGCTTGGTCAATGGCTTTGAGTCCCCTTAAATGGGTGAGAAAAGTGGGGTAGAAAAGCCAACTCTTCTGCTCCTCCTCTTCCTCCCCTTTCTCTCTCTCTCTGTACTCTCTCTGTCTCTCTCTGTCATCTCGCTTTCTTTCTCTCTCATATCTCTTTCTCTCTATCATTACTTTCTCTCTGTGAAATTCTCTGCCACAAAGGGTGGTGCTGGCTGCCATCTTTGGTGGCTTCGGTGAAGGTTTGGATAAATTTTTGGGAGGCTGCCTTTATGGCAGGGAGACTATGGGTGTTTTTCCACTGCAGCCCTTAGATCTGGATCTAAGAAGATCCGGATCTAAGGAATGGGTACATTTCTTAATCCGGATCTAGTAGATCCAGATTAAGGGAAGCACCCAATGTGTTTCCACAGGAGGAATGGGTGCTAACACCTCTGCTGTGGAAACAACTTTGCACCTATCTGGGTAATCTACAAGGGGTCGGTCCATTACCCCAGGTGTTTTGGGGGGCAGGGGGGTGCAGTCTTCGAAGCAACTTCGAAGTGATTTCGAAGTGACTTCGAACTGAATGTGAAGTCGACTTCGAAGCCAATGTTGGGGGGGGGTCCCAAAGGTTCATCCCCTCCCCTAGCCTCCTTTGGACCCCATTGCCTGTTTCCAGTGGAAACAGGCTCCCTTTAATCCGGATTTTCTGGGAGAAGACCCCATTGTAGACCCCTTTAATGGGGTCTACAGAAAATCCGGATTAAAGGCCAAAATGTACCCATTAGATCCGCATTTCCCCAACGGCAGTGGAAACAATCGGGTCCCAAATGGGTGCCGTGGTGGAAATGGGATCATCCAGCTCACACTCAAATGGGTCCTAAATGGTTGCAAAAATGGGTACTTTTGACAATGGAAAAACACCCTATGTCTGGCATAAGAGGTAGGATGCCTGTAAAGAGCAGCTGCTGGGATACTCTGAGTTTGGGGGTCTGGGCTTCCTTCCTTCCTTCCTTCCTTCCTTCCTTCCTTCCTTCCTTCCTTCCTTCCTTCCTTCCTTCCTTCCTTCCTTCCTTCCTTCCTTCCTTCCTTCCTTCCTTTGATGTCTATACCAAGATTTCTTCAAGCTCTGCTCATATTACAACAGTCAAGAAAATAATAAGTCAAACTCAGTGAGGGAAAAAACTTTGTTCCTGTTACTCAGGACCACGGGTGTGGACAAAGAGACGGTTTGTTAAAGATGGTTTATTAAATGTCAACACAGTGGGGTCCACCTGGATCTCCAGGAGCTCTGAATTACAGAGAGGGGGCTGCCACCAAAAAATTCTGTTTCTGTTATTTTGTGGGCAGATGCTGAACCTTGAAAGCTTTTAAGACTGCGACTTTAAACTGATGGTGGGCACTAACCAGAGAAAGACTGGGAATTAATTGGAAGAGTTGTAGAGAGGCTAAAAAAAAAAAAAACACCACACACACACCATGGATTGATTTTCATACAGAACCCAGCATAATGGTAGCTCAGCTCCGTTGGTCTATTGCTGCTGCAAAGATTTTTATTCCTGCTGATATTTGCACACCCAACAATGTCATCAAATTTCCTGTTTTTTCAGAGGGGGGCTTCCCCGCCTTCTGCTAACCTTGTCATACATCGAAAAGACAGGATATGTGGTTCAACGAAGCAGCGTAGCTGAGTAAATAAACAAGGTATTCAGTGTTTAGATTTTTGTTCAGCCCTGGGGAAACTGACAGTTCTAAATAGTGAAAAGAAGTTGCTTCACTATTGCTCCTCTTGTGAAAATCCACACAGGTGTCATTTGCTGTGAGTAGCCTGAGTCCACCCAGCTGGCTTCATGGAGGAGTGCAGAATCGAACCCGTTATTCCCAGATAAGAGTCCGGCTCCCTAACCACTAGACCAAACTTGCTCCAAAATGCCCCCTGCGTGTCCAGATGTTCACCTATAGCGAAGTCACAGTGGTGCACAAAATTGTGCACTACTCGCAACCTAATGTTAACTAATCGCAACCCAAAACTTACTTGTCTTGTCCATGTTGTGACCATTCACACCATGTCCAGTGTATGAGGTCATGTGAGGTACCGCGCAAGCATGCAGGCACCTTAAATGTCCCCCAGTGTCAGTGTGTGTGCGCATAGCATCATTGCCCCCATAGTGACGGAGACAGTCTACGCACAGTTAGTCGCATAGGGTGCCACAGTCAAAGTGATGGCGCTCTGCTGAGATTGGCCACGCGACTGGACAGAGGTACGTTTCTGGGTGTGCCATGTGTGAACGCCAGTACACATTTGTCTCTTCTGCTCTCTTCCTGTCCAAAGTGCAGAAATTCCCTGTTCCATGGGTAACTTAAAAGCTGTCCACAAGCTGTCCTGAAGCATTGGGAAAGGTGTGTTTGCACCACTTCTGGTGTTGCAAGGCAAGGGGCCATTAGGTCAAAACTTTCAAGGCTTGAAGGTCTGAAGCTCAAGGCTTGCCATACCCTGCCTCATGCACAATGTGTGACATCCCCCTCCTCAGCCAATCACAGCAAGGCATGGGTGGGACATCCTGGCGTCAGGGTGTCACAGACCCATTTTTGTTATCTGGTCTGTGGTCACACTTAAGGTTTAATCCAGCTTCAGTCCACTTTCAGAGTGAGAGAACACATCAGTGAAGGGACAAGCTTTTACCACTGGAATATGTCTTTGAACTATGAACCTTACTTTTGTTTTCCTGATTTCTGTCTATCTTGGGTCTGGAGAAGCCCCTGACGTGTGTGCCAAACTGGAATGCAACCCTGCTAATAGTATAAAAAGAATTAAAACCACATTTCTTGCTTCACTCACTTTTTTGTGTCTGGCTCCACCCACCTCTGACGCGAAGCCCTTGGAAGGTTGCCTGTGAGAAAATGCAGCTTTCAAGCTGGGCAATGGTCCTTTCCCATCCTCTTCAACACTGCAATATGCATGTCCAAAACAACAGGATTTGAGTAGCCAGATTTTGAGATGTGAAAAATAAATGAATATTTTCCTAGGGCATGCAGCCCCTTGCATAAGTTAGCAAAACAACAACAAAAACAACAACTAGCGGAGTAATGTTGAATGAAAAGCAGAAAAGACTATAGTCAGGAAGACTACAGTCTTCAGGGTACCTCCAGATATAGGATGTTTTTCCACTGCAGCCCTTAGATCCGGATCTAAGAAGATCCGGATCTAAGGAATGGGTACATTCCTTAATCTGGATCTAGTAGATCCGGATTAAGGGAAGCACCCAATGTGTTTCCCCTGCTGTGGAAACAGCTTTGCACCCATGTGGGGAATCCGGATTGGCCCACAAGGGGTCGGTCCATTACCCCAGGTGTTTTGGGGGCAGGGGGGTGCAGTCTTCGAATTTACTTTGAAGTCACTTCGAAGTCTGTGCAAAATAGCTCCGGAGTGCCTTTGAAGTCTGTGCTGATCTTCGGAGTGAACTTCGAAATGACTTCGGAGTCACTTCAAAGTCACTTTAATCCGGATTTTCTGGGAGAAGACCCCATTGTAGAGCCCATTAATACAGAAAATCCGGATTAAAGGCCAAAATGTACCCATTAGATCTGGATTTACCCCACGGCAGTGGAAACAATCAGGTCCCAAATGGGTGCCGTGGTGGAAATGGGATCATCCGGTTCACACCCAAATGGGTCCTAAATGGGTGTAAAAATGGGTACTTTTTGACAGTGGAAAAACACCCATAGTTAAAATGCTGGTATCTTGGAGGCATCCTCTCAGGCCCAGAGCCATGGCATGCCACAGCCAGTATCTGATTTCTTTTGTGATGCCGTCTAGGCATAACTGACTCTTGGTGACCATATGGGTCGACTTCCTACAGACCGGCCAGTCTCCTGTGGTCTTTCTTAGGTCTGCCAGGGAGGTTTCCCATCATTATCATAACTGAGCCCACCACCTCCGAGTGGGCCAGTGTCTTCTTCATGTCCCTTTTACTTTTGCACTCGTCACCATGTTTTCCAGGGAGTGTGGTCTTCTCATTATGTGCCTGAAGTAGGACAGTTTAAGCCTTATCCTTTGGGCTTCTAGTGAATACTGAGGTTTTATTGGAGCTCGAATCCACTGGACTGGTCTTTTAGCTACTCATGGTACAGAGTTCAGAAGTTCACATTTCTGGCCCCCCTTGTCCATTCTTCTCATCCATACAACATAACACTAAAAACCATGCTGTTGACCATTCTGAGCCAGTTTGGTCTAGTGGTTAGGGAGCTGGAATCTTATCTGGGAATACTGGGTTCAATTCTGCCCTCCGCCATGAAGCCAGCTGGGTGACCTTGGGCTAGTCAGAGCTCTCTTCTGAGCTCTCACAGCCCCACGCCCCTCACAGGGTGTCTGTTGTGGGGAGAAGAACAGAAAAGTTTTGTCAGCCGCTTTGAGTCTCCTTAAATGGGTGAGAAAAGCAGGGTAGGAAAGCCAACTCTTCTTCCCCAATGAAGTCAGCTGGGTGGCCTTGGGCTAGTCACAGCTCTCTTCTGAGCTTTCACAGCCCCACCTACTTCACAGGGTGTCTGTTGTGGGGAGAAGAACAGAAAAGTTTTGTCAGCCGCTTTGAGTCTCCTTAAATGGGTGAGAAAAGCAGGGTAGGAAAGCCAACTCTTCTTCCCCAATGAAGTCAGCTGGGTGGCCTTGGGCTAGTCACAGCTCTCTTCTGAGCTTTCACAGCCCCACCTACTTCACAGGGTGTCTGTTGTGGGGAGAAGGATAGAAAAGCTTTGTCAGTCGCTTTGAGTCCCCATAAATGGGTGAGAAAAGCAGGGTAGGAAAGCCAACTCTTCTTCTTCTTCTTCTTCTTCTTCTTCTTCTTCTTCTTCTTCTTCTTCTTCTTCTTCTTATGTTCAGTGGGACATCATGATACTTAAAAAAAACTTTGTTTCTTCAACATATTCAGCTGAACAAGTGGATTTAAGGAAATGTGTGAGAACCAGAAAGTGTGCAATGCTGGATGGTCAGTCAAGGAGGATGGAAAGTGGTAGAAAGGCTTAAAAACAATACATTCAGCCATTTTTAAGGAGTATATGAGAGAGCTGGTAGAATGCCCAGACCATGGACAAGGACATTTTGTGGGTGAACCAACTATGAAAGTGGACACTTTGTTGTGTGTTGGCAGTTCAGAAACTTTTAACTATGTTTTTTTGATTCAATGGAAAAGCAAAATGCAAAAACCTATTATTGCTATATCCCCATGTGCTGGTTTTGACTCTTGGATTTAAGGCTTGCAGTAGCATTTCCAAAGACACTCCTACCGTCTCTTTGATTGGGTTCCTCATTTTGTTTATGTTCACTGCCTCCTTTTCTTCGACCTATTTTTACTTTGCATCACATGCCCAAAATAAGGGAGGCTATATGCTCTAACAGCAAAATTTGCAGTCTGTTTGCTTGGCTTCTAGAGAAGGTGCTGTCAAAAATGCAATAATTCATTAGTTTGGGGATCATTAAATTGAAAACCTGGATTTTTGCATTCGTTTTGGAACATTTTCACAAAGAAGACCATTTTTTTCCTATTGAAACAGTCTTCTTCAAGACCAAAACCACAGCAAAATATGAATATTAGACCAAATTGTTCATTTTCTCAGGCAGGGGACTGGTTCATTTTGGACAAAATTTTGGATATTTGACAAACTGGATTTTCGATTCAGTGCCAATATCTGTAAATTCAAAATATCTGATTGAATTTGAAAATACAAATTCAATTTTGCACAGGCTTAAGAACTGCCTAAACTCTGTATGTCGTTGTATGTGCATACAGAAAGAAGGGCATGTTGCAAGGTAGAGGCAGATAATGTTATAATATCAAATCTTTGGAACACCTGTAGGATCCATTTTTGGAAGAAGAGCTGTTTGGTCTTGTAGTTAGAATGCCAGACTCACATCTCGTAGTCACTGGGTTTGATTCCGCGCTCCTCCATGAAGCCAGCTGAATGACCTTGAGCTAGTCACAGCTCTCTCAGTAATCACAGGATATCCATTGTGGGGAGAAGAACAGAAGGTTTGTCAGCTGCTTTCAGTCCCTATTAAATAGGTGAGAAAGGCAGGGTAGAAAAGCCTCCTCCTCCTTTCCCTCTTTCTAAAGAGCATACACAAAGTTTCTTTAAGAGATGGTGAAAATATATTATTCTCATGCCAGTGAAACATTGAGGAAGGAAGCTAAAACACACATAGGCCGGGTTCCCATTACAAGCTTAAAATGATTTTCCTAAACCGAAATAATAGAACCGGATGCTAACATGAATTTACCTGATCCCATTACTTTCAACTTAATCGCGTTCGATCCGGGTTCTGAGGATCGTATGTGGTGTATGTGACTCAAGGGGGGGGGGGCTCAAGTGGCTACTTCCTAAAAGCCGCTTTTCAGGGCTGCCCTGCCCTCTTCCTTCTGGCATGAACACGCCAGACATAACGGATCCCTTCACAGAGCCTAGCTGGGTGGCTGGGTGGCTGCCGCTTGCCTGGATGGAAGAAAAACGGCACTGGGCAGCCAGCAATTCTTTCCCCTCCTCTCCCCATTGCCCAGGGCACACAGCAGCAGCAGCAGCAACTCAAGCCCCTTTCGCCCGCTCACCTCCACTGCCACAGCCTTAAACATTCACACATCTCCCAGAACCTGCAGCTGCTTTCCTTTCTTTCCCTTTCTAAAGGTCAAAACTTCCAGAATTGCAGAGAATTGCAACATTGTTATCAGGTGTGAAGTGGGTGGACTGCTACAGTGTAACGGCTGCTGTAAGGGGTGGATTTTTACAATGAAATCACTATCTTTGAAAGCAAGCTATTGGGGGAGGAAAACCCTAAGCATGCATTCTCATCCCACTAAAACTGTACCGTTCCCACAGCAAGAAATGTAAAACGTTTCAAGCGCACGAACCGGAGCAAGACCTGTTGAAATGAGTGTTAACATTTACAACGCTTTGGGGCAATTTAACACGCGGAAAGCGTGTTAAGCCAACCTGACGTGGGGACTGCGAGGATCGAAACTGTTTCGAAGCCGTTTTAAGCTTGTAAAGGGAACGCGGCCATAGATGATCAAATGTATTGCTTAGGGCAGAGGACAGAACAAGCCGAACCAAACTCCAAGCCACTGAACTGTGAAAGTGGGAAGAACATTTGTTCTGTCTGAGTGGGACTGCAAAGACTCATGAATAAAAACAAAAGATATTTCTCTTATGATAGAAAAATTCTTTCTTAACCATTGTTTTCTCTGCTTCTGCCTGAGTAGTTATGGTAACGTCCTGTGTAACAGTATCTCCTTCTCTCAAGAAGAAAAATATCCCATGTTCTCAAAATTCTCTAAACTTGGGTTTAGTGAGAAAGGGTGCTATGGAGTTCGCTGAATCAAGCAAATCCAGTGAGCCAGTTTGGTGTAGTGGTTAGGGAGCCAGACCCTCATCTGGGAATACCGGGTTCGATTCTGCTCTCCCCCATGAAGCCAGCTGGGTGGCCTTGGGCTAGTCACAGCTCTCTTCCGAGTTCTCACAGCCCCACCCACCAAACAGGGTGTCTGTTGTGGGGAGAAGGATAGAAAAGCTTTGTCAGCCGCTTTGAGTCCCCTTAAATGGGTGAGAAAAGCAGGGTAGAAAAGACAACTCTTCTTAAATTGTAAACTTGTATGGGAAAGTCAGTTCCAAATTTTACTTCTCTTCTGAGGCAGCAGCAAACCTCTTTCTAAACTTTTTACAATGTTCCATTTGCCTTTTTTGGTGCCACATCAAGCTGGTGCCTCATGTTCAGTTTGTGGTTAATATGAGATCTTTTTTCATTATGTCAGGGGAAGGGCAGATCACTCTGCCTCACCCCGATCCACCTTGTTCTGCTGAGCTTCCTTTTGTCATCTGAAAGAAGAGCAGGAAATGGAGGAAGAGGAGGGTAGAACGTCCTTTCCCCTCCCCCCTTCCCACCCCCTGAACTTCCTACATTTATTGCAGAATCTAGAATAGAGACACGAAGGAGGGCATCTTGGGGACTTTGTTTTAATGGCTGGAGCCCAGCCTTTAAGCTGACAAAAATGAGAAATATTTCCCAAACCCTGCTGGGTGAGGCCACAGTCCACCTAGTCCAGCATCCTGCCTCACACAGCGGCTTACCAATTGCTTCTGGGTATCTCAAGCAAAAGACAAAAGCAAAACCTTCACCTGCTCTCAGCGTCCCACAAATGGACTTTAGAGGCAACCTGCCTGCTTCTCAAACCTGGAGACAATACCTAGATGAGATCCTAAGAGGATCAGGCCGGAGCCCATCTAGTCTATCATCTCATCTCCCGCAGTGATCCATCAATTGCTTCTGGGTATCTCAAACAGAAGACAAAGGTGAAACCACCCCCAGCTCTCAATTCCCTGCAAATGTCCTTCAGAGGCACCCTAAGGACACAAGAAGAACCCTGCTGGATTGAGCCACAGCCCATCCAGTCCAGCATCCTGTCTCTCACAGTGGCCCACCAATTGCTTCTGGGCATCTCAAGCAGAAGACAAAGGCAAGACCTTCACCTGCTCTTGACTTCCTGCAGACGACCTTTATCCTGCTCTGAGCTCTCACAGCCCCACCCACCTCACAGGGTGTTCTGTTGTGGGGAGAAGAATAGAAAGCTTTGTCAGCTGCTTTAAGTCCCCTTAAAAGGGTGGGGAAAGAGGGGTAGAAAAGCCAACTCTTCTTCTGTTAGCCTGGTGGTCACAGCCTCAGGTGAGCTTTGTCCCGGTCCTTAGCTGTTCACCTCCTGAGGCCTTCCTCAGCACTGGTTCTTGGCAAGCAAGGAGTGGTGTCTAGCAGCCTTAAATTAAGGTCCTTAGAGCAGGAGCAGGCAACCTGTGGTACCCCCCCCCCCCCAGGTATGAACCAGCCTGTGCGGAGACTTTAGTTCTGCAGCATCTGCAAAATCTTGCCTTAGGTCTTCTCCTCTTAAAGGCTGATCATTTGCTGGAGGTGTTAAGACAGCTGCAAGAAAAGTGAGAAGAAGAAGAAGAAGAAGAAGAAACCTTTGTGTTTGTATTACCAAGGTGATGGAGCCGGAGCGGCCCTGTTGTTTTCAGATTTCTGTTCCTCCCCAGAGCCATTTCCCAAGAGATGCTTGAGCATTTCCTGGCCTCTGGAGTCCAGGGCTGTTCTTCATGCACTTGGCTGGGTCCCAGGATACAAACACAAATGAATCCCTGCAAGAAAGCTGTCCTTGCCTTCGTTGAGTTTGTTGAGGCCCAGGTGACAATTCGTTTAGTGTTCCCTTTTGGTGTAGCCAAACCTATTCTCATTTATTTTATTTTTTTTAATGCTATCTCTGTGTGAAAGTTTTTGAATTTGTTGCTTTCCTTTTTGGCTCTTCAGAAATCTCTGATTCAGTAGGAGAGCGCATGCTTTGCAGGCATGCTTTGGAATCCGGGTGGTGGATGCCCTGTTGTTATGTAGAGAGCAGGATTTTGCTTTGTTTCTTTTTTGCTCTCATATCCTCCATGAGCTGCTTTTCCATCCTATTAGTAAATTATTATTGTTTATCTTTGCTGTGTGTTGGGTGCGTAGAGGTGCAACCTAGAGGCGTTTCCTTGTCATCGCTGCAGCAGGCAGGAGAGGGGGTGGTGACGTCAACTCAGCTTCCTATTAGGAGAGAGGGGGTGGAGAGAAAAAGATGTGGTTTCCTCATGCAGGGGACAGGTATATTCAACTTGAGCCCGCACTTTCGTCAATTGCATGGGGACGGGTCAATTTGAACTCGACTCCAAATTGGGAATAACCTGAATCCTATCCAAAGTAAACGGAGTGCATGGGGACACAACCTCTGTGCACCTAAGGCTTAATCCCCAAAAGACTTATTTGCCTCTCTGAGTTCCCTCTGCTGTCACTCTAATCAAGCGGACTTTAAAAGTGCCATGCACTTCCGCAATAAGCGTCCCCATGAGGCTCAGCAAAACGCATGTTTTTAACGCACCTTCCGTCCCCACGGAAGCCTGTTTTCTTTCCCCGCATCTTTCCCCCCACCCCCTCTCTTGTTCAAAGGAAAAATAGCCAGATCTCTGTCCCCTGAAATGGCTTCCCGTCCCAGCAAAGGCAGTGATCGCTCACTCATTCACTTTCAGCACTTACTTTCACTCTGTTCTCTGTTAGAAAAGGCTTCCCGTCCCTGCAAAGTCAGCGGCTGCAGGCATCGGCAGCGCGATCCTTCGCTCATTCACTCTTTTAACACTTTCACAGATCACCTGATAACAATGTTGCAATTCTGAGCAATTCTGGCTCTTTTTACAAAGGAAAGGAAGGGAACCTGCTGCATTTCTGAGATATGTGAATGCTTTTTGGCTGTGTGTGCAGGCAGCAATCCCTGCCCCTTTTGCCACAGAGTGTCCCCAAGGTAAATGTTGTGAGAAAAACCCGTGACTTCCAAATAGAGCGCTGAAAGTCTTCTTTAAAGGGCATGTATTTTGTCGCTGATTTTCCTCATTTTGTAGCGCTGAAAGCTCGTTGAAAAGCCTGGCATGGGGGCGCTCAGAGGCAAAAGAAGATTTTTAGCAGACTTTAAATTGCATGGGGACAGGGCCTAAGAGTATCTTTAAGGGTGTTTCCCAGATTATCTGTTGACCCAGAAAGGCTCCAACCTCTGGGATGGGAGAGAAGTATAGGCTGTTTGCACTGGGCAAACGGGTCACCTGGGGTTGCTCCAAGACTGGTATGAATTCCAGCGGGTTGGATTATTCTCAGCCTTAGACCATCCTCTATTAAGTAGGCGTATCACTGTGTATTTGCTGTATGTCATGTTTCCCTCGTTCGTGGCTTGTTTATTCAAAATAAGGACTCCAGGGGGAATTAGATCTGCAGAGACTTCCGCGTTGCCATAGATGCTGATGCTCTCATGATGTCACTATGGTCTAAGGGTGGCAGCAGATTTAGCTAAAGAATATACCCTACTTCCTTGCGGTTTCAAAGAATGGGGAAGTTGCTTCATCACAAATTGATCTTTTTTTTTTTACTTTTTCAAAATTTATTTTAGAAGCCCATCTTTAATATTTCCCTTTGCTATTCTCCTATGCAGCTGAAGAAAAGGAAACCACATAAGTATAATTTGGCTTCCCGAATGAAACTTGGCTCTGTTCCTTGTAGGGCTTATTCACACCGGGCACAATTTGTGCAGACTTTGTACAAACTACCTGGACAGTCCATATTCCCATGGCAGAGGCGCTCCAATTGTTTGGTGTCGCCTGCAGCAAGTAGAGTCTTCCCTTCACACCAGCTTCTGCAATGTTTCCCCGTCTTGGACAGTTTACCAAATAAGGCTGCATCGCCAGAAACCTCTGCCAAAGATGGTAGGTAGGAATAAATTCTGGTTCAATTGCCCTGGATTCTCTTGAATTTACTGTTATTGGGATCTTACTGCTTAGGGTGCCTGCCCCCCTTGGTCCTGTCCAGTTTTGGAAGCTAGGGTCCTTTCTGTGACAGGCCCCCACCCAGATCTCAGAATAGGGACTTGTTCTCTGCCTGCTGATGCAGACTCCAGCAGCCCCCACCTGGATCCTGCTGTAGTCTGCTGCCCCATAGGGGTGTGTACCAATGTTCTAAACGTTTGACATGTGGACATTCGAATTTGGATAGAATGTCTTCACATTTGAACGAATTTTGAATGTTCCAAAACATTCATTTAAATGATTCAAATCATTCGAATGTGCAGATACGTATGTACATATGTATCTGTATGCATTTGCGCTTATAATACGGGATGAAAATGGGATGTGTACAGGATAAAACGGGATGCATACGAAATGCGTACAGATATGTATAACACATACGAATGTTGTAGAAGTCTTCCTGCAATTTATATAATTAGTGCCACAGATGTATAGACTTAATCTTGTGCCTCCCAAGAGTTTACAATAAAAATTATACGAAGCAAAATAAATGTTGTCAGCATTCGTATCTTCAAATTCGTACCTAACATTCGAACGAATAGATTCAAATGTATTGGATTCGAATCGGTTTTTGTTGCATTCGGATTTTAAACATTCAAATAGAACCAAACGTTTTGACATTCGATTCGACTTGAATCCTAATGCAAAAAAATAAAAAATTCATCCAAATTCCTCCTTCACCAGCATGCGGATGGCAGGTCCTGATTCCAGGATATAATCCAGAATGCAGCTCAGTGCAGAAAGGGCCTTTGTCGTTGGGTGGAATAAAATACAATGTGCTTTCCGAAACATTGCAGACAGCATTGTGATCCCTTCGAGCTCTGTCGTTCTGTGATTGTTTCTGCACTCTTACAACAGTAGTGATTCCTTGCTAGAGTGGTGTCAGTGGCCTGGGACCACTTCCGGCGTAGTTCCTGATCTGAAGAGGTGTAGGGGGACCTATTTTGTTGGTAGAATTAAGCTTTCATGTTTCCCGAATAGCTATTTTTCAACCTTTCAGTGTTTTAAAATCTATTTATCAATATTATTGGGGTTAGTTTTCTTGATTGTAACTTCTTATGCCATGCTTTCCATATTTGTAAAATATTATCCATATATAATATGTTATTTTGTTTGGATCTTTAAATATTATTCCTTCTCCTAATTGCTTTTTATTAGATAGTTCTGTTTTCCATTTGGAATGCTCTATAGCATCATTCCAAAAATGGTACAAAGATGGTCTTTTCTGAAAAACAAGTTATAAAAAGGCATATCCTACTATCCGTGGATGAAAAATTCAGTTCAAAGGTCTCTAGACCAGTGGTTCTCAACCTACCTAATGCCGCGACCCCTTAATGGAGTTCCTCATGTTGTGGAGACCCCCAACCACAGAGGCGGAGCAGCTGGGAGGTGGGAGGGAAGGGCGGCGGGAGACTCATCGCGACCCCCCTGAAAGGGTAATTCGACCCCCAAAGGGGTCCCGACCCCCAGGTTGAGAACCACTGCTCTAGACAACCCAGGTTCTGATTTTCCCAGGAGTTCTGGTAGATTTGAAGAGCAGTCTAGGCAGAGGTTTTACATCCCTTATAATGATTTTAAAAAGAGAGAAGGAAGGGGAACAGAGTAGGAGGAAATCATGAGGACTGTGCACTTAAAAAAAAGAGACTTGTAGGAAAGTGGTAAGGGAAATAAGAACAGGTTTTTCCGAGACAACCTATCACACAACACTAGAACCAAAGGGCATCTATGAAGCTGATGGGTAGGAGAGTCGGATCAGACACGGGTAAGGATTTCTTCATCCCAAGGGTCATCAGGCTATGGAATTTGCTGCCAGAAGAGGTGGTAACAACAACCCGCGTACATGGCTTTAAGGAACGGTTAGACAAATTTATGAATGACAGATGTATCAGTGGCTACTAGAATGAATGCCTAGGTACATCTTTCAGGCTGGGGGGACAATCAGGATGCCTCTAAGGCAGGGTTTCCCAAACTGTGGGTCGGGACCCACCTCTAGGAAATTTAACCGTATTTGAAATAACCTTTTTGATGTAATTATTTAATTAAGTAATAAAAACAATTGTATTAAAACTTTGTTTGTTATTTGAAAAGTCCTTTATTCATATTGGTAACGGTTAAATTTCCTAGAGGTGGGTCCCGAGTTGGTAAACTTATATTAGATGGGTCGTAGCCCAGACAACTTTGGGAACCACTGCTCTAAGGCCATTTGCTGGGATTTGAGAGCAGGAGATTTGCTCTTGTCTCTGCTTGAGATGCCCATGGGGAATTGGTGGGCCGCTGTGTGGAACAGATGCTAGACTAGATGGGCTGTGGCCTGATCTGGCAGGGCTCTTCTTAAGTTCTTAAGTTAAAACTTTCCCTCCCTCTTTCTCTTAATGTAAGGTGTTTGGGAAACCCTGGGAATATGGTTTATAGTACAGCCACTTGCTTCTTGACCAGGTCTACCGCTCTACGCTTTATTGGTGGTCTCCCATCCAAGTACTAACAAGACCCTCAGCTTTTTGACGTTAGCTGGCAATGAGTGAACGCTGCCATCTACTAATCTCACCCCTTGCCCCAGAGAGTCAATCCCGTGATAGCAGAGAGGTTGATGTGCTGAGATCCAGGACATTCCGGCCTCCTTTGTACAGTGGCTTTGTTCATAGGTCACATGCTTTAAGAGAGCTGCAGTTTTTAAAGCAGTGAGCCACCCTTGCCCTCCAATGCTTGGCTGAAGTTAGGATTGTTGTCTCCAGTTTTCCCCACCAAACTCTGTAGAATTGGGGGACATTCCAAATCCCCTGGAAGATGTTCTGTCCTTGAAGAGAAGTTTTTCTCTCCTTCCCATCCCGTTCTGCTTTCTGCTTGCCCTTCTGATGTGTCCCTTATGCCCGCAGCACGTGTTTTTCTGCTGTCTTTGCGCTGTTGCCTGATTCCAAGAGATGGCTGCACGTCAGTGATGCCTCTCTGCGTCTGTTTGTGCACATCTGAACATGAAAGTCAATGCCTGAAAGGACAGCTTTCTGCAGATGTGGGGCCTTTCGGAACTTGGCTTTATTCTGGAATATATCTCAGAATAGGGACCAGAGGCCTATTCGCACTAGGGCCTCTGTAGCACAATTCGGCCAGCCCTGGGACAGAGCATTTCTTCCCCTGGGCATTTGAGCTCTCCCTGCCAGACAGCTCTGGGGCCTCACCTTTTGGGGGAAGGGTGAGACTGTCCCACCCTGGGGTCCCCCAGGATGGGCAGGGATCAGGCTGTCTGCCAGTGGGCCACTATGTCCCAAAGGCAGAAGGCCTGGGTAGGGCGGCCCACCCCCGTGCCAGACTTTTCAGGCTGGGACATGCAGGGACGGATTCCCTATTTGCATTTGTGGGAACATGTCCCTTACCTGCCAGGTGCAAATGGGGGATCTGTCCCTGCAGGTCTTAGCCTAAGTGCACTACAGCCAGATGGCCTCTGCTGTCTGCATGAACTGCTATCCCAAGATATACTCCAGAATAAGGCCAAGTGCAGAAAGAAGAAGAGTTGGCTTTTCTACCCCGCTTTTCTCACCCATTTAAGGGGACTCAAAGCAGCTGACAAACCTTCTGTTCTTCTCCCCACAACAGAACACCCTGTGAGGTAGGTGGGGCTGTGAGAGCTCAGCAGAGAGCTGTGACTAGCCCAAGGTCACCCAGCTGGCTTCATGGGGGAGGGCAGAATCGAATCCGGAATTCCCAGATAAGAGTCCGGCTCCCTAACCACTAGACCAAACTGCCTCTGTCTGTCTTGCTGAGAACTTTCCCCTGCTGTAGTAAAGCTGCATCTGTGCCGGGCTGGCTGCTGTCCCTTTTTCCCCTCCTCCCTTCCATGTGATTGTTGAAGAAATGACTTGGGAAATGAAGTGTGAATTTTTTGCATAAAGACATTTTAAATGAGACAGAGCTGGGAGTATTCCTGAAAAGAGCCTAGTAGTAGATATGCACAGCAAAGCCCTACAACAGGATTAGCATCACTGGTACGGGAGGATCTGAGAGCTAGAAAAGGTTTTTTATTTATTTATATTTACATTTATATGCCGCCCCATACCCAAGGGTCTCTGGGTGGCTCACAGCATTTAAAAACAGACATATAAGAGCTATATCAAAACAGGTTTAAAATACAACTTTAAAAATACAAGAATAATTAAAACAGCAGTGGTTTTCAGTGGGGGGAACATTAAACCAAAGGCCTGCGTAAAGAGGAATGTTTTCACTGCCCTCCTAAATAGGAGCAAGGAAGGGGCCTGACGCACCTCGAGGGGGAGACCATTCCGCAGCCTGGGGGACACTACCGAGAAGGCCCTCTCCCGGGTGCCCACCCGCCTAGCTGCTGAAGGCGGGGGGGGGGGAATCACCAGAAGGTTTGTCCTTGTCTCTGCTTGAGATGCCCATGAGCATTTGGTGGGCCACCGTGTGCGATGGGACACTGGACTAGATGGGCTGTGGCCTGATCCAGCAGGGCTCCTCTGATGTTCTTATGAGCATCTTTTTAAAACGGTGTCTTGAGACCACACAAACTCACATGGAGTCTGGGTTGCCACAAAGGAATATATGCAAATCTGAGCTGAGCTCTCCAAGGTATCTTGAACCAACAACAGGCAATATTTTGTTCAAGAGTCTCACCTTTGTCCCTTTTTAATCTGGGGAGCAAAAGGCGCAAGAGCTTTGGGACTCTGTGTTCCTTCGCGGTTCCAGCTTCTGATTGCCACCTTCAACTTGCCAAAGGGATATGAGGAGGCCATACCCATCTTTACCTCACGGTATATCAGGAGAAAGCTGTAAACTCGTCAGTGTTAATTGTGCTACGGTGGATTATGTGTGGCTGTAAATCAGGTTGAGGAGCACATTAGTTTGGCTTTAAATGTGTAATTGTAGTGGCGCCTGAGAGCAAGCCAAGACCGTGGTGTTACTTTTCCTTTTATGATATGTTCAAGGACTACTGAACGTAAAGTAACAGCTTGGATTTTGACATCTGCAAGGATTGCTTTGTTCAAGTGAAAAAAGAGAGAGGGATTCCCAGCTTCAGAGCACGTATTTTTCACACAACAAGTCCTCAGTGTTGTCTGTGAAATCTGACCGAATTTGTTCGAATGTGGACATTTGAATTGGAATAGAATGTCTTTACGTTCCAGTTTAGACACGCGGACAAATTTCGAATGTTCCAAAACATTCATTCGAATGATACAGATGTACATATACATATGTATTACATAACATATCTGTACAAATATCAAAAGTATCTGTATGCATTTGCGCTTATACTACGGAATGAAAACAGGATGCATATGGGATAAAATAGGATGCATACGAAATGCATAACACATAGGTTGTTGACATTCGTATCTTCAAATCCGTATTCAACATTTGAAGGAATAGATTCGAATGTATCGAATTTGAATAGTTTTTTTATTGCATTCGGATTTTAAACGTTCAGATAGAATTGAATGTTTTGACAACGGCAAACCTTTGATTTGACATTGGATTTGACTGCAAATAAATAAATAAATAAATAAATAAATAAATAAATAAATAAATAAATTCTGCACGCCCTTACTCTGCACCTTGCTTTGCACCTTCACAATTATCAGAAGATTACACTCCATTGCAAAGCACCCCTGGCTATTTGCAACTGCGTTGATTTTTGCATCGCTCTCTGTGGAGCTCTGTTGTGTCCTCGATAATTGTAAAGTGGCGACTCACTTTACAAGTATCTGTGAGCCAGTTTGGTCCAGTGGTTAGGAAGCCAGACTCTTATCTGGGAATACCGGGTTCGATTCCGCCGTCCCCCATGAAGCCAGCTGGATGACCTTGGGCTAGTCACAGCTCTCTCCTGAGCTCTCACAGCCCCACCTACCTCACAGGGTGTCTGTTGTGGGGAGAAGAATAGAAAAGCTTTGTCAGCCGCTTTGAGTCCCCTTAAATGGGTGAGAAAAGCGGGGTAGAAAAGCCAACTCTTCTTCCTTCCTTCCTTCCTTCCTTCCTTCCTTCCTTCCTTCCTTCCTTCCTTCCTTCCTTCCTTCCTTCCTTCCTTCCTTCCTTCCTTCCTTCCTTCCTTCCTTCCTTCCTTTGCAACTTTTGGGTGGTACAAGTTGCCTGCATATCAACCCTTCTAGCCTGTTCTCACATTCTTACTTTGTCTCTAATTTGCGTATATAAATCACACACACACACAGTGTACTGTGCAAAGGTATTAGGCAGGATGAAGAAAAAAATTATCCAAAGTAAGAATGTTTTCAGAGTAGAAGCATTAATAGTTTACTTTTATCACTGTACAAAATGGCAAGTGAATGACCAAAGAGAAATCCAAAATCGAATCAATATTCGGTGTGGCCGCCCTTTGCCCTTCAAACAGCACCAGTTCTTCTGGGTCCACTTGCACACAGTTTTTCAAGGAACTCAGCAGGGTGGTTGTTCCAAACATCTTGGGAGAAGTCACCAAAGACCTTCTGTGGAGGTAGGCTTGCTCAGATCTTTCTGGCTCCTGATGGAATGCCAGACAGGTTTGATGATGCTGACATCAGAGGCCTTTTCGCCCCAGGGCAGTGATGGTGAACCTTTTGAGCTCGGTGTGTCAAAATTCACAAGAAAACCTAGCTTAACTCACGTGCTGTGTCACTTCTAGAAATAGCCATAATTTTGTGATATTTTAGCTCTAGTAAAAAAGTTATATTTTTGATATATGTATTCATTAAGGGCAAAAACGAATAATTCTTTACATTAGTGACTTGTTGCTGAATTTCATTTGCTAAATCTTCAATTGGAAGTTGGCATTTTGCACACTTCAAGAACAAGCAAGCACTACACGCCCAGGTGCCAGGGTGACCATGTGTGTCACCCAAAAGGGCTTGGCGTGTCACCTGTGACAGGCGTGTCATAGGTTGGCCATCACTGCCCCAGGGTCTCCAGCACGCAAGTAGGACGCCCTGGTACGGAACACATGCACAGCTGGGCCGGTGGTTCCGTCCCATCCCAGGGCGCTCTACACCCAGCCCGGCACGTTCCCGGCTGTCCCATCCCATCTTGTCCCACAGCTGTTTGGGAGGGAGAGTGTTCGCACACTCCCTCCCTGCCAGCTGCAGGCGCTACCCCCGGCTGCCCCCATTGGGCAGGCCTGTCGCATTCCTTCCCCGGTTCCTGCAGGCTCTAGGAGGCCGCAGCTAGCCAATCAGAGTGGGCAGCGCGTGCAGACGCACAACGCCACTGGCTGCACCAGCCACTTCAAAACCCGGCGAGCACGAGGTAAGTGCCGTGCGCATGCACGCGTAGACCCATGCCCAGGGTAGGTGCCCGGGATGGTTCCTGCAGGCCCTAGGGGACCCGATCCAGTCCCCTAGAGCCCGTGGGAACCAGGAAAGGAATGCGACAGGCCTGCCGTCCCCTGGGTCGAATTCAACTCAGGCCTGGGAGGGGTGTCCTGCCCCAGCACCAGCCTTTTCGGGCTAAGCCACGTGGGGACGGATTCCCCTTTCGCACGTAGGCAGGTAGGAACGCAGGCCCACTCGTTCCTTACCTGTCTAGGTGTGAATGAGGAATCGGTCCCCATGTGTCCTAGCCTTACTCAGAGCTCTGTGGGCCCATAGCATCACTTCCCAGACTCATTCTTCAGCATTTTTTCCCCTCCACCCCTGCTAAAAACTTTTCCCACAATACTCCTATCATAGCGAGGCCATCTTTTCCCATGCTTTCCCCACGTATGCATTCTGTGTATTGTGAGCAGTCTCACGGAACACATTTTACTCTGTGGGAAGGGAAGCCATTAGTATGATTTTTCTTCTCCGTGTAACTTGTGTTCAGGCTGAGTTACACAGAATGACTCACGACTGGAAGCCGAAAGCTGAAGTGCTTTCATGGGTTACGCCAGGTCGGTGTCTAGTTTGTTTGCCCTTTGGTTCCCATCAGTCATGCTGTTTGGCTCTGTCTATTTTAGGATTCTTTCCAATTTCCCCCCTCTTTTTTTTCCTTTTAGCTTAGCAAATAACTTATCTCCAGGTATTTGAAACTGATGAAGTAGAAATGGAATTTGTGCAGATGTTAATATAAGTTATATGTAGGTTACAAAGGAAAATGTTGATGACCTTCTTGTTGTTTTTACTGTAAATATTACTACCAGGAGCCTTTCACAAGATCCTAAACAGGGGAGAGAATTTGAGAGAGAAACCCTCAAAGCAAGTGAGTTTATACCTAAGCATGTTGGATCTAGGTAGTATCTGGTCAGGGATGTATATGAAAAAAACAAAAACAAATCACATTTGTTTTGCTGCCAAATTGAAAATCTGATTGTTTAACTGTTGAATAAATTGAAAAAGTGGATTTTTGCATTCACTGTCAAACTTTTTTTTTTGCAAAGAAAAAGACCATTTTTTTCCACTGAAAAAGTCCTTTTCAAAAGACTGAAAGAGTGAAATACGAATGCTCAATTCCATTGTTTGTTTTTGCAGGCAGTTCATGATCACATTTTTCGTTGTCCGAAAAACTGAATTTTCAATTTGATATGAATGTCTGCAAGTTTGAAATAGCTGACTGAATTAGTGAATATGAATAGAAGTTTGGCAATCCCTCTGGCTATTAGAATGGATGCCTAAGTACATCTTTCAGGCTGGGAGGGAGAGCAGGACGCTTCTAAGGCCATTTGCTGAGATTCAAGAGCAGGAGAAGGTTTGCCCTTGTCTCTGCTGGAGATGCCCATGAGCATTTGGTGGGCCACCATGTGCGATGGGATGCTGGAGTAGATGGGCTGTGGCCTGGTCCAGCAGGGCTCCTCTTGTGTTCTTATGTTCTGTATCTGGAGAAGTGACCACCAGGAAATTCTGAGGCGGTAGGCAAGCCTGGAAGTTGAAAAGAAATCCCAGAAGAAGGCAGTGGGAAACCATTTTGGTACTGGTATGAAGAAAACACTGTGTTGTATCGTCCCTTGTAAGATGTCAGAAATTGAACCCACTTTGAGGCCAATTTTACCTTTCATGTTTTCTACCACCTTCCTTACTCAGATCAGTGATTCTGTTCCTTCTCGTATCTTTCCCAGAGTACTGTTTTCTTATTAAAAGCCAGAGGATGCAATTTGACCGTGCATAATTTGGTCTCGTGGTTAGGGAGCCGGACTCCTATCTGGGAATACTAGGTTCGATTCCATCCTCCCCAACAAAGCCAGTTGGGTGGCCTTGGGCTAGTCACAGCTCTCTCTCTGAGCTCTCACAGCCCCACCTACCTCACAGGGTGTTCTGTTGTGAAGAGAAGAACAGGAAGTTTGTCAGCCGCTTTGAGCCAGTTTAGTTTAGCGGTTAAGGAGCCAGACTCTTATCTGGGAATACTGGATTTGATTCCGCACTCCTCCATGAAGCCAGGTAGGTGACCTTGGGCTAGTCACAGCTCTCTTCTGAGCTCTCACAGCTCCACTCACCTCACAGGGTGTTCTGTTGTGGGGAGAAGACTAGAAAAGCTTTGTTAGCCGCTTTGAGTTCTCCTTAAATGGGTGAGAAAAGTGGGGTAGAAAAGCCAAGTTCTTCTTCTTCTTCTTCTTCTTCTTCTTCTTCTTCTTCTTCTTCTTCTTCTTCTTCTTCTTCTTCTTCTTCATGTGGATGCTGCCACCTCTAAGCTACTTTTGAGTCATTTTTAAAAATCCCTTCCTTCCTTCTCTGCATATTTCAAAGTTTTCTAACCATCCTAAGCCACTCTGGAAGGCTTCAGGGGAAAGGAAGAGTTAACCGTCATATAAATGCTCCCTTTAAGGAAATAAATGAAAGCAGGTAATTGAACTCAGGGGATTGTCCCTTAAAGAGTTTGTTGTCCCTTAACAGGCTTCAGGCTTTGAAGACAGAGAAAACAGCACAGGTTCTGCCCACAGGCTTGGAAATGAATACTTTGGCAACCGAAGGGGAAAAAAAAGGGAGGTTATGTCTCAATTAGGGCATATATCCTGCCATAAATGTGGAATGGCTGTTCAGAGAAGCTATTCTGGGGGAATGCTGAGAACCTCAGGTGCATTCCGTCTGCAATAGGCTTAGGAGTGGAATTTGTTCAGGCAACATGCACCTACACAGGCAACATTTATTTATTATTTGTATTTCTATCCCTCCCCATACCCGAAGGCCTCATCTTTCTATCTTGTCTCACCATAGTTTCCCACTTCCTGACCTCCCCAAAAGCCTGAAGGGAAAGGACCAATGTGGCAACGCAAGCAGGCTGTTTTTCCTGTTTGTCTGGATTTTTATCATGCCCGATAGCCAAAGGTCCAGTGCGTGGTGCAACGTTAAAAGCTAAATTAAAAATGCGCGTGTTAAAACAATAACAGTGCCTGAAGTGGGGAGGTGAAGCTGTTTCCTTGTTTAGCCAGAGGCCAGGGTCTTGTAGAGTGAAGGTTCCATAGAGAGATTATTCCATAGCCAGGGAGCCATCACTGAGAAGACCCTATTCCGATTGCCCATGCTTCTTGCAATGGAGGGCGATGGTACAACTAGACAGGCCTACACATCTTAAGGCATGGGCTGGTTGATGCAGAAGAAGCTGTGCCTTTAGTCATTTAGGGCTATACACACCTTGCATACAGGCCACAAGGAGAGTGGGTAGCTGCAATTTCCACCTGAGAGAGGCAACATAGGGCCTTTCTCCACTTATGTTTGTTCCATACTCTTAGTCTATATGTTACTGCAGATCTGTGAGGCCCTGCCCACCGGTGGCACCCTTCGTCTGCATGAGACAGAGCATAATCCAGATCAAGGGCACCTTGGTCTGGATCACCTCTAGACCTCAGTGTTGAGGTCTTCTAGTGGACCAGCTGGGCCAACACAGAACATGGAAACATACAAAAAGCATGCCTCCATGTTTCTGACTAACATGGGACCCATTTCAGTGGGGCCAGTGTAGGGATTGAGCCAGACCACCAGCAGCAATCCATGTTCTTGGCCAATGGGCCTCACTGATCCAAACCAGTTGGTCTGGAATGAGGTACAATAAGTTCAGAAAGGCCTATAGACTAGTAGCTTAGTCTAGCACACTAGGACCAAAAGGTCTGTGGGTTTGATTTCCTACTTGGCAATGGAAGCTCACTGGGTGATCATGGAACAGCCATAACAGTCAGTTATAATTTTGAGACTCACAAGTGATTCTGCCATGGAGCAGGAAGGCACAAGCTTCCACACCTTTCATATGGTGGCCAGGAATCCGCAGCCGCTGTTTGACCGGCAGGGAGGCTTCCTCCTGCCTGTGTGCTTGGATTGGCTGTGTTGTTGAGATTCCATTCTCAAAAACACAGCCAAGTTGGCTGTGTGAGGAGGTGGGAAGAAGAACCGGCTGTGATTTTGAGACAAAGGGGCCGCATCCCCATTACAAGCTTATTTCGCTTTCCCTAAACTTAAATAATAAAACCGGATGCAAACGCGAATTTGCCTGTTCCCATTACTTTTAACTTAATCGCGTTCGATCTGGATTCTGAGGACCGTGCGTGGCGTACGTGACTCAAGGGGGGACTCAAGTGGCTACTTTTTAAAAGCTGCTTTTTGGGGTTGCCCTGCCCTCTTCCTCCTGGCATGGACATGCCACCCATAAGGGACCCCTTCATGGAGCCTAGCTGGGTGGCTGGGTGGCTGGATGGAGGAAAAATGGCAGTGGGCAGCCAGCCAGCTATTCTTTTCCCTCCTCTCCCCATTGCTCAGGGCACACAGCAGCAGCGGCAACTAAAGCCCCTTTGCTTTAAACATTCACACAGAACCTCAGCTGCTTCCCTCCCTTCCTTTCCCTTTCTAAAGGTCAGAACTTTTAGAATTGCACAAAACTGCAACATTGTTAATCAGGTGTGAAGTGGTTCCATCGCTACAGTGTAGCGCTGCTGTTAAGGGTGGATTTTTACACTGAAATCAATGTCTTTGGAAGCAAGCTATTGGGAGAGGGAAACCCTAAACATGGATTCTCATCTCTTAAAACGGTAGGGTCCCCACAGTAAAAAATGTAACACGTATCAAGCGCAGGATCCGGAGTGAGACCTGGTGAAATGAGGATTAACATTTACAACGCTTTGGGGCGATTTAACACGCGGAAAGCGTGTTAAGCCAAACTGATGGGGGTCTGCCAGGATTGAAAACGTTTTGAATTCGAAATAAGCTTGCTGTGGGGATTCGCCCAGGGTGTTTCCACACTTGAAATCTGGAATAAGGAAATCCGGATTTCTGAAATCTGTCCCTGGGACGATCCGTCCGAAATAGGGATAGATTCAAATGAGGCCTAACGCATCCGCACTCGCGTGGGAAAAACGGATGGCGAAGAACGCAACATGTGTTTGCTGTGTGGACGCCAGAGCACTGATATCTAGAAGGATCAAGCCTAGTGCCGCATGATTGGAGCACTCAGCCGTCGGTCATCTCTTGTTTCCATCATATGTGGCGTGTCGGGGACAGACTGCCCACAAGTCAGCGGTGTGCCTGAGATCCTGTGGCTGCCCGGCCACGCTCAACATGGCGACTTCCAGTCCCGCCCACATGCGTTCCCTCTCCTGTCCTTTGATCCAGAATTTGCAAGCAGGAATGGTTTGAAGACCTAATTTTTCAGTTCTTCCCAAAAACTGGATTCGGCAGCCTCTAGACCCCATTAGAGATGGATCTCGTGTGAGGCCGTGCGGAAGCGCCGTCCTTGAAGTGGCCCTAATCTGACCCGCTGTGCGGAAGGTAACTTGCAGATGTGTGCCATGTGGGTCCTTATCGGGTGCTTAATGGGGTCTTAATGGCCTGTGTGGAAACGCTTACAGCTGAGCCTCCTTGGGCCATTAAATGGACATGAAGAAAGCTTTTGCCGCCCTTTGTCAGAGCAGACAGTCCATATGCCTTTTCGAGAAGCGACTGTCCAAAGGGGACGATCACCACCTTCCCTGCTTGATTCCATCATGGGTAATGTCGGCCATGCCCTCAGAACATGGAGCCAGAACTATATTCTTCCCAGTGTCCTTTGCTGCCCTCTGCAATATTGGAAGTGTACTCAGTGACTGGGCAAGTTCAATGTGCTGTTGGGCAACCAAGAAAAAAAAAAAGTGACAATACACACTCTGAGCAAATCCCTAAACCAGACTTTCAAGTGTCAAGCTAAACAAAAACTCCAGATATAGAGTTCCGGTGAGGTTCTGCTGGAGAAATTGCCTTTGCTTTCTGTTCGGAAAACGATGGCCGTGCAGAAGCAGTTTTCAGGAAGCTGATCCAAGAAATGGATGCTGGGTGAACAAACAGCCTTATGCAACCTTCTGTGTCTTTCTGCTGACTTTGTCAGTTTGGTAACCGAGTTTATTTTTAAAAAAACTCTTGGCACAGTTGGAGTCGTGTAGGTCAGGACAGGCATTTTGTTTTCACATCTGACACACAAATGGGATTGGCTCTGCCACCTCTTTTCTGTCCTTAAAATCCACAAACTCATCGTTTTGCATGAATGAAATCGTTGCCGTTTTTGATGTCCGGAGAAAAATTGCTTTGAAATGAAGGGTGTGTGTCCCCAAAACCTATTTGCCAGTCTGGTCTAGTGGTTAGGGAGCCAGACTCTTAACTGTGAATACCGGGTTCTGCCCTCCCCCATGAAGCCAGTTGGGTGACCTTGGGCTAGTCACAGTTCTTTTTTGTGAGTGAGCCAGTTTGGTCTAGTGGTTAGGGAGCTGGACTCTTATCTGGGAATACTGGGTTCAATTCTGCACCCCTCCATGAAGCCAGCTGGGTGACCTTGGGCTAGTCACAGCTCTCTTCTGAGCTGTCACAGCCCCACCTACCACACAGGGTGTCTGTTGTGGGGAGAAGAATAGAAGCTTTGTCAGCCGTTTTGAGTCCCCTTAAATGGGTGAAAAAAGCGGGATAGAAAAGCCAACTCTTCTTCTTCTTCTTCTTTTTCTTCTTCTTCTTCTTCTTCTTCTTCTTCTTCTTCTTCTTGAATTTCAGCAGGGTTCCGCGCCCTCTCTTCATTTTTAAATGAAATATATTTTCATCATATGTTATTTGCTTATTGATATTTTATTTATTTTTATAATATGTTTCATTATATACTCTGCAGTTTATTTTTGTATCTTTGGTGTCTTATGGTTCAGGATGGAATAAATTGTAAGTTAGTCGGATTTAAGATTAGAGATATTTTCCCTTCGTCGTGGCATCAAAGATGAGTTTCCTGGCACACCCTTCCAAGCTTCCCAAAGGATGCAGGCTTCCCAGTTTATTTCTTTATTTACATCCTGTCCTATACCTGAATATCTCAGGTGGGGGTTCAACATTAAAAACAAATTTAAAATGAGTCCACTGAATATAGTAACAACACCTGAAAGTGGGGAGGGGAAGTTGTTTCCTCAGCCAATGGCCAGAGTAAAGAGGAGGGCCTTCACTAGTCTGCTGAATGTATATTATGAAAATGCCTGGTGTGCCTCATTGGCTGTTCCATTGTTTCTAGGGGCTACCACTGAGAAGGCTCTGGTCCTTTAAGCACTGAAGGCGGTGGTGTGAAGTAAGCCGCAAAATGTAGAGAAGACAAACTGTCACCCTTTCTGCACTGGGCCTGATTCTGGATTATATCCCAAAATAAATGCTTGCCGCCCACGCGCTCCTGAGGCTACAACAGACCCTGGGCAGTTACTTCATTGTTCCAGACTAGGTGTAGAAGCTCTGATACCTGCACCCAAACAGATGCCCTTAGTCCGCTTATATACAGAGCTTTTAGAATCTAGGGCTGAATTCGCACTTAGGCCTCTGGTACATGATTAGGACAGCTCTAGTACAAGCTATATTAAGTGTGAATTCAGCGAAGTTCACTCCTAAAACTGGGAAAGTGAGCCCTTAGGAGAGCTGTGGGCCAGAATATTTATTTATTTATTTATTTATTTATTTATTTATTTATTTATTTATTTATTTATTTATTTATTTACCGTCCCATATCCATAGGTCTCAGGGCAGGTTACAAGTTTTAAAACAACGGATTAAAACAATGATATCCGTAGAAAGACGTAAAAAAATCCAGCATATTTAAGAACGTATACTAAATATTAAAATACTAATATCTACGTTGGTGGTGGGGAAATGGTCACAGTAGCCAAAGGCCAGGGCAAAGAGGGGCATCTTCACTGCTTTCCTGTGTGTATACAGAGAAGGAGCGTGATACACCTTGAGGGGGAGACTATTCCATAACCTAGGGGCCATTACCGAAAAGGCTCTTTCCCGGATGCCCACCCGCCTCACTACTGAGGGTTGTGGGACAACCAGAAGGGCCTCCCCTCCAGATTTCAAGAAAAGCAGAACAAGTGTGCTGAGCGAGCAGTTTGTTCCAGTATATCAGCCGTGTGCAGAAAAGATCTCTTGCGCAGTTTTACACTCAAAAGCAGTGTAAAAGTGGTAGTGTCCAAAATGCATCAGCTGCTCTTTAACATGCTGTAGAGGGTGGATAGGAACACTGTGGTATCCACATAGGCTGCCTCCTCGAGACTTAGGGTATGCTTCGTGGTCCCTCCGAAGCCGCTTCCAGTCGGTCAGACGCGACCATCGTAAGCTGCGTAGGGACAGCGCAGTCGCTCCTGGTACGCCTGACAGAGCCATTGGGAGCTGTCCTGGGCCGCCAAAGCGGCTTCCTGTCAGTCAGATGGGACGTGCCGTTGCCCGCAGCGTGGGTGCAACAAATCCCCGAAAAAGTGAGCCCTTCCGTCGGATGCTGCGCGGTTGCTGCAGGCAGAAGAAAGCCGTCCTGCTTTGACGCAAGTCCAGACGCAGCCATACTTTTGCTTCCAGGCCATTTCTGAACTGCTTTTTTTAAAAGTTTGCAGACGCCGCCTCTCTCTCTCTCCCTCTCTCATCTCATTTTTAGTTCAACTTTTCAATTTCTGCACATGGCTCTAGATACTTTCTCCCTTCCCCTCCGAAGCTTGAAGACTTCGTGCCTCCTCTTCCCTGCTCACGGTTCTCTTTTAAACCTTTAGCTTAAAATTAAATGGGTGATTTCCAAAGCAATGCCTGAAAGGGCGTCTGAGGAGTCTTAGGGCTTCTCTCCAAGCAACAGAGCCAAAGGGAAAGCATGTAATTTTCAGAGGCCTTTATGTGGTATGTGGGCTCAGGCTGCATGGCTCTTTAAAATTAGTCATTGGAAGAAATTCTGGATAGCAGCAGATTACATTTGATCATAAAGTGTGGTTTTACGGTGAAGAATAACATCATAAAAACACCATTTTCATAGTCATCGCATCTGTGCAGCGTGTACTTGTTACATACGCTTGTGCGTTTAAGACCTTCTATTAACTGCTTCAGCAAAACAGCTCCCCACAATTTTACTTTAAGCCTGAATAAAAGAGAGTTTTTTCTTCTGCCCCTGCTCCCCCAGCCAGGATTTGACCAAAATGTTTTGCTGCTTGAGTTGAGGCACATCAAGTGATTCTCCTCTGATAGATGGCCATGTGTCACACAAGGATAATCCTGGCAGACGACCATTTGAAAGATGAACGCCCTTTCTGTACTGGACCTTATTCTGAAATATATCTGGGTAGGAGAGTCAGATCAGACAAGGGGAAGTATTTCTTCACCCAGAGGGTCATCTGTCTATGGAATTTGCTGCCCGAAGAGGTAGCAACCAGCCTAGATGGGTTCAAGGAAGGTTTAGCAACCAGCCTAGATGGCTTCAAGGAAGGTTTAGCAACCAGCCTAGATAGCTTTAAGGAAGGTTTAGACAAATTTATGGACGACAGATTTATCAGTGGCTACTAGAATGGATCCCTAAGTGCATCTTTTAGGACATGGGGACAAGTAGGGCACTTCTAAGGCCATTTGCTGGGATTGGAGAGCAGAAGAAGGTTTGTCCTTGTCTCTGCTTGAGACACCCATGAGCATTTGGTTGGCCACCATGTGCGACAGGACGCTGGACTAGATGGGCTGTGGCCTGATCCAGCAGGGCTTCTCGTATGTTCAAAAGTAGTGAAGATGGCAGATTGAAAGATGAAGGCCCACCAACAACCACAGCAAGCAGCCTAGATGGCTTTAAGGAAGGGTTAGACAAATTTATGGATGACAGATGTATCAATGGCTACTAGATTGGATGTCTAAGCACATCTTTCAGGCTGGGAGGACTAGCAGGAGGCCTCCAAAGGCCATTTGCTGGGATTTGAGAGCAGGCAGGTTTTGCCCTTGTCTTCTGCTTGAGGTATTCATAAGCAATTGGTGGGCCACTGTGTGGGGCTGGATGCTGGTCTAGGTGGGCTGTGGCCTGATACAGCAGGGCTCCTCTTATGTTCTTATCTCAGAGAAGGGATCTGAGATAGCTTTTAAAATTATAGGAGCTCTGTCCTCTTTATCATATGATAATTCCACCCTTGAGAGGCCATTCACGCATCAATAGTAAAGCACAAAGAGGAATGTGATAGCTGATACTTTTTAAAAAGTGCTATTTTATTTTCATTTATTTATAAATATTATTCAACACTGGCATAGCAGGGATGAGAATTCATAGGTATATGTGGGACTGACTTTACTCCCCAGCCAGTTTAAAGCATAGGTGTAGTTTTGATACGCTCTTCAAAAAGTATGATAGCGTCCTACAGCTTTTCCAAGCTTTGGACACACATGCAGTCCCTAAAAAAATTCTTGCAAAAATCAGGCTAATTTTGTGGATGGATTGCCTGTCCTGATTAAAAGCAAGTGGGTTGTAGAACAGTTGTCCGCAAATTGCACAATTCCCCCCATACTGATGGACCTTGGTGCACAGAGGGTGATTGTTAGAGGTACATGATAATAACTGCCTGAAGGTGGGGAAAATTGCATAAGGGCTTGGGAGTAATAAAAGCAATGGTATGTGCTAAAGTTGACAAGGAGGAAGTCATCAGAACATCAAATTAACATGGGAAAGAAATCTAAGATCCTCCTTACAGTGGGGTGTCAAATTCCCTTCCTGTAGAAGGCCCTGGCCAACCAAGAAGATACAATGGTGTGCGAGGGATGTTTATTTTAAGTGTATTTATTTAGAGTTTATATCCTGCTATTTCTTCTCACAGTATCCAGGGAGGTTTTATGAGCTGACTTTGCTTGTGCCTGTGAATTCATAGCATAGACCATTTCTACATCAGGCTTGGGGTCCTACTGTTTCATTTCATTTTCATTTCATTTTTTATTTGTATACCACCTTTCCAACATAAAACTTTACCCAAGGCAGTTAGCAAAAACAGAAAACATAAAATGCAAAGTAATAATCAGAACATTATAAAAATACATTATAAAAACGGCACATCATACAAAACATTGCAAAATAAGCCAACACACACACACACAAATTGAGGCAGCTGAGACCGAATGGAGTCCAACGCAGCTGACCAAAGGTCCCAGTCCATTTCCATTTTTTTTTATACTGTCATTATAAAATCACCCAAAACTGTAGGGGAAAGGTAGCAGGCCCCTCAGTGCAGCAGCTAGTCAGTTCTTCCTCCTCCAGCCACCGTTCTTATTCCTCAAGGGTGGATGGGGCTCAGGCAGCCAGTGCCCAGGTGCAGCAAATGCCCAGGTACCGTTGTGTCCGGAGCAGACAGCAGCAGCAAGCCCACGGCTAGTGGAGACAAGTCAGTTTCAAAAGTCATTCGGGACATAGAGTTACACATAGTCAGATGGGCCAAGAGTCAGGCTTCTAGAGATTCATCGTCAGTCAGGAGTCCAGAGGTTACACAAGTCGGAGTTTGCCAGGATCCTTTGTTTGCAAGGGAGATTGGTGGAGGCAACTTACTGACATTGGGCTAAGAGTCAGGCTGAGCGCCACAGGTGTTCACATTCTCTCCAGAGAAAACACAGCTCTGGGTGTTGCCCAGCATCTGACTCCAAGCCCTCGGCCTCTCGGGGGATGTTAACAGCTTGCAAAGCTAGTCCCGGAGGAAGGGATCCTTCATTTTGGCTGGCAGGGGCGAGGCCCTCAACATCTGAGGAGTCAGAGAGGGCACAGGGCACAACACCTCAAAGGGTTCATCAACTTCTATTCCCAGTATTTCTCTCTGGACATCCCATGCAAGACCCACAGGCACCGTGCACTGGCGGATGTAGTTCAAGAACCCCTGAACGACAACAAGTTGATCAACTCTGTCTAGGTGCACGGCCGATGGTTCCTAATTGGAGTTTCTGTAGCTTCAACAAGAATATTCCAAAATAAGTTGCATAATCCAATTGTGTAACCCAATTACACCATAACAGCAGGAAAATATAAACATTAATATTAGGCTCGGGGGGGGGGGAGGCGAGATATATTTAAACCTGCCCCCGTTTAAGGTCAATAGTTGAATCAGATGTCTTGGCAAAATTAGAAGAAGAGATTGGAAATGATGCCCTTTTGGGGTTTTGTCCTCTTCTTATTATGCCTTTGGGTCTGTCCTCTTCTTTGATTTGCTTAATGACTTTCAAAGTCATCCTGATAAATGGCAGCTGTCCCCGCTCACAAACATTTTGGGTTGTTCAGTTCCTGGAAGAAGTAAATTCATAATGAAATGAACTGAGATGCACAAGCCAGGTGGCCTGGAAATGGGATGCGGACATAGATTTTGTGCTTTCTGAGGACAGGAAGGGGTGGAGGAGAACTATTGCCAGAAGGTTAACTGCTCCAAGGGGAGACCTCATTTTAGGAAAAGTGCAGGGAGGAACCAGGGCCCTGGTCGCACCCTTAGTTTAGGATGACTTTAGATCATCCTCAGGTCATGTTACTCACACTATTTTTATTCAGTTAGTTTTCCAAGCCGGCTTATCCCTTTTCCAGAGGACTCAGCCCATTCTGGCATCCCAAGACCATCTTCATTTCCTCAGTGTGAGTGGGGGACGGGGGAGGGGAGGAATGGGGGGACGGGCTGAACCGTGCTTTGGTGAGTGGGGTCCAGTCTTTCCTTTCATCCAATGCCTAGGGGAGGGCAGCAGACATGGAGTTTGTGAGGCACCTCCCCTTCTCTCCTCAGTTTATGCATATGATTCCTCTACCTAGCATTTTTACACAAATTTATTATTATTTTAAAAATTAATCTTGTGGAGGAGAAAAGCACATAAAAAAGGAGGGAGGCCATGGAGGTGGGGGAGAAGGCTGAAAAATCCCCCCGCAAAGAAACACCCTTGTGAGCCAGTTTGGTCTAGTGGTTAGGGAGCCGGTCCCAGATCTGGGAATACCAGGTTTGATTCAGCACTCCACCGCGAAGCCAGCTGGGTGACCCTGAGCTAGTCACAGCTCTCTTCCCAGCTCTCACAGCCCCACCCACCTCACAGGGTATTCTGTTGTGGGGAGAAGAATAGAAAAGCATTGTCAGCCGCTTTGAGTCCCCTTAAATGGGTGAGAAAAGCAGGGTAGAAAAGCCAACTCCTACTCCTCCTCCTTCTTCGTCTTGTCTCCCTTGAGTGACACAATGGCATCCAATAAGAAAGGAGGTGGATTTGATGGAGCAAAAGGGATGGAGAGCCAAGAGTTCCGTGGAGGACGCTTGGGTCAATCGCGGAGAAAGGGATGTAGCCCAGAGCGAGAGTAGTCTAAGGATAACCTATGTGTGAACAGAACTGGTACAATCTCAGTTTGAATGATGAACAGGACATCCTGTCTCATATAGGTGTGACAAGGGCCCAGGAGATGCTGAAGGAGTCAGCGATTACAGCATGGAAGGAATTAAAGATTTAAAAGAAAAATCATGAGGATTGAAACACACTCTTGCCTCGATTGGAGTGGCAAAGATCCCACAAGGGTGGAGCCAACCCTGTAGCGTCCTCACCACTCCAGTTGAGGCAAGAACTCCAGAGAGGCTTTCGGGCAAGTGAACTCTGAACCCCTGCTTTTAAATCTTTGTCAGCCTTCATGCTGTAAACACTCCTTTCCCCATCTTCCTCAAGCATTCCCCTGGCACTTTTCCCGAGGCGAGACTCCTGTCGGGGCAGCTGCACCACTCAGAAATTGCACGTTAGTGGGGAGATGGCACTAGTGAAAATGGGTGGCAATGTGTAAGTCATGTGATAGTGAAAAGCCACTGTGTGAAGCAGCTCCGTGAGAAGCGTCACCAATGCTACGGTGTCCGTGTAACTTCTCGGTCAGGGATCCTTTGTTTAGTCTGTTTGGCTGCTTTCTTTTTTCTTCTTCGTGTCTATATTTAGAAAGTTCTCATTCAAATAATAGGTGTTGTGTAGGTGCCAAGAGTTGTCGAGGGACTTATCTCTTTAGCTTTTGGTGAGAAATGGCCGGCGCAAATGACTCCGGGAGCTTTAAGTTAATTTGTCATCTTGTCACCACTACGGTGATGATAAATTCCCACAGGCAGCCTCAACATGGCCTGACACGTAGTATTTGAAATATATCTCTGACTGGAGTCTCGGCCGCTAGTTCTTTTCTCCATACAGACGCTGCGCAGAGTGACTTACAGTTGTCCGTTTCTTCTTCCTAGGCAGCAGGAACAGATGTGCAATTCGGCCCTATGAGAGTCCACCAGGATCAACTTCAGGTAAGCCTGGCTGGTACTAAAGTGCCAACTCTCAAGCCTCCTTGTGGCTCTTGAGCCAGTTTGGTCTAGTGGTTAGGGAGCCGGACTCTTTATCTGGGAGTACCGGGTTCGATTCCGCCCTCTCCCATGAAGCCAGCTGGGTGACCTTGGGCTAGTCACAGCTCTCTTCTGAGCTCTCACAGCCCCACCTAACTCACAGGGTGTTCTGTTGGGTGGCCTTATTTATTTATTTATTTATTTATTTATTTATTTATTTATTTATTTATTTATTTATTTATTTATTTATTTATTTATTTATTTATTTATATCCCACCCCATACCCAAACAAACATATCAAAAATGTATCAAACAATACTAAAACCAGTACAAGGTTTAAAAATCCAGCATAATAATAATAATTTTTTAAAAATACAAAAACAGTTTAAAAAACAGTAGTGTTTGCAATGGGGGAAGCGTAGAGAACCTTTAACCAAAGGCCTGAGTGAACCGGTATGTCTTCACCACCTTCCTGAATGTAAACAGAGAAGGGGCCTGACGCACCTCGAGGGGGAGACCATTCCACAGCCTGGGGGCCACTACCGACAAGGCCCTCTCCCGGGTGCCCACCCACCTAGCTGCCGAAGGCGGTGGGATAACCAGGAGGGCCTCCCCTCCAGATCATAAGACGCAGGCAGGTCGATATGGGAGAAGGCGCTCCTTGGGCTAGTCACAGCTCTCTTCTGAGCTCTCACAGCCTCACCTACCTCACAGGGTGTTCTGTTGTGGGGAGAAGAATAGCAAAGCTTTGTCAGCAGCTTTGAGTCCCCTTAAATGGGTGAGAAAAGCGGGGTAGAAAAGCCAACTCTTCTTCCTGCATGAAGCCAGCTGGGTGCCCTTGGGCTAGCCATAGCTCTCTTCTAAACTCTCACAGCCCCACCTACCTCACAAGGTGTTCTGTTGTGGGGAGAAGAATAGAGAAGCTTTGTCAGCCGCTTTGAGTCCCCTAAAATGGGTGAGAAAAGCGGGGTAGAAAAGCCAGCTCTCCTTCTTCTTTTTGTTCTGCCCTTTACTGATAAATTTGAAAGCTGCACTGTCTATGCTGTCCACAGTCGCATGCGATAAAAGGAAATAATGCTGTTTAAAACAGCAGTGCAAAAATGTGTAAGAAGTGAAAATCAAAAACAGTCTCTGCGTCCTCTGAAGAGCAACTATAGGCATTCATCCTTGAGAAAAGGACCTTCCCACTCCAATACTTGGGTCTGTGAATGTATCTCCCCTACACATCATCCTTACAATTGAGTGGGCAAGGATTTTGGCTTCCTAAAGAACTATTACTGGGCTGGAGGTCACCTGATGGCTTTTGCTGTTAAGTTAAAACCTTCAGGCTATTTGTTGTTAAAGGATGTAAATGGAAGGTGCACTTTATATAAGACCAAAGTCCCCTTTCATTATCTAATTAAAAATATGTATTACATGCAAAAATGAGATTTAATGACAAACATTCCTGTGACCCTTAATCCAAAAATTAAGCACTATTGGAATGCTTGGAATTGATTCAAAGGGTGACTAAGATTAATTATTGCAAAGCCATGACTTTAGTTACACTGCACATGGAAAGTTCAGGCACAAATGGTGTTTCGTTATTAAATTTATGATTGCTTGGTCTGCATGTTTGTATTTCATCCAGATAATTATTACTGTTATCTTCATTATTATTCTTATTACTGATAACCAGTCTAAATAAAGCCCAGAGTACTTTACTGCAATAAAAATGTTCAATCAAATCATAATATTAAAAAAAATCTAAATGATAAATGATTAAAGTTACACAACATCAAGTTAGGGATCTGCATGGATTTTTTTTTTGGGCATTCGAATTCGATTCAAATTGAATGTCAAAACATTCTATTTGAATCGAATGTTTAGAATCCAAATGCAACAAAATCTGATTCGAATCGAATACATTCAAATCTATTTGTTTGAATGTTAGATTCGAATCTGAAGATATGGATGTCGACAAGATTTGTATTTGAAGATACAGATGTCGACAACATTTATATGTGTCATACCTATCTTAATGCATTTCGTACGCAAATATGTACAGATATATATGAGATGCATACAGATATGCATGTGTACATTTGTATCTGTACATACATATCTGTACATTCAAATGTTTCGAATAATTCAAATGACTGTTTTGAAACATTTGAAATTCTGAATTTAATGTGTAGACATTCTATTCGAGTTCAAATGTCCACATTCGATCCAATTCGATCGAATTCTGAATGTTTAGAACATTCATGCACATCCTTACATCAAGTACAGAAGTAGAAAATCTTTAAGAAAAAGAAAACCACCTCTTAGGAAAGTAGACTTCAGTGCTGAAGTGACAGAAACAGAAATTAAAAACAAAAAAGTGCAACAAAACATCCTGGATAACGTAGACTACTCCTATCCAATCTCTGATCTGTTTTCTTCTCTGGCCAGCTTTGGGCATAGACCTTCCTCTGCAGTCTGGACTTTGCTTTCTTTTCCCAAGCACCGCAGAGAGCCCCTGTGGCATAATAGCTACAGCACCAAGGTAGACGGGCATTCCTGGGCAGATGGGCATTCCTCCCTACTTGGCCATGAAAGCTCAAGGGGTCACCCTGAGCCAGCCACAACAATTCAGCCTGACCAACATCACAGAGTCACACTGAGCCACTTTGGTCTTATGGATAGAATGCCAGACAGTTATCTGGAGGTCTCCTGGTTCAGTTCCTTACTCCTACACAAAGCCAGAGCCAGCTGGGTGACCTCAATCTTTCTGAGCTCTCACAGCCCCAGCTACTTCACAGGGTGTCTGTTGTGGCGAGAAGAACAGGAGGTTTGTCAGCAGCTTGGCGTCTTTGAGTATAAGAGCCTACTCTTCTCCTTGTCCGCCTCTTCTTTTTTGGAGGTAAAGTGGGATATAAATGTCAAAAAAAATGAATGAATGACTAAATCCCGGTAGAGTAAGGGGCACCAACATTTGGGGGCTCATGAACACAATTGCCTTATTAAAAGCACGTTGCTTCTTTTCCCTGGTCACTCCTCAGACCTAAGTGGGTGTGTGGGCAGTTCAAGTAGAACCGAACTACAGTTTTTAAAAATGTTTTTAAAGCCCCGTAAAAAAAGGGTGGAAATAATCTTGAACCGGTGCCCTTGCAAGCAAGTTCAGCATAAACCAGAGGCATTTCCGCACTGCATCGCGTTCGAAATGGAACGCGTTCAGGCGGAAAGCTTAAGCCAGCTCCGGGCGCTTTCCCCGTTCACACACAGACGCGCCAGAACGCGTGTAAACGCGTTCCGGAGCGTCTGGGTGCGAATGCTCAAAGCGCCCGAAGCTGGCTTAGCCGGCAAACGCCGGCAAGGGGCGCGCAGACAGCCGCGGAGGCAGATCGACAATCAGCTGTTTGACAAACAGCTGATTGTCAAAGCCGCGCGGCGTCGGAGGCGCGCCCGCAGCTGTTCGGGAGATAGAAGCAGGCGCGAATGCTTCTCCTCCCGAACGGCTGCGGGCGGCTCGTCCGCGTTGGAACGCGTGTAGAGCAGTTTAAAGTGCTCTACATTTCGAACGCGGAAAAGACAGCTGCGGACACGTCGGAACGCAAGCCGCGCGCGGCCAATGCGGATGACGTGTCCACAGCTGTCTTTTCCGCGTTCCGTTCAGCCCCGTGCGAAAACGTCTCAGGGTGGTTCATGGGATTTTAGAACCACCGAAATTTCAGTTTGAATTTGAGCCAAAGACTAGTATTGGCAGAGTGTTTGGTTTGAATTGAACCCTCTGATTCGAGTTTGCAAGGTTTGAAAAAGAACAGAGGCATTTCTGCACTTGGCTTCCTGTTCCTGGACAGGGAAAGTGCATTACCCACTAATGTAGCCTTGGGTAACCTTGGGCTAGTCACAGCTCTCTTCTGAGCTCTCACAGCCCCACCTACCTCACAGGGTGCTTTGTTGTGGGGAGAAGAACAGAAGGTTTGCCAGCTACTTTGAGTCCCCTTAAATGGGTGAGAAAAGTGGGGTAGAAAAGCCAACTCTCCTTCTTCAACTCTTCTAATGTGTACTAGCATTCACAGTTGGGAACACTAGCACAAACCAAACCATGCCCCACCTGCCTGGAGATTTAGCTAGGTCCGGGCACCACCAGTGCATGTTTAGGCACTGCTATCTTCTTTGCAGAGCCTGGCACAACTGTGCATGTGCTGTAGCCGTGGCAGTGCTGATGCTCCACACATGCGCAGTCGCATTTGAGGTCATCTGAGGTGCCAGTGCACTTGTGGATTAGGTAGTGACTACAACGTGTGTGGTGCACAACAACCTTCCTTTCTTTGAATTTCTCTTTTCCCTTGAGCTAGGTACTTTTAGTGTTTGCCAAAGAAGACAACCAGAGTAATGGATTCTGCTGGGCATGTGAGAAAGCTGGATTTCGATGTAACATTGCCAGGACGCCTGAATCTGCCCTTGAATGTTTTCTAGATAAACATCATGAGATCATCATTATTGACCACCGGCATTCTAGATACTTTGATCCAGAAGCCCTATGCAGGTGAGCCTTTCTTTCGGTTTGTAAATAAGACACACGTGCGTGGAGTCTCCAGGTTTACTCATGTTATACTGGACGTTGGAATCGACTGTCCATGGTGGAAAGTGAGTTGGGGAAGCTAAAGGCATCATTGCCCTCTGCTGGTGGGTTTGGAGCCTGGTGGCAACCCAGAGGCACCAAATCGTAACCCCAACCAGCAGCTTTCAGACAAGGGTTTTGCAAAACGGTATTTGCATTTGCAAATTCAACGGAATATTTTGAATTTGTGAACAGTTTCATTGAGTCGAAAGTCCAGATGTTTGAACGTCCAAATGTTTGAGCGAGGGCTGCCCTTGAAGACGGTTCAGAAGCTGCAGTTAGTGCAGAATGCAGCTGCTGGATTGCTAACCGGGACAGCTGGCCGGACATACATCATGCCGGTCTTAAGAGTTGCACTGAGTTTGCTACCGAACCCAGTTCAATGTCTCCAGCTTCCTGGCGTTCCAGAGAGCAGGGAAACAGGCCCAGGGCACTGCCGGGGCGCTCCTGCCCGCCTCCGCGGTGCCCCCTTACCTGTGGGAGTGCTCCGGTGACACCCCGGGCCTCTTTCCAGTGCTTCTGGAATGCCAATCAGGCTTTCCGGAAGCTGGAGACAGGGCCTTCTGGTCCCATTTCGTAAAATACCAGTGCATGGATACGAATACCCCCACATCCGGGGGTGGGTGGGTGTAATTTGGCCAGAGCCAAATATTTCCACATTCTATTCACCTCGTTCTGTTCAATGTGGAAACTGGCTCCATGCACACCCCTAGTTTGTATCACAGGAATCTCTGCTGGATGTCACAGGCTTTACACCAAGTCCATGAGCCAGCATGCAGCAGGTGGGGTAGTAGCCTTCTGCCTGTGCTTACCTGTACCTACCACTGCCAGTGAATATGACCTAGAAGTTAGAATGTTGGAGGAAAGTTATAAGAGCGAGGTTGAAACTTTCCTCTAGTCATGGGGCTCCTCTCTTGGCTGACTCTATTGCATAGGGCTTTTACAAATCTAAGAGCATAAATTACTTCATAGCAGAATTAAGTGAGGCCGGGAACTGGAGAAAATGTTCAGAAATGAAAAATAGGTTGAATTGTTCCATGCTTTGCAGTACAAAACATCAAGAGAGAAAATAGCTACCAAAAGAATTCATTACATCTCTGTTAGGTCAGGAAGGCTTGGCTTTGGGCCATTGTTTTGGGAGACAGAAAACATAGTCCCTTCATGGTTCCTCCTCCCTCCACTTCCAAGTACTATAACCTGTTCTGGGAAAATCAGTTGACTGCAGTCTGCCCGGTGCTTCTGGGAACACATAGGCTGTGTTACCTATCAGACACTGCTAATTCTAGCAATAAAGATAAAATGTGAAGGAGCTGAATGATATCTGCTGCCCTGAGCTGCCTTGGGAAAACAGTAGATACAAATGTAGATACAAACAAAGCAAATTGTAGATGCCTTTGTGGACAGCCACAGTTCCATGGTGGTGCTGGTACTTTATGTGGGGCCCTTTGGAGGCATGAGGTGTAAACAGAGTAGAATTTTGAGAACTTCTGGCGCTCCAAACAGCCAATAGCTCTTGTTCCTGTACAAAAGAACCTTGTGCCTTAGTCTTGATAAAGGATACAAGTCCAAATTCCTCTATGGAATTTGCTGCCGGAAGAGGTGGTAACAGCTACCAGCCTAGATGGCTTTAAGGAAAGGTTGGACAAATTTATGGACGACAGACGTATCAGTGGCTACTAGAATGGACGCCTAAGTACATCTTTCAGGCTGGGGGGGACAAGCTGTAAAATAAACTCCTTTGGGAACTTGAAAACATTTTTTTCCAAAGGTTTCTTCCTCCTTTCCTTGGTTTTAATCTGGTTTTGCCTCTCCTTCATTATTTTATTTTTATTTTTGGCTTGCAAATGTGTGAACAGGCCCAAACCCTGTTTTAGATCTTGTGCAACAAAACAAATTGTTGCTTTTTAGTGAATCCATAAGCTGCTACTTAAATGTTTATGTGTGGTGCATTTTAATTATGTTTTATATTGTGTTAGATCTTACTCATTCTTTTATATCACAATGTTTTTCTGAAATGCCATGACCTTATGTGTGAATTTGGGATGAAATAAACATATAAAAACATTTTTATTCTGCTATACTTTTCTAGAGTATTTCATAGAGCTTTCAGTTTACTTGTTACTTGTTATTTTATTTATATCCTGCCTTTTTCCCAAAGGGACTCAAAGCAGCATACAAAAATTAACAATTCAGTACAATATATATTGTTCAGACAACCCCATTATATAAAATCTGAATATAGAATCTAAACATTTAATCAGTCATTAATGGTAATGTTTGCTTGGTGGACTTAGATGAGGTGAATATTCCCGTGATTTTGGATTTTGTGCTTTTTACTGGATTTATTTTATGTGCTTTGAAAGTTATTTTTTGACCTTTAGATTGTACTAATCTACCTTGGTTTCTTGTTCTTTGTTTTTAAAGATCTATCAGAATGACAAAGCTGTCTGAAAACACTGTTATTATCGGTGTGGTACGAAGGTAAATAAGGAGTACCATTATGTTCCTATGTGCGATATCAAAAGATTAAATGAAGGCAAACCCTGTGTGTAAAAAGCTAGTGACCCTGAAACACCTTCACTCTCTGATTTCTATGACTGTGGAATGAATGAAGGATGGATGGATGGATGGATGGATGGATGGATGGATGGATGGATGGATGGATGGATGGATGGATGGATGGATGCTAAGGATGGGCCTCCGTGTTTAAGGTTTGCCTTAAGAATGTAAAAAATGCCCTGCTAGATCAGACTAGTGGCCATCTAATTCAGTTGCCAGTTCTTACAGGGGAGCAGCTGGGTGCGTACAGAAGCCCACAGACAGGGCATTAGCTTTTGCTAACTGAACTCAGTTCAGTTCACATTACATCCAAATCAGAACTGAAAAATGGCACATGTATTTTTATTTTCTTTTAATGTGATTCCCATGCTGCCCGGTAGATAGGAATTGTGCTGGAATATAGCCACGAAATGCGTCTCTGGAGCACTGTCTGAAGCACTGACAGAAGACCTACTAATACCACTATAGCCTGCAGAAGTAAGAAGAAGAAAAAATGTGTTTTTGACATTTGGTTTTCCCCTTCTCCCTTTTTTAAGACATGCAGATCGTGAAGAATCCTCAATATTACCCTTCATTTCTGCTGGCTTCACAAGGGTAAGCATATTTATCTGTGATGATAAATTTAGCCCAAAGCCTGGGACATACAGTATACTGAATAGTGTTGTTGACACAAGAGTGCTAACAGTCCCAGATTGATTTTGTGAGAGCCTGAAAATAGATATATGTTCCCCTGCTTTGGGGACATTGCCAGTGAACATTGACCATCACGTTTAGTCATGCCAGTCTCCCTGCTGACAGGAAGTGACTCCAAGATAGTCACCATTCAGTAAGGAAAAAAAGGCTCATTGACCATAGAGTCCATACAGATATGGTGTTCTCCCTTGCAAAGGAACAAGAGTCAAACCAGTCCCAGTTGTCTATAAAGGCTTATTTTTTCTCCTCCTCATATTCCAGTTTGTGATGATTAAGTGAGCAGAGATTCATCCATTGTCTAGATCTTCAGTAGTAGTAGAATAAGAGTTGGCTTTTCTACCCCACTTTTCTCACCCTTAAGGGGACTCAAAGCGGCTGACAAAGCTTTCTATTCTTCTCCCCACAACAAACACCCTGTGAGGTAGGTGGAGCTGTGAGATCTCAGAAAGATTGCTGTGACTAGCCCAAGGCCTCCCAGCTGGCTTTGTATAGGAGTGAGTAGTTGAACTGGGAGACTACCAGATAAGACACAATGGTATGAAACTTCGAGGGAGTCAATACAGAGGCCTCTTCGCACTGTGGCAGAACAGCTGTGCTGAAGAAGGCTAGGGCACACGGGAACACTTTCTCCATTCGCACAGAAGGAAGCAGGAACGCGTGTACACGTGTTCCTTGCCTCCCTCCATGTGAATGAAGAAAGTGTTCCTGCCTGTCCTAGCCTGGAAAAGCCAGGATGTACGCCTGATGCTCCTCACCCGGGCTGCTCCCATTGGCTTCTATGGAGCCGGGGTGGGCAGCCCGGGTGCCTCCTTTCCCTCGGTTCCTACTCACTCCAGAAGCCCAAATTGGGCTCCTAGGGGCCAGCAGGACCCACACCCTATACCCCCCAGCCCACCCCAGGGCACGTGCGCGGGATCGCTGCTTACCTGCTCGCCGCCGGGTCGCAACTGGTGCAGGGAGGCTGGCGATGCCATCACCCTGCACAGAGTGTCGCCAGCCTCCTCACACCAGTTGCAACCCGGCGGCAAGCAGGTAAGTAGTGATTGCGCGTGTGTGCCCCCGGGGTGGGTTGGGTTGGGGGTGTAGAATGTGGGTCCTGCTGGCCCCTAGGAGCCCAATTTGGGCTCCTGGAGCGAGCAGGAACCGAGGGAAAGGAGGCCCCCAGGATGCCCACCCTGGCTCCATAGGAACCAATGGGAGAAGCCCAGGGGAGGGGCCCAGCTGTCACAGAGGGAGAACATCCGAACGCTTTCCCTCTGGTACGGCTGGGAACACGCCGGGACACACCGAATGCGCTCAGACACTTTCAGAGCACTTCTTTGTCCTCTGAAACTTGAACAAGTCTATGATGCGTTCGGATGGCTGGGGCGGGTTGGAACGCATCCGGCCGCCCCAGAAGAGCGAATGCTCCATCCCAGCGTGTCATAGATGCATCTGAAAACCCCTCGTGCGAAAAGGCCTCAGATGAGACATTAGGAAAAACTTCCGGACAGTAAGGAAAATTGGTCAGTGGAAAAGGTTGCCATGGAAGGTAGTGAGTTCTCCTTAACTGGAGGTCTTCAAGCAGAGGCTGGGCCTACAACTGTCTGGGATGGTTTAGGAAATCCTGCATTGAGCAGGGGGTTGGACTCCATGAACCTAGAGGTCCCTTCCAACTCTATAATTCTATTATTCTAAGAGTCCAACACAACCACAAAACGAAAACCACAATTCAGACTCTAGCTGAACACAATTTTTACTGCATCTTCAATCAACTTCTGTTGCCAAGAGATCACATCAAAAACTGTCCAAATGCTCCAGTTCACTGGAAATGCCAGAGAAACCGATATTGTCATATGGGCCTCTGCCAGGGTTGATGGCTGTGGGCAGCTGAGCCTAATATCAACACTCACTGATGTCCCATACTGTAAGAAACAAATTTCATCTGACATAGCTGTATCAATCAGATATTTATTTGGACATTGAAAGTAACGTGAGCCTCCCTCCCTCTTTCTCTTCACGATTTCTTCCCTTCTTTCCAGAGATATATAGAAAATTCCAACATCATGGCTTGTTATAATGAACTCATCCAGCTGGAATTTGGAGAAGTGCGGGCACAATTTAAACTAAGGTAATTTTAGGTAATGTAAAATTTGCCAGCACTATCCCCAACTTACCTGGGGGACACTGCAATGCAGACAGTCAATCCAGGGCTGAATTCACATTTCAGCTTGTAGTATGCAAGTAGACAACCTCTGGGCAGGTGCATCTGAACTGTCAGCAGGTGTTTATAGGCTAAAAACACCCCCTGCCTGCCCAGAGGTTGCCTAATTGCATACTAGCTGTGGAGCACGAAATCATGCTCCACAAGCTACCCAGCCTTTACTTGAGAGTTACCTGTCATGTCCAGCAAGTGAGCATTCGTACCTCTGCTGGCTGGGAAGGTCATTGGGAGCTGCCGCACAAGCGCATTGCCAGCTCCAAATAACCCCTTCCTTATGTGACTGTAACTATGCAGAGTGTCAATGTCATCGTAGTGACAGTGCTGACACATGCGCCATTGCGGAGGATGCCACACTCAAGATGGCGGTGCCCAGGAGAGGACCATCCTGGGGATTGGGCAACATTGACTAGCAATTGCAAGTGTGAGGGTTAGTCAATATTAGTTCATCGCATACCTTTCCTGTCCACAGGATGGGAAAGGAAGTGCAAAACACCCCAGGACTGACCATATCACCAGAGCAATGGCCGCAGCAATTTCTGCCGCACACCAGCCTGTTGCTATGGAGATCACAGAAACGTAGTATGAATGCTGCATCTGGGGGTTTGCCGAGAGTGGCCTGGTCACTCCCAGCAAAGCTTTAGAGTGGTTTTTATTACTCCACACAGTGATAGAGGATCAGGACAGCCCTGCATGCTCTGGGTCGCTCTGGGATGGAGCATCACAATGGGCAGATGCAGTGTCCCAGAGCATGTGGGGCCATCCTGATCTTCCAAGAGTGAAAAAGTCCAGACACTATCTTGTGTGATGTTATCATGCAGTGGCACAATTTCCAACCTGTCCGGGATTCTCTTGCTTGCAACAACTCCATGAAGGGGAAATAATACTTGTGTTTAGTACTGTTTGTTCTTTGTGAAGCATAAACTTGTATTGGCCAATCCTCTCTTTATTAGAGATTCCACAGAAAATCAAGCAAATCTACTGCTGATGTTATTCAAAGTATTTTTTCCCTTGCTTGTGACCATTGTTTCCAATATTTACTTATATTTCTAAGAATATTAGGTTATGCGGCTTAACAAAAATGTGTCTTCTCTTTGCAGGGCTTGTAATTCACTATTTACAGCATTAGAGAAAACTCAAGAAGCCATTGAGATTACAAGTGAAGACCATGTAATACAGGTTTGTTCGGTCTGTTTTTTGGAATGTCAAATGCTGTTCAGTTTAGCAGATGACGTTGGGGTGTGTTGAATGGTTGTTGATGGAATTCTGGGTGCATCCCCATGGTACTTTTTCCGGTCGCTATTGTCCCTCTACTGCAGCGGATCTAACAAATGCACATTCAATTCCGAATTAAGTGTCCCCATGGGGCTCAGCAAAACGTGCATTTAAAATGCACTGACCATCCCCAAGGAAGCGTCTTTTGCTTACCCGCATCTTTTTCTCCCCGCCCCTCGCTGTTTCATTGGGTGCTCGTGCGATCGTGCGCTCATTCACAAGTCCAAAAGAAAAATTTACAAGTTCTTTGTTTGTCTCCCCTGCTTGCGAAGGCAGCCGGGCTGCAGCCAGCATTATTTACAAGATTTCCAGCTGTCGAAAGGCCTCCCTCAGCCAGCGATCTTGCCTCATACACTTTCACTTGCCTCATACACTTTCACTTGCCTCATACGCTTTCTCTTGATATAAGCAATTCATTACAATGTATCTTGTAATGGGGGGGGAGGAAATGGGGCGCTTCTAGGGCCATCTGCTGGGACTCAAGAGCAGGAGAAGGTTTGTCCTTGTCTCTGCTTGAGATGTCCATGAGCATTTGGTGGGCCACTGTGTGCGACAGGATGCTGGACTAGATGGGCTGTGGCCTGATCCAGCAAGGCTTCTCTTATGTTCTTATGTTCTTTATCTTGCTATTTCTCTTTGTGATTGGAATGCCTGCCTACTGTTTTCATATCATGAATGCTGGCTGTGGATGAGAGGCAAAAAAAAAAAAAAGAGAGAGAGAGAGAGCTTGCCACCTCGGAGAGAAGCCCCACCCCTTTTGCCATGGAGTGTCTCCATGCAAAATGTTGCTCTGAATACCTGTGTCTTCCTGGAAAGTGTGCTTGCAGCCTTCTTTAAAGGGCTGTTTTTTTGCAGCGCATTTCCTAATTAGTGGCGCTGGAAGCCTGGATAAAAGCCGTGCATGGGGGCGCTCCATGACAAAAGAAGATTTTCAGCGGGCTTTAAATTGCATGGGGATGCACCCTCTGTCTGTTTGCATTTGTTTTTCTTCTTTGATGTATGTGCAGAATTATTTATAAAATAAAATATTGCACCTAAAAAAACACAATAGAAAAAGTATGTAGATCACAAGTCGCTATTCTGGGATATAATCTGGAATAAGGCCCAGTGCAGAAAGGTCCCTTGTCAAAATTTCAAAATCTGTAGACTCACTTATGAATGAGACTTGACTAGTAGCTACCTGACTAACTTTAAAGGTAGCCCCACGTGTTATGTGTGTGTCGGTTTGTGTGTGTTTGCCTAACAAATGATAGTTGCATTCCCAAAGACTTTGCAAAGGAGCAAAATCCATTAAAGTCCGTGAGATTGAATCTGGACAAAGACTGATGTAATTTGTACTGAAACTTTCTAAATTGTACTTAAGCTCCAAGGAAGGTGTGGGCAAATATTTTTATTTGTTTGTTCATTCACACTTTGCAGCATAAAAGGTGAAGTCAATTTAAAACAATGCTCTTCAAAAGAATATGGGAAAGTAAGATTAAAATTAGAGCAATACATAGACAGATCTTTGATTTTTTTTTTAATTTCACAGTACGTTAATCCTGCATTTGAAGCAATGATGGGCTATCAGAAAGGTGAATTAATAGGAAAGGAACTAACAGAAGTGCCTATAAATGAAAAAAAAGCTGACTTCCTTGACACTATTAATTCTTGCATCAAGATAGAAAAGGTAAGCGTCTTTTTAGTTCTGCATGTATATAAACTTCAGTGATGACCATACAAAGAAGGTTGGGATTAAACTGTTGAGTTATCAGGCTTTTTCAGAGATTTTTTGCAAGTCAGTGTGCACTGTTTTCTGAAGTTGTTAACACAGGTGGTGGATGCAATAAGTTCACAGAAGCTGGTATAAGCTGATATTCAGTATACATCATAGAATCATAGAATCAAAGAGTTGGGAGGGACCTCTAGGGTCATCAAGTCCAACCCATCTGCCTTACACTTCTACTGTATATTGGATTAGAACTCCTATTGTCTGTCTGCTGCCATTTGAAAGACATAGCAACGGGACTGAGAAAACTGTGCGGCCATCTTGTTCCCATCCCATTTGTAATCACCTGTAATCACTCCCCCAAAGAGTTTGGGGAACTTGCTGTGGTAGCCAGTTCAGATACAATCTAGGTCGGTTTGGGGGACTTGCTGTCAGAAAGGAGGACTAAAAACAATGGGATGAAACTTCAAGGGAGTCAGTGCAGATTAGATATGAGGAAAAACTTCCTGACAATGAGGGTGGTAACTCAATGGAATAGGTTGCCATGGTGAAGGTTGTTCTCCTTCACTGGAGGTCTTCAAGCAGAGGCTGGACCTACATCTGTCTGGGATGGTTTAGGAAATCCTGCATTGAGCAGGGGGCTGGACTCAATGGCCCTAGAGGTCCCTTCCAACTCTATGATTCTATGATTCATTTGGATGGTAGCCATTTCAAACGGCACGTCAGTTGATGGGAACCAGTCCTGAGCATTCTAGAAGGGACAAGTGTTATCAGGAAGGAACAAGCCAAGGAACAAAATGATGAAGGATGAATAATGGGATGTTTAACGTTTGTTGTGGGAATTTATTGGGACATTGGCATGTTTTTGTCTGGGGGTGGAAGGAACTTTATTTCATATTTTGGCGAGCCGTGAAATATGTCATTTTCACTTAAATTCTGTTCTTTTTAAACTTTTGTATCATATGGTCATTTAACTAGTTATTAAACTTACTTACTCACTCATTCACTCACTTATTTACTTATTTACTCTTACTCACTCACTTATTCACTCACTCACTTATTTACTTACTCTCACTCACTCACTCACTCACTCACTCACTCACTCACTCACTCACTCACTCACTCACTCACTCACTTATTTATTTACTTACTTAAGTCAGGAGCCTGAGATCACTTGAGAAAATAATGTTAATTAAGGAGAGAATAAGGCCTAGGGACTGTTCAGAACTTTTCTTACACCCCTTCAAATCCCATCCACAGGAATGGCAAGGAACATACTTCACCAAAAAGAAAAACGGAGAGAACATACAGCAAAATGTGAAGATAATACCTATCATTGGGCAGGGGGGGTAAGCTTGAAAAACACTATTAGCATGGTAATATACTGATTGGTATGATACAGTGCTGATTATATAGTGCTAGTATTTTTTTTAAGTCCTAGCCATGTTTCTAAGGCAGAGCTACCTATTTAAAATCATGATTCTTGAAGAATTCACCTGTTAAAAAGAAAAAAAAAACTAGTCTTCAGGCTTGGAGGCATTTATTTGTCTGTCATTTCTCTATCAGACTTCCTATCTGCATTTCCATATAGACCTATACCTACATTTTTCAGGACAGGTTATAATAAAACCAATATAAAATATGGTGAAAAATGGATTCACAGAAAAACAAAGTTGAGGTTTTCTGATTTTTTTCTTCCCAAGTAGGGATGTACATGAGTATTCTAAACCATCGAAATCCAATCAAATCCGTTCAAGTCTTCACATTCAAATTTAGACATTTGAATGAATTTTGAATGTTCCGAAACATTCATTTGAATGATTTGAATCATTCAAATGTACAGATACATATGAATTACATACGTATCTGTACGCATTTGCGCTTATAATACGGAACGAAAATGGGATGCACACAGGATAAAACGGGATGCATACGAAATGCATACAGATACAAATGTTGACAACATTTGTATGTGTTATATGTATCACCAAATTCATATCTAACATTCACACAAATAGATTGAAACATAACAGATTCGGATCAGTTTTTGCTGCATTCGGATTTCAAACATTCCAATTGAATAGATTGTTTTGACATTCAATTCGACTTGAATTTGAATGCAAAAAAAGCATTCGTGCACAACCCTATTCCCAAGACTGGTGACTTAGGCTGCATTCACATGCAGTAAAAAAAGCGGCTTCAAAACATATTGAAGGTGGTACTGCATGGTATTAGTGTTCTCATGCCATCTCTAATGCTCTTTAGAAGTGCATTTTATTGCCTCTAGTGTGACTCTTATCTGGGAATACCGAGATTGATTCTGCTCTCCTCCATGAAATCAGCTGGGTGACCTTGGGCTAGTCACAGCTCTCTTCTGAGCTCTCGCAGCCCCACCTACCTCATGGGTGTCTGTTGTGGGGAGAAGAATAGAAGCTTTGTCAGTCACTTTGAGTCCCCTTACACGGGTGAGAAAAGTGGGGTGGAAAAGCCAACTCTTCTGCTTCTGCTTCTTTGAGGTGCTTTTTTTTTACCCCATGTGAACACAGCCTCCATATTTTCTTCACCTCCATATTGTTACTGATTTTTCCCCAACACTGTTTACTAAATTAGAACTTGTGTTTCCTCCTACAGAAAAATTAGACACTATGTGTCACTTAGCAGACCATGCAACGACAACAATAAGGTAAGCAGAACAAGTAATGAAACTTAATGGAAATAAATTAGAAAGTCAAAAAACAAAAACCTATTCTAATGCAATCCTACTTTTATAGCTAACATCATTTTCTTCTCATTGATTTGTAGTCTGAAAGAGTCTGTGAGCGCGTACAAGCCGAATCCCAGACAGGTATGATCTTGCAAGTTTGTCGTAAGATTTTAGGTTTCTGTAGTTCTCAATAGTAAATTCAACCTCTGTGTGCTATTACACATCCATGGAAAAATGTATGGAGGCCAAAATTTGAGAGATAATTTTATTTGAAGCCCTTCACAAAAACAATTAAGAATGGAATGCAATCTGATTCTCAAATCTTTTCCATTTTTACTGGTAAAAATTGGGAGAGATAGTAAGAGATTATTTCTTTTTCAAAAGATACCCTTAATCTTTCAGTAAAGCAAGGTGGATAATTCTCGGTGGAATAGTCACTTCCAGGTCTTCAGAGTATTTGAAAAGTCCTTGAAAAATGGTAAAATCTGTTTTTCCTGTCCTGCCACTTCTTAAGGTTGTGCACAAATATTTTTTTACATTTGAATTTGAGCAGAATCAAATGTCAAAACATTCAATTCAATTCAAATGTTTAAAATCCGAATACAACAAAACCCGATTCAAATGCGATACATTCGAATCTATTCGTTTGAATGTTGGATACACATTTGAAGATCTGAACGTCGACAACATTCGTATGTGTTATACGTATCTGTACGCATTTCGTACGCATCCCATTTTATCTTGTATGTATCCCGTTTTTGTTCCGGAACAAAATCATTCGAACAGATGTTTCAGAACATTCAAAATTCATTAGAATGTCTAAATTCAAATGTGAAGACGTTTGATTCAAATTCGAATGTCCACTTTCGAACAAATCCGATCGGATTTTGAATGTTTAGAATATCCCTGCACATCGCTACCCCTTCTACGTAAAACAATGTACAAAGACACATAGGATCTCTCTTTTGCAGTGGTTTTTGAAAACAGTTTTCCCGTCAAGGTGCAAATTTTGGCCACGTCTCCACTTCCAGGTGGGGGCAGCTCCACATGAGGATGTGCCATGGAAAAGGGCATTCTCCTTGTCTCCATTTTGTAGTGAGGAGGCACTATTTTCCATGGTGCTTCAGTGCAGCATGGGAAGAAATCATCCTGAAACGCGACACCTCTGCAAGCAATCACACTGGGGAAAGGCCCGCACGGTTGCTTTGAAGGTGTCCTCTGTTGCCCAAAATGGAGGTGGGGCATCAGCAGGTGTCCTGTTTAAGGTAAGTGGAGACGTGGCAACAAAAGAAGCAATATTTGCATAATAATACAATGTGCGTGAATGAAAAATTGATATTTGCTTCACAATGGAAACGAATATCCAAAAGTGTGTTTCTTTGTGGAATCATTCTTTCAAAGGTTCGGACTTCCGCACTTGCAGCTGAAGTTTTCCGTGTCTTATTTTTTTACATTGAAAAAGCCAATTTTTGCCTGTAAAATACTACAAAAGTGTGAAAATTTGATCGAATTTTCATGTTTGTGAGCTGGGAGCATTGTTTGTTTTGTTCGACCTTCCAGATGCTTGAATATCTGTACTTTTAATTTGCAAATTTGCAAATTCAATTGAATTTTGAAATGCAAATTCATATCTGCATGTCCTTAGTGTCAGGGACGAGGCTAAACACATGGAAAAATTCTGTGTTCCAAGGAGCATTAAAAACATGACCTTTTAATGAATTTAAAGGAGAAGGTACTTCTGATTTGATATTCAATCAATCAATCAATCAATCGTTATTTGTATTGCTATCCCTCCCTATACCCAAAGGTGTCAGGGCAAGTAACAACATTTAAAATAAAAAATATATTAAAACAATAGCAATATATATTATTAAAACAGAAACAGTGTCTGAAAAGTGGGAAGATAAATTATATTCCCATCTAATCATAGACCAGAGGCGTTTTCATACTACCTTTCCTGTACACTGGACAGGAAAGGACCACAATGACCCAGCGTTGACTAGCACTTGCCCTTGAGCACTAGTCACCTTTACCGGCTCCCTCCCCCTGGGATTAGATACTCACCTTATTTGATCCCAGGGCCTCGTCCTCCTCTGGGTGCCTCCATTTTGGCAGCGGTGCCTCCGTGACTGCGCATGCATCAGTGCCATCGCCTTGACGACGCTGATGCTCTGTGCATGCGAAGTCGCATCTATGGTCATCGGAGGTCCCAGCATGCTTGCTTGGGACCTCAAACAACCCTGGAAGGCTGGCAGTTGCGAATGGTCTACCGGGGAGAGAGGGGGAGAGAGGGCACGCTTGTAGGCTGTATCAGCCTACTCGACACACAAATGCTTTTCCCCAGAGGTGCACTGATTATTGACTAGAGGCCCTGGTGTGAAAAGGCCTCAAGGCAAAGAGATGCGTCTTCACTGCCTTCCTAATCATGTACAGTGAAGGTGCCTGATGCACCTCAAGGGGGAGACCATTCCATAGCCTTTTGGCTTCTGAGAAGTAACTACCGAGTAGGGATGTGCAGGAAATGTTCTAAACGTTTGAAATTCGATCGAATTTGATTGCATGTGGGCATTCAAATTCGAAAAGAATGTCTTCGCATTTGAATTCAAACATTCAAATGAATTTATTTTTTATTTTTCCCATCACTACAACAAGAATATTGTTCACATCTCATTATTAAACTACTTTAGCAATTTTATACGTGACTTCATTCTTCGGACTCCTCCTCTTCTAATCTATTTAAGTTCTATGCTCCTCATATACGCCTTATATTCTTTTCCATATATGTTAGCCAAAACCTTTGGTCATCACCTCCAAGTCCTGCAGAAATTCGATAAGGGGGCTCTAAACTTCCAAAAACTTATTCACTGTTCTGTCCTTTAACAGATTCGCCAGTTTGTCCGTTTCAGCCATCTCGATCAGTTTAATTAGCCATTCTTCCTCTGTTGGTAATTCTTCCTCCTTCCATTTCTGTGCATATAACAATCTGGCTGCAGTAACCATATACAATATCACTCTTTATGCTATTTAAATTCTCATCTACTATTCTCAGCAAAAACAATTCTGGTTTAAACATAATATTATTGTTACAGATTTGTCTCATCAGATTACCTATTGTCGCCCAATACTTTCTTGCTTTTTCACATGTCCACCACATATGATAAAAAGTGCCCTCTACTTTTTTACATTTCCAACACCTCGCTGACATATTTTGATACATTTTTCCCAACTTATGTGGTGTTAAATACCATCTATACATCATCTTGTATACATTCTCTTTCAATGACATACAAGCCGTGAATTTCATATCTTTTACCCACAACTTCTCCCATTGGTCCATTTGGATATTGTATCCAAAGTTTCTTGCCCATGTAATCATACAATCTTTAACCTGTTCGTGTTCCATTTCGATTTGTAGTAAGACTTTATACATCAAACCTATCATACTCCTTTCCGCTTTGATCAGTTTTTCGTCCCTATCATGCTTCTCCCACTCAAAGTCTCTATTCTGTTTACCTTTTCTGAAGATATCTACAAGTTGCCCATATGCAAACCACTGTATATTTTTTCCTTCTAAATTTAACTGGTCTCTTAATTTCATATTCATTAATATCGTCTCTTTTATCATCTGTTTCAGCCATGATCTTCTTTCACCAAACTCTTTTAACAGACCTTCTTGTGGAGATACCCACAGTGGTATTTTCCTGTATAGTTTATTTTTATAGTTCAACCAAGTTTTAATTTATTTATTTGAATGTACAGATACATATGTATTACATATGTATCTGTACGAATCTCAAATGTACGCATTTGCGCTGATAGTACGAGACGAAGACGGGATGTATATGGGATAAAACAGGATGCCTACGAATGTTGTCGACATCTGTATCTTCAGATTCAGATCTAACATTTGAACGAATAGATTCAAATGTATTTGATTTGAATTGGATTTTGTTCCATTCAGATTCTAAAGATTCAAATTGAATAGAATGTTTGGATATTCGAATCGACTCGAATTTGAATGCCTCCCCCCCAAAAATCGTGACCGTTTCTATTACCGAGGCAGCCTACAGAATCCTGAACTATCAAGGACAGAGAGTACATTGTGTCATCGCTAGGATGAACTCCACAGAGGGTGGGCATGCTTACTTGTCTTTTTCTGAAATGACCACAGATGTTCTGTATGCTATGAGCAGGTCTGGGCTGACCATTAAGCCAAAGCAAAACAACCACACAACGCAACAGATTTGGGATCACAGTCAAAGTCCAGCTAATTGTCTGTTGTTTACAGTCAGCGTTCAGAGGAATTTTAATTGCCTCTACTTTTCCCTGCGGTGAACACAGCAGGGCTGAAGTGAGGTTAAGGAAGCCTTATTCTGTTCTTCCGTTGGTTTCCCGGAATTGTTGTTTAACCCTCATACGCATTATGCTGTTTATGGATGTGGGAGTTGGTTTGTATCCAACATGTTTTTAATCTCTGCAGTTAAGTCATGTATCTTAATATCTTAATGGATTTTTCTTTCTTTCTTTCTTTCTTTCTTTCTTTCTTTCTTTCTTTCTTTCTTTCTTTCTTTCTTTCTTTCTTTCTTTCTTTCTTTCTTTCTTTCTTTCTTTCTTTCTTTCCCTAGAGGATTGTCCTAAAATTACAATTTTTACTCTATAAACCTATTTTTCAATCTGTGTGGAAAAAAATACATCTGTTCTTTGACTTGTCTAAGCATGTAAAGTTATCCCACTTCAGGAATGGGCACTTTTCCCCCTCTGTTCACTTCGCATCTAAGTGAATGGGAAAGAATTTGGATTTGTTTGGATGGAGCCACTTTGAATGTGCTGGGCTTTAAATTTGCCTTGAATTCCTGCCACTACCTTTCATGTCTCAGCATCCACTCTGAAGCTTCAGTCGAAGACACAAAAGCTTTTGCTTAGCACGTGAGATGCCAAGAGTTGCCCTGCCTGATGCCAGTAAAGGGCTGCATGCCACTGAAAGCTGCGAGCTCATGTGCACTGGTGGATTTCTCTGTGCAAGTGTTTGACCAGTATAAACTTCCGGACTTGATGAGTAATGAGTCCAAACCAATGGGCCACTTATGTTCTTATGTTCTTAATCACACCTGGGTCTTTCTGTGTGCAAGATGCGTATGGCGACCACTGATCTGTGGGCCTTCCTACATTTTGGCATGAATGTATAGAGCTAGTATAAGAAAGGTCCCTTCCTTCTCAAGGATCTTTTTCAGAATAATTGAATAGCATTTATTCTCCATTCTCAAATGCACTTTTCTACGAGTATTTATGAGTCACTCACTACTATATTCTGTAATGAAAAAAAATGGGACCTGAAATTGTTAACTTGGTGCTATTTTCTGGCCACAGTTATGGGCGAAGAAGTGGTTTAATTTTTAAAAAAGGAGCGGAGGCGGCGTCTTAAAATCATTTGCAGGTAGCACTGCTGCAGTGTTCCCCCCCAAAAAAAAAGTGTTTTAACCCTAATCTGATTTTTTCTGTTTGAGAGTTGGACTGTTTTTGCATTTACCAAGCTTGGGGACAGATCTGATTTTATACTGGATATGGTGCACGAGGTGTTGAACACTGAATAAAGAAAAAAAATAAAATAAGCATCAGGAGATGGGAACAAGTTGGTACAATATCATCCCAACTGCAACCTTCTGATTGGCCATAATAGTTTATGAAATCAACAATTGGTCTTAATAAAGCACTTTCGCTTATAGGTCAGATGTGAGCAGAGGAGGTCTCCTTGGCAGGAGGGAGAGGAAACCATAGAAAGTTCTTGTGTTTCAAAATGAGAAATTTGCCATTAACAATACGACTTTCTTCACCCTACAGATATTCAGAGCAGTAGGCACAAGGATAGAAGGAAAGGCTCTTTAGATGTCAGATCGACCACTTCTCGAGGTAGTGATGGTAAGTTGTACTAATTGTAGCATGACTTTTGTTTCCAATTTCCAGTACAGCTGGTCTGTGACCATGGGTGTTTTCCCACTAGCGCTAAGGACCCATTAAGGACCCATTAAGGACCCATTTGGCTCAGAGCAGGAAGACCACATTTCCACTACAGACCCCATTACAGCCAGATTTGTTTCCACCAGTTCTAGGGAAATCTGGATTATATGGGTCCTTCACAACCTATAATCCAGATTTTGTGTAGATCCCATTAAAGGGGTCTACAGTGGGTCTTCAGCCATCAAATCAGGATTATACAGAGCTTGTTTCCACTACTGCTGGGCAATGGGGTCTAAGGGAAGTTCGGGGGGGGCATGGGGGGTGCACATTCTCCAAAGTCCCTCTGAAGTTCCCTTCGAAGAATAGCACAGGCTCTAAAGAGGACCGCATGCAAGAGCAATGCCTTTGTCAAGGGCCCCGGAGATTCTTTAAAGTTTGCATCAGATCCCTCCAGAGATTCTCTGGAGCCACTCCAGCGGATCTTCAAAGAATCTTTGGAGCGTCTACGGAGGTTGCACGCCCTGTACCCCAAAACACCTGGGGTGACAGGCGGGCCCCATGTGGGTAGATCCGTATTCGCCACATGGGTGCTCCAGCGTTTCCACTGCGAGCAAGCTAGCACCCATCGCTATTGGGTGTTAGACCACCCGTGGAAACGCATTGGGTACTTTCCTTAATCCGGATCTACAAGATCCAGATTAAGGGAAGTACCCATTCCTTAAATCCAGATCATCTTAGATCTGGATTAAAGGAAGTCAGTGGAAAAACACCCCATAATAAATTCATTCACTCATTCGTTCATTCCAATTTCCAGTAGGTGAAATTTAGCATTTTTTCTCTGTTCAAACACTAAAATGGGATTAGTCTTGACTAACGTTTGTCTGAAACAGGAAAGCATTGTAAACTAGGGATGTGCAGAAATGGGTTTTTCGGGATTTGATTCATAGCAAATTGAAATGTTAGAAAATTCGTATTCATTTGAATAGATCCCCTTTGAATGTGGTAGGATTCTCTTTGATACAAATGTATTTGTACGAATTTGTACAAATATCCAATACGAATGCATACGTACAGTATCTTGCATGCATATCCTGGAGACGAATCCTGGATATGTATCCTATACAGATGCGTACATAGCGGATACGTATCCTATACCAATGCATATGTATTGATACGTATCCGATATGTATCCCCAGTTTAATGAATGAACAAACTACTCGTATGAATGTTCTGAAACATTCGTATTTGTACAAATGTTAGTGTATGAATGTCATAACATTCGATTTGTGTACGAATATACAAATTCAGATGAATAATGAATGCTACAAATATTTGTGCGCATCACTAACGCCTAAGTATTGCCTCCAGGTTGGAGAGACAGGCAGGAGGTGTCTAAAGACCCTTTGCGCCACTCCCAGGGGCTGGAGGGGGGGGCACATGTTGTGCCATGCGCTCACATGATGTGTGACACACCCATGTGATGTGACATGCCACCCATGTGAGATGACACACCATGCACCATGACATGCCACACACCCATGTGATGTGTCACCTGATGCAGCGTGTCATGTGGTTGCCCTGGTGACGGTGCCACACCCACAGACTTGTACCGGCTCCAGGGTTTGAAGATGGCTGCCAGCTGGGCAGCCATTCATGGACCAGATAAGTTTTGGGGAGGCTAGTACATTTGAGGCCATTTTGCCCAGAGTTTCCCACAGCCAGGAAGCCAAGCCTGAAAAAGGCCGGTGCTTTAAACCTTCCTTTTTGGAAGATAGACGTAGCTGAGATTAACAGTAGTGCATTAGATTCAAGCAAAACAAAAACCCCATAGTATTAACTGGCAATGGGAAAAAGGACATTTTGCTGTCGAATAATTTCATTCTAAAACTGGTTTTTCACATTGGTTTTTGAACTTTTTTAAAAAGAAAAAAAGACCATTTTTAAATTGAAAAAGCCCTTTTCATGGCCAAAAGCACAGCAAAATGAGTGTTTGACTGAGTTTATTTTTTCAAGCTGAAACTGGTTCATTGCAATTGAAGTTTTGGATATTTGAAAAACCAGATTTTCATTTTGATGTGAATTTCTGCATATATGAAATAAGAACATCAGAACATAAGAGGAGTCCTGCTGGATCAGGCCACAGCCCATCTAGCCCAGGATCCTGCCTCACACAGTGGCCCACCAACTGCCCATGGGCATCTCAAGCAGAGACAAGGCAAACACACAGACAGACAAACAGACTGAGGCATCTGAGGCCAAGTGGAGTCTAAAGCAGCTGACCAAAGGCCCCAGTTCCACACAGAATCCCCTCCTCCAAGATGTCCGTGCCCAGCCAGGCCAGAGAGTCATCCAGAGGGCAGAGGGGTCTAGGCTGCCACCACTAGACCACCCAAAGGAGGGATTTCATAAGCAGCTGCCCTTTATGGTCTCTGGTGTAGCTGAGATCATGTGGAATCCAGAGCAGCTGACCAAAGGCCCCAGTTCCACACAGAATCCCCTCCTCCAAGATGTCTGTGCCCAGCCAGGCTGGAGAGTCACCCAGAGGGCAGAGGGGTCTAGGCTGCTACCACTAGACCACCCCCAGGAGAGATGGCAGGGCTCTCCTCCTTGGGCAGGGCTTCTTTTTATTTACCGTATTTTCCGGCGTATAAGACAACTGGGTGTATAAGACAACCCCCAACTTTCCAGTTAAAATATAGAGTTTGGGATATACTCACCGTGTAAGAAGACGATACCCGGCGTATAAGATGACCCCTGACTTTTGAGAAGATTTTCCTGGGTTAAAAAGTAGTCTTATACGCTAGAAAATACAGTAGAATAAAAATTAATGTGACTGGAATTTTGACTGTGCTGCCTAGTGTTTAAATGCTACAGACTACCTTCCTGGGTCTTTGCTGACCGAAAAAATGGGACATAACCTTAAAAAGTAATCCTGATGGGCTAACATCATCCACTAATTTCATTCCGTTTTATTCCCCCTACATAGGCAGTTCACAGAGAAGGCATTCATCTATGGCCAGGATACATTCCATGACTATTGAAGCACCTATTACTAAGGTAAAAAGCCAAGGTTTGCATCCTAATGCAGTATTGTGAAAGTGTATTCTCTTCCTGCCTTCCATACTGTATTGCAGGATAGGGCAGACCTGGGGTGGTTCTGCATTTGGCGTTCGGTCCACTGGAGGTGAAAAGTGCATTACCTACTGATGTGTACTAGCGTTCACACTTGGGCATGCTAGTACATGCCACACCAAGACTTTCCTGTATTGGGCCATGTGTCCAATCACTGCCATCTTGTATTCGGAGCCTGGCACGACTGGGTGTATGGCGGCACTGGCACCATGGCGCCGCTGACACTCCACACACACATTGCATTTGGGGTCACCTGAGTTGCCAGCGCACTTCCATCGGCATCTCAGATGACCCCTAGCGCCGGGAATGGTGCAAATGGTTGCGGCGCTGGGCGGAACAGGCAAGCTTTGGGTGAAGGTTGGGATGCGTAGGGTACATGATTTTGTGCACCACTGTTAGTAGATTATAGGGTAACATCTGGTGAGGCAAGGTTAAAAACACCTCCTGCAAGTGCAGATGCTCCTTACCAGATGTTACTCTGTCATGCACTACAGGGCCAAGTGCACATTTGTCTCAGGCCCCAAGGGTGCTCCATCCACCCTAGGGTAGGACAGGGCATCCAAAATAGTACCCTCTCACAGTTTACTGATAGTCCTCGACATCAAAAGCTGTTGGCATACTAGTAAGTCCACGGAGGACCCATTTTGGCTGCACTCCAGGAAATACTCCCAGAAGTGGCACTAGAAGTCTGTGTGCCAGGGGAAAATGTCCTCCTGGCAGTTATGAGGGCCCTGTGCTGGCTTCAGAGGCTGGGTGCTCCCTTCAAGGCCACGGCTAGAGCCTCAGATCCCAACTAGTCCAGCATCCTGTCTCACACAGTGGCCCACCAATTGCTTCTCGGCATCTCAAGCCGAGGACAAATGGAAAGCCTTCACCTGCTCTCCACTCGCTGAAAATGGCCTTTAGAGGCATCCTGTCTGTCTCTCCAACTGGGAAGCAGGATGTAGGCATCCATTTTAGTAGCCATTGATACACCTATCCTACGTGAATTTGTCTAACTCTTTCTTAAAGCTATCTAGTTTGGTTGCCGTTAACCACCTCTTCTGGCAGCATATTCCGTAGACCGATGACCCTCTGGATGCAGAAATACTTGCCGAAATCGCCGAAGAGATGCCATGTTTGCAAATTGTGTCATATGTTTTTGATAGGAAACAGTAGCTTGACTTTTTACATTGTTCCTTGGGGGGGGCAAACCCTTTTGTTGTTCAATTTAGGTAATAAATATAATCAATGCTGCACAAGAAAGCAGTCCCATGCCAGTCGCTGAGGCTTTAGACCGAGTTCTTGAGATTCTAAGGACCACTGAATTATATTCACCACAACTTGGGACTAAAGACGAAGACCCACATACAAGCGACCTCGTTGGAGGCTTGATGACAGTACGTACACAGTATGCTTCTTGATGCCTGCTGTTTGATCCAAAGCGAGAAAGTAAAACTCTTTTTGAAATAGTCTCTTGCATGCTTCTGGGGTTTCAAAGAAACAACGAGTCACCTCACAGACAAAAGATAATCACATTTATGGTTCTAGAGCTTTTCGCCTACCTACTTTTCACTATCTTGAAAAGAGGCGACCTAGGAGTAATGGGGTAGTCCTATTCAAATACTTGAAAAGATGTCAAGGAAAGCCCACTCACAAATCTGTTACAGCTGGCTTCCGTGCTAATTTGCATCTTTAGAAAGAGCCACACAGATTTTGCATTTCAAAATAGCTTTTCGCCAAAAAAAGAAACCCACACAACTCCTGTTCATGCACAGGAGGCCCATGTTACAGGCCCCAAGAGCTGGTGTGTGGAAACAGCATCTGGGTACAGATCTGGTGGGGATGCAGTGGACCATGCAGATGATGCCAAAGTTTCAACTTCTGCACTGCCCTGGGAGGGAGAGTCTTGCCAGGTTGTTTTCACCAGCACACTGGCAAGGATACCTGAACAGCCATCCTCTCCCAACACTCTGGTAGCCTTTGGAAGGGTTAACAGTAGGATAAAAGTAGGATAAATACCATCCCCTTCATTTAAGCGTGTGCAGTAGCTGGCAAACGCATAGTGAAACAAGGGCTTTGGAAAGTAAAAGAGTAAGGGGCTAAGGGAAGCCTAATTAAGAATTATACCCACACAGTGGCCCACCACTTGCCCATGGGCATCTCGAGCAGAGACAAGGGCAAACCTTCTCCTGCTCTCGAATCCCAGTAAGTAGCCTTAGAGGCATCCTGCTTGTCCCCCCAGCCTGGAGAATGAACCTAGGCATCCATTCTAGTAGCCATGATACATCTGTCCTCCATGAATTTGTCTAACCCGTCCTTAAAGCCATCTAGGCCGGTAGCTGTTGCCACCTCTTCTGGCAGCAAATTCCATAGACCGATGACCCTCTGTGAGAAGAAATACTTCCCCTTGCCTGATCTGACTCTCCTGCCCATCAGCTCTATAGAATGCCTCCTGGCTCTAGTGTTATGTGACAGAGAAAAGAATCTTTCTCTATACACCTTTTCTAAACATGTGTGATTCTATATACTTCAATCAGGTCCCCTCTTAAACCCCGTTTTTCCAGGCTGAAGAGGCCTAGACGCTGCAGACTGATTTCGTAAGGGAGGTGGTTCCTTAAATCACTGGTTTTCCCAATGACATTTCAGCCTCCAAAGTTATTCACTTGGTGTTTCTGGGAGCACATGGGACACCGTATTTCACAGCCCTGTGCTTGTAGGAAGTGCTGGGCATCCTAAGAAGTGGCTCAGCCCTCTCTTCCAAGTCACAAAGGGCTAGTGTAATTGATTCATTGCTCTTAAAATAGAACCCAGATGAGGGTACAGAGCAGCTGTTAGCCTCCCGCTTCTCTTTATTACGTTTACTCAGAATATAAAACAGTAGAGGTTCATGGGCTGGTGCAATCAGCAGTTGCCACTAGAATACGTTGAAAGCGGTGGGGCGCAGGTAACAATCTCCTTACATGCAGTGCCAGAGTCAGCCCACCTGCATGCCCCACTAGGCATTATTGCCAGCAAAAACTAGAAGATATCTGCTGCACCAAGGACATCTTTGGCGCAGGCCCTGTTAGGATCCCATGCACTGGAAACCTCCTGAGTAGACTATTGCAATGCACTCTGGTCATGTCCCCATGCACTATAGAGGCTGAATCAAATCTGAATTCGGCAATGCCCTCTTTCTGGACTTTATGTGGACCAAATCGCCCAAATCCATGCTAAATTTAGTCCTGTTCTTGGCACGGTTTGGGAGCTGAGCCCGCACATGGGGACAGTCCTCGGCTATTTGAGGAGGAGATTGATTTTGGCCTCATTAGGAGGTGGGTTTTCACGCCGTTCCTGTCCTGTGCGTTGGCGATCGCAATTGCTTGGGCATTTTTGACCATAAGTGGTGATTGAACAGAAACTAGTCTCTTTCCGCGACCATTATTCCACCCCCTTCCCCGATCGCCAAGCCAGGCATGATAATTTAATTTAAATGGCTTAATTTAGCGCACAAGCACTAAACTGCCGTAACAGATGGAGCGGAGGTGCGCACCTCCACTAAACTGCCGCCAAACCTTGCAGCGGCTTTGCAAAAGGATATGGCTTCACCCTGATGCTTCTACTGCTTCCTCCCGCTTCCTCTTTCCCAGCGCCAAAGCAGCCTCCTGGGGGTGGGGTGGGGTGCTGGCAGCGATGGAGGTGGCGGTGACAGTCGGGCCACACTGACAGAGGAGGCTGCAATCGCCACCTCTGTCGTCTACGCCACACACCCCGGTGCTGCTGTGGGGCCGTTGCAGCCACCTCGGTCAGTGCGGCCCACCTGTCACCGTCGCCAGCACCCTCTCACCCCCAGGAGGTGTTTTGGCACTGGGGGGGGGAGGAGGAGGAGGTGGGGGGAACATTGGGTCGATGATCCTGGCTGCCCCTGGGTAGGGATGCCACTCACAGCTGCGGAGCCTGTGCAACATCTGGACCCCATCTGGACCCTATCTCAAGGTACATGGTGTGGACATGCATCCACTAATGGGGTCTTCATGCCTGGGTCCACAGGAAATCTGGATTTAAGGGCCCAAAAAATCCATTAAATCCAGATTTCTCCTGCCCTCTTGGGGACAGGGCCTTGTATATGGGGCCTTAACTGGGGTCCACATGAGGACAGGGACTTCCTGATTGGTACCAATTGGGTTCCTAATGGGGTCTTAACTGGGTTTCTAGTGCTGATGCAAAAACACTCTTTAACTAACGGTGTTGTTTAATACTGTTTAATAGGGTATGCATATAATGTTTTGCTATATATGGGTTTTTATTCTAAGCAGCTCAGAGATCTTAGGATACGAGGCGGCCTATAAACATTCTAAATCATAAAATGAATAGTTGGGGTTTGCCTCTCAGCACCCCCAGAGCGTTAGATTGCTGGAGTTTCTGCCGCCACCAGATTCTGACGGACGTGGCCGCCCTGCAGATTTCCTTCCAAATTCCAGCAGAGTCATGCAAGGGCTGCGTCATCCAAAGCTCTTACAGTTTTTGTGGACCCGAGGTTAGGATTTTGCTATGACTCATCCTTTATTTACATCCCATTTATTTCAAGGGCCCCTGAGTGCATTCATGTTAGCCTCTGAATCACCAAATGCATAAGGAGAGAAGCGAAATGACATCCAGATGTGCTTCAGTTATCCGGGTTATCTCATTATCCGGCAAAACATTCAAGCGTGTCAGAGACCGAAAAGTCAGTTTGCCCATTCAACCAGGTGGTAGGATGTCATCAAAATTACTAATCCGATACTGCCAGCCGGTGCTCAGCAGGTGTTACACCTCACTGGCCTTGAGCTTGAGAAGGCCAGGGCAAAGAGGTGCATCTTCACAGCTCTTCTGAACACATGGAGTGAAGGGCCTGATGCACCTCAGGGGGGGAACTATTCCACAGTCTGGGAGCCACCACCGGAAAGGCCCTGGCAAAGGAGTACTTTTTGTTCCTTTTAAAAATGCCAGAAGTTCCTTTCACTGCATGTTCCAGGATGATGCACAACAGTAGTAAGACAGGACTTGCCCTGCAGTATGTGCAAAGCCAAAGTTACCTGCCACTGTTTTAGACATTATGGCTACACAATATACTCTATTCCATGCCATGTAAGGTGCACCAGTGTGTAAGATGTACTTATAATTTGACAAGGAATATTCAGGAATGATGAATTAAAAAATAGAATGCAGGGTGACTTTAGGAGAAATTGTTTTGGGAAAGATGTGAGTTTTATATGGCAAATACGTACGTACGTACGTACGTACGTACGTACGTACGTACGTACATACATACATACATACATACATACATACATACATACATACATACATACATACATACATACATACATACATACATACATACATACATACATACATACATACAGTAAGTGAGATTTTCCTCCACACTTTAAATGGTGGGAAGAATACAGAGAAATGGCCAGTAGACCTTTTGGAGCTTTAAGAGCTAAATTCAGTACCTTGAATTGTACCCACGGAGCAATCCATGTTGATTTCTCAGAGCTTTGACATCTGTTTCTGCTGACTGGACCAATTTGTCGGCTGCATTCTGGATATCTTGTGCATTTCAAGGTCACTTTACCATTTTATGCTGCAAACCCTCCTTTTGTACATTTGGCTGAGCAAATATAGAAAGATATTGCTCATTATCTGTTCTATTGTTTCTCTTTCTTAAATAGGATGGCCTGAGAAGATTATCAGGGAATGAGTATATATTAGCGGCAAAACGTAAGTCTTCGCAGTACTCTTGAGTTTTGTTGTTGGAGAAGATAAATTATATTCAAAGTTTATTTTAAACAAATGATGTAAACAGGGTTTTGCAAATTACCTGTTATGCCTCATTTTCTGAAAATTCCAACACTTTCAGAGCCAGTTTGGTCTAGTGGTTAAGGAGCTGGACTCTTATCTGGGAATACTGGGTTTGATTCCACCCATCTCCACGAGGCCAGCTTGTTGACCTTGGGCTAGTCACAGCTCTCTTCTGAGCGCTCACAGCTGAGAAACCATCTGGGGAGAAGAACAGATAGTTTCTCAGCTGCTTTGAGTCCCCTGAAATGGGTGGGAAAAGCAGGGTAGAAAAGCAAACTTCTTCTTAATGCAAAGAAATCTACTGATGTGAATGGTTTTTGTCTAAGTATTAATCTTATTTTCATTATAGTTGTTGCTTTTAGCTTCTAACTGACAAAGTAACTGTAAAGGACCAAGATAGCCTCTACCGATAGGATGAGAGTGCAGAGGCCTATTCGCACTTAGGCCGGTAGTCAACAATTAGTGAATGTCTGGCGAAGAGCATATGCATGTTGCTGTTACAGCTTCCAAGTGTGCCACCCTCCCCAGACGTTCACTAATTGTTGATTAGATGTGGAGCACCACATCACACTCCATACCTTTAACAACATTTACAAAAAGCTTACCTGAATTGTCTAGCGGCACGATCATTCTCTCTGCGTCTGGTTCCCTGTGTCTGGTGGGCACAGGGTGTCCATGCGGTGCTGTGGTGGCGGTGATCGATCGCTCACCCATGCCGTAATTGGACCTCCAATCCCCAGGAGTGGCAGTCGATTGTAGAATTGCAACAGGGGTGATCGATCACTGGTTAGCCTGTGCTCGAATGTGCCCCCCTCGCAACGGCATCCAAGCGGCCAATCACAGCAGCGAGGAGGTAGAACTACTGGCTTTGGACGCATCAGTGCAAGCTGGTAAACAGGAGGACCATTCACACTTCTTTGCTGGCAATCGACGCTTTGGGGAAGCTTTCCTCGTGACAAGTGCGAATGGTGCACCTTTACCAGAGGTTTACCAACCTTAGTTCACGGCAGCCTAATCAGCTAAGTGCAGAAAGGCCTCAGTAGGCATGATAAACTGCTTGGTAAACTAGTTAGTAAAGAAGAGTATAGGATCCTTTGTGTAGCTGTATTGTTTGCTTCCCTTAAGCCACCACTTAGAGCAGAATGTGCTATGCAGGGTAAGGCCCTGATCAGACAGGCTGATGACCCTGGGACCTGTCACACTGGTCTGTCTGTGAGTGTGCTGCACTGATCTGCCTGATCGCTCTCTCCTCTCCGGTGTGTTTCCCACACCTCTATGACAGATTGTAGACAGCAGGCACATGGCATCATGGGATGCAGGCAAATGCATATATCTTTAAGAAGTCTGTCTGAGCACCATCTAAGCAAACAGCACAGGAACGGGATGGTCTAGATAAGCCAAGGGGGCTATAGAGGGGAGTTCCAGTCTACTAGTGTGTTAGTGGTGGTATGGAGGGGTGATTGAGCCTGTCAGTATAAGTCACTGGTGATTCCGAAGGCAAATCTTGGCAGTGGCATCAAAGAAGATCAATCACACCCATTAGGTTTGTAAAAGGAAAACATGCTGCAACGCCCCCCATTGTACATTGATGTCCGGCAAAATGTGCTTCCTGAGACCGAAAATCATGACTGCCCTGCCGAACGTGGCTTAGCGCGCAGTGATTTCGAATGCCTGCTTTTGCTGCAAGTCCTCCTCTGGGTGGATGTGGCGGTGGACCCTTATGCAGGTTGACCTAGTTATCAGGAAGGACGTGGAACAGAGGTGCAAGTAGCACGCAGGGAGATCCATGACCCTGAAAAAGGTGCCCATGAAAGAAGAAAGAGCAACCAGAGTGTACGTGGTAGGGGCCAAGCTAGACATCATCCAACCCCCTCTCTCTAAGGGTCCGTACTTAGAATCTCCGTGGAGCAGAAATCTCCTCCCCTTGCCACTTGCTTCATTTTTTGGCCGTTGCAGAAGCTGCTTGCTGGCCTTGACACCCCTGCCTTTGTTCCGCTACAAACAGGATTACTGCATTCGTAAATTAAATAAATGGATGGATGGATGGATGGATGGATGGATGGGAGGATGGGAAGATGATGGATGGATGGATGGATGGATGGATGGATGGATGGATGGATGGATGGGAGGATGTATGTGAAGATGTTGGATGGATAGATGGATGGATGGATGGATGGATGGATGGATGGATTGGAAGATGGATGGATGGATGGATGGATGGATGGATGGATGGATGGATGGATGGATGGATGGATGGATGGATGGATGGATGGGAGGATGGATGGATGGGAGGATGGATGGGAGGATGGATGGATGGATGGATGGATGGATGGATGGATGGATGGATGGATGGATGGATGGATGGGAGAATGTATGGGAGGATGTATGGGAGGATGTATGGGAAGATGTGAAGATGTTGGTTGGATGGATGGATGGATAGATGGATGGATGGATGGATGGATGGATTGGAAGATGGATGGATGGATGGATGGATGATGGATTGGAAGATGATGGATGGATGGATGGATGGATGGATGATGGATTGGAAGATGATGGATGGATGGATGGATGGATGGATGGATGGATGGATGGATGGATGGATGGATGGATGGATGGATGGGAGGATGGGAGGATGTATGGGAAGATGTAAATATGTTGGATGGATGGATGGATGGATGGATGGATGGATGGATGGATGGATGGATGGATGGAAGATGATGGATGGATGGGTGGATTGGAAGATGATGGATGGATGGATGGATGGATGGATGGATGGATGGATGGATTGGAAGATGATGGATGGATGGATGGGTGGATGGATGGAAGGATATTTTTAACACTTTCCTGGCTTTTCAGTGTTCTCTGGTTGAAGACAAATGCCTCACAGCACTTACATTTTTCTTCTCTTGCCATGTGTTTATCCTGTAGAAACGCATCAGGTAGCGGGCAGTTTAATTCCGCCGATATCTCTTAACGACATACCACCACGGATAGCACAAGCGATGGAAAATGAGGAATGCTGGGACTTTAACATCTTTGAATTGGAAGCAGCCACCCATAAAAGGTTGGTTAACCACCACCACCCCGCCACCAAGAAAGAAAGCTGTTTATCACATTGAATGTACTACTTGCTCCGCTGTCCAGACTTTTCTTCTTCCTGTCCAATGCTAACACTTCCAAATGTACTTAATATATTTTTATTAAGTACTAGGGATATGCTGACTGAGCTTTCATAATCTAGGACCGTGGTCACATCTTCATTTTAAACCTTCTTCAGCCCATCTTCAGGTCTGATTGCTTTCACCTTTCCATTTCTATAATTTTATTTGTGGATTTTCCGTTCAGGAAACTCCAAATGCAGAGAGGAAAATCCATAAATAAAATGGATAGAAATAAAAAGGTGACGCACTGAAGAAGGTTTAAGGAGAAGATATAACCATGACTTAAATGGGGTATTTAAACCTGCTTCTCCCAGAACATGATGCAAGGATAAACCATGCTAGCATTAGCTTGCAATTCTTTTATCCACCCAACCCATTCATCCATCTGTCCGTCCGTCCGTCCATCTGCCCGCCCGTCCGTCCATCCATCCATCCATCATCTTCCCATCCATCCTTCCATCTTCCCATCCATTCATCTATCCGTCCGTCCGTCCGTCCGTCCATCCATCCATCCATCCATCCATCCATACACACACACATACATATATACATAGGCTAAATTGTTTAATGAACTGCTAACCATGGCTTGAATATGTCTATATAGCCTTGTGATTCTTTTTCTTCCACTGTTGCATTGATGCAAAACTTGCTTGTTTATTTATTTTAAATAGTTTTGACAGTTTTCTGTAAATTGCCTCACGGTGGGGGTTACGTGGGAAAACAATGGATTGCTTTCTGTTCCCATCCAGGCCTTTGATATATCTTGGCCTCAAAATGTTTGCCCGCTTTCGAATCTGTGAATTCCTCGATTGCTCCGAGTCGACGCTGCGGGCATGGTTGCAAGTCATTGAAGCCAATTATCACTCCTCCAACTCCTATCACAATTCCACTCACTCAGCCGATGTGCTGCATGCCACAGCTTATTTCCTTTCCAAGGAAAGGGTAAAAGTAAGTCCAGTTCCCTTCTCAGTCTATTTCTTCACCTAGCTCAGTGATCGATTCCTACGTCGGGGCCTTTTCTCGAAGCCCATAAGCCGCAGCTGCTTATCAGGAGATTTACTGTGTAAGAAGGGAGGACAATGACAGGTCTTCTCCAGACCAGTAGATCAGTGGTTCTCAACCTGTGGGTCGCGACCCCTTTGGGGTTCGATCTACTCTTTCACAGGGGTCATCTAAGACCATCGGAAAACACATAGAAACCAAGACACCGCTCCTATACCCGTCTCAGGCGGGTCCGCCCACATGCAGATACGCCCACATACGAGTACCTGGCGTGATGACATCATTGCGCCAACCCATCACATACACCCCATACAAATACAGTAGAGAGCAGCTACTGCATAGAAAGCAGCAGTATTGGAGGTAAAACAACACTTTTATATTCAGCTGTGGTTGATGTGAATACGATGCTTTAATTATGTTCAATTTGTAACAATGAAAATACATCCTGCATATCGGATATTTACATTACGATTCATAACAGTAGCAAAATTACAGTTATGAAGTAGCAACGAAAATAAATTTCATGGGTGGGGGTTAGGGTTAGGGTTAGGTTGGGGGTCCCCAAAACATGAGGAACTGTATTAAAAGGGTCGTGGCATTAGGAAGGTTGAGAACCACTGGGCTAGATGATAGAGATCTGCCCTTCAGTGTCATAAACCTGACATTTACTGGGATCCTGAGAGAAGAGCTGGACACATAGGCAGGATCCGTGTGCCCTCATCATCCTACACTGTGCAGGTCTGATCTTGGGCTGTGAGCCGTCCAACCATAGGCTGAGGTTCATTCAAGGTCAGCCCAGCCTAGCCTACCTTGAGAAGATGGAAATGGAAGTTCTCAGCTTCTGAAGTTGTTGGCTGGGGCTTTTTCAGCTGGGGCTGCTTCCAGGGCTGCTTCTAAAAGCCTGGCAAAATGATACTGGACTCTTTGCCTCCAGGATACCTGCCCACCAGCTTGCTGCTGTCCACAGCTAAGCCACTGGTCCAGTTTACCACTGGAGAATGTGAGACCATATCAAATCAGTCTCCCATTGCAGCAGGCTCTGGTGCCATTTTCTGTCCTCAGACTAAACAACACATTATTTGATGGATTGAAAAACTGTCCAGGGCCTGCTCCAAGGCTACACATTCATGTGGATGCAGCATTCTGCCAGGAGACATGACCGTCCAGGAGCCCAGTTTACCATGCGGACCAGTCCTCCATTCCCAATTCATGCACAACCATACCTAACCCCTTTAAGGTTTTTTTTCCCCACCGACCTCCCTTAATCTGCATCTAAGATGATCCAGATCTAAGGAATGGGTCCTTCAACTAATCCGGATCTAGTAGATCTGCATTAAGGGAGATACCCAACGCGTCCCCACGGGTGGTGCAGTAGCACCTGATAGCAATCTTTGCAGTGGAAATGCTGGATCGACCCATGTGGGGCCCACCCATCACCCCAGGTTTTTGGGGAGACGGGGTGCAATCTCCGTAGATGCTCCATAGATTCTTCGAAGAATGGGGTCTTTAATGGGGTCTACATGAAACCCGGATTATAGGTCCTGAAGGACGCAGTCAATCTGGATTTCCCTACAACTGGTGGAAACAAATGTGGCTCTAATAGGGTCTGCAGTGGAAACAGGGTCTTCCTGCTCTGAGCCTAATGAGTCCTTTATGGGTCCCTAATGGGTACTTAATGGGTACTTAGTGCTAGTGGAAAAAACCCAAGAAGGGCACCAACAAGACACTCTGAGACAATGGTATCCTCCATGCCTGTTCTCAATCCCAGCTTGCTGCTTTGTTTAGCCATAAATTCTCAGCATCAGTCTTCTTTCTTCACAGCAAACCTTGGATCCCATTGATGAAGTTGCTGCTTTGATAGCTGCCACAGTCCATGACGTGGATCACCCAGGCCGAACAAATTCCTTCCTGTGCAACGCCGGAAGTGAACTTGCCATTTTGTACAATGACACGGCAGTGTTGGAGAGCCATCACGCGGCTCTGGCCTTCCAGATCACCACACGGGATGATAAGTGCAATATTTTTAAAAACATGGAAAGGTGAGATTTTATTTAGTTAGTTTATGAAGTTGAACTTCCGTGCCCCACTCTTCTCAGGGAAGAAGAAGGAGCTGGCTTGCGTATCCCACTTTTCTCATCCATTTAAGGGGACTCAAGGCAGCTGACAAACCTTCAGTTCTTCTCCCCGCAAGTGACACCCTGTGAGGTAGGTGGGGCTGTGAGTGCCCAGAAAGGGGGCTGTGACTAGCCCAAGGCCATCCAGATGGCTTCACGGAGGAGTGCAGAATCAAACCTGGAGACTACCAGATAAGAAACTTGATCCTCTAACCACAAGGCCAGACTGCCTCACTTGAGCCTTCAGATGCGGGTTTAACATATCCCTAGCATTCCCAATATGATCCTGGGTCGGTACATTGAAAATCCAGTATATCAGTATTATTGGGAATCCAGCACTGATGCTTACGTTTCCGATAATACCTACTGCTGACCTCTTGTCTGCGGCTCTTTGCAATCTTGTTCCTGTTCCAAATGCCAAGATGCCAACCAAACAGAGGAAAGCAAAAACGAAAGGAAGTGGGCAGGCCTCTGGCTAGCGTGTGGGTATTTGGAACAGGGACAAGACTGCAAGGAGCCGGCAGACGGCAGTAAGACCTTATGTTGGCAGGTCTGTGTGTGAAGGGGAAAATAGATGGCGCTTCTCTTGTCTCCTCTCAAGATGGTTTCTTCCAGGTGCTGTTCAGTGCCTTATATAGCCAGCTATGTTCAGAACTATCATACCTGTTCAATTCAAAGTCCATAGATGCAATGAAGATCCCATTTAGAACCCATTGCACTTGATCCAATTTGATCTAGTGATTAGGGAGCCAGACTCTTGTCTGGGAATACTGGGTTTGATTCCACCCTCCCCCATGAAGCCAGCTGGGTGTCCTTGGGCTAGTCACAGCTCTCTTCTGAGTTCTCGCAGCCCCACCCACCTCACAGGGTGTTCTGTTGTGAGAAAAATAGAAAGCTTTGTCAGCCGCTTTGAGTTCCCTTAAATGGGTGAGAAAAGCCAACTCTCTTCTTCTTCTTCTTCTTCTTCTTCTTCTTCTTCTTCTTCTTCTTCTTCTTCTTCTTCTTCTTCTTCTTCTTCTTCTTCTTCTTCTTCTTCTTCTTCTTCTTCTTCTTCTTCTTCTTCTATTGGTTGAGCTCTGCTGTAAGCAATAAAGTACTGTATTCTAAAAAATTAAGAACATCAAATGTTTTATCAGGAGCCCAGAATGGCAGATGTCCTTGAAAAATGGCAACCATTTATGATCCTCTGCATTCCTTCCTTGTACAGGAACGAATATCGAACTCTCCGGCAAGCCATTATTGATATGGTCCTGGCCACTGAAATGACCAAGCACTTTGAACATGTTAACAAGTTTGTCAACAGCATCAACAAGCCCTTGGCTGCGCTTGAAGAGAATGGGGTAAGGTGCTTTCAAAGAGGCAGAGCAAATTGCTGCTGCTGCTGCTCCAGCTGCTAGATGCCACTTTCTTATCTGGGCCCATAAATAAGATGCTGGCTTCCCTAGAGGAAGCAGGTAGCCTTCGAAAAGCTAAAGCTGTCTCCTCCTGGAAAATCTGGGCATTGTTTGAAGGCATAATTTGATAGCCCCACATGTTTCAGGATGCAGGATGTTGTCAGGAGCAAAAGGCAACCTGGAGAGAAGTTTCCCCCAAGGTGCTTGGAAGAGTTTGCCACCTTCCCACCCAATGGGATGGAAAGTGCATCTCAGAGGAAGATCTGGTTAGTGGGGAAGACGTGACACCTAGCAGGAAGTGGTAACAGGGGTCACAGTGGTTAGAGCTACAGTTATAGTAGGTGAGGCGCTGTTAAGACTGCAGTTCTGTCCAGGCCTGCACGAACATCGGCTTCACTTGAATGTAGGAGGACTTTGTGCACACTGGCCAACCCAGAATTGGGACATGTGAAGTGTAGAAAGAGAAAATGGACTCAGGCTCTGGGTTGCTGGCTTTGCACAGATGCTGCCCACTTGGTCCCTGTGGTCCAGCTCATCCCTCTTGAACATGTTTTGAGCTTCTGGCTCTCACAGCCAACAGAGCCAGTGTTGTGGGAAGATGAAAATAAAGGTCAGCAATAGCTGAACATTTTGTAGAGCTGTTGAGGTTACAGGAGAGAGACCCAGGATCCCCGCTCAGACACAGGGCCCTTCCACACTTACCTCTTCTGTCCCCGTGCTGGAACAGGTGGTCACTGGAGTGGAGAGCACCACCTGGATTCAGGCAACGAAGCCTGTTCCACACTTGGCCACTGCCTCTGAAGCACCCTTTTGGAGTTTCCAACTTGGCTGTTTTGGGGGTGAACTCGCATCTGGTAGCATTTCTTGGAGGGTTGCAGAAAAGGGTCCCCATGATATACAGAATCATGAGGGCTTGCCACCTGCATGCCTCCCCGGTCTGGTATGCTGACAGTTTCCAATATGATCTAAGGAAGTGGCTCATTGGGGTGGTGGTGGTGGTGGTGTTCCACTAATCTCCCTTAATCTGGACCTAAGATGATCTGGATCTAAGAAATGGTCCTTCAACTAATCCAGATTTAGAAGATCTGGATCTAAGGAAGTACCTGATGCGTCTCCACGGACAGTGTGGACAAGCCCGCAGTGAGAATGCTGGAGCACCCATGTGGAGCATCCATCTGTACCCAAGAGGGAGACGTCCATCACGCCACGTTTTGGGGTGGGGGGGTGATGCGTCTAATCTGGATTCGATGCCTGAGGACCGGATTGTAGACCCCTTTAATGGGGTGCACAGGAAATCCGGATTATAGGTCCTGAAGGACCCATTTAATTCAGATTTCCCTAGTACAGGTGTGAACAAATCGGGTTCTAATGAGGTCTGCAGTGGAAATGGAGTCTTCCTGCTCTGAGCATCAGTCCTTAATGAGTCCCTAATGGGTACTTAATGAGTACTTAGTGCTAGTGGGGAAAAAACCCCCGTTGTTTTGATAGGTTATATAAGAATGTCACAAATCCAAAAACTTGCAAATAATTGGCCATTTCCCCCTTCATACCCAAACCTCCTAGAAAATGGCTGTTGCTAGATACATGAGTTTGTGCTAGTTTTTTTTAACCCGTGAATAATGAGGGAGGTTGCACGCGCTCCCTCGCCGCCACGTAAATCTTGCAGGAAAACCTCATGAACGACGGCGGGTGACTATTCTAATTCGAGAGGACAGGTTTCCCTGCCATCTGCAACCTCAGGCTACCAGTGTGGCATATCATGACGATTCCTTCAGACGTACATAGAAAGGCTTCTGGGGAAGGGGTTGGGGCAAGGAAACTGAACTGTGGCCCTACAGGTATGCCTGAGCCACAGTTTTTATCAGCCCCATCCAGGCTAGCCAATGAGGAGGAATGATAGGAATTGTAGTTCAGGAGCATCTGGAGGTCGCCGGGTTAGGGTAACCAGGTGGAAAGGAGGACAAGAATTCTGCCCCTTTAACTTTTGCACAGAAGAGGGATTTTCCGGAGAGCTGGCGTGCCATGCATAGACCTGTAGGAATTCCCTCTTCTGTGCCAACTATAAAAGGTGCAGGAGTTCCATCCTCCTTTCCCTTTGAGCACTCTAGGGAAGTGGAGATATTTGATGTGGACCTCTGATAAGCTAGAATTCTAAGAAACGAGGATGGCCGATTTCCCGTTACAGCTGTTGCAAATCTTTCAATATTTAGAGATCTCTGAGATACTATGTCTGTTCATGATATGTTTTCCTGCATGAAGATCACGATCCATCTTTGTCCACTTGAATTCAACTTGATCAGGGCGCGAACGGGGATAGCGATTCCATCAAAAACATCCTCATGTCTCCCGAAAACCGGATGCTTATCAAGCGAATGCTCATTAAGTGCGCCGATGTTTCCAACCCGTGCCGGCCCTTGGAGCAGTGCGTGGAATGGGCAGGGCGCATTTCTGAAGAGTATTTTGCACAGGTGAGTATTCTGTAGCCAGCTGCAGAAATCTCAGCATTATGATATGAAAAGTGACAAAGAAGCCAAAGAGGTGCTTATGGAAGGAAGGAAAATTGTTGAGAAATTAAATAAATTATTTCCTTCTGGTTTTGTCCTGGAGGAAGTAGGACAAAACCTAATTACCTTTCCCAGATGTAGCATTTGAAAATGGAGGTAGATGGTTATAATAGAGATGAAATAGCAGGTTTTCCTGGCGAATATTTAAGGGCCAGCAAGACACTGAAGCTTTATCCAGATAGCACTTATTGAATCCGCATTATTTGGATAATCTGGAATAAAGCACATCCAGACAAGTTTGGCATAAAATGTGTCTTGATCATCTTTACTCCAGATAATCCAAATAATGCGGATTAAGTAAACTGTATCTGGATAAGGGCTGAGATTTGTTTATAGAATGCATACAAATAGCATATGGACCTACCTCACAGGGTATCTGTTGTGGGGAGAAGAATAGGTTTGTCAGCCGCTTTGAGTCCCCTTAAAAGGGTGAAAATTGGGGTATAAAAGCCACGTCTTCTTCACTGTAGCCCTCTTTTTCCAGGTTTCCAAGGAAAGAAATGGCGTGGCCCTCACCCAAAACGTTACAAGATAGAAGGAATCATTAAATTAGAACGTGCATTTAATATAGCATGCACAGGAACACACCTAAATGCAGATATCATCTATTATGTAAATTCCACAAATCCACAATGTAGTAGTTATGCAGCAGTAACAATTTCAGGACTGAAGGAAGCGAGTGCCATTTTCCTGCAGTTTTTAACCTGAATATTTTGAAGTGCCGGTCTTGGACGTGTGTGACAGTCTCTCCTTTATCAAGTGAGCCAGTTTGGTCTGGTGGTTAAGGAGACGGACTCTTAGCTGGGAATACCGGGTTTGATTCCACGAAGCCAGCTGGGTGACCTTGGGCTAGTCACAGCTCTCTTCTGAGCTCTCACAGCCCCACCTGCCTCACAGGTGTTCTGTTGTGAGGAGAAGAACAGAAAGCTTTGTCAACCGCTTTGAGTCCCCTTAAATGGGTGAGAAAAGCAGGGTAGAAAAGCCAACTCTTCTTCCTCCATGAAGCCAGCTGGGTGACCTTGGGCTAGTCACAGCTCTCTTCTGAGCTCTCACAGCCCCACCTGCCACACAGGGTGTCTGTTGTGGGAGAAGAATAGAAGCTTTGTCAGCCGCTTTGGGTCCCCTTAAATGGGGTGAGAAAAGCAGGGTAGAAAGGCCAACTCTTCTTCTTCTTCAACCATGTTTACCAGTTATTTTGTTTATAAATCTAACAACCTGTATTGAAAGAATCGATTAAGTTGCTGATTGCTGTTTACAAGTGATGACTATTCTTCTGATTTTCATCAACGCTGCTGAGAAATGTTTTAATAAAGTAGAGGGTGGAAGCGCTTAAGACAGTGACAGACAAAATCATCCTGAGCTTGTTTCCTTTGCAGACAGATGAGGAGAAAAGACAAGGGTTGCCCGTCGTGATGCCCGTTTTTGATCGGAATACTTGCAGTATACCGAAATCTCAAATCTCGTTCATCGATTATTTCATCACTGACATGTTTGATGCTTGGGATGGTAAGCTGTGTGTAGGGCTGTTCTCTCTGCTCTGCATGCGTTCAGGAGCATTTATTTATTCGTTTATCATACGGCAGCAATACGTGAACTGACAACAATTAAAATAGTAAGTTAAAATTTATACGTTGAAAAGAACCTATATATAACAATATCGAGGCCGGTCATTGTTGAAGAGCTATACCTAGGGATGTGCACCATTTTTGTGTGTGTTTGCGTCACATCGACGTGAAAGCGAAGGAGAACCACATTTGTGTGAATAGAGCCAGTTTCAACACGGTAGGATTCAAAGGCCTTTTCGCACTGCAGCCAAACGGCTGTAGTGCAGTAAGGCTAAGACACGTGGGGATGGACTCCCCATTCATACCTAGGCAGGTAAGGAACACGTGAGCATGTGTTCCTACCTGCCTGCATGCGAAAGGGGAACCCATCCCTGCGTGTCCTAGCCTGAAAAGGCTGGCACAGGAGAGGGATGGCACTCCCAAGCCTGTCCCCATTGGGTCCGTCTGGACCCAGGGGTGGGCGGGCCTGTCCAGTCCCTTACCCGGGTTCCCGCAGGCCCTAGGGGACCGGATCCAGTCCCCTACAGCCCGTAGGAAACCCCCTGGGCACCCATCCAACCCAGGCATGGGCCTAGGCAGGGATGTGCGCACGCGAGAGGCTCTTACCTTGTCGCTGCCGGGTTCCAAATTGGCAAGCCCAGCCATCAGCGTTGTGCACCGGTAAATGCCTTGCCCAGCGGGACGAACCGCATCCTACACGCGTTCCATTTGCCCTTGTGTGAAAAGGTCTCAAGTCTGCTGCGAATGGTCCACGAATCTGCTTTGAATCCCTGCCACGAGTCACATTTCCAAATCCCCTCTGAATCGTTTCCTCTTTGAATCTGAATCCACTCTGAATCTGCTGCAGATGTGACTGGACAGCCTGCTCTGCCGCCCCTTTGTGAATGTAACAAAGCGTCGAACGAATGTGCAAAAGCCTATATTCGATTTGTATGCGAATGTTTGAGTTAGTACAGATTTGTACAAATTGCAAACCTAACCAATATTCATGCGCATCCCTAGCTGCATCGGTCATTTCAAAAAAGTCCTGAATAGTCCCTCAGTTCACCGCTTGTCATAGTATGGTCAACAGTCGGATGTGCAGTTGCACAATCACAGCAGGGGGAAAATATTTTGCCCCATTTATACAGTGACTCCCGTTGAATGCTGTGCGACGTGTGGACCCCATCTAGTGTCTTTTTGCAGTTATGGCAAACCACAACCGTAACTGATTGTTTTCTTGGATCATGCGCATATCTTCCCATATCTGGACACTTGGATACCACTCCTTTTTTCACATGAGTCAATGGGTGTTTTTCCACAGCAGCCCTTAGATCCGCATCTAAGAAGATCCAGATCTAAGGAATGGGTACGTTCCTTAATCCAGATCTAGTAGATCCGGATTAAGGGAAGCACCCAATGTGTTTCCACGGAAGGTGTAGCACCCATTAGCAATGGGCGCTAACACCCCTGCTGTGGAAACAGCTTTGCACCCATGTGGGGAATCTGGATCGACACCCAAGGGGTCAGTCCGTTACCCCAGGTGTTTTGGGGGGCAGGGGGGTGCAGTCTTCGAAGCAACTTCGAAGTGATTTCGAAGTGACTTCAAACTGAATGTGAAGTCGACTTCGAAGCCAATGTTGGGGGGGGGTCCCAAAGGTGCATCCCCTCCCCCTAGCCTCCTTTGGACCCCATTGCCTGTTTCCAGTGGAAACAGGCTCCCTTTAATCTGGATTTTCTGGGAGAAGACCCCATTGTAGACCCCTTTAATGGGGTCTACAGAAAATCCGGACTAAAGGCCAAAATGTACCCATTAGATCCGGATTTCCCCAATGGCAGTGGAAACAATTGGGTCCCACATGGGTGCCATAGTGGAAATGGGGTCATGCAGCTCACACCCAAATGGGTCCTAAATGGGTGCAAAAATGGGTACTTTTGACAGTGGAAAAACACCCAATGTTAAAACTGTTCTTTAAGAGTGTTAAATGTTTCCTTAAGTCACAAGTGGCTGACATGTGGCCACCCAAAGGTTGATGAACTACATCACCTCTCCTGTCTTAGCTGTGTTGAAGGGGGATTGCAGCATGGAAAAACAACAACAACAACCCACATTAGTCACTTCTGGATACAAATATCAAAGTCTTCAGAGTAAGCCTCCAGCACAAATGTGCCATTTTACACATTTTGAAAGAAGCAAGGCTGTGATCTGAAAGCATAGGAGGTTATGACCTTGCTTATAGCTAAAGGAAGCCTTGGTCTTATCTGTGCCCGGTAGAAATTTCATGGATGCCTCCTTGAATTCCATGACAGACACATTTTTAAAGGAAAAATCAGTAAACAAACGTTCCGAAGACAAAACAAGGCAAGGCATGGAACCTTGACTAAGCAGTAATGGCAAGAAACAGCGCCACCTATTGATCGGAAGCATTACTTGTAGGTAGGGGTGCGCAAATTTGAATCGATTCAAATACATTTACAAGAACATAAGAGAAGCCCTGCTGGATCAGGCCACAGCCCATCTAGTCCAGCATCCTGTCGCTCACAGTGGCCCACCAAATGCTCATGGGCATCTCAAACAGAGACAAGGACAAACCCTTTCCTGCTCCTGAATCCCAGCAAATGGCATTAGAAGCGTCTTGCTTCCGCCCCCACCACCACCCTGAAAGATGTACCTAGGCATCCATTCTAGTATCCACTGATACGTCTGTCATCCATAAATTTGTCTAACTCTACCTTGAAGCCATCTAGACTGGTAGCTGTCACCACCTCTTCCGGCAGCACATTCCATGAACCGATGACCCTCTGGGTGAAGAAATACTTCCCCCTGTCAGACCTTATTCTCCTACCCATCAGCTTCATAGATGCCCCCTGGTTCTAGTGTTGTGTGATAGAGAAAAGAGATGTTCTCTATCCACCTTTTCTATACCGTGCATAATTTTATATACTTCAGTCAGGTCCCCTCTCAAACGCCGTCTCTCCAGACTGAAGAGGCCTAGACATTGCAGCCTGGTTTCGTAAGGGAGGTGTTCCAGACCCTTCTCTAGTTCCACAATATCCTTTTTGAGGTGTGGTGACCAGAATTGTACACAATAAAATTTGTATTCATACAAATATTCCATTTGTATTTGGGTATGAATGTTGACAACATTAATATGTGTCTGTACACATTTGTACACATTCATACACATCCCGTTTTCATCCCGTATGCATCTTGTTTTTGTCCCGTACATATCCGTACAAATATGAATAAGATCCGTATGGATACGTATGTAATGTGTACACATACAAATGTCTGAATTATTCATATGAATAATTCAAAACATTCAAATTCATTTGAATGTTAAGAAACGAATGTATATTTTATTCATTCATTCATTCATTTATTTTATTTTATTTTATTTTATTTTATTTACATTTCTATCCCGCCTCATACCTGAAGATCTCTGGGCAGGTAATGGTAAATTAAACAATAGATTAAAAATAGAATACAATGTAAAACAAGAAACAGATTAAAACAAGATACACAATTTAAAAACACCTTAAAAATTCAACAAATTTAAGCCTTACACTCAATAGTGCATTAATAGTGACTATAACTGTAGCTGGAGGGGAGAATGAATCACTTCAGCCAAAGGCCAAGGCGAATAGGTATGTCTTTACAGCCTTCCTAAATGAAAAGAAGGAAGACATTCGATTTGAATTTGAATGTCCACATTTGAACGAATTAGATCGAATTTCAGCTGTTTCAAATATTCTTGCACATCCCTGCTTGTAGGGGTGCAGACTTGTGGATAGCATTTCATCGAAATTGGCTGTTCTGACCCAATAGAACTGGGAAAATGGGAATACCCCATAGCTTGTTCCTAGAGATCTCAAAGTGGATTAGCTGATAAGACATTATAAATTCTACTTACCACTTAATCCACAAAAAGCACACTTTGAAAAGGGAGTTTGAAATACAGAACAAATCAACCCATAATATAGCTGATACTAAGCTTGTTCTGGTTTGAGATCAAAATACCTAACATGGCCCATTTTAGCCTGAAATGTTTTGCGCATACAAGATTGTCCGTATAAACCATTGCTTGATCACCCAATGAAGTTCATGCCCGTTCCCTAGAAATGTCAACAGCTTGTCTTCTTCCTCCTCCAGCGTTTGCAGACCTGCCAAATCTGATGCAACATCTAGACAACAACTTTAAATACTGGAAGGGACTCGACGACCGCAAGTTACGGACTCTCCGACCTCCTCCTGAATAGCAACCGGGTCTCCCTGGGTGTACGTTAGCCACCCGGAAGCGCATTTCTTCAAACTTGCATTCAGTCATGCATCTTCAGATTTTGTTTTGGTCTCTTCAGTGCAGTATTATACGAAGGCGTCCCTGGGGGAACCAGGACATTCAAGAATGCCGTGAGGTCAGCGGTGAACCGTCAGCTAACTGACGTTCAGCAGGTTGGCTTCAAGTGACTCTTTCAAGTTGAATTACACTGGATTGCTGCAAAGCCCCTGGGGAAGAATTCAGGGTGAACTCTATGTTTTGCTTCCTCGGCCTTATCTTCACGCCAGGGCATAGGGCCTGAAGATAGCCACCGCCTCTTGGAAGAAAGTTTTTAGCACATTAATCTTCAGATCTGCAAGTGAAGGTGGAAATCCCCAACAGTGAGGACGGCGCATGATGATGATGTTTTTAAATAGCACTTAAAAGAACAGTTACGTTGAACAATCAAATGTTTGAAATGCAAACTCTTTTATGAAGGAGTTTTTTTTATCTTCTGGAAAATGGGCATAGCTCTATTTTATCACATCACAGGAAGTGCAGTCATTCACTTCTGAGCACTACTGAGAGCAAGTTCTCTTGAAAAAAAAATTAGTAGCAAAAGTAAAATAACAAAAATGAACCCTACTTGCCGATTTTTTGAAGTTGATCGTTAGAGGCATCTCTGATTAAAATATGTTTTATTTATTTTGTTAGATGTTGAATATTTTCTATGAATTTATAAAGACTTTAAAAGCCAAAGCTGACTTTAGATGCATTGCGGATTTACATGGTTCATACTCATTATGCATTTTATTTTCATAATGCAAAATACCGTACAATGAGGACACATTTTTATTGCACTGTAAAGAATAGATGTGTATGTTGGAATATTGTTTCAATTTTATGTTAATTAAAATAACTTTTTATCAAAAGTTTCATTGGAGAGCCATGAAAGCAAAACAAAATTAGTACTGTATCATCCTGGCTCTGGAATCCAGCTGCAGGTCAAAGGGCGTGAGAGTGGTAAAGTCAAAGAGGCCAATGTGAGTCCATACACACTGTTCTTTTTTCTCATGTATGAAGACAATTGCTTTCCTCATGGGTTGAGACACCTTCCTTTTCATTGGGACGATGTTCATCTTGGAAGATGGAAAACGTGGCAATGCTACAGGATTTAGGGGTACCTTGAGGGAGTCTTAACCTTCTTTTTAAAAAAATGATGATCAGAAAGGCAGATGGCTCTATCCATCTATGGAATTTGGTGTCACTACCAGCAACCAGCCTATAGAGCAGCGGTTCTCAACCTTCCTAATGCTGTGACCCTTTAATGGAGTTCCTCATTTTGTGGAGACCCCCAACCACAGGGGCAGAGCAGCTGGGAGGTGGGAGGGAAGGGCGGTGGGAGACTTGTTGCAACCCCTCTGAAAGGGTAGTTCGACCCCCAAAGGGGTCCCGACCCCCAGGTTGAGAACCACTGCTATAGAGCTTTAAGAAAGGATTAGACCAGCGGTTCTCAACATGTGGGTCGCAACCCCTTTGGGGGTCAATCGACTCTTTCACAGGGGTCGTTATGAAGTAGCAACAAAAATAATTTTATGGTTGGGGGTTAGGGTTAGGGTTAGGTGGGGGGTCACCACAACATGAGGAACTGTATTAAAGGGTCGCGGAATTAGGAAGGCTGAGAACCAATGGATTAGACAGATTCATGGAAGACAGGTGAGTCAGTGGGTGCTTCCGCATTTGCCGGCAAAAAGCGGATCTAAATAGATCTGCTTTTCGGCAAACCGTCCTCCCCCAGATCCGTCACTATTTGTGACGGATTGGAGGGACCCTCGCGTATCTGCGGGGAGGAGGAATTCTGGAGGACACTATGTCCTCCGGCTTGAGTGCCAGCAATGCCGCCCCCGGAGCCACGGCACTGAAGCATGGAGCTGCCAGTCACTGCATGTTTCCAGTGGTGACTGGCACATCGGGAAAGGGCTTTGGAAGCAGGCAGTCCTGCTTCCACCCTTCCCAACATGGCAGGCGGAGGGAATCCATCCCTTCCCCCAGCTGTGCACGGAAGCCTCCTGCTTCTGCACACATCCAGGGGGAAGTGACGGATGTAAGACCTGATTTTTCAGGTCTTAAATTTAATCCGGATTTCAGTGGCAAAACCAGTCTTGCATGCTGAAATGTGGAAGCGGCCTCCAATGCAGAAGCCACTTAAGGTACCGTATTTTCCGTTGTATAAGGCGACTGGGTGTATAAGACGACCCCCAGTTTTTCTACTTAAAATGGAGATTTTGCAAAACTGGGGTGCGCAGCCTAAACCGAGCCTCAGACTTGGGGAGAGATGTGTCTTGTAGCTTTCCTTCTGGTGCTTATGCAAGGGAAAAACCTTGCTCTGATAAAGATCTGTGGCTGCAATGCAGCTTTGGAGTCTGCCTCTCTAGCGCGATTTTGTCTATGACCCTGTAGGGGAGGGGGTGTTCCACCGAGCGAAATATGAAGAATCCTGCCCTCGTTTTCTCTTCAGAAGCCTCTCTGCTTTCAACCCCTCCCCTACTGGGTCATAGAGATGAATCGCGCTAGAGCGGCAGACTCTTCTAAAGCAGAGAAGAGAAAATGAGGGCAGGATTCTTCATATTTCGCTCCTGGAACACCCGTTTAGCAAGGTTTTTTCCTTGTGTCAGCGCCAGAAGGAAAGCTACAAGCCACATTATTGGGATTAGCAGGTAAAGCTGCTGTCTCTCCCCAAGTCCAAGGCTCAGTTTAGGCTGCGCACCCCAGTTTTGTGCTGGCAGCTGTGGCCAGCAGGACCCGGGTGAGGGTATTTCTGGTGTATAAGATGACCCCTGACTTTTCAGAAGATTTTTCGGGGTTAAAAAGTCATCTTATATGCCAGAAAATACGGTAAGTGTTCTTAATTTGGCTTAGGGGGGCATTGGAACAGTTTCCGCAGCTAGTGTGGAAACACCCAGTGACTACTATGATGGGTACCTAGGTACTTCCTCCAGGCTCTACAGAAAAACAGGATGCCTCTCAACGTCATTTGCAGGGAGTGAAGAACAGGTGAAGGTTTTCCTTTTGTTTTCTGCTTGAGATGCTCATAAGCAATTGGTGGGCCTCTGTGTGAGTCAGAATGCTGGACTTACATGGGTTGTGGTCCAACACAACAGGGCTCCCCTTAGGTTCTTATGCCTATACTGTCACCTACGCATGCATACAATAGATGTGTTGGGATGGGCAAAGAATATTCGTCATGTTCACAATTCGTACAAATTTTTACATATTTGAACATTCGTAGGCAAGTTGTAGGCCCCTTTCACACGCAAGTTAAATATATCTAGCGTTTGTCGAAGCTTTGTCGAAGCTTCATGGAGGGGTGGATCTGCCTCCCCTGGCCTACTGTCCCCCCCAGGAACACCCCCTTACTTGTAAATCCAGCTGCCGGCGGCAAGATTTCCCACAATTCCCGGATGGGGATGACCTCTCCAGCTGCATGCCCATCTTTGGAGGACCTAGTTGAGTCTCTGAGGAGGATGCAGTAGTGATAGCCAAAAGTGAGTGGGAGGCAAGGGAGGGGATGTTCCTTCCCTTTGCTTGCGCATATTTGATGTTTGCACATGAAGAAGAAGCCCCCCCCCACATTCTTGGCTGGACTTGATTCAAATTGAATCAAAGGGGGGAATGTGCTTCATGCATATCCTCGTTTTGTGTCTTAGGAAAAATATTTTCGGTGTGTGGGAGAATAATTTTTAAAAAGAAATGCAAGGATGAGAACCCTCTCTGACTAGTTTTTGTCTTAGGACAAGAGATGCAGACCATGGGTTTTTTCCACTGGCCTCTCTTAATCTGGATCTAAGATGATCCGGATCTAAGGAATGAGTCCTTCAACTAATCCGGATGTAGTAGATCTGGATTAAGGGGGGTACCCGATGTGTCTCCATGGGCGGTGCAGTACCCAATAACAATGGGTGCTAGGCTGCTGGCAGCGGAAACACCGGAGCACCCATGTGGTGAATCTGGATCAACCCATGTGGGGCCCTCCCGTCAGCCCAGGTTTTTTGGGGGGAAAGGGTGCAATCTCCATAGAAGCTCCAGAGATTCTTCAGAGAATCTCTGGAGCAATCTGCCACAAACTTTGAAGATTCACTGGAGCCTTCGACAAAGGTCTGTAGGATTGGTATTCCTCTCGCATGGGGTCTTCTTTGGAGCCTATGCTATTCTTTGGAGCTTTGGACCTTTGGGTTTCGGGGCATCCCGCCATGGGTGCGCCCCCCCAGACCCCATTGCTTAATCACGGTGCAAATACACTTGGTATAATCTGGATTTGATTACTGAAGACCCCATTGTAGACCCCTTTAACAGGTCTACAGGAAATCCAGATTATAGGCCCCGAAGGACCCATTCAATCCGGATTTCCCTAGAACTGGTGGAAACAAATGTGGGTCTAATGGGGTCTGCAGTGGAAATGGGGCTTCCTGCTCAGAGCCTAATGGGTCCTTAATGGGTCCCTAATGGGTACTTAATGGGTACTTAGTGCTAGTGGAACACCCCCCCCCATGAGTGGGTGGTGTTCAGTAAGTCCAGGAGTTTTTCATAAATAGAGACAAAAGAAGGGAATGCTGCCCTCAGATCCCTGTTCCACATTTCATTCGCTTTACTCTTGAAGATACAGGATTGAATTGTTATTTACAAGTGTTCTTTATGCATTATTTCTAAATTGCCTCTTCTGGACATCTGCCAAGGGTAACTGGCTGAGGGTCCCTGTACGTGATGATGTGCAAAGATTCTCTGTGTTGAAGCAGAGTTCTGTAAAATATGTGTCAGTGGTTTATGGAGCTTTGGAGAAGCCTGGGTAGTTTTGTACTGTTTTGTCCCTTAAAACTTTGAAGCGCAAGAAGAAACTCTGGGGAAAGGCATGTCATAAAGGCTATTTAAAAACAGCAGACTGGAGGAAGGAAGCCATTCTTCCTGGGAAGCCCAGTACAAAGAGGAATTTTAGGAATGTGCCTAAAATTATTTAATAATGTAAATAAATATGTAACTGTAGGCGCTTTTGCAGATATCCGTGGAGAGAGCATTCCAGACGAGAAATTACAGGTCTAGAAGGAGAGAGGTATTTTATTAAGTGACCCTTGTCAGAGATCCTTCATTTTGTTCTGGTTGCAGCTTCCAGGGTTCATTGAATTGGTCTAAACATGAGATTTCCAGTACGTAGACAATAGTGGCTTAACTATCCCTGTCCAGGGGACAAATTCACATTTCCCATCCAGTCTGGGGGATGGGAAAGGTGAACTTGCCCACATGTGTACTAGCATTCACACTCATGCAGAAGAACCTACCCAAGACCTGCCATAGTCTGCCATGTAGATGGCAGGCCCCTATTCCAGGATATAATCCAGAATAAGGCCCAGCACAGAAAGGCCCTCCATGTAGAGCATGTGAATTTCCCATCTACCATGTCTGAGAGGTCACCCTACAGCAAGGTCACCATCTTTTAAGAACATCAGAACCTAAGAGGAGCCCTGATGGATCAGGCCACAGCCAATCTAGTCCAGCATCCTGTCGCACTCAGTGGCCCACCAGTTGCCCAAGGGCATCTCAAGCAGAGACAAGGACAAACCTTCTCCTGCTCTCAAATCCCAGCAGATGGCCTTAGAAGCATCCTGCTTGTCTCCCCAGCCTGAAACATGTACCTAGGCATCAGTTGTAGCAGCCATTGATACATCTGTCATCCATAAACTTGTCTAATCCTTCCTTAAAGCCATCTAGGCTGGTAGCTGTCACCACCTCTTCCGGCAGCAAATTCCATAAGCCGATGACCCTCTGGGTGAAGAAATCCTTCCCCTTGTCAGATCTGACTCTCCTACCCATCTGCTTCATAGATGCCCCCTGGTTCTAGTGTTGTGTGATAGAGAAATGTTCTCTGTCCACCTTTTCTATACCATGCTTGTACAAACTGCAGAAGAACCCACTTTCAACTTTAACTTTTTGGTTGCCACTCAGCCCCTTGCTGCATCCAAACATATCCTTCAAAAAAGTCAGTTTGAAATTGAATTATTGGTCTGCTTCGACCAGAGACAAGGATGGATTACAACTAGATATTGTTGATGCTGTCTCTCATCTTCTTGGAAAGCGCAAGGGAAGGATGGGTTGTGGTTTTCATGTGCTGGTAAGCTGCTGGCCCCTGCCAATGACAAGGTGTCTGTTTATAAAGCTCTCAAATGATTTCCAGGAAATGTGGCATCATTTCTCCAAACAAATTAATATCATCTGCTGTCAGAAACCTCAATTAGAGACTATATTGTGAGACTGGAGTTCATTTGGGTGGTGGCAGGTTGAAAGGAACCAATATTCTACATTACCACCACCACCACCACCCAAAAACCCTCACTCTGTTTTAAAGAAAGGACTGAATGGGGAGAAAGCAAGAAAACATTTGACAAGACCTCCCCCGCCCCCCGGCAAAAAAAAAATAAGCAGGGAGCAGAAAGTCATATCCAACATTTGCATCTCAGAAGATCAATATTCCATTTCTTTGTCAGCAAGTAATGAGTTGAATTTTAAAGCGGAGAGGAAAGCAACCCAATGAATTAGCTTTTTAGCAATATAGATCATGCAATCCATTATGTATGGGGAAAGTAGTATGGAAAAGTGATATGCTGTCTGGAATTCATAGTCATTCCTGTGCTCCTGTGAGCCAGTTGGGTCGAGTGATTAAGGATCTGGGAATACTGGGTTTGATTCTGCACTTCTCCACAAAGTCAACTGGGTGACCTTGGGCTAGTCACAGCTCTCTTCTGAGTTCTCACAGCCCCACCCACCTCACAGGGTGTTCAGTGGGGAGAAGAACAGAAGGTTTGTCAGCCGCTTTCAGTCTCCTTAAATGGGTGGAGCATCATTAGAAAGAGAAGAAAGGTCGAGTGGGGAGAGAAGAAATAATTTAACCAGCCTACGCATCAGGGTCACTGGCCCATAAAATCAAAGTAGGAGATGTTAGACCTTCAGTTCATACAGACTTTCTCCTTCTCATATTTCAATTTCGGGTTGGTTAGTATGTCTGTTGTCTGCAACATCCACTGCAATCAATCTGAATGTGAGTTTTCACAGAACTACAGCCTTATGGCATCTCACCTTCCATTCATCCTGCTTCTGAGTGCTGAGGCCAATGTGGCCTTGGCCTGCTAGTGCATGCTGGGATGGCTTCCGGGAAGCACCATCTGCACTTGCAGGAGGCATTTCAGCATCAGAAACATCTCCTGCTATACCAGAAGTTACCCTAGTGGCTATAAGAGGTGGTGCACAAAATTTTGCACCACACGCGTTCACAAACTTACCTCTGCCAGTGCCAGGAGCCAGCTGATGCACCGCATGAGCACACTGGCACATCAGATGACCAGAGACATAAACGCACTGGTGGCCAGCCCCAAGATGGCAGTGCCCAGACCCATGCTTATGGTGCTCAGACACGTGTCCAGACCCAGGTGAGTGTCTGGGCACATTGGAGGGTGGTGGTTGGGTGTGCACTAGCATTCTCAAATGTGAATGCTAGTGCACACCAGTGGGCACGTGCTAATCCTGCCCCACGGAAGGGAAGTACAGAAAAGACTCTGGTATGGTGTCCTTTGAGTTGACCCTTCCTTTGCTGTCACTGCCATGCACAATTTAAGAGGCCAAAAGTTGCCTTTGGTTGCCTCAGAGAAGACACTAGACCCCCTTGCTTATGGCTGTAGTTGAAGAAGGCGAAGAATGAACTGGCATGGCCCTAAAAGCAATGTAGAAGCATAAATACGTTTCCTCCATTGCTTCAGATCCACTTGCGCAAGAGACATTTGCTTACTTTTCATCTGGAATTACTCCCTTTTCAATCAGCCATGGTATTTAGGCCTCAAAGACAGCCAATGGAGCTCTCTTGTGCTCCAACAGGGGCATGCCTGGCTGTGACATTTGGTGCTACAATTAGGGACACTCCGTTGCTGGGATTCTCTGTGGGCTATGAGTGCAGTTCAGTTGGGCAGGCTGCAAGCACATGGATTGTCATGGCTGTAGCCTGGCAGCGCTGGAGGTGTCCTTTGCAAGAGGAAACAGAGGACAACCGTTGCTGCAAGTAAGGACACCGTTCAGTTTGGCAAGCTAATATGCAGTGCATTTTCTGTAGTGCATATAAACCCAGTCGGTCATGAAAGTACCCCAGTGTAGACAATGTCAGTAACAAAAGCAGCTGTCAGAATGTTAAGAGGAAGAAAGTATGTCCTACCTGTACAAAAAACGCCAACCACAGCCAGAAAACATTTCACAGTGACACTTTGTCCTCAGGATTAAGCAATCTATTAGGGATGGGCACGAATATTTGTAGGCATTCGAAATTCTATCGAATGTGCTGAATTTCGACCTTCGAATTCAGATAGAATGTCCCGAAATTCGAATTTAAACATTCGAATGGAATTTTGAATTTTGGGACTATTCGTTTGAATTATCTGGATGTTTGTATGTGGACGGCTTAGTACATGATGCGGACTTGAAGATCCGCACCTTTCCCACTTCCGTACGCATTTGTACAGATCCCTATGGGATGAAAACGGTTTGCGTACGGGATACCTATGGGATGCGTACGCATGTGTGCGGACGCGTACGCATGTGTATGGATATTGGGAAGATGCGCATGGGCATCTACGCATCTTGTCAACATTCGTAAGTGCAAATTTGAATCAAAAATTTGAACTAATAGATTCAAATTTGCTTAATATGAATCGAATTTTGTTACATTCGGATTTAAATGATTTGAATTGAACTGAATTTTTGATTGTTCGAATCGAGTAGAATAGAGTGTCAGAAAAACATTCTTGCATATCCCTACAGTCGATGGCCACCCTAAAGCTACATCCAGAGGGGTCCAGTGGGTGAAGAAGAAGAAGAAGAAGAGTTGGCTTTCCTACCCCTTTTCTCACCCTCCTGGGTGAGGGCTTCCTAGGGCAGGAGATGCAGGATCTGGTGTGGAGGCAGGCAAGCAAGCCTGCAAGTGAAATCTGTAGTTCCTGTCGGTCCTTCAAGGGGAACGCCACTTGAAGCAGCAATGTTTCTTCCCAGACCTGCTCCGGAGGACTTGAAATATGGCCAGAAGTTGGCCATTTTTAGTTCCTCTGTGGAAAAGGTCCAGGTGGAAGTTCACACCAGGTGAGCCACTATTCTGGGAAGAACTTTGAACCTGGGTTTTCCAAAGCAGTGAGTGATATTGCTTACCTTGTCTGGTGCTTCCTCCTGGGTTTTTCCTTCAGGAAAATGCTCATCGGCACAAACGTGGGGACAAAGCTGGTCCGAAAATACCCAACTGTGCAAATGTGAGGGTGGGCACTTGCGCACTTCTGGTTATTTTCATCACTGGGAGCAAAGGCCAGGCAAGGTGAGAGCTGGGGCTTTCCATTGGATTTCCCCCTGCCATCTGGCAGGTCCAGTGAGAGGCGACGGCAGGATCTAAACAAGGTCTACGTTTTCTCTCGCCGTCTGGGGGCAGCCTTATTCTAATATCTGCAGACTCCTAGAATATTGATCTTTCCATGCTCTATTTCATGGGTCTCAGACCTCCCGGCATGCCACTCTTATTTTTAGCACTGGGAAATGCATGAGGTCATTTCCCCTAAGAATCATTGGCACTAGAGATGGCCGGCCCACAAAGTGGACAATGCCGCAAAGACCCAGCAGCTCAGTGTATGCATTTATTCTCCCATTCTGCTTCACAAGTGGTTCAGTTCAGGGTTGGCTCATGCGTGCATAAATCAGTGGGGTCTTTTTTCATGTGCCTCTGATTAAGATTGCCGCCTCACATGGTCTCGCCTACCCTTAATGTTACCTGTTCTGGATCCTGGGACTACTACTGGTAGGTACAGTTGCCATATGGAAAAGAGGACAGAACTCCTGTTCCTTTCATAGTTTAACAATTCCCCCTTTCTGTGCAACTTACAAAGGCACAGGGACCTTGCCTTCTTTTCCATTTGGTAATGCAATTGTAGCTGCCTTGTTCTTCATTCCACTAGCTGCCTTGTTGCCTGTAGCCCCAATGCTACTATGGCCTACCTTCTCATTGAGGTGACAGGGATAGCTGCAGTTCTAAGAATTGAATCCATTTACCCTTTCATATTAAACCTCTGGCATAAACATCCTGGATGGATCCAGGGTGTATCCACTCTTGTTAATACATGCGCAGTCACTGTAGGGGCATCACACACCATGATTGAGTGATCGTAGTGGCAACGCATTATCCCATAGCTACTCCACAGGAGGCTGCTGTAATCTGGACGGCAGGACATGGCTTCACAGCAGGTAAGCTGCGATTTTTCCTACAACTGCGGATTTTATTCCACTAATCCAGAAGGGGCCCCAGTCTTATTAGACTTGTCGACTTGATTATTCACAGGTTAAAAGCCACAATTAAGATCCTTTGGTGGGGAAAACATATCACCGGGGAGATTATGGGTGTTTTCCCACTGTCACTAAAAGTACCCATTGAGTACCCATTAATGGGTACGTAATGGCATTTTTGTACCCATTTATGGGTACTTAATGGGTACTTCTAGTGACAGTGGGAAAACACCCTTTGAGCACAGCCCTTTCATGAGACTGCAGCGGCAGCATATTCCATTTGTCCCCAGGGCTAAAAAGGTTTATGCACAATTACTGTTTAAAGCCGTTAGGAGCTGCAGCACAATATGGAACATATATCCATCTTCTGACGATCAGACCTGGGGCCTTCAAGCTGAGAAATATTCAGCAAAGGCCAGAAAAACTATTTCTTCCACCTCTGGGCTATAAAATAGGAAATGATAGCCACTTTTTAAGATTTTAGCACCGTTATCTCCAGACAGGTAAGTGAAGCTGCCTGTTGAGTTAACCAAAGAAATGCACTAAATTCCTCACCATATCCACATCTGTTATTGGGAAGAATAAATTTCCTTATTATCAACCACCTTCGGCTCTCTCCATAGTGCACGTAAAAAGAATTCCAAACCATTGTCTGATTGTCCCAAATTCAGAAGAATATGCCCATGGTCTATTGAAATAATGCAAATTTATTCCAGGAAATAGATTGAGTATTGCCCAGTAAAGCCCCGACAACCGTTAAGAGAATAATAACATTGTCATTTGCCCGTTTTCAGTAAACCACATTTTAAACTAAACCTCAATGCAGTTTTATTTCTGGTATGAATGTTACTTTAATTCTTGTTTTGTCGCAGCAGAAATCATGCGGCCATGCAGATAAAAATGATCATGACTTGGTTAAAAGCAGAAGAAATATGCCAACAGATTTCAAGTCAGATCCCTCTACCCCATTCAAGCTAAAAAGCAGATACCCCCCACCCCATTGCCAGTAGATTAAAAATAAAATAAAATCCCTTCCTCTCTTGCAGGGCTTTGATTTGTGATTTTGAAATCTGGTTTTGCACGTTATGAGCAAGCCCACTTGAATTTATTTACCCTAGATAGGAGGGAGCATAATAATAATAATAATAATAATAATAATAATAATAATAATAATAATAATAATAATAATAATAATAATAATAATAATAATAATAATAATAATAATAATAATAATACAAACAAACAAACAAACAAACAAACCAAGAAAATAACAAGAATAATAACAAACCAAGAAAATTACAAAATACAACTTAAAGAATAATAACAAACCAAGGACTTAAAGAATAATAACAAACCAAGAAAATTACAAAATACAAGGACTTAAAGATCGAAGTTCAGAGACCCTGGCACAAGCCAGCGGCGGCGGCGGTGGTCCCAGTGGTGATTGGCACACTGGATGCCATTCCAGAAAACCTTGGAAGGCACCTGAAAACAGCTTAACACTGACAAGGTGACCACCTGTCAATTGCAAAGGGCCACCCTGCTGGGTTCTGCTACATTATCAACCGTACATAACGTCATCTGAAGATCTTGGGAAGATTCCAATGCATCATGAAATATCAAAGCTGATATGTTTGGTGTCATGTTGTATTGTTGTGTTTCTGTTATTATTATTATTATTTTAAAATACAGCCCTGATACCTCTAATTATCCTAGATCTTTGGAAAGGATCCAATGCTCAAAGCAGGGGTGTTTCTCCACTTAGCTTCCCATCTATTGGGAACGCACTTGGGAACAATAGTACATATTTGACTAAACCCCATGTGCCCAGAAATCTACCTCCATCAGGATGTGTGTCAGATCCCGGGCAGGGTGCCACCATTTGGATTAAAGAATGGGTGACTGCGCATGCACTGGTGCCATCATCACGGCAGTCACATTTGGGGTAATCTGTGGTGCCAGTGTGCTTGCATGGCACCTCAAATGACCCCTAACACCAGAAATGATGCAAATGATTGCCACCGGATGCATCAGGTAAGTGTCTGGTAAGGGTTAGTTTGCATGTGGTTGCACGATTACGTGCGCCACTGCTAGTCTGCAATAGGTTAACATCTGGGCAGGCGAGAGGTGTTTCTAGGCTGTAAATGCCTCCTGCAAGTGCAGATGCCCCTGCCTAGATGTTAAGCTATTGTAAACTACTAGGCCAAGTGTGAATAAACATCTACCAGACTGGGTGCTGTTGATGCTAATGATAATGCCAATTACACGTCTATAAGAAGAAGAAGAGTTGGCTTTTCTACCCCACTTTTCTCACCCATTTAAGGGGACTCAAAGCGGCTGACAAACCTTCTGTTCTTCTCCAGACAACAGAACACCCTGTGGGGTCGGTGGGGCTGTGAGAACTCAGAAGAGAGCTGTGACTAGCCCAAGGTCATCCAGCTGGCTTCATGGGGGAGGGCAGAATCGAACCTGGTATTCCCAGATAAGAGTCTGGCTCCCTAACCACCGACTAGACCAAACTGGCTCACATGGCTGCGATGCTGAACAGGACTTTGAAGTGATTTTTGCTAAAAGCAAGGCTGCTTCCATTTATAGCAGTAACTGGACAGCTAGGCACTGAAACCCACCCTTGACCTGGGCAGCCCGGAGTGCTACATCTTGGGGACCTTCTCAGAACCCTGTTCACCTGGAAGTGCTGCCACATGCCACATGCCAGCCCAGGGATGGGATTTCCCACTCTTTGCTTGGTGTGTCCCTTGGGACAGAAATTGAACGTCACTCGGGCGCATCCATTTGCTCACCCTGACCTCTAGACAACCAAGGGTCGCCTGATCAAGCGGGTAGCCGCAGTTCCCAAGCGCTAGGGCGTCACTTTCACCACAGAAGAAAATGGCTGGGTATTGCAATTCCATTTCGAATCCTGAGGGTCCCGGGTTCTTCGAGAGCAAAACAAGGACACACAAAATCCCAGAAGCGACCGTGAAATGTGTGCAGGTGTTGATGGAGACCAGCATTAAAAAATGTCAGGGTCCCTTTGTCGTAGTCCAACAGAATTCCAATTCGCTTTGGTGGAACAGTAATCCTGATGTCTGGTGTCACCCCATTGTGCAGAAATTCATACGCGTGGCTGGTGAGGAGAAAGGTTTATGGTTTTTAGACACCGTTAGGAGCATGTCACAGCCCAAAGTGTTTTCTGCCTCTTCCCCCAGACTCAACACACATCCCACACTGCTTCTTTGACAAGGATGGTAGCTATCTCAAGAAAATACAGGCATTGGTTTTTTAGGAAGTGACAATGTCTCCATAGAAGGAGGAGGAGGAGGAATTGGCATTTACACCCCAGTTTTCTCACCTATTTAAGGAGCTCAAAATGGCTGACAAACCTTTTCTTATTCTCCTCACAACAGACACTCTGTGAGGTAGGGAGGGCTCTGAGAGCTCAGAAAGAGAGCTGTGACTAGCCCAGGCTCACCTTCATGGAGGAGGGTAGAATCAAACCTGGTGACTGTGACACCCCGTCTCCATGCCAAAAAAAAGTCCGGATTTAAGCTTGTTTTGCCTCGCAGCGTCTCCATGCACAGCTTTACTCTGGGCTACATCAGGCATAAAGGAGGAAAATCCGCGGCAGAACCCCCCTCCCTTTAAACAGTACTACATCCGACATTAGGGGGGAACCGCGGGTTTTCCTGGGAGCACGGAGACGCTTACGAGCAGAACTAAAAGCAACTCACTCCTTGCAGCCCTGTAGCTGTCAGCTTCAGCTTCCTCAATTCACAGAAGGACAGCTGATTCAGCGCACAAGCAAAGCAGCGATCATCAGAGGCTGCATTATTAGGAGAGGGAGGGAGGGGGAGAGGGAGGGAGAGACCCACTAAAATGGTGAGAAGAGTGAAATCAGCTGCTTTTAATGATTTTAGCTGAGTTGTCAGGCACTCGTTTGGGCTGAAAGAAGCCCTTGCTTGTGAGCAATTGCAGGCTCAGGCATGGGGGGGTGGGGGCGGGAAGAAAACCACATGGAGAAAATGAGTGAAGTTTACGGGGGCGTAGAAACAAGGGAGGTAAGGCAGGGAAAGAGACAGACACACATGTGAAGCTTACAGGGGACATAGAAACAGAAGAGAAACCCCATGGAGGATGAAATCAAGAGAAAGAGGGGGTAGGAAGGGAAAGAGACAGACGCGCACACACATGTCCAGTGCTCTAACTACAAGACCAAACTGGAAGAGGTATGTGCAACCTCTGCTTAGTAACTGAGAAAGGACAACAGGTATGGAGGGTACCTGGAAGAGTCAATCACGTGCCTCATACACCAAGAAGCATGGCTTGTGCCCAGATAGCTGTCTCTGGAAACATTTTCAAAGGCCACACCAACATAGTATTCGATATTTTCATCAACCTCTACTTCCCAATAATGCTTTCCATCGAACGGTATTGGGTTCCCCAAGATAGCAATGGATCTTGCAGAAAGAAAAGAGCTGTTAATTCATTATGTGCAGCTAATCACATTCATTACTTATGTTGGATATGTGCCCCTTATAATGCCATGGGTTTGTGCACACAATCCGCTCTGTAGCACAAAAACACCTCTTATGTCACTAAGTGTATAGTAATGGTCAAAGTAGATGTATTCTACCTATACTGAGGTCATTTCTTGGTGTAGCTGATTACTTTTATGTTTCATTTCTGGTGGCATTAATTTGTAAGAACGTAGCTAAATTCTGCACACACACAATCAAAACTAGGAGCCAACTTAGGCTGCATCCCCATGCAAGCCATTTGGATAACTGAATGTATGAACAGGAGCAGGCTACATCTCTGTTATCCTCTTCCTGGGGCAGAAAACTGTGGCCCATTGATTATGTAGATTTCCTGCCAAACAAGGGCTTGAACGATGAGATATCTCCAGTGCTGAGAAATCCTACCTATTACTGAGCCAAGCTTTTTGAAGCATCAAGACTGGAGAAGTTGCATGCTGAGGATGAATGAAAGTCCACCCAGAAGGCAGCTATTTAACAGTATCTGATCACACCCTTAATGTTACTTTAGAAGGGAGCCCAGACTACCAATGTGACCTGACAGCCCCACATAGGCCAAAATGCATTACTGTAAATTTCCGGAACTGCATTTACTTATCATGAAAGAACAAACTAATGCCATTCCAAACTGAGTTACAGTTAGAAGAGGCACCTGAATCTGCAATAGTGAGGGTGCATCCCCATGGGCTGCTAATGCCTCATGGTGGATTCGGGGCAGCCTTAATGTGAATTGTAATATGCATTAAGGAGTCCCCATTGTAATCAAGGACAGCACAGATTCAAGCCAAATGCACCTGTTCCCATGGGAACCATGGTAAATCCCTGCATCGGGATGCCACGGTTTTCTCCACCCCCTTCCTCCTTGCCTGACTGCGTGATCACTTAGGTGAGGGCTTAAGATTTACCCCAAATGAGTGCCTGACAACTGCCCTGCAGTCAGCTGAGCAGCTGTCAGATGGGCATAGGGGCCGTCAAGCACACGAGCAGAGCTCCAGTAAAATGTTTAAAACAGCTGTGGCGTCAAATGAGCTGCTTTCCCGTGGCTGTTTTAATTATTTTACCGGAGCTCTGCTTGTGCACTTGACAGCCCCTATACCTGTCCGACAGCTGCTCAGCTGACTGCAGGGAGGCTGTCAGGCACTTGTTTAGGGTAAATCAAGCACTTACCTAGGGGTGCCTGCCTGATCACGCAGTCAGGCAAGGGGGGACAGTTGCAATCGCAGCATTAGTGGCGAGGACAGCAAAACCTCACCCGCTAATGCCACGATCGGCAATAACCTGGGAGCGTCCCCATCCCCCCCCGGATAATCCATTCATGCCTCCTAATGCGGGGTGAGAACAGTTACAAAGGGAGTTTTTTTTGCTCCGGGCTTTTGCTTTTTGTCCCTCATGTAGCCTGAATTAGGGCTTGACATGGGGACTCTCCAGAGGCGAACTCATGTTCACCTTGGAGTATCCTGATCATGGAGATGAGCCCTTAGTCACCATTTTGGTGGTTTAGATGATCCATGGAATGGATGCTTTCTTTCTCTTTCTCTCTATCTCTCTTACTAGATGTATGCTAGCAGCAATTGCATAGCTGTCTGTTAGAGATAATTTAATTTAGATTCCTGAACAGAACAGGGTGATAGCTGGAAAGGCATCTTCCAGATCTTATTGATTCCATAATCTATGATAATGCTGTTGGGTTTAAGCAGCTGAAGGAAGCATGAATCAGATTCAACAGTGACAGCTCTCAAGATATTAAATTCCTTGTCATTTGGTTGTGAAGGATCAATGCCCAACTTGAAGCAATCAAGACAGCATTTCACAGCCTCCCAAAAGTTGGCCGTCCCTGAGTTGAAGTATTATTGTAATTTATTAAGCCTTAATAAGTCAAGATGGATAAGACTTATGCTTCAAACATGCTGAATGTGACTTTGGTGGGAAAGGATATTCCAACCACAAACATTTTCACTGGGAAATTAGTACCTCTACATCCAGTCTATGGGGTTCCTATCTAGCCATTCAGCATTGCACGCCCTTTTTGTTGCTGCTTCTATTAGAGATGATTGGATTAGCAAAACACACAACTCTCCCTCAGAATTGTACTATCAGAATTAGAAAGTTTAGTTGTGATGGTGAGGAAAACTGATGGGCTTTGGCTGCATCTGCTCTTCGGCTCTCCGGGTTCCCTCTGCGGTCACTCTATTCAAGCGGACTTTAAAAGTACCATGCACTTCCAGAATAAGCGTCCGCATGAGGCTCAGCAAAACGCACATTTTAAATGCAACTTCCATCACCACGGAACTGTGTTTTCTTTGTCCGCGTCTTTTTCTCCCCGCCTCCTCTCTTGTTATTAGGGTGCCAGCAGGAATGGGAAGGGACTGCGCTCTGCGCGGCCACAACCAGAAAGGAAAAATAGCCACCAGTTCTCTGTTCGTCTCCCAGATCTCCATCCCCCGAAATGGCTTCCCACCCTGGCAAAAGCAGCGACTGCAGCCATCAGCCACACAATCTCTCTCAAGACTTCAATCTCAACACTTTCCCTCTGACTGTCAAAATCCATCCTGGCAAAGGCAGGGGCTGCAGCCATCGGCCATGCTCTCTCTCTCAAGACTTCACTCTCAACACTTTCTCTCTGACTGTCAAAATCTACTCCGTACAGCAGCCGTTACACTGTAGCAATAATCCACCCACTTCACACCTGATAGCAATTGCAACAATGTTGCAATTCTGCGCTATTCTGGCTGTTTGAAAGTTCTGAGCTTTAGAAAGGGAAGAGAAGGGAAGCTGCTGCACTTCTGGGAGATGTGTGAATGTGTTACTGCTGTGTGTGCAGGCGGCAATCCCCGCCCCTTTTGCCACGGAGCGTCCCCAAGGTAAATGCTGCGAGGAAAACCCACAACTTCCAAAAAGAGCGCTGAAACTCTTCTTTAAAGTGCACTTTTTTTGTTGTGGGTTTTCCTCCTTTTGTAGCGCTGGGAGCTTGTTGAAAAGCCTGGCATGGGGGCACTCAGAGGCAAAAGAAGATTTTTAGCAGACTTTAAATTGCTTGGGGACAGGGCCTCAAAGTGGCTGACAAAGCTTTTCTATTCTTCACCTCACAATAGAACACCCTGTGAGGTAGATGGGGCTGTGAGAGCTCAGAAGAGAGCTGTGACTAGCCCAAAGTACCCAGCTGGCTTCATGGGGGAGGGCGGAATCGAACCCAGTAGCATGGCCTGGTAAACAGGAGGACTATTCGCACTTCTGGCCAGTAATGGATGCTTTGAGGAAACTTTCCTCACAACAAGTGCAAATGGTCCAGCTTTACCAGAAGTTTACCAGTCCTAGTGCACAGGTAAAAAAGCCCCTTAACTGCCTGGAACAATTGGTACCCCCAGTCCAATGAAGATTAACCAAAATGTCGTGTATGCTCTACTTTGAAGTTATTTCCATGGAATTTGATGGGACTCGTTTCAATGGACCTCCCTCTTCCACTTTTTGAATGGAACTGATTCATTTACGCTTTCTAAAATTAAGCTAAATTGTAATCTGTGTGTGATAAGGGGGAAAGACAGTTGGCATATCTATGTGTCAAATTAACTTATAAATGTGTTGCTATGGCAATCATGGCATTTTTTAGAATTAAGTGGGAAGGAAAGGAGGGAAGCAGCCACACACCTCCTCCAGAATCTAGTGACATGCATAAAAATATGTTGCTGCTTGACAGCATTATATAATTATGAGGCCTACTTCCCCATGTGTATTTTCCTTTTTTCCTTCCACATTTTATTTTTTTCAAAAGGATGGGAAATGATATGTGAAGACAAGGACAGAGTACCATGCACATATGTTATTAAAAAGGGAAGCCTGGGCCTGTGCTTTAGGATACTCAAAAGAAAGGAAGTTAAAATAAAAAGCTCCAATGTGGCTGCTGTATGTATTCAGAAGTGCAACAGCAAAAGCCGTGTAGCAGCTGACGAAAAATAAAGAGCAAAATAGTCCAAAACAAAAATATACAAGCAACTCAAATTAAGGGAACCAAAATAGGAACAAATCTCAACAGAAAGAAAAAGAAGAATTGGCTTTTCTACCCCACTTTTCTCACCCATTTAGGGGATTCAGAGGGGCTGACAAAGCTTCTGTTCCTCTCCCCACAACAGATCACCCTGTGAGGTAGGTGGGGCTGTGAGAGCTCAGGAGAGAGCTGTGACTAGCCCAAGGTCACCCAGCTGGCTTTGTGGGGGAGGGTGGAATCAAACCCGGTATTCCCAGATAAGAGTCTGGCTCCCTAACCACTAAATCAGACTGGCTCAAGCAGCCTTTTAAAACTCTTAAGAGAAAGTCCAGCATGTCCTTGCCAAAAAGGCTGCTAGGCTGAAACAGAAGGGCAAATATAAATTCAGAAAGCGGCACAGGTGGGCTCTACCTTGTAAAGCTATTTTCAGGTAAAGAAAATTCATTCCTGGAGTCCCCCGTTTTGTGGCAAGTAAGCGTCAATCCGTCTTCCAGGACAGACAGGAAAGGATGGGCTGTGTCCTCATTCAGAGTGAAGGAAGTACCTGGGAGAAGGAGGAGATGGAGAAGGAGGAGGAGTCAGTTTTCATACCCCACTTTCTCACCCTTAAAGGAGCCTCAAAGCAGCTGACAAACCTTCTGTTCTCCTCCCTACAACAGACACCCTGTGAGGTAGGTGGGGCTGGGAGCCCCCAGAAAGAGAGCTGTGACTAGCCCAAGGTCACCCAGCTGGCTTCATGTCAGACTGTGCAATCAGACTGAGCAACCTCCAGATAAGAGTCTGATACTTCTAACCACCAGACCAAACAGGCTCCCTATACTAACTGGCAGGGAGCAATTAATCCTAGCAAAGAAAGACACAGTTTACATCCTGTGGCAGGAGTTGCCATGGCACAAACTCATAATGTTATATATCCATTCCATCTGGGCAACACCAGGATAGGATTGATCTATGCAAGGCAGCTTCCACGACGCTGTTATGGAGCAGGCTAGCTGTCACAGGGGAATGTGGCATCTGCTACGTAGAATTGCCCCAGGAAGTCCAGGCCTCCCAAACAATGCTTTGGCGACATGTGCCTTAAGCTTGGAGCATGAAAAACAGGCCAGAGAGCACTTAGCAGAAACTTTATGTCTATGAGTACCTGTGCTAATGAGGGAGATAGGCACACTCGGTTCACTTGCACCTCCCATGTTAATAGCTTTTACAGAGAGCAGGTAATTCTGTCTTGGTTCCAACGGAATCAGAGTTTCGCAGTTTGGAATCCCAACAACGGACCTGCAGAAGAATCAGCAAGGTGGGGATAGGAAGCAGAAATAGATCATCAACCTCAATCAACTCCCATTTCAGGGGAACTTATCAGGAAACAGCTCTTTTTTTAATTTTTATTTTAAAAAACCATAAAGATTAGATAATACAAATAGCATATAAAACAAAAGCATATATACATATAATTATTAATCCTGTTACATAAAATGGATAAGGGAATCATCGAGGTCGGACGAACAGAGGCATTCACAAAAAAAGGCTGCCAGACCGTGAGATAATTTTAGCCCTGTGAATAACCTTGCACTTTTTTATATGTAGTAGCTACATACTCCAATTTGGCAATTTGCCAAAGTTTGATCTACCATTTTTGAACAGATATTATACTTAAGTTCTTCCAAGCTCGGGCTATTCTTTGTCTAGCTGCTGTTAAAAGAAAGTCAAGCAATAAACGTTTTGGTTTACTCGGTTCAAGATCCAAATCCAATTGTAGCAAGCACAATTCTGGGGTTAATTCTGCACTGGTGTTAAGAATAATATTTATTTCTACATTGATCAAAGTCCAGAATTCCTGAATTCAGGAAACAGCTTGAAAGAAACTGAAATAATCCCCAGAGAGCGAGAGGCAGGGCAGGATATTAAACTTCAGCATAGGTGGACATTAGCGAAGAATAGAACTGATACCTTCCCCATGAAGTATGATTTTGCCCAAAAGAGTCTCCTTCCTATCACATTCTAAGGGGATCTATTTGAACAAATACAGATTTTCTTACATTCAGTTCAATATTAACTTAATGCAAAAAAACCCACCCCATATCCCTAATGCAAAATAGCCCTATTCATGCCACTTTACTCCATGAAAAAGCAAATTGATTTTTTTTATTAAAAAAAAATCTGAATTGGCAAAAATCAGAAAACAGCCTGGAATCTGCCTAAATGTCACGTCTGACGGCAGCCTACAGGTCTCATTTTTACTCCTGAAAGTAATGGCGCTGTTATGGCAGAGAGCATGCCTGTGTGCTCTGAACACAGTTAAAACTGCCTGAAGGAGGCAGCTTATGACAATCTGTGGCGAGAGACAATGTGGGAACTGAGCGAGCTCTCACGATTGCTGCCCACCCCCTGCCAAATGCAAGGACATCCCTTTGCTTACCTTCACATCCAGCAAGCAGTTTTTGTCATGGGTCCAGCTGGGACGACCAGAAGCCAGCCAAGCACTTGCCAGCTTCCTTCTGCTGCTTTTCACAAGCCTGGCTGGTTTCTGGGAGCTCCAGTTGAACCCATACCAATACGGTTCTAAGAGAATTGCAAGTATTAAATGGTGCCTGGAGGCAGCCTGTGCGCGCCCTCTCTAGGGCATAAGTGAAGGTCTACTTCCTTCTTCCTTTCCTGACCTCTCTCTGTTAATTAAAGTAGGATTGTGGTCCCACCTTCACTTTAAACCTTCTACAGTCCATCTCCAGGTCTGACTGCTCATGCCTTTTCATTTATATCCCGCTTTATTTGTCTTTCCCTAATGTATTGCCATTTTGTTAGCATGGATGTAGCCAACAGGGTATGTTATTGCATATGATATGGGAATGCCCAGAAATACAAGAAATTTGGAATGAAGCTTGGGGTTGGATAGAAAGAATATTGGGATGTAGTGTAATAAAAACAAAAGAAATATGTATAACCCAAGATATGGATTCAAAATTAAATATAAGTACGGACAAATATATATTCCAACAGATGATTATGGCAGTTCAGGCTGTTATAGTCTTGAGATGGAAAGATAAAAGTAAATGTCAGATTGGCAATTGACAGCATTAGTTATCGGATCAAATGATTATTGATTATTTAGATAGTAACGAGAGTGTAATTAAATACAATAGGGATAGCTGGATGGGCAAATGGTTTAAATTGATAATATACATTCAACAATACAGGTGGGGGGCATGAACTATTAAATGTTATAAAACTGGTCTAAAGACAAGGAGAAAATAGATATACCATCTATCCAAGGGGGGGAGGGAAGGATGGGTGGACGCAAAAATGTAAAAATAAACACCAGAATACATTAATCACGAGAATGGTACATTAATGTAAATAGTATTAACCGGTTTGCATTCATGGTTTGTATTTATGTGTTAATGTACGTGAAAATGTGAATGAAATATTTTTTTAAAAAATTGTCTTTCAGCCAGGAAAGTCCAAATGGAGGGTGGAATGTCCAGAACTAAAACGGAAATGAATAGGTGTGAGCAGTCAGACCTGGAGAAGAGAAGGTGTGAGCATGGCCTAGGATTGACTAAAAGCTTCTACTATCTGAAAGCAGAAGCTTCAAGCTGTTGAGGTGTTCTAGGTAATACCTACATACACTGAACACACACACACAAACACACACCAAATATACTTCCACGCACTCTGTTATGATGTTGTCTCCTCCTTCTTCACTTGTGAGCTTGGACAATTCGGCAGTGTAGGAATCAACAGGATTGGTATTTCCACTGCTCCAGCGCACCAGCGCAGCATGTTCACAGGTCTGGATCTCTTTAGTTTTGATAATCGGTGGCAAAGGAGCTTAAAACAAATCACAAGGGGGAAGTTTGTTGTCCACAAGTAAACACAACATTTCAAAACAACAACACTCGAGAGCTGGGCAGTCGCCATTCACTCAAACAAGGTCTAAGCGAGGAAGACCAATGAAGGGACCTCCTCTTCTTTTGATTAGAACCATAGTCCCATTTCTTTCTCCCATTTTGTAATTAACAAATTATAAAAGGAGGAATCCAAAGCTGGATGTGAAGACACTGAAGCTGCATTCACACCTCAGTTTTAATCCAGCTTCAGTCCATTTTCAGAAGGTGATAATGCTTCAGCAAACTATTTTCTTCCACCATTATCTAACCTTAAGTGTGACCACAGCCCCAGTGGTTAAATATACTACTCCTAGCACATCACTAGACGTTGATGTCAAGTTATACCAATAAACCAGGCTACGGTGCCATTTTGGGCACCCTATCCCGGGCTGAATTTGCATTACGCCTCTGGTATGCAATTAGGACAGCTCTGGTACAGCTCTGGTACAGAATATCTATACCAGAGCAGTCCTAACTGCGTACCAGAGGCCTGAGTGCGAATTCAGCCCTGGTCTACACTCCACTTTGTGGGGATGGAATATGTTAGAAAGGGTCAGGGCTTCCTGTAGCTTGTACTAGCACATGGAAGGGAGGCCTCTCAATCCCTTTGTATCATAGGACAATGTTCTGTACAGAAAAGTCCAAAGTTTCAATCCACCTTCAATCCACTTTCACACTGAGAGGACGCAACAGCAACCAACAAGCAGATATCCTTCCTCATCATCTGACCCCGAAAATCCACCTTTGGATTAGGAAATCCAGCAAGAGAACAGCTATGCTGATGGTTTTTCTCATTCTGAAGGTAGATCCATACATCTCCTCTACTAGGAGTCCATTCCATCCCAGGTAGACCTTTTATCTCCTTCAAAATTCAGCTAAAGCAACCGGAAGGCTGTAGTTCTTTTACCTGTAATGTAAACAGCTCGTTCACTCGCTGAACCAACCCCAGCTCTATTCAGCGCTTTCACCCAAAATTCATACTGGGTGTTTGGTGTCAGGTTAACAACTGTGCAATAGGTTTCTTTCACATTTATCATAAACTCTGCAGTGAGAAAGGAACAGATTGATATGTTGTTCAAAAAAATGGTAGATCTAAATAAAAACAATTCTAATATTGGGCATACCAATTTATACTTCCAGGAGAGGAGAATTAAAACCCTGTTCTTGGATCTGCTCAAATTTAATTTGTATAAGATTTTATCTATAGCCCCAAACCTTAACTTTGAGCAGGAGTGTGTCTTTCTATAAAATAGAATGTTTAAGGGTGCCTTTCTTTTTTTTTCATTCTGTATTTCATAAATTCTTGCTTATCAATCCCATTAGTGGTCTAGATGTTTGTTTGTTTTCCTTTCCTTTTTTTGCTTGGGCATAAGAAAACCTGAATGATTCTGACAGTGTTACAAGTAGTGAAAGATTTTAAGTCATCTGATTTGTTATCAACATAATTTACACAGGAAGAGATTTCATCTTCTTGACAATTAACACAACGGCAAGATTAACCATCCTTGAAATGAAGCAAGTGGGAAGAAAACAAGATAGGAAGAGGCAGACGCTGTAGCTATGGTGTATGTATGGAGAAGCACTAACTACAATCAGAACTGGTGCTGCACACAGACGCACAACGCCGCCGGCCGGGCCGCACCAGTTCGGAACCAGCAATGATGAGGTAAGTGGCATGTGCGCACATAGGCCCATGCCTGGTGGGGTGTGTGTGTCTGGGGGCTCTAGGGGACCTGATTGCGTCACCGAGAGCCTGTAGGAACCAGGAAGGTATGGAAGAGACCTGCAGGTCCCTGGGTCCAACTGGATCCAATGGGAGCAGCCCGGGGTGGGGCTCACAGTTGTCAGGGAGGGAGCATGTGAATGCAGTACCTCCTGAACAGCTGTGGGACTGCCAGGAACACCCAGAACGTGAGTGGGCACCCCGGGACGGGTTGGGGCGGTTCCGAATGGAACCACCGGCCCAACAGAGCAACTGATCTGTCCCAGGGTGTCCTACACGCGTTCCTGAGGCCGTGGTGCAAATAGGCCTCTGATTTAAGCTAAATGTTCCATGTGAAATAAGTGGAGTAGTTCTCTTTCCGTGATAGTTCAGTATGAGCTTCTTACAGTTGTGGTACATAAATTATCCATAAAATAGCTTGCTTGAATTATTTTTTAAAAAATGTCGGTGGGGAAAAAAGGTTCCCATTCATTTAATTGGAATTTCCCCCCTAAAAATAACCTGGGCATACATCTGTGTATTTCCAACCACATATTTAATTTGTGCATTCCAAGTTCCCATGGCCTAAAAGACCACCCCAAAGTATTTATAAATCTGTGCTTGCTTTAAATGGCTCCAAAGTGTTGTTTATTTGTGAATAATTACTCTCCTAGAAAACACCATAACTTTAGTTTCCTGAATTTTGATAAAAAGAATCTTCTACTTGGTAAAAGAACATCAGGGTTCCTTTGGACTTATGGTTAGAGTGTTGGACTTTTATCTGGTAGTCTCCCGGTTTGATTCCACACTCCTACATGAAGTCAGCTGGGTGATCTTGGGCTAGTCAGCATGGAGCTTGAGGCATCTACACACCACAAACCTACTTCCATCACAGAGCAGCTACAAGCATGCATGGCCATCCCCATCTTCAGTAGCAGTAAAAACTGTTCCACAGCTATGACTGTCTCTGTCAAAGCCAGAAAGTTCTGGAAAGTTTGCTCCATTTAAATCAGGCCTGTCCTGAGTAATATTAATCTTGCTTAGCTTGCAGTATAGTGAGAAGAACACATAAATAACACCTGCTTTATCATAGTCCTTGTAATGTAGACACAACAGTGTTATTGCTATATGAGGCCACTAGTTTTAGCCACGAGAATCTTCCATTGTTTATATTCAGTTGCCGGAAACCTTTTACAGTCATGTTAAAGTACAGTCTATTTCCTATTGATGTCAGAGCCTACACAAATATAATTTGCTTCTATGCATTTAGTATGCCCCTTCTTCTTGGTTGCTTGGTTCTGGATTATGTATAAGGTTCTATTAGTTGGTGTTTTTCCACTGCAGCCCTTAGATCCGGATCTAAGGAATGGGTACATTCCTTAATCTGGATCTAGTAGATCTGGATTAAGGGAAGCACCCAATGTGTTTCCACGGGAGGTGTAGCACCCATTAGCAATGGGTGCTAACACCCCTGCTGTGGAAACAGCTTTGCACCCATGTGGGGAATCCGGATCGACCCCCAAGGGGTCGGTCCATTACCCCAGGTGTTTGGGGGGGCAGGGGGGGCAGTCTTCGAATTCACTTCGGAGTCACTTCAAAGTCACTTCGAAGTCTGTGCAAAATAGCTCCGGAGTGCCTTTGAAGTCTGTGCTGATCTTCGGAGTGAACTTCAAAATGACTTCAGAGTCACTTTGGAGTCACTTTGGAGTCACTTCGAAGTTCACTCCGAAGATCAGCACAGACTTCAGAGGCACTCTGGAGCTATTTTGCACAGACTTCGAAATTACTTTGAAGTGACTTCGGAGCCTAGGTTTGGGGGGGGGCAATGGGTGCATCCCCTCCCCCTAGCCTCCTTTGGACCCCATTGCCTGTTTCCAGTGGAAACAGGCTCCCTTTAATCCGGATTTTCTGGCAGAAGACCCCATTGTAGACCCCATTAATGGGGTCTACAGAAAATCCAGATTAAAGGCCAAAATGTACCCATTAGATCCGGATTTCCCCCACGGCAGTGGAAACAATCGGATCCCAAATGGGTGCCGTGGTGGAAATGGGATCATCTGGCTCACACCCAAATGGGTCCTAAATGGGTGCAAAAATTGGTACTTTTTGACAGTGGAAAAACACCTTAACTATATTATCTTTGCCATCATGTAACAACATAATCATGGATAGTTGTGTACCTGCATTTATTTTTATATATGCATGTAACCAATGTCTTCATATAAGTATGTAGTTTTCTTACTTGCATTCATTCCTAATAAAAGATCTTACAAGGATTACGTCTTGTCTCCATTGTTCCAATTGTGCCTTCAGAGGAACAATCACACAATCACACAATCTGCTACTTTGTCTGATAATGTCCAGATAAAGATCTAAAGACTTCAACAGTCTCTGCAAAAAAGACCTTCATATCTCCATTTCAGGGCACAGAGGCATCATTTCAAGTGGCAAACTGAGCGCTTGCAGTGGAGATGGAAAATTACATACTGCAGAACAGGTGCAATGGGCAGCTACCACAACCACCAATGGGGTGTCCCACTCACTGTGAGCCACCTCTTACTGCCATGTGTAGAGTCGTGGTGGTGAAAACTGAGAGGAGACATGATTGTGGTCTTCAAGTATCTGAAGGGCTGTCACAGTGCAGAGGGATCGTCCCTTTCTCACACAGGATGGAAGGACTAGACACAACGGGATGAAACTTCAAGGGAGTCGATACAGCTTAGATATTAGAAAAACGTCCTGACAGTGAGGGCGATCAGTCAGTGGAATAGGTTGCCATGGGAAGTAGTGAGCTCTCCTTCGCTGGAGATCTTCAAGCAGAGGTTAGATGGACATTTGTCTGGGGTGGTTTAGGGAATTCAGCATTGAGCAGGGGGGTGGACTGGATGACCCTAGAGGTCCCTAGTATTCTATGATTCTATGAAAATGCCTTTTGCAGGTCCTTCCAATGGCAGGTGGATGCATGACCTTCCCTTAGGAACAACTTCCTTTCACCTGGCAAGCAGCCAGTTCCTGAGAAGGTCAAATAATGTCTTGTTTCCTTACCTTCTTGCTCTTCTTTTGACATAGTGTTGCTTACTTGTTTGTAGTAAAGCTGATAGCTTTCAACAATATCTTCTGAAAAGAAGCTCCAACAGACTCTCACTGAGGTACCAGTAGCTGAATTAGGATCCTGGGAATTCATCACAGGTGCACTAGGAGGTGAAGGAACTATAAACAAAAAAGAGGGGAAACAGTTCAGAGAATTTAAATGCCAAGTGTTAGAAAATGTCCACCGTATAAAAGTACTTAATAACAGTTAATTCCACATCACCAACTAGCTTGGATGGATGGATGGATGGATGGATGGGTGGATGGGTGGATGGGTGGATGGGTGGGTGGGTGGGTGGATAAAGAAAGAAAGAAAGAAAGAAAGAAAGAAAGAAAGAAAGAAAGAAAGAAAGAAAGAAAGAAAGAAAGGCAAGCAGACAGATAGGCAGGAAATGTATCTGCAGCTGAAGATACTGTACATAAAATGGCTGAAACTTAGGGGAAATTCACACTTAGGCCCTTTCTGCACTAGGCCTTATTCTAGATAATTCTAGACCTGCCATCTGTTAATGCAGACTACAGTAGGTCCCAGACAAGATCTGCCACGGTCTGCACCAGCAGGTGGATGGCCGGTCCCTCATCCAAAACATAAACCAGAGTAAGGTCCTGAGCAGAAAAGGCCCTAATTAAGATGTTCCTGTCAAAATTATTCTGGGAACTTACCCTGCAGCAGGTTAAGTGTGAACAAGTGTGAACAAGTGTGAACTCTGCTGTCTGGCAGTGTCTGCCTCACCAGTTTGACAAGCCTCAGGATCAGCCTGTCACTTTTAGAAGGTGGCCATCGCCACTTTCAGCAGCCTGTCTCATCAAGGTCTAGGTGGGAGCTTTGGTGTCTTTGCATTTTTTTAACTATTGCCCATCTGGCTGCCATTAGGCATAAACGTTAGGAACAGTCTGCATGGTTGATTGTGGAACCTCTAAATACTCATTTATTTATTTATTTATTTATTTATTTATTTATTTATTTATTTATTTATTTATTTATTTATTTATTTATTTATTTGTATTTCTATCCCGCCCTATACCCGAAGGTCTCAGGGCGGGTTACAATATTATATTAATCTTAGACAGGTCCCCGCCCTCAGGGTTACAATCTAAAGAGACAAGAAACAAAAGGAACATGGTGTGGGAGGGAACAGGGAACAGCAAAAAGCAAGCGCTTGAGGTCTTCAGATCCAATTATTCAGTTCATTTCTTATTGCTGGAATTTTCTTATTCCCTTTACTTTGAATTTTCTCTTCACTGATGACAAACCAGAAGATGGTAGAGATGGTCTTTGTTCAATACATTATTTTGTGGACAGAAACCAAGAGTAAACATAATGGAAATACCTGGGACAGAACTAACAGAGTTCATTAGTTCAGGAATATCAGAGGTATCCAAGACTTGCGTTTCAAAGTCTGCTGGTGTTGAGAGGTCTAAGTCCACATCCTTCTTCAAGAAGTTGTCCAATCTGTGAAGGCCACCAGAACTGGTATTAGATGTTGCTGAGCATCGTCCCTCACCATTAGTTATGCTTCTTGAAGTTGATGGGAGTTGGGAGTCCACCAAGAGGTACCATAGGTCCTTCTCCCTAGAAGTAAGGCATGGACAACCCTGCAGGTTTCCTGCACAGAAATGAATGGTAGTGCAGGGAATGAAAGGAGGGGAGTGTTGCAGGAGATTAAATCTCATTGGGGTTGCTTACTCTAGGGATTTTAATAAAAATTTGCCCTGACCAAAATTAATCGTCTGGAATGGACTTCATAGAACTGATTCTAAGTTTATTGGAAGTTCTTTCACAATTTGAAGAAACATAGCTAGAGATTATACCATCTACAGATTCGAGTAAGCCAGTTATCTGTCTAATGCAAAAAGTCAAAGTATGCTATCACCTAAGGCCCTTTCTGCACCTATCCTTAGCGTGATACCCTGAGAGGTCAGCCTTCTTCACACTGGAGTGGAATTGCAAAAGACCTGCCCTGCTGTAGTATGGCCTGTCCTCATCAGACTAGGCTGTGGGTAAGAACAGGATGCCAAAATGTTACCCTGTCCTGGTCAAAGTGTGGATCTTAAAGCAGGGGCTCAGCCTCTCGCCTTCCCAGTTCCTGGTGCCAGTTGCAGCGGTGCTTTCTGGTGCACAATCAAAAAGAGACCCCCAGTCTATCTGTGCTATTTCCATGTCCTCCATATTTCCAGAATACAAAGACTCAGGCCTTGTGCTCCTCTTTAACCCTCAACCAGGCCTGAGTTTTCCAGAAATAGGTTTTAGCACTTTTTGAAGTGATATAGTAAGGCTATGGTGGGGTTGCCATAGACAGATGTGGCAACCCTATGATAATGGTGCCATATTCTCTCCCATCTGGACACGGACTATGATAAATGGTATAACGAGGACGGAATCTTTACAAAGACGGAGGAGTTCAACAGTTCATCAGCTACTATTACCTGAGCATTGATGTTACTGCAGTCTGTAGAGAAAGAAGAGAAGAAAAAGATTTAGGAAGCATGTTGCAATACTGTATTGCAAATCCAAATCCACTGATTTGGTAACCACGGTTTCAGTTAACCACGGTTACTGGATCAGTCCACCCCACTTCCCTGCGGGCACCATAAGGGAAAAGCACCAAGAACCGGAAGGCCTATTTAGGCTTCCAGAAGGGCTATTTCAGCCTCCGTAGAGCATTGGAATAGGCGCATGATGCGACTGGAGCCCATCCCAAAATGGAAGGGGGTAGGTGGGAGGCAGGCAGGAGATGTCTGGTGGCATTGCACACCTATTCCAGAAAAGCACTTCCGGTTCTGGGGTTGCACGGAGATGAACAAGAATGCACAACGGATTACACTATTTTATTATTTATTCAACAAGAACGAAGCCAAAATGGAAAAGCTGTGTGTGAAAAACTAAGTACACCCCATCAATCAATATCCTGGAGGAACCACCTTTAGCAGCCATGACATGAAGTAATCATTTTCTGTATGACTATCACTCTCTCACATTGTTCTGGAGAGATTTTTCCCCACTCTTCTTTACAAGGTCTGCCTTCCAGCGTAATCACAGAGTAAAATGAGGGCAATCGCTCAAGGACAATTCCCTGATCTATGTCTTGGGAAAGCATTTGTCAAAAGCACACCGTTATTTAAATATTTTCTGCTGGTTTGATTCATTTATCAAGATTGCGGGATATTCTGTCATCGCAACAGGTAAAGAGCTTTCCCTTCAGCACCAAAATGAGGAAGAGGACCAGAGGGAAATAAGAATCTGTAAAATAATGGTATTATCTCACTTGCCGCAAGCAAAATGCAGCCCAAAAGATGCTTCAGAATGCCCATGGATATTTTTTAATCCACTGGATGTTTCTGCAAATGGCTTAGCATCAAAAACAATAGACATTCACACCCACTGTCAGGATTAAACTCATCCATCAATGAATACACAGAAGAGCAAAGAATTTATGGCTGCGTTTCAGGGGGCCGCCATTTATCACGAGTTCTACCAATGTCCCACCCTTCATCTTTTATTTTGCAAATTTATTAGAAATTGTGTAAGCAGTACAGAGATAGATACAACAACAGCATATGTAGATGATTAATGTAAAGGTTGCATGTTAACTGCTTAGTTATTTTTTTAAGTGATATTTGTGGTCCTATTATAATTTTGTTTTATTTTTGGCGTTCATATCCCATAGTCCCTCCACAGACTTCAAGACAGCAAGCGTTCATCTCCTCCAAATCTTCTCCTCAGCAGTCTTACGAAGTATGTAAGGCTTACAGCATGTTAGGCCGAGAAACGACAACTGACCCAAGGTCTGAGAGGGGACTCTGAGGTAAGAGTCTTAAAATTTTACCCACAAAGATATGCTGCATTAATTAGAGTTCAGCTCTGCCAAATATCTACTTTCTTGCAGATTTATTCAACTGAAGGTGAGGGTAGACACCAATGGTTTCCAGGTCCTGTGATATTCACAGGACTATGGATACAGGCCATTAGGACAGAATAGAACCTTGGTCTAGTGGCTAGGGAGCCAGACTCTTATCTGGGAATACCAGGTTCGAGTCCGCCCTCCCCCATGAAGCCAGCTGGGTGACCTTGGGCTAGTCACAGCTCTCTCCTGAGCTCTCATAGCCCCACCCACCTCACAGAGTGTTCTGTTGTGGGGAGAAGAATAGAAAGCTTTGTCAGCTGCTTTGAGGCTGCATCCCCAAAAGACTTATTTGCCTCTCTGGGTTCCCTCTGCTGACACTCTATTCAAGCGGACTTTAAAAGTGCCGTGCACTTCTGGAATAAGCGTCCGCATGAGGCTCAGCAAAACGTGCATTTTAAACGCAACTTCCATCCTCACAGAAGCATGTTTTCTTTGTCTGCGTCTTTTTTCCCCTGCCCGCTCTCTTGTTGATAGGGTGCTGGCAGGAATGGGGAGGGACTGCGCTCTGCACGGCCACAACCAGAAGGAAACCCCTGACAAGGAAAAATAGCCATCGGTTCTCTGTTCGTCTCCCAGATCTCCATCCCCCGAAATGGCTTCCCACCCCGGCAAAGGCAGCGGCTGCAGCCATTGGCCACGCGATCCCTCTCAAGACTTCACTCTCAACACTTTCCCTCTGACTGTCAAAATCCACTCGTACAACAGCCGTTACACTGTAGCAATAATCCACCCACTTCACACCTGATAGCAATTGCAACATTGTTGCAATTCTGTGCTATTCTGGCTCTTTGAAAGTTCTGAGCTTTAGAAAGGGAAGGGAAGGGAAGCTGCTGCACTTCTGGGAGATGTGTGAATGTGTTACTGCTGTGTGTGCAGGCGGCAATCCCCGCCCCTTTTGCCATGGAGCATCCTCAAGGTAAATGCTACGAGGAAAACCCGCGACTTCCAAAAAGAGCGCTGAAACTCTTCTTTAAAGTGCACTTTTTTTGTTGTGGGTTTTCCTCCTTTTGTAGCGCTGGAAGCTTGTTGAAAAGCCTGGCATGGGGGCACTCAGAGGCAAAATAAGATTTTTAGCAGACTTTAAATTGCTTGGGGACAGGACCTCAGTCCCTTTAGATGGGTGAGAAAAGCAGGCTAGAAAAGCCAACACTTCTTCTTTGTAAATATCAATAAACTACTGTATTATTATTCTTTTCCAAAAATTCATATTTGTCTGCTTAACCCAAATAATTACCAGATAGCCCCTATTTAAAATAATTTTAAAGTGGAAATACACTCTGCAAACTCAGTAATACATCTTTATAAAAGCTACAGCGATGAAAGGCCCTTTCTGCACCTGTTGATCGAAGTCATAGAGCCACTAAGTAGGGATGTACACGAATATTCGTAGCATTCATTATTTGTACGAATTCCTACATTTGTACACAAATCGAATGTTATGGACATTTGTACTAATAGTTCAGACATTTGTTAAACAGGGAGGTGGGAAAGTGGCTGCACCAGTCATATCTGCAATGGATCCAGAATGCATTCGACGTGGATTGGGAGTGGATTAAAAGTGGATTTAGGTCAGATTTGATGCTTTCAGAGCCAATTTGTTACAGGATACGTATCAGATACATATCCGATATATATGTGTTCATGTCAGATACGTATCAGATACATACTCGTTCATATCAGATATTTGTATGGATTCATTCGAATACATTTGTATCCAATAGAATCCTACCACATTCAAAGGGGATCTATTCAAATGAATATGGATTTTCTAACATTCAATTCGTTATGAACCAAATGGCAAAAAAACCATTTGTGCACATCCCTACTACTAAGAACACAACATCTGCACTGGGGTAATCTGGATCAGAACTGTACTAAGGGCTCATTAATCCAGATTACTGGTAGACCTGACAAATGTGGCCTACATCTGTGCTAGCACTCTTTAGCACACATTTGCTGTTCTAAAACCCTCTCAGTGCAAATGCCTGTACCTGCAGTTGATCCAGATCTAGCTAATATGGTCCTAGCTAACATGGATCAACTGAGTTATGTGCAGAAGGGGCCAGAGATTTCTATTAAACAAGCAGATTTTTGCTTGTAGGAATCTCCATGGTATTGCAAAAGTTGCAGCTAGTACAAAATGCAGCCGGTTTTAAAAGGTTTGCATTGGCTGCCAATTTACTACCGAGCCCAATTCAAGGTGTTGACTCTGACATATATGGCCCCAAATATCTAAAAGAACACCTTCTCCCATATTGACCTGCCCGTGCCTTAAGATCAAGCGGTGAGGCCCTCCTGGTTGTCCCACCACCTTCAGTAGTGAGGCTGGTGGGCACCTGGGAGAGAGCCTTTTCAGTGATGGCCCCCAGACTATGGAATAGTCTCCCCCTCTAGGTGCGACACACCTCTTCCTTAAATATATTTAGGAAGGTGGTGAATATGCACCTTTTTGCCCTGGCCTTTGGTTGAGGTGGTTGTATCTTCCCTCCCAGTACAGATACCATTATTTTAAACACAGAGTGTATTGTTTTCTATGTGTTGAATTTTTAAACTGCTTTTAATGTATGTTTTGTTTTTAGTCTGTTGTTTTAATGGTTGTTACCCGCCCAGGGACCTTTGGGTATGAGGCAGGATAGAAATGTAAACAATAAATAAAATAAACAAATAAATAAACAAAGGTGATGGGGCCTCACTGCAGATACTCTCATTTTATTCATAGAATGAAAGAAGCCCGTCAAACTAAGGATGAGAATAGTAAAATAAATGCAAAGGTTTTATCTGATATCCCCTTAATTGGTGATACCAACAAGCTTCAGTATATTAGGGAGGGCACAAATATTTGTAACCTTTGACATTTGGTTGAATTAGGACATTCAAACTCGAATTGAATGTTACAATATTCGAATGCTAACATTCAAACAAATACGAATGTTTCCGGACATTTGTTAAACTGGGGAAACGTATCGGATACGTATTTGTTCATATCAGATGCATATTCATCTGCATACGTACTGAATGGCCGTACGAATATGTACCAATAGATTTGTGTTGAATAGAATTTTATCACATTTGAATGCAATCTATTCATACGAATACGGATTTTTGAACATTTGTTTTGTTTTGAATCAAATGCCCCTCCCCAAAAATTTGTGCACAACCTTGCAGTCTAGGGCAGGGTTTCCCAAACTATGGATCGGGACCCACCGGTGGGTCGCGAGCAAACATTGAGTGGGCCCTGCCTGTAGAATTAAGTAATAAAAAAATTGTATTAAAACTTTGTTATTTGAAAAGTCCTTTATTCATATTGGTAATGGTTAAATTTCCTAGAGGTGGGTCCCGAGTTGGTAAACTTATATTAGATGGGTCGTAGCCCAGACCACTTTGGGAACCACTGGTCTAGGGAACACAGAGTATCCAAATATAGAGGATCAGTGTTTCTATATATCTCAGCCCCAGCACGGTCACTAACCAGAGGATCAGAAGGGCAGAAAAGTGAAAATTGGAATCAACCCCAGCTTGTCTGAGCAAAAACCAAACTGCAATACCCAGCGAGCCATAACCTTAAGGGCTTCACAGTTCCTTTCCTTTGCACACTAGGAGGTGTGGCAATCTCTAAATACAATTGACACGTTGGTTCATTTTGCTAGCTTGGGAAAACGGTTGTAAAAAAAAACAAATGAAAAAGACCATTCTCGCCTTGATTAAATGTAGCACAGCATATTAAACCTACAGTGCATCCATCTGTCTTTTTTATTCAGCTGCCCTTTCTAGTTTTCTTGGAACAGCAAAATAGCATAAGGAGAAGTGACTGCATTTGCCCTGAGGCTTCATTTTTTTTTAATTATCTTTTTTTCATTAAGGTTGCATCCTGATAAGAGATGTATAGGACTGTTATGCAGCCGCTGTGGTAAACAACAACACCATAACCCCATTTTTTCATCCCCAAGAAGTCAGGATTGTGCACAAATGGGTGGGGGTGGGTGGGTTTACATTCAAGTTGTATCAAATCAAATGTAAGAAAATTAGTATTCATTCAAATAGATCCCCTCCAAATGTTGTAGGGTTCTATTCGATACGAATGGATTCGTATGGATTCGTACAAATATCTGATATGAACGAATACATATCTGATACATATCCAATACATATCCTGTAACGTATCTGCTCTGAAAGCGTCAAATCAACCCTGAATCCACTTTGAATCCGCTTTCAGTCCATGTCAAATGCATTCTGGATCCATCGCAGATGTGACTGCACAGCTCTTCCCCTTGCTTCCTTTTCTTCAGCCTTCCATTTCTCGAATTTTAATGTCCACATTGGAATGAATCTGATCGGATTTCGAATGTTTAGAGTATTTGTACACACGCCTAGCCTGGAGGCAGCCTAGGACTTTGGATTTTAGGCAGGTGTATCTTTCCCTTACCTTCACCTCTTCCACTTTATTTGCCCCTTGTCCCAGAGCCTCGATTGTTTCCATCAGTTCTTTGCAGGTATCCAGGTTTCCTCCGCAGCTGACCAGCTTTTCATACAGGACCTCCAGCTTCGCCTTCTTTTCTTCCCCCAAAGCCTGCATGCCGTCTTCGTATCGCTGCTCCAGGATTTGCATCAGGTCACCATACTGTTTCTCAAACTGCTGCTCTTGTCTGGCAAAATTCTCCTGGAAAGTATTTTGGCTATGAGCAAGTTGGCTTAAATTTTGCCACAAGACCTCAAGGAAGAGCCTTTGAAAGGTATCATTTATCTAAGTTGCATAAGGCCATAAGGATGCCACCCAGATGGCTGTGGCCCCAGAGATACCTTCCCCAGTTGCGGGATAGAAGGGCAGCTAAAGCCCTACTAGGCATGCCCTGGTTGTCAGCATGGGGTCCTCTTTTTTTTTTAAGGGTACCTTTAGAGTGATGTACCCTCCTCTTTGGCTGCTGCACTCTTTTCCAGGTCCTTGGGCCACTAAGTGGTCCTCTGGGTGCAATATAGCTCTCAAAGGCCCTTTGGTCTTGTGGTTAGAGAGGTGGAGTTGTATCTGGAGGTGTCCCGAATTGATTCTGCACTCCTCCATGAGGCCAGCTGGGTGACCTTGGACTAGTCACCGCTCTCTTTCTGAGCTCTCACAGCCCCACCTACCTCACAGGGTGTCTGTTGTGGGGAGATGAAGGTTCCTTTGCCACTTTAAGTCCCCTTAAAATGGGGAGAAAACCTGTGTATAAAAGCCAGCTCTTCCTCTTTCTGCATTTACTGTGATCTGGTATAAGAAGTGACTAGTCCAGATTCTGGGTCTGGCTCCCGACCAGTCCTGCCCTGTCTCCACTAGATGAAGCAGGAGACAGATACGTCCAGCATCCACACCAGTTGCCAGTTGCATCTTACCTCGACAGTGATAAAAATTTCTTCCAGGTGACTGGAAAAACTCTCCAGATGCCTGATATGATCTTCCAGTTTACAGACATTTTCCTGAAGCGCATTCTGTCAAAGACAATAGCTTTAAGATACAGGGTTTCTTGTTAAAACTGCATCCCACCACCTCCCTCTCCTGCCCTCTTTGCAAATTACCTTTGCAATTTCAACCACACTTGCGAGGGGAATGACTTCATGTTCAAGATGTTCCTTGGTCTGACTGGCGACGGCTCTGACAGGTATGCAGCAGGTAATGCAATACTGATCTGTATCTTTATTATTATCACCTGGCACCAAGGATGCTCTGCTTTCATCACTGTCGCCAGGAAGAGTTTCACTCTCCGCTATTTGACTGTCTGCTGGCCTTACAGCACTTTCATTCTTTCTAAATTCGCGCACAAACAGATCCCGCCTACGGAAAGGTTCTTCAGAAAACATCTCCAAATCTTCAGTTGAATCGTAAAGCTCAAAGTGGTAAAATCTGGGGCTTTCCCTCTCATTGTCTTGGGATGGTTGGTCCATTGTGGAAATTGGAAGCCTCGTCTAAAATGATTCAGTTTGGACCAGTAAAGGTGCTGTTTGCTATAAGTCGTTCAGGATGGGTGAAGAAGGAAGCTGGATAAGAATCATGGACCCTGGTCACACCTATATAAGACAGGATGTCCTATTAATAATTCAAACTGAGGTCATACTGGTGCTGGTCACACCTAGATCATTATAGGTTGTCCTCAGACCATCCTCGCTTTGGGCTACATTGCTCGCACCTTTCTCCACGATCAACCTGAGCCACCTCCGTGGAACTCTTGGCTCTCCACCACTTTGGCTGTGTCAAATCTATCTCCTTTCTGATTGGATGCTGTTGTGTCACTCAATGGAAGTGAGGGTTTGTGTTTGCGGTTCTTTTTTTAGGCCTGCTATCCCACCTCCATATCCCCCTTTCCTTTTTTATGTGCTTTTCTTCTCTGTGTGATTAATTTTAAAATAATAATAATAATAATAATAATAATAATAATAATAATAATAATAGTAGTAGTAGTAATAGTAATAGTAATAGTAATAGTAATAGTAATAGTAATAATAATAATAATAATAATAATAATAATAATAATAATAATAATAATAATAATAATAATAATAATAATAATAATAATAATAATAATAATAATAATAATAATAATAATAATAATAATAATAATTTGCAGGGAAATGCTAGATAAAGAAATCATACACATGAACTGAGGAGGGAAGGGGAGGTGCCTCACAAACTCCGTGTGTGCACATTGGCTGAAAGGGAAGCCTGGATCCCACCCACCACAGCATGGTTCAGCCTCCTTTAGTCCATCCCCCCACTCACACTGAGGAAGCGAAGATGGCCTGGCATGCCAGGACAGGCTGAGTCCTCTTGAAAAAAGGACACTGGTTAGAACAGTCTAACAGGGGTAGGTTGGCTTAGAAAATGAACTGAATAAAAAATAATTTGAGTAATGCGACCTGAAGACGACCTGAAGTCATCTTAAACTAAAGGTGTGACCAGGGCCATGGTGATGCAAAGGGAGAAATACACATTTGTAAGAAACATAGATTCCCACAAAGATAAAAGTTAGGGCTGTGGTCACACCTTCAGAGATGGAGTTCATCTTGATTCTGCGTTTGAAGAAATTCTTAGGGGACCGTCCCAGTGGGACCTCTTCCCGGCCAGTTTTTTTGGTTGCATAATCATGAGCCACTTCCTCTGCACCAGGAAGAAGTTAAACTATATGGATCCCTTGCTTTGATCCTATTACTTTCCTATGGCCTTGCCCACATGGGGCCATTCAGGTGTTTTGGACAAAATACTGCCACCAGCAGCAGCATTGTAATCAGTAAAACTAAATCTGAAATGTCTGGGGAGACGGATTCTGCAAGCCAGGGGCTAGTGTTACTACCTAGTGAGGACAACGGATTAATCAAATGATCTTTTAATCAAATTAACTTACAGACAAGTGTTTAGGAAACATAACATATCATAATGTTAACTGTGAATTCTGTTTCACGGAATGCAAAACCACACATAAAAGTATTATCTGTTACATTATGCAGAAAAATGTTTTATTGACTTCCCAGTTCAGTTATCTTCATTGGAATACATTTTACCCTTAAGTAAACCTTTTAAAAGTATTTATTTAAAACAGGCATGTTTTTCCTTTTAAAAAATGAAAGCTTAAGGCAGCTAACAAATGGAGAAACAAATAGTCTATTCAAAAGCTAAAGCAATTCTATGACAATAATCTGAAATGAGAATCCATGAATACACACTAATGTAAATTTAGTTAACTACAATGCAGCTTGCTTCCAGTTAACTATGTATAAGATTGCAACCTCAAATAGAATAATTATTATGTGCTTGCTTTCATAGTCATTGGCTCATCATCACATATAAAAAAACTGAACTCCACTAATTTGTAATCAACAGAAAATGGAGAATATTCCTACTTCACAACTTGCCTTCTTTGTTAACGATCCATAACCTCTTTTGAGACCCCCAGTGAGCTTCTCATCTTTTCTTGCTAACTAATCTTGACTTTGATATGAAGGCAATTTCAGTTTTTCACAAGAAGGCAATTTAGTTCTACGGCAACAGCTACCTATCAGGCAAAATTACCGTAATACGAGACGGTTGTTCTTCAGAAGAGCATGCAAGCAATGAGCAGCAAGCACAAATATAGACCGGCATCAGCTGACATTCCATGGGTAGCTTAAGTTCAAGAAGAAGGTCAGTTCTGAATTTGAAATGATACTGGGAAAATGTTGAAACTTTGCTAAAAAAGTGAAGCCAGGAGCACCAGGAATGTTATAATTCCTCCCATGTTCAGTATTCAAATCTTAATGGCATTGCTTATGTATCTCAAGTGACAGTACATGGGAGATACCCATAAATATAATTTAATAATCCAACTATTCACTTAGTGTGTAAATAGGAATGCAGATAGTTAGATAAAAGCACCCCAGGGCTGCAATCCCACTTAAGTTTTAAAAAACAAAACAAAGCTAAATCCAATGCAAACTCGCATTGTGGCTGTTCCCATTTTTTCATTTTAAATTGCAATCAACCCCGATGCTATTCCCACAGAAAATGCTTCAAATACGCATTGGGGAAAGTGAATCTTTTCCTCCCTACCCTTTGCCAGCTGGGGTGCCCACTCCTCTCTCCCAATTGGGTTCGATCCCAGGATGATGTGGCCAAGGATGGGGAATCCCAGCTCCCCCTCCCCTCTTGCTTTTGCTGCTGTTGTTTGCTTCCCCACAGCAAAACCAAACCTTCAGGGAGTGGGATCACGGGGATTGCTTCCATGATGTTGCACAAAATCACCTCCCTAAGCCTCCTCGCCCATGCCTTCCCCGCACTTTCTCCTTTATCGCACTTTCTTTCGGCCATGCACCATGGTTGGTTTACGCAGGAAGGAGCCAGCCAAGCCGTCTTTCCCAAGCCAAAAAAGGAGAAAGTGAGGGGAAAGTGTGGGCAGGAAATGAAACTTGCTATCAGTGTACAGTGGGTGAAAGTGAAACTTTTTATCCACCGTGAAGTGGGGAAAGAGGGGGTTGGTGGAGGCTTGAACACTTTAAACTCCTCTGCAAAGGAGGGATGGCAAGCCAGGGCCTGTCTTACTGGGTGATACCCTACCCATTTCATGACTGCGGTACAGTTCTCAAAGGAAAAAATATAAAGCATTTTAGCACCAAAAACGGGAGTGAGAGCTGTTTTTTAGGGTGTTTTTTAATTGTAGCGATTTACTCCTCGGAAAATGCGGGAACCCAATCTGTAATGCAGATTTCAAACATTTTCAAACAGCAATAAAACCCAGGTGGGAAAAAAACCCAGGTTTTGCTACCCTGTAAGAGTCTCTGAGATGACACCTCTTCTTGCAGATGTTTCACTGCCAGGCTACAAAACATACAAACAGCAAACAGCAAGGGAGCCTGATGGCGAAACATCTGCAGAAAGAAAATTCTGCCTAAAGAAATCCAACCAGTTAGAGAATCTTCACTATCCTATATATTTTAATCTTAATTTTAATCTTAATTTTAAAAAAGTTAAAAGTGTCTTGAGAACTACTAAAATGGTATGAAGCATTTTACTCCTCAGATCTGTATCTAGCACAACCACACAGAAACAGTGCATCTAAGCAAGTTCCCATAACGCCATGGAAATCAGGGATTAATTTCCACATCTTGACCTCTTAAACCAACAAACAACAAACCTCGGTACTTTGTTGCTTCCTGGTAGCACCAAGGGGTAAATTAATTTCTGTTCACACATCTGCACAGATTTTTGGCAGATACACAGATGGGGTCGGATGTTACCCTTTTCCTGGACAGATGGAGCAGGATAAGTAGGCCAGGGCAACTTAAATAGATACAGGATGCAGAGAAAACAATTTATTGTGTATTTAAGTGCTTAGATCACTATTTGTGTTCCAGTGAGACTTATTAGTAACAGAGATTTGCTTTATTACTCTCTATGGATAACTGAGGCTGTGTGGACTGAAGCTGGATTAAACCTCGACTGTGGTCACACCTAAGGTTTAATCCAGCTTCAGTCCACTTTCAGAGTGGGTGCATCCCCAAGCAATTTAAAGTGTGTTAAACATTTTCTTTTGCCTCTGAGTGCCCCCACGCCAGGGCTTTTAACGAGCTTCCAGCACTACAAAACGAGGAAAACGCGCAACAAAAAAGGTGCCCTTTAAATAAGACTTTCAGCACTCTTTTTGGAAGTTGCGGGTTTTCCTCGCAACATTTACCTTGGGGACGCTACGTGGCAAAAGGGGCAGGGATTGCTGCCTGCACACACAGCAGTAACACAAGCAGCTTCCCTTTCTAAAGCTCAAAACTAAAGAGCCAGAATCATGCATAATTGCAACATTCTTGCAATCGCTATGAGGTGTGAAGAGGGTGGATTATTGCTAGGGGTGGATTTTGACAGTGATAACAGGGAAAATGGTGAGTGAATGAGCCATCGTGCCCTGGACAGGGTGGATTTTGACAGCGATCACAGGGGAAAGTGGTGAGAGTGAATGTTTGCCGGCACGAGAAGCCATTTCGGGGGGCGGAAGATCTGGGAGACAAACAGAGAACCGATGGCTATTTTTCCTTTGGACTTGTCAGGGATTGTCTTCCCGGTTGTGGCCGCACCAAGCGCAGTCCCTCCCCATTCCCGCTGGCACCCTATCAACAAGAGCAGGGGCGTGGAGAAAAAGATGCGCGCAAAGAAAACACGGCTCCCATGGGGACGGAAGGTGCGTTAAATACGCGCATTTTGCTGAGCCTCATGCGGACGCTTATTCCTGATTTGCATGGCAGTTTTAAAGTCCACTTCAATAGAGTGACAGTAGAGAGACACTAGAGAGGCAAATAAGTCTTTTGGGGACTCAGCCAGTGAGAGAATACATCAGCAAAGCATCAGTTTTCTTTCAGTGTTGAATAACTCAGAAAATTCACCTTTGGGACAATAATGTGAAAAGAGAATTACTGGCCATTTGCTGATGTGTTCTCTTGCTTTGAAGGTGAACTGAAACTGAACCTTAGGTGTGACCACAGTCGAGGTTTAATCCAGCTTCAATCCACTTTCAGAGTGAGAGAATACATCAGCGAAACAACAAGCTGTTTTCTTTCCGTGTTAAATAACTCAGAAAGTTCACCTTGGGGATAGATAATGTGAGAAGAAACTTACTGGACACTTTGCTGATGTATATATTAAACCTTAGGTGTGACCACAGTCAAGGTTTAATCCAGCTTCAGTGCGCTGTCAGAGTGAGAGAATTCATTCAACGAAGCACCAGGCTGTTTTCTTTCTGTGTTAAATAACTCAGAAAAGTTCACCTTTGGGATAGACAACGCGAGAAGAAAATTACTGGACACTTTGCTGATGTCTTCTCTCGCTCTGAAGGTGGACTGAAGCTGGATCAAACTTTAGGTGTGACCACAGCCTGATGGGGTGTACCGTCAACATTCTTAATCGCCTCTGTATCCGAGACGCGCTCCACGCATCCAAATAAAGATCACCGCAAAACATGGGCTCCACTCAAGGCGTTTCCAAAGCGTCGCCCAAGCGCGCGCGTGTATATGCCTTGCGCCAAGGAAATCCCAGGCCTCGGGTGGGGAGGCTGGCTGGAGTTTATGAACGGGCAACGGAGGATCACGCGCGTCGATGACGTCAGGAACTCGCCCCCCTCCCCTTCAGGAATCACCACCAGCACCGGCCGGGTCAACTAGTCAGTCGGGGTTTGGAAAATTCCCCTCCTCCTCTTCCTCCGCGGCCTCCTCCGCCCCCTGATGGCCCCACAGCCAACCAGGGGAAGGGACGTCATCGCAGGGGTGTTTCCCCCGTGTTTCTGCCACGGCCCCCCACGGCCCGTCCCCTCCGCGCCACTTTCTCTTTCACTCCCACCACACGCGCCCCGCCGAAGTCGTTCCTTCTCGGCGGCGCGGACAGCGGCAGGGCGCCTCGGTTGCGCGCTCTGAGGGAAGCGGCAGCCGCGGCGGCCGGCTGAGCTCCCGGCTGGCCATGGAGACGGAGGAAGCGCCCCCGGACAGCCTGGAGGGCTGGGTGGCCGTCCGGGCGAACGCCTTCCGCCGGCCCGAGCGCGTCCAGCCGCTGCGCTTCCTGGTGGCGTGGAACGCCGTGGAGAGCAAGTTCGCGCTCACCTGCCACGACCGGACGCGCCCGCCGGAGGAGGAGGAGGAGGAAGGAGGCGGGCAGCGGCCTGAGGGCGGCCCTGGCCGGCAGCAGCAGCTGAGCTGGGCCGGCTTGTACTCCCCGCAGGCCTTGGAGGGCGTCCACCGTCAGCTGGCGGCCTTGGAGCCCCGCCTGGAGGCCTGCTTCCCGGCCTTGCCCCCCGCGCTGAGCGGCCAGCGCGTCGGCGTCGGCGGCCTGTGGGCGCTGCTCTTCCCCGGCTGCCCGGTGCTGGCCGAGGCCGAGCTGGAGGGGCTGTGCCGCCGCCTGGAAGGCTACCTGGGCTGGGCCTTGGAGCTGTGCGGCCACCGGGCGCTCCTCGACGCGCTCTTCGGCCACGACCAGGACTCCGAGGACGAGTATTTCGAGAACCTGAGGGAGTTCCGGAGAAAAGCGCTCAAGGCGCAGCTGGACAGCGCGAAGGACGCCCTGCGACGGGTACTGGCTTGGGATAGAGATGGACGGCGTGCCTCGCTTTGGGCTGGGGGAGCCAGAGACCCCAAATATCCGAAGGAACGCCCTACCCGTGCCTTAAGACCCGGAGGGGAGGCGCCCCCGGTGTCCCACCACCCTCAGCAGCCAAAGGGCTGGGCACCCGGGAGAGGGCCTCCTCAGTGATGGCCCCTGGGCCAGTGGTTGGCAGACTCGTTAGTCAAAAGAGCCAAATGTCAACAGTACAACGGTTTAACTTTCTTTGGAGAGCCAAACTTTTAAAACTTAAAATTGTTATTAACGTAATTGTTATTAACTTGTTATAACATTGTCAATAACTTTGTTGCTAACAGTGTTATAACATTGTTATTAATAGCATTGTTATTAACTTAATTAGGGTACTCCTGAGCTGGAAGAGCCACACTCAAGGGGCCAAAGAGCCACATGTGGCTACTGAGCCATGGTTTGCAGACCCCTGCCCGAGGCTATGGAATAGTCTCCCCCTTGTACATTAGGAGGGCAGTGAAGACGCACCTCTTCTGGCCTGCGGTTAAATGGGGGTACACTTTTCTCTTCCCACTCGCAGATGCTACTGTTTTTAACACTTACTGTTTTAATGATGTTTGATTTTAAATGTTGTTACCCACCCGAGTCCTTCGGGTATAGGGCCTGGTAAAAATGTAAGTAAATAAATAAAATAAATATTGTGGAATGAGGAAGCCACGTCTGGATGCAGTTTTAGTTGCATCCATGTCCAGTGTTCTGTCAAAGGATTCAAAGCAGCCAGGCACACACCCCCCATCCTTTTGCCTTACCCATTTTGTCCTTACAAGGACTCTGTGAGGTGGCTTAAGAGCTGAAAGTCAGGGCCCATCCCAATTTTTTCAGGCAGTTTCCCATGATCTGATGTTGCCTGGTTTTCCAGGTGGACAGCTGCTTCAACTGGTATAGGCACTTCATAAAGAAAGGCTATTGGGCCTGGTTGCTGTTTGGATGGAAGGCCACCTAGAAATCCCAGGGCTGGAAGAAGGTTGTGGGAGACCACTGTTGGGCTGCTGCAGAGACTTCCTAGGTATATGCATACAGCGGGCTTGAGAAAATGAACAGAAATGTTGTAGTCAGATAAATTCTTTGGTGACCAGCAAAGTCTTGACTTCAGTCCTCAGCATTTCCAAGTGGCATCTCCATTGCTGTCAATCGGTGTAGACAATACAGGGCTAAATAGACCAGGGGTGATTTCGCACTTCCCGTCCGCTGGGCTGGAAAGGAGTATAATCACTCAACAGTGACTAGTGCTTGTGCTTGCAGATGCTAGTCACTTACAGACTAAGCCCCGCGTGATTGGTCACTCACCTGTGACCGGTCCTGAGGCACTGCCATTTTGGTTGTGGCACCTTCTATGACTGTGCACATCAGCACCATCACCATGATGACACTGACGCTCTGTGCATGCACGATCACACCTCCAGTTGTCTGAGGTGCCAGCATGCTTGCGTGGCACCACAGACAACTAGAGCACCAGAAGAGAGGTGTGAATGGCCATTGCCTGGATGTGCCAGGTAAGCTTTTGGTTAAGGTTGGTAAATGCGTGGAGCACGATTTCATGCTCCACACCTAGTGCATGATTAGTGAACTTCTGGGAGGGCAGGGGCTGCCTGGAGGCTGTTACAGACTCCTCAAGGTCTGGATGTTCTCCAGAAGTTCCCCAATCATGCACTATGGGCTGTAGTGTGAATAGGCCTCACGACACTGCAGTGAGTAGATCCCTCTGTTTCTCTGTTAATGGACTAGATTAGCAGCAGCCTTGGGAATAGTAGTTTGACTGAAATCGCATCTTCTGTTGGCAAACTGTGTGGCTGGATACAGCCAATAAGCCTTCACCTGTTTTGTTGGATTTCTGTGCCATCACAGTAAAGTTCTGTTTGAATAAATGGAAATTTGTGGGCTACTGGTGTCTCAGATTTCCCCCACTTTCAAGTCATTCTGCCTTGAGCCTTGATAATTTCTGAACTCTTTTGCTTTCCAGGTTCTCCACCAGCACAAAGATGCGGATTCGTTGGTCACTTTGTTGGAGCTCTACAAGGAGGAGGAGGATGCTTATTGGGAGCTGGTTACCGTGGCAACTGAATTCTATCAATATTTGCTGCAGCCATTTAGGGATGTAAGAGAATTAGCAACTTTATACCGACTGGAGATCCTGGTAGGTGCTTCATCTCAGTATATATCAAATACCTTGGTAGAATTTAGAACCAACACTGGTGTCTTGGGCCACTATTAGATGGAAGGCAAGGATGGAGGATCAATTTGACTGGATTCCATTTTACAGTGGGCCGCCCTATCTGATGCTCACAAACATGCGTGCAGATATGCACACAGTTCTCAGCTGACATATATTTCCATACTTGAGGAGTTCAGTTTCAGTCTAGGGGCATTTCCGCACAAGCCACTAGGACCCCATTTGATAAGGACTCATATGGCACACATCTGCAAGTTACCTTCCGCACAGTGGGACAGAATAGGGCCCCTTCAAGGACAGCACTTCCTCACGGCCTTGCACGAGATCTGTCTCTAAATGGGGTCTAGAGGCCGCCAAATCCGGTTTTCAGGAAGACCTGAAAAATTAGGTCTTCAAACTGTTCCTGCCTGCAAATTCCGGATCAATAGGATGACGCTTCCGCACAGGGACAGGAGAGGGAACGTGTGTGGGCAGGACCGGAAGTCGCCATGTTGAGCACATCCGGGCAGCCACAGGATCTCAGGCACGCCGCTGATTGGTGGGCAGTCTGTCCCTGACACACCCACTGGAAATGAGCGGTGACTCATGGCTGAGTGCTCCAATCATGCGGCACGTTGGGTGGCAGGGCTGCAGAGAGGCCTGATCCTTCTGGACATCTGTGCTCTGGCGTCCGCACAGCAAACACATGACACGTTCCTTGCTATCCGTGCTTCCCACACGAGTGCGGATGCGTTGGGCCTCATTTGGATCCATCCCTATTTCAGACGGATCTTCCCAGGGACAGATTTCAGAAATCTGGATTTCCTTAATCCAGATTTCAAGCGGTAAGCGCGGAAACACCCTAGGTCAAAAAAGGTGAATTAGAGATGGATCATGTGGGAGGAAAACATGAAGGCCACATGGCACTTACTCTTAAGGGACCTTTTGAGATGCTGCTTTTGTTATGTGTGAATACAGCCTTACTGTTGGGTTCATAAACTACACTTGCACAGGTTGCCATGGGTTCCATACCCATGACCCATTGGCCAGAAGACGTGACAGGTGCATTTTGCCTGAAGACCTCATGTTCTGCAAAAAGGATTCCTTTGAAACTCTGTCATCAGGGTCCAATCTCCCAGAGTTCTTGCAATATCTACAGGGCTTAATATTCTGCACTGTTCTGATTGCCTTCTTAAAAATGTCTGCTAAATAAAATCAAAGAATGTGTCAGTTGGGACCATATCGTGACATACAAAATAAGACACAGAAAATTGTCTTTTTAGAAATCTTTACAGGGTAACCGGTTGGGCCCTAGAAGGACAGAGGTTTTGCAAAAAGAGGCTGATGAGTGGACAAAGGAGGCTGAGGAGGCTGTGTGCTCTATTCAAGACATCATGGTTGGTTACTTCAAGGAGACGTCTATGGCCTTGGCAGGTGAGCAGGTTGACCTTCCTTTGTGGCATCTATTTTTTAAAAAAATTCCAAATATACATATACAAATACAAACATTCAAAACAAAACAAGACACAAACAAAATACAACAACCAATACTTACTGAAAATGAAGACAAAAAACACCCTTACACCCACTATATATGCCAAAATAAATATAATTTACCTCAGGCTTATAAGAAACTTATTTATTATTTCCTTCAAGTTGTTATTTACTTCTGGTTTAGCAATATAGGCATATAAGTCTTTCCAGCTATCTTCAACTAAAGTTTTAACATTCTCTCCCAAGATCCTGGTTCTTCTTTGCCTGATCGTATCATATTTAAACTGCTCAGATATATAATAATACCATGTATCAATTGTACACTTATATTTTTCCAAGATGCAGCTATGGCTGATAATGCTGACATAAACAATTGACCTAACATATACCTCTTACTTTCATGTATATTCTGGCCCTTATATAGCTGTAATAAGGCAATCTCTGGATACTTTTTTTACCTCTATACCCATTATTTTCTTTATTTCTTTAAGTATATCCCAGAAGGGAAAGATTTTTGCATTCATATAGGATAATTGGGTTGGGGTTTTATGCCACTTTGATATTAATTTTATCATTAATTCCCTTAATCTCAGATGTTTCAATTGTGCTATGTCCCTTGTTTTTCTCTTTACCTCATCTTTTGTTACATTAACATCCAACATCCATGTGCCTATTATTGAATCTATTATTTTATTCCTTTCTTCTGTTATCAGTTTGTATACTCTCCTACTAATACCCTTCCTATCTTTTTTCCATTTAACAATTTCTTCCATTCCTTTCACGGGTTGTCTCAGTTGTTGCTGCATCTTAACTTTACCCATAAATGACTTTATCATAAATACTTTTAGCCTCTTTTCTCTTCCCAATAATTCGTTGAATTATTGATCAGTTAATAATTCCTTATTAGGTGAAAAGAAATCTTCCAGTACTGTCACTTGCTTTTGTCTCAATCTTTCCATCCTTTGTGGCATCTTGAGTGGCAGATTTGGTGCCGGTAACCGTGCTTGTGTGTATGCACCCAGTTTACACTTCTCCATAGCTACTGAAGATCAGGATGGCTGTGCATGCCCTGAGATGCTCTGGGACAGAGGCAGCTCTATGGTTTGTGAGTGCACCATGCCAGAGCATGCACAGTTGTCCCGATCAACCAAATGCAAACATGCCCTTCTTTTAAGGGTCATCTTGACTAGCCTTGATGTGTTCTGCTGATCCTGTTTTGTTTTCCTCAGCTGCCATTTATAGTCTGCAGCATTCCCCAACAGCCGTCACTTTGGGGAAGGTAGATTAGGGGTTCTTAACGTTTTTGTTCCATGAACTCCTTTTCCAGTAGTGGCAGGGGAAACCAAAACCCCTTCTCAGAATGTAGTGCAGCGGTTCTCAACCTTCCTAATGCTGCGACCTCTTAATGGAGTTCCTCATGTTGTGGGGACCCCCAACCATGGGGGTAGAGCAGTTGGGAAGTGGGAGGGAAGGGCAGCAGGAGACTTGTCGCAACCCCTCTGAAAGGGTAGTTCGACCCCCAAAGGGGTCCCGACCCCCAGGTTGAGAACCACTGATGTAGTGGCAGGGAAAACTATAGACTCCTTTTTAGAATGTAGTGGCAGGGAAAACCATGGACTCCTTCTCAAGAATGAAGTGGCAGGGAAAACTACAGACTCCTTTATTTTATTTATTTATTTTTAATACAGCAATAAAACTTCAGGGTTCTTTATTACCCCTTTTATACAGTTATTCACTACAGGTGACTTCCTCCATTCTTCAAGATCGTATCTTAATGTTTTCCATTTCCGCTGGCCCTTGTAATATCAGTCAAATCCAGCTGTTGTTAATCCATCTTCCTGTAGAAACTCTAAACAGGGTCTCTTCCAGTCTTTTAGATACTTCTCTATTGTTCTTTCTTTTAAAAAGCTCATCAGTTTGTCCATCTCTGCAAGTTTGGACAATTTGATTAACCAGCTTTCCACTGAAGGAATTTCATGTTCTTTCCACTTTTTTGCACTGTCTTGCCGCTGTAACCATGTACATAATTAATGGATTCAGGTTATCTAAATTGCCATCTATTATTCCCAACAAAAACATTTCTGGTTTAAATGGTATAATAATTTTTAGTATATTTCCCACTGCCATGTGTATTTGTGACCAATATTTTTTCACTATTTTACAGGTCCACCACATATGGTAGAACGTTCTTACATTAGTTTTACATTTCCAACACTTGTTAGACATACTTTGGTAAATCTTTGACGATTTATATGGAGTTAGGTACCATCTGTACATCATCTTATATTTGTTTTCTTTTAGCACAGTACACATAGTATCATAAGTTGGTTCTTTAAAACCTTTCCATTGACCACTTGGGGGTCCCTGGACCCCTTGATAACCTCTGGTATAGATGATGATGATTAAAAACCCCAGAATATTAAAAAAGAAAAGCTAATCAAATATGTAGAAAAAAAGATATGGTTCTAAGAATCATTGGTGGAAAATGGTTTTAATAATCATTGACCAGCAAATCTCTGAGCACACCGATGAAATATAAGTGCGATACTGAAAACCCTTTAATACATTTCTTTCTGTACATGAGTTTGAGGGTATCCAAGATGGTTTTTAGTAACCAAATTGATTGATTTTGTATTTTGTACCTCTTGTGACAGCAATGCACAAACAAATGGAGCAAGACCGGAAGCGGTTTGGTCAGGCTTCCTGGGCGTTGGCTTCTCCAAGACTGGAAAAGCTGAAGTATCTGTTAGCAAAGGAGACTCTTCAGCACATGAGGGCTAAAGAACTGTGCTTGAAGCACAAGCGAACCAACATTCGGAAGCAAGTAAGAAGGGATGCAGCCTATTTAGCTTTGGTGTTTCCTGCTTTGGCTCAGTTTCCCATGGGGTCTGTTAGCCAAAGATCTTCAGCTACAACCCTCCTGATGTTCCCAGACTACAATCCCCAACATTCCACCCTCCAGCATTCTATTCCCGTTCCAGTGAGTCTGGAAATGGAATGTAGGGAGCTGTAGTCTAGGGACATTTGGAGAACCACTGTTTGAGACCCCTGCTGTATGCAGAAACCATGCTATTGCAGTTACTCTGAATAAGATTTAATCCATAGTTCATGAAGGACTCAAATGCAGTGTGAGGCTGTAACAATTCTCTGTCCAGATGTTGCTGAATTATACCTCATATCAGCTGAGTGAAGTACAGAGACTAGAACACTGGACTAAAATTTAGCAGTCTGAATCCTTAGCATGCTTGTGAGAACTTGGCCCACTTACTGCGTAACTTACCTTACAAGTTGCAAACTGCCATTGAGCAAAGAGGTCTGGGACTGCTATATGCTTCACTGCGAAGCCTGGACTCTCCTTGGCAGTTAGGGATCATTAGGAAGCAGGTAAGATCCATGAAAATTTGCAAGGTGCCTGGTAGAAAGGTATGGTTTTTGTCATTTGCTGCCAATGTATCCTTTAAAAAAAGTATCTGATTCAAGGTGCCTCGAGCCATAGGCTAAAAATGTGGAGTTTTCCTTTATTTTGCAATAAAGGCACTCCGCAGGGAGAACAGATCTTCCCATGTTCTCCAGTACTTCAAAGAGGCAGGAAGGACTCTTCTGACCATGCAATCAGCCTCTGCCTCTCTGGTAGGTCCCCTGCTACCCAGGTAGGGGCGGATGCTTATAGGTTCTCACGCAGTTCACCAAAACACCTAAGAAAATGTGGAGGAAAGGAAAACTGCAACCGATGCTCACGTGGGTACTTTTTTTTTTTTAACTTCAGAGCATTGGACTTTGCAGGCACTGTGGAGCATTGTAAAACCTGCCTGGCAGGTTTGTTTGTTTGTTTATTATTTACATTTCAATCCCGCACCACACCCAAAGGTCTCTGGATGGGTAACAACCATTAAAACAACAGATTAAAAACAGAATACGCATTAAAAACCCTTTTAAAATTCAACAAATTTAAAAGACTGGAGACTACACAACGCCCACGTCCCTGCGCAAGCTGTTTGGCTCTGATTGGGCATGCATGTGACCAGATGTGGGACCAATATTGGATGTTGCCCATCCCCATGCCATTCCCAGTAACGCGGGTTGGATGCGGGCTGGGTCTGGATACAGCCGTCCCCATGCAAACCGCACCAAACCCTGTCATGGGGGAGCAGCGGCATTTCTACTCCGCCCCCTATCTCCTCATTGGAAGCCAGATTGATATCACCCCACCCCTGTGCCACCCGCTGCAAATGCCGCACTTCTCCCCCCCCCCCCAACCTTAGCAGCACAGAGAAGCTGGGACTGAACAGCAAAAAATAATAATTTTTTAAAACCCAGCTGTTTGAGCAAAGCTGCTACAAGATTTGGCAGCAGTTGAGCGGTTAAGCAGTTTTGCACACCTCTGCTCTTCCCAGAAACCGTGAGAACACCCGGCAAGCAGAAAATCAAGCCATTATCATGCCCACCTTGATGATCGGGAAACGGGGGTGGAATATTTGCTCTGTAAAAGGGAGAAAAATCAAGCCATTATCCTGCCTGCCTTGGCAATCAGGGAAGGGGGTGTGGAATACTTGTATAAAAGAGTCTCGTGGGGCAGCAAAGGCCATTCTGAACTATACCTCATTTCAGCTGAGTGAAGTATAGCTTTAACACCATTTACTACCCCCAAATCTCAGCAGTTGCGATCTCCAATGCACAGGGTAGGAATGACGAGCACAGAACATGAAACCCCACATCCCAATGGCACGAACACTAATCTCCTCCCTAAATAACCCAGGACTGTCCCCATGTGCAGGCTTGGCTCCCAAAGCAATGCATGATGGGACACCAAACCATGACGAGGCTTGTTTTTTCCAGTACCAAATTTGGTCCTGGTTTGGGTGGTTTGGTCTGCGGAAATCGAACCAAATCTAAAATGCATGGGGACGCACCTTCCCAAACCCGATTTTAGTTCAGACCAAAATGTGCGTGGGGACAAGCCCAACATGTTTAAAATGATAGTATTTGTACTGGGAGGGGAAATATAATCATCTCAGCCAACAGCCAGGGTAAAGAGGTGCATTTTCACCGCTTTCCTAAGTACATGTAAGGAAGGGGCATGACGCAGAAAAGGAAGGTTGACAGCTGCGTCGCAGTACCTGCAAAGTTTCATCCTGTCTGGACATAACCTAAATCAGGGTTCTTCTGCATGCAGAAAATTCACTCCGCCCTCAACTACCTCCCTTTCCAAGCTCTGTCTGTCATTATGGTAAAGATAGCCTTTTGCATTGGTATTGTCTTTTGTTGTGAAAGTGTGCCTCTGAAGGAAAGGAACCCGAAGCACTCCCCGCTACATTTTATATGAATATGGTAATAACATCTCTTGCAGATGGAGACCCTTGGTGAGCATGATGGCAGCACACCTCCAGTCGAAGAGCTGGAAATTGAATATTACGAGACGCAGCTGGAGCTGTTTGAGGTGCAATTTGAGATACTGAAGAATGAAGAGCTGCTTCTGGTTGCACAATTGGAGACTTTAAGGAGGCAGGTGAAAGGTAAGACAGCAAGTGGGTGATCTCTGCCAGGGATCAGAGCCCATTTCTCCATTCGGAGGGAGCAGTTCGTTCCTGAAACTGTTGGAGCCATGATTTTGCATTATAGCATGTTCTGTGTATTAAATCAGGGATGGCTGTAGGGTAGTAAATCCAGGTTAACGAGGAGCTGATCTTTCATATCTCTGGGGATGATTCCTGCAAGTTTACCTATTTAGCCTTGTCCCATTTCTTTAGAGACTCAGGACGAAGTCATTTATTATGACACGTGTGAAAATCCTGATGAGTTGGAAGCCTCTGAAGGGACGCCAGAAGAAAACTGTGCACCTTCCCCTGAAATGGTGCAGCTGAGGCAGAAGATCCAGCAACTAGAGACTAAACGTGGGATTATCTGCTCACGGAGAGCTTACCTCAGGAATAAAAAGGTAGTTGAGCTTGAAGAGTCGAGGGGCCCTGTGGATGTATTGCCAACTGATGATGTGGAACTGGTGGAAACACAGTTCAGCACAATCAAAGCCAAGAGCCCAATTACCACAGCCCTGTTCCTCTCACTGCACTGATGACAAGCCTTTGGAGTGGTTTAGCTTTGGCACATCTGTGGGGGAAAGCCATGGGTGATAGATCTGCAGCTGTGTTAATGCACCCAAGCATTCTTTGGATGGATTTCTGGATTAAAAGCCAAGATTTTCTATGAATTTGCTGCTTTCTTTTCAACTCTGTGGAAGCAAGATGCACATTGGTCTTTGTTTATTGAAGTGTTGGCTCATTGGCTTGGCCCGCAAACACCCTGAACGGATGAGATTTACTAGATTTTTTAGATTCCCTGGGGATGCTGGGTTTTAAAAGTTTGCATAGAAAACTTGTGCTTGCCATTGGTCCAAAACAGTTTCCCAGAATTCCTTGCAAAGAAGAAGAGTTGGCTTTTCTACCCCACTTTTCTCACCCATTTAAGGGGACTCAAAGCAGCTGACAAAGCTTTTCTATTCTTCTCCCCACAATAAAACACCCTGTGAGGTAGGTGGGGCTGCGAGAGCTCAGAAGAGAGCTGTGACTAGCCCAAGGTCACCCAGCTGGCTTCGTGGGGGAGTGCATATTCCCAGATAAGAGTCCAGTTCTTTAACCACTAGACGAGACAAGAGGCAAATCTTCCTAAGAATTAATATTTTATTTTTTCTATTGGTCAAAAGTAGTGTAAACCTCTGCCTTGAGAGATTGGGGATTCCTGCTCTTCTGAATTCACGCTTGTCCAAATTCTTGTTCTATAGCTGAGTTTTCTGTTTAAAAAAACAAGCCAGAACCTTACAAATGCAGGTTGCTCTACCAGGCTTCGGGAATCAACTGACAAGGGGTTTTGCATCGATTTCTTTTCTCTTAGGACCAGTGTGAGGAAAGCCGTCGCCTTCAGCTCCAGCAGGCACAAGAGAGCATCCAGCATTTTCAGCAGCATCACAGCATCCAGATTGTAAGTATCCAGAAGTAGGGAAGATGGGATGGGAGAGTATCTTTTCATGGACTTGGGCCAGCAGTTTGGGTGTTTTGCAGTGTCACAGGAATGCAGGAAAGATGACTTCCTTGGAGTCTTCACAGAAGGGTTCTACTTCTTATGAGGTGGATCTGTCGGAAAGTGCAGGATCAGAACTTAACCTTATATTGAGAGGAGGGGGTAGAGGCTGTATCCAGCAGGTGTGCTTCACAGGCGCTGCGGAGCTTTTACAGTGCTTTGCACCCACTGCAAAGCAAAGCCCGATGCTCTGCAGCAAGAAATCTGCTGTGGATTTTCCCTGCTCTTCACATGGGGGTGATATCTGGTCAGAGTTTGCCCTCATCAGGAAATAGCAGGCCTCTCAGAGCTGGCCTTGTGGTTAGAAGAGCCTCCCCCCCCCCCCGTCCCACTTTGGAGAATTGGAAGGATGTAGGGATGATCCGTTCTCCCTGCAGACTTGCTTTACTTGCTTTACTTCCTTACTTCCGGATTCCCATTAAAAGCAAACAGAACATCAAAACCCTGTGTAGCACTCTGCTTTCCTCCTTCCCAGAATCAATTATGGAAAATAGATTTTTTAAAAACTAAACTGAACAAACTGAGATAAATACGCACTTGCTGTTTTGTGTAATTATTCTTGGTATATAGAATCTTGTGGTCCTTAATGTAGCATTTGCATTCAGTATACAAGATTCTGTCTCCTCTCGAAGTGTACCTTCTTGTGTTCTGAGCATCACGGTGTTGCATCTTTATTTTTCCTCTTGTTCAGTTTTGAGCATCTCCCCACATCACTAATAATTCTGATTTTCTTCATTTGCTTCCAGGAAGGGTGGATCTGTTTTGCTACGCTGTGATTTTGATTAGTGTCGCCTTCAGTGTTTAGCATCTCAAGAGCACAGCTTTCTTTCCTTATGTAAAACATTTAATTGATGTGTGTTTTTAAATGTAATCCATGCACACATTTTTTTTAAAAAAACATGTGGTAAATGAATTGTTTTATGGTTGATGCTCTATGGATAATATGAGCTTTTTGTTTTATAGTATACAGTCGGACCGATCCGGTACAATATTTACTGATCCGGTAACTGCGGTTTCAGTTTCCCGTGGTGACTGGATTAGCCCCCACATGCCCCCTGCAGGTGCCATTAGGCCTATCTTAAGGCCTGGGACAGGCAAGAAATGGCCTGAAATGGTGTGCGATTTCCCATAATGCCTTTGAAATCCTCTGGGATTTTCACTGGAATTATGGGAAATAGAGTGCATTTCCCAGCGTTTGCGATTATCCACAGTTTACTGTATCCGCAGTAGGAGCTGGAATGTATCCCCTTGCAGATACGGGGTCTTGAGTTTCTTTTCCTGGTTTGGTTTGCGTGTTTGCCACAGTCAGTTCCCTCAAGCAATAGAGTGTAATATAAAGCCTTTGAATAAATACTCTAAGAACAATTGGACCAGCAAGCAGCAGTAGGCTCAGATGTGCAGGGCTTGGGACCTTTTTGCGTGTACCTCTCTTAACCCAAATTTAAAAGATCCGGATCTTTGAGATGTGGTCTTTGTGGAATCTGGTCCTTGAAGTTCTGTATCATGGTGAGGACCCCATGCGTCTGCATGGGCCACCTAGCACCCGATGGCAATGGGTGCTAAAAAAGGCCACAGTGTGGACACCATAGCACCTATCCCGAGGCTGCAGTTAAACCCAATTAGGCCCAAGGAGGAAGGTCTGCCGGTGGCACAGCAAGATTGGCCCATGTAGCCGTCAATCAGGGGTCACTTCCGGATACAGTGAGTGTGGCGGAGAGACACATCTTCATAGCTGCCTATGTAGCTGCTACAAAGCTTGTGCTCAACTTCATAGACTGCTGTGAAGGATGTGCGTAGCATGTGTGTTCAGGGGTGGAGCCAGAGCTGCCCCGCTGCAAATGGCAGCCTCTAAGCCCGCCCCTGGACCCCATTAGCCTGGTATACATGCAGAAGCATGCTCTGTGATCCGGTCTTCATGATGCAAAACCAGAGGGAAGACACAATTAATGGGGTCTTGCATTCATCCTGATGTATGGGCCTGAAGACCCCATACGTTCAGAAGACAGTGCGTTCAGAATGGGGTCCTTAAAGGGTCATCTGTGCGGAAGGTACGTAACTGACCCGTACCAATTGCATACCTGTCAGGTTCCTAATGGGATCTTCATTGCATGTGCAAAAAGGGCTTTGTTCTACATTGCATGAGAATAGACTGGCTGTGCTGTAGCCCATTACATTAAAGCCACACTTTCACGGCATCATTTTCTTTTTCTCTTTACTTTCTAATCCTTGAGCCGAGAAAGGTTTTACTTATTTATTTTTATGCTGCTCTGTTTGGCAAAACAATTCACAGTAAAATGATTCACAGCACAAGCATGGACTCACCACTGGTCAAGATAGCTTTAACTGTGAGCAAATTCACACCTTTGCTGCCCTGGGAAAATATCCCAGGGAAGTGAAGATGGAGTAGATTGGTTTACATTACTTTTTAAGTGAAGGGAGAGGTTAAGAAAATACCAAGTCCAGGATGTGCTCTTGTTGGTACCTGCTGAGTTTGTATTTGAATGCAGACGTTTTTTGTTTGATTCCATCAAACCATGACCAAGTCCTGATTGACCGCATGGGTCTCTCCCTGGGCTCACCTATGCTGCTTCCTCAACAGGGATACAGGAGTGGTTTGCCATTGTCTGCTTCTGGGGAAAGGGTGGGGACTGAACTGCCAACCCTCTGCTTTCCAAGCCACTACAGGCCTCAGTGCACTAAGGCTGTGGTCACACCGAAGGTTTAATCCAGCTTCAGTCCACCTTCAAAGCGAGAGAACACATCAGCAAAGTGATCCGTAATTTCCTTTCCGCATTATCTATCCCACAGGTGAATTTTTTGAGTTCTTTGACCCTGAAAGAAAACATCTTGTCACTTCGCTGATGTATTCTCTCACTCTGAATGTGGACTGAAGCTGGATTAAACCTTAAGTGTGCCCACAGCATTACTCTGAAAGTGGACTGAAGCTACATTAAACCTGTATGTGTGGGTGATACACACTGGAAGCAGTTTGGTCTAGTGGTTAGGGAGCCGGACTCTTATCGGGGAATACCTGGTTTGATTCCACCCTCCTCCACAAAGCCAGCAGGGTGACCTTGGGCTAGTCAACAGCTCTCTTCTGAGCTCTCACAGCCTCACCTACCTCTCAGGGTGTTCTGTTGTGGGGAGAAGAATAGAAATCTTTGTCGGGTGCTTTGAGTCCCCTTAAATAGGTGAGAAAAGCGGGGTAGAAGAGCCAAATCTTCTTCTTAAGTGTGTCCACAGCCTAAGTCACTTATCTATGTCTGCACTGATAGAAGCACATCAGGTCTTCTTCTCTGTCTGTTTTAACTTTCACCGATGTTCACAAATGCAGAAAAGAGACAAGAGGAAAGAAGAGGAGAAGAAGAAAAAGGCTTGGATCAAGCAGGAACGACAAAAAACAGTGGAGAGACTGAAAACATTCAAAGAGGCAAGTAACCTAGAGAGAGAGAGTTATGATTGATTTTTGTGCCAGGTTGGAATCTTCCTTTGTGGAATGAAAAAAGGAAGGCTGCTCTGTTAATCGCCCCTTAATCATTCTGGTTGCCCTTTTCTGCACCTTTTCCACTTCCACAATATCCTTTTTGAGATACGACCAGAATTGTTTACAGAAGAAAACTAAAAGCAAGGGTAAAAAATACCCTTTAAAATCCAGCAGTTAAAAACACATTAAAGCTGTGTGGATTAGGGAAAGGCCAACTAATCACAGAGGGAATCCTGGGAGAATAAAAGTCATGCTTCTTCCATCTGGGTCAAAGGGTAAGACAACTATTGCTCTCTAGTTTTGAGTCAAGCGTTACTATTTCACCAAGGCTGCAGACTTGCTGATTTTTCATTTTGCAGAAGTGTCCGGCCCAGATTGTGTTGAAAACTTCCCGGTCCCAGCCTTTGAATTGTAAACAGCAAAAAGTCACCTCCCGTCGAACTGTGGCAGCGTCGCCTGAAGTTCCGACAAAAAACAAGATCCCCACAGCTAAGCAGACAAGGCACTCCCGTCTGGGACAAGCCAAAGATATCAAAGCGTCACATCAAAAGTCTGCAAAAGATATTCCTGTTCAGATATTCACGTCTCCATGTGGCCTTGAGCAGCACAAGAGGGAGGGAGTGGAGCCTGTATTGGTGCCACCTCCTCCGCCTCCGCCTCCACCCCTGCCTCCACCACCACCTCTTCTCCCACCACCACCACTCCTGCGGTCAAGCACCCAAGATGTTTCACTAAGGACACGGGCAGAAGATGAAGAGAAACCATTGCCCCTGATGCACGAAACACTTCCTAACAAACACGTAGACAGTATGTCCAGGTGTACAGCAGATAGTTACACAGGTAAAACAACGATGCACATTCCATTCCCATTGCCCATTAGCATTCAAAATGCCGTATTTATGCTGTGTTAAACTGTAAGATAAGAGAGTGCTTGATCAGTACAGTTGGACCCCCATATCCACTGATCCAGTAACCGCGGTTTCCCGTGGTGACCGGATCAGCACCCCTCACCCCCTGCGGGCACCGTTAGGCCTACCTTAAGGTCTTCTGAGGCCTGAGACAGGCAGGAAATGCCACGCAATTACCCATAATGCCTTTG